>JAPDVR010000014.1:24450149-25132649 GCA_026230005.1 Gila orcuttii
AAACCCCATCACTGAGGAAATGTCGCATCAAAACACCTGTAAAATTGATGGTTCAATAACAAAAGCTCATCTTAAGAGAATGACTCTTAGTAAAATTGACTGTTTTACAATATTATTAGTCATGGTGGAATGTGCATGTTTGATTGTTGAAGCCGCAATGGCCTTGGAGAAGAGACGATTTATGGCTTCAAGTTATGTCGGAATGACTGTATTTGCAAGATTGTATTTTGAAAACAGCTTTTACTGTCATTATTCTCTATTTGGCGACACAGAAATTGGAATATTTTAATTGTAAATATTGTTTATAGAATTTTCTTTTTTTTGGTAAAGAAATTAACTTTTATTCAGCAAGGATTCAATATATCAAAAGTAAAGACTTACAAAGAAAATGTGTTTCAAATAAATGCTGTTCTTATGAACTTTCTATTCATCAAAGCATCCTGAAAACAAATGTATCATGGTTTCCACAAAAATTCAGCAGCACAACTGTATTTAATTACAGTTAATAAGTTTAATAAATACATTAATAATGTGACACTGAAGACTAGAGTAATGGCTGCTGACTCCATCACAGGAATAAATTATATTTTAAAATTTATTAAAATAGAAAGCATGTATTTTAAATTGTAATAATATTTTACAATACTACTGTTTTCACTGTATTTTTGATCAAATGAATCCATGCCTTGTTTGGCATTATGCCGACCCGAAATTCTTGAATGGTTCTGTACGTCATTCTGATGTATAGGTCCTTCTGTGTTTTGTTGATAAAGAATACCTGTAAAGCTTGCCATAAAATACTAGCCATTTAGTTGGGTTTTTGAAGTCAGTTTTTTTGTAAAAAAAATTACATTAGCTAGACATCAATTTCTGTGGCTACGCAAGAAGGATAAAACAGAGATATGCATCACTTATACACCTAATGCGCATCATTTGCTTTTCATTTTGTTGCATTAGTGATAAAACTTCTACCAGTTTTTGCTGAAGCGAAAAAGAAATGCCCATCACAATCCTTTTTTTTTTACTTGCATGCACATTTATGACTTCTAGGCTTAAAAGTGGGAACTTAGAAGGTGAGTTCAATGCAATGCATTCTGAGATAGACTTAACTGAAGAATGCACACCAAATCTACCTAAAAGAAGGTATCTTACTTATCTACTTTTTGGAACAGCCTTCATATGATCACTTAAAATGAGATAGGCAGCTCACTAGGTTTTGAAATAGAGCTTTTTGTGTCTGTGTGTGTGTGTGTGTGTGTGTACTGCAGTTTATTCCTATTCTCTGTTTGAAAAAACAAAACAGGAACCTGAGGCTAGTATTTTAAATCAGAGCCACAAGGGTGAATTTCAACCTCCTATCGTGTCCAACTGCAGTACAAACGCCATGAGCGTTTGACCTCTTCTTTAGCTCAGAGGGCAAAGATGAGAGAATTTTGCTTAGATTTTTTTTTTTTTAAAAGTACATATTTGAAGCACAGTTATGTCACTTCCTGTAAGCATAAGAGCTATAACAAAGGACTTGTTTTCGTGTGTGTTATCGTATGCATACTTTCCATCTATTTCGTCTGGGTTGAAGAGGCAAGTAGTGCGTTTGACGTCAAATGTTTCTAAGAGAAAGCAGACATGGCTGAGGCTTTAACTTTAATTTGTCAGACTGTCACGTTCAATATAGCCAGAGGTTTCGCAACATTTCAAAACACAAATATCAATGATTCCCGATAAGGCCCTCCAGAGCCGAGGGCCCCACAGTATCACACAGAGCCCCTCAAAGTTAGATTGAGCCCTGTAGCACTTGAGGGGGGATATGGTTGCATAACCACGAACAGCCATATCACCCCAGCACCACCATCACCCAAGCCTGCTATCTAATGTGATGCCAAGCTAACAGGCTCAGAAGAATATGCAAAGAGATTTGCACATGCTGTCTGCTGATTTCTGCGCACACTTTCAAAGTGAATTCATAATCTTTGTTAGTGGGAATCAGAGAAATCTGACTTACTAAAAAAAGCCTCATGCTTTTACCAGCACTGCTATTTGACCTGGAATATGAGTTGAACTCATTCGTAAAGCTGGGAGAAGAAAAAAAATAGTCTTGGCATTTTAACATCCGTTTAGCACCAACATGATGTGTGGTGAAAAACTACAGCGAGCCATCTGTCCTGATTAGTTGAACAGCTCCCGTTTGATAAAGGTCAAGTATAAAATGTTCTGCCCAGTGCCTCTTGGATTTTAACAGCAATGGGACGTGCAAGTCCAAATATTCATATGCTCAGGGTTGTTTCATTTAGAACATATTATTCTAACTAACTGATGTTATCGTGTTGTGTTAGTGCTTTCAGACGTCCGTTCATGACTTGGTCAAAGAAATTTAAAGTTAAAAACAAAATTTTCACATTTTGACCGTTGTGTCGTCGTGTAAAAGCACCATTACTTTAACAGTAATGTCTAGTTAGGTAAAAAGTCTTTGACATGCAATGTCTTAAGGTTTTGCCATTGCACATTACAGCTTATTCTGGCCAAGAATCTCCCACTTAAGGCATTTGATATACTCACGGCAAAGTTCATTTTCGCTCTTCGTTTTGGGGTAAAAAGAGGTTTGAAATACGTGAGTGGCGGTATACCGTTAGCAAACATCCTGATGCCGCACAAGCTCCTGAGAGCGGCGTTTAAATAAATGTTAATGCTAAATGCTTTCCTTTCAATAACAAAATAAACACAACATAAATGACAGCGCTGAAAAAACAGTAGTTAAGAAAGCATCTGACCATCGCAATATCAATGTTTGCACGAGCTCTGCATTTCGGCACTTCAGTAACATCACGTTACGTTTATTTATAAACCATTTTATTCAATAGATTGATTAAAAGCAAGCAGCGCTACAGTATTAAACATGAAAAAGTGTCTTTTTAACGCCCCCTTTACGCACAATCACACCTGTTGATGATCCTTATTAATCCATTAATCCATCCTTATCCATTTTTTCCAAGAACTCTGATGAAGATGTAACTTTACATCAAAACGTTAGTCATTGCTATGCACCTTTAATAAAATTATTATCAAGAAGACATCTGTGCTGCACCGGCATTCTTTTTTTCTGTTATGAAAAAGTGTCTCTTTCAATTAGAATTACAACTTAATTTTCAGCTATATCCAGTCTGTTCATCTTTTTACTCGCGGATGTCCGACCTCGAGGTACTGGACAGAAAAAATGTCCACGTCAAAGAAGGTGGAGCCTCAGAGCACACCTAACTATTACATCATCGCCACGGACCAATGGTAGTTCGAAGGTGTTTACCAGCTTTGGCAAGCTATTTCGAACTTCCGAATCAAACACAAAATGAACTTCGTTTTGGCCTGATTTTGTTCAAAATGGCGTCACATCAGTTCGTTCTTCGATTTCACTTGAAGTATATCTAGGCCTTTAGACAGGAAGAGACTGTCTTTCAACATGTCGAGCAATCCACCCTAGTTTGTGTAAATTTGTGTTCAGAATGTTTATCTAAATGAACTAAGCACTTGATATCAGTAATATTTTTTTATGTTTTTAATTATTTTTTTATTTTTTAAGGAAGTCTTATTCTCACCAAGGCTGCATTTGTTTGATTAGAAATACAGTAAAAAAAGTTATATTGTAAAAATGATTTTTACACATTAGCCTATTATTAAAATATAATTTATTCTTGTGATAGCAAAGCTGAATTGTTTTCTGTCTTTAGTGTCACATGATCCTTCAGAAATAATTATAATATGCTGATTTGGTGGTCAAGAAACATTTCTTATTATTATCAATGTTGAAAAACAGTTGTGCTGCTAAATAATTTTATGGAAATGATACATTGTTGGAGGATTCTTTGATTGAATAGAAAGTTCAAAAGAACAGCATTTATTTGAAACCGAAATCTTTTGTATTATAAATCTCTCTATTGTCGCTTTTGATTTATTAAATGCATCCTTGCTGAATTGAGGTATTAATGTGTACATGGTGTATACAGTTCTGTTAGTGAAATATCCAGTTTATTTGTTACAAAGTGCCTCAAAAATGATTTAATGATTAGTGCTTTTCAGTTCTCTTACGAGAGTATCTCTCGTAGTGCGTAATATCTTACACTATGGGGAAAACCTCTTTTCCACGAGATACTGAAGCCAAAAATTATCCTTAATTTTGAATTAATGTAAAACGCTGTGCAGCAGCATGCAGACATAGGCAGGACAGCTCGCGCGCCTATTGGCTGCCCTGCGGCAACAGCAGCAGCCTATTGAGAGAGGCGCTGCGTGACACATATCCAATAGGGGCATTTCGCGCCCATTTCGTCACGTCCCGCCAGAAAGGGCGTGGTCTCGCCCTGTAAATATAGGTCGATAAGGCTGGTACACTGATTTTCATCTCTTCAGCGAAGCATCACGCATCGCTGGATCCGGAGTGAGAAGCCACGCCGTCTGAGGAAAAGCACACAGCGGGATGAGCCATTGAGTCTGAAGTCGCTGGCATCGCCGCCTTTAGCCGCCGTACCTGCTACGCTTTCCGGCGTTATATCCTTTCAAACTGTGTGTGTGTGTTCGCCGCTGCGACACACATTTTTTCACTGTCTCTCTCTGCTAAAAGAGCTGCGTCTTTTTCAAGATGCAAAGATCCTGCGGCTCGTGCCGAGCCACACTCAGCGACGGGGACCGTCATGTCATCTGCGTTTCCTGCCTGGGTGAGGATCATGCGGCTCTCGCTCTCGTCGACGGCGGATGCCCTCCCGGTGAGCTACTGCCTATGGTGACTCTGAGGACTCGCCTGGCATCTTTCTCAGAGCCTGCACTTCAGCCCGCTGTAGCGCCGCGCCGTAAAAGCGCCGTGCCCAGCGTGGCCCCGAGCCTTCTCCTGCCCACCAAAGCTCGCCGGTTCGCCCGCCAGCTTCGCCGGCATCGCTCGAGTCCCTCACCGACGGACAGCGGCCGCCGTCTGCCGCTGCTTCCGCCATTGAGGTCGACGAAACAGCCCCGAGCCTTTTCCAGCCCGTGATAGCTCGCCGGTTCGCCCGCCAGCTTCACCAGCTTCACTCGAGTCGCTCGCTGACGGACAACGGCTGCCGCGCGCCGCTTACGCCATTAATGACGACGAGATAGCTGCATCTGTAGAGAAGGCCAGCTTCAAAACCGCGGCTAGCTTTCTTTACGTTATAAGAAAGCTACCCCGCCCCCGCCCCCCGTAGGCATGCGTCACCGGCGAAATGAGGAAAGAGTGTGTTTTTAGTCCCACCGAGGCCAGACCAATCTCCATTTCTCAAACATTTCTCAGCTCCTCTTAGTTTGAGCGGCTGAAAATGTCAATATTGCAGCGGTGAGCCTGTTGTATAACACGCACGCCTGCAAACAAACGCCGACACACACAAAACTGTGATGACGCTCTTTATCCGCTCGGGCTGTTCGAGCCCAGCTCTCGCAGCGGATAAAAATTTAGTCTCGCCACAGCCAGACTTACACCCAAACTTTTCACTCGTTCAGTTCCGAGAAAATGCGACTGTTCCAGTGTATTTTGCAGTAAACAAGCCGGTACCATGGCCTTGGACGATTGGCTGATTCTAGCTCGATACGATCAGAGCTCACAGGACCACATTACTAGAGCATCTCTAGAACCTGGGTCTCACAGTCAATTGGGCGAAAAGTTCGCTGTCTCCCAGCCAGAAAATTTCTTTTCTGGGAACAGTGCTGGACTCGCTATCCATGACTGCGTGTCTGTCCCCAGAGCGCGAGCTGGACATTCAGTGCGCCGTGAAATCCTTCCGCCGCGGCGCGATAGTCCAGCTCAAAAGGTTTCAGAAAATGCTGGGCCTCATGGCCTCAGCAGCTTCAGTACTCCAGCTGGGTCTGCTTCGCATGCACCCACTGCAGCTGTGGCTGAAAGCGCGAGTTCCACCCCGGGCATGGACCGCTGGCCGGTTTCGCCTCCGGGTCGATCTAGAATGCGTTTCAGCTCTGGAACCTTGGAAAGTAACCGACTGGTATCAGTCAGGTGTGAGTCTGGGGACTCCCTCGAGTGTGAAGGTGGTGTCCACGGACGCCTCCACCTCGGGATGGGGAGCGCTGCTAGAGGGCAGATCGTTCTTTGGCCAGTGGTCAGAACGGGAAAAGCTCCTACATTTAAACTGTCTGGAAATGATGGCAGTTGACAACGCGCTACGGCGCTTCTGTCCCCAGATAAAAAGTCACCATGTCTTGGTCCGTTCAGACAACATGTCAGTGGTGGCATACATAAATCGCCAGGGCGGCATCAGGTCCCGAAACCTTTACAGCCTAACGGAACGCCTCATGGTCTGGGCTCAGCACAACCTGCTTTCACTGAGAGCAGCGCATGTGCCTGGTCACCTGAATCTGGGACCAGACAGACTGTCCAGAAACAATGTCCCAGCAGGGGAATGGTCGCTGCACCCGCAGACGATCCAACTGCTGTGGGAGACATTCAGCAAAGCGCAGGTGGACCTGTTCGCGTCCCACGAGAACGCTCACTGTCCGAAATATTTCTCCAAGAGCGAGGACGCGCTGGCCCACGTCTGGCCCCGCTGTCCCCTCTATGCTTTTCCCCCCGTCTCGCTCCTGCCTCAAGTGCTGGAACGAATCAGGGAAAACAGATGCCCAGTGCTGCTTGTGGCTCCGCTCTGGCCGAACCAGACTTGGTTCCCAGTCCTGATGCGGCTGACCAGCACTGCCCCGTGGCCAATACCGTTGAGGAAAGACCTCCTCTCTCAGGCCAAAGGCTCGATTTGGCATCCTCGCCCGCAACTATGGTCCCTACATGCATGGGCCATCAACGGGTACCCGCTAACCTCCCGGAGGGAGTGTTAAATACAATCAAGCAGGCTAGAGCCCCGTCTACTAGACGGCTCTATTCCTCAAAGTGGTCAGTGTTCTCTGCCTGGTGTCAAGCTCAGGGCTTTTCACCCGCAGACTGCGGGGTTACGGAAGTGCTCTCCTTCCTTCAGGAGCTGCTGGATAAGGGCAGAACCCCATCCACGCTCAAAGTATACGTGGCGGCCATAGCGGCGTTTGCAAAACCGACGTCTGGGGAAAACGACCTGGTCGTGCGATTCCTCAGGGGAGCTCGGAGGCTGAATCCTCCCAGACCCCCCTCAGTCCCTGTGTGGGACCTTTCTACGGTTTTGGAAGCCAAGAAAGGTGCCCCATTCGAGCCAATCCATTTGTCAGACATGAAACATCTGTCTCTCAAAACGGTATTCCTTATGGCTCTCGCTTCAGTGAAGCGCGTAGGGGACTTGCAAGCGCTTTCGGTAAGCGCGTCATGCATGGAGTTTGGGCCTAATGACTCAAAAGTCATACTCATACTTCCGTCGGTATAGAATTCAGTACTATCTGCCCCGCTGTGCCGGCCCAGATGCTGAGTTTTGCTTGTGCATCGCTCACTGAGCGATAACACGGCTCCATGGGTGTTAAATAACCTGTACTATTACCCAGTTCAGGCTGAACACGTTCACCCTGTCTGTGTGAAACACTATTAACATAACTAGCTCCTATAGGATGCTATTTCATGGGGAATGATGCTTGCAGCCTCTCTTCTCCGACTCTCTGTGAGTCTATGGTGATTATGCAATACATGAGCCCCGGGCTACTGCCCTTGGGACTTTGGTGTCGGATCCCAGTACGCACGGCGTTTTGCATTGTGTTCCCCATAGCGTAAGATATTACGCAGTACGAGAGATACTCTCGTAAGAGAACGTACTCGGTTACTAACGTAACCTCGGTTCTCTCTAGAGAGGGAACGAGTACTGCGTATCTTGCCGTGCATACACAGCTCTGGTTCGCTTCGGCGATGAAAACCAGTGTACCAGCCTTATCGAGCTATATTTACAGGGCGAGACCACGCCCTTTCTGGAGGGACGTGACGAAATGGGCGCGAAATGCCCCCATTGGATATGTGTCACGCAGCACCTCTCTCAATAGGCTGCTGCTGTTGCCGCAGGGCAGCCAATAGGCGCGCGAGCTGTCCTGTCTATGTCTGCATGCTGCTGCACAGCGTTTTACATTAATTCAAAATTAAGGATAATTTTTGGCTTCAATATCTCGTGGAAAAGAGGTTTTCCCCATAGCGTAAGATATTATGCAGTACTCGTTCCCTCTCTAGAGAGAACCGAGGTTACGTTAGTAACCGAGTACGTTTTGTATGCATCAGAGAATCAGTAGATGGACAACAGTTTGCCAACGACCATAGTATGCCATTTAATATTACCATTACAACCAGGTGCTTTCTTTGTTCTTCTGTATTCGCTGGAGGTGAATTTATGTCACGATGAAGTATTTTGCTGTCATAACCAACAAAGCCACCCTTGGATCCGTGAGAGTTGCCACAGAAACGAGCAAGTCCCGTCATGTGAACATCTCACATGTCATCTTGTAATTACGGTAATCCTGACACTATGTGAATGCAACATGTATTTACTGTCATTACCAAGTTTCTTAATGAAGAGCAGTTAAACATTTAGAGAACATTTTCACTAAATCATGTCTTATCCACTGATCAAATGATCATTTTGACCTCATACAGTATTTGGTCCAAAATACAAAATAGTTCTGAAAGAGTAATGAAAAGTTTTGAATACTTACAACCATACCGTTTAAGGACACCCAGCAATCAGGAGGGAAGTCTTGCAGGAGGGGCACCAGGAACTGCAGGCATCCGTCCCAGTGACACAGCAACAACATCATGCCAATCAGATTAAAGATTCTTACCACAGCACTGGCCAGGTCATACGTCATATGAAAAATCTGGAGGAGGAACACAAGGAGAAAAAGGTCAGTGGTTTCATTAATGAATTAGCTTTTGCACAGGATGGTGTTTTGTTGAGTAACACAAATCACAATTTTGCATATTGAGAAAACAGGATGTCATGTGACACTGAAGAGTGGAGTAATGGCTGCTAAAAATTCAGCTTTGTTATAACAGGAATTAATTATAATTCAAATATAATTTAAAATAATTTAATTTTAAATTTTAATTAAATTTTAATTTAAAATATAATAAAATAGAAAACAATTATTTTAAAATTGTAATAATTCTTAAAAATATTACAGTTTTTACTGGATTTTTTTTATCAAATAAATGCAGCCTTGATAAGCATAAGATAGTTCTTTCTAAAATATATATTTAAAAAAATATATAAAAAATATTCAAAAGTTGAAATATTATGAAAAGTTTTTCTTTGTATGAATAACATTCAATGATGAATCGTGTACAATAAATCAGGGACATTTATTAAGAAAGTAAATTGGGTACATTTAATTTTGTCTATAACAACTTGTTCACACAGTCTGTTTTTTAGGGGGGGATTGACAACCACATTTCCTTACAGATGTGAGTCTCGAAACATCCTGTTCAAATAGCAACTTACCATACCGTCTCGAATACTGTCTGTATGAACGTAAAACTGGAGTCAAGACCCTATTCCCTACCAGTTACCATATCGACAGTGGCCAAAGTCATATCCAATATGGCGACGTCCATAAAACTGAAAAGTCTTATCACTTTTGATATGACAAGAGTCCAATCAAGCCGAAAGTTCGTTCATCAGATCTTCGATAACCGAGCGGAGCTAGAGTATCTCCGTCTCTATAAGTTACCGAAAGCGAAACCACACACAAAAACCGGCAACACATGGTAAACACGCGTTTGTGCAGCTGTAGATTGGCTCTCTCGCATATACATACGTGACAGACAGTCCGGTTCCGTTCACACAGAGCGTGTTTTCCGAGAAAGTCCTGAAAATGTACGGGTGTGAGTTCAGTTATAGAATGTGGTTGTATTAAGGACTCAAATACAGGACTGACAACCATATTCTGTCGCTGTGTGAACGTGGCCTTAGTAAGACTGAAATGCTGCTATAAGCCTTCAAAGTAGCCTGTTTCCTGCTCTATACTCGCCCTTGTTCTTAATAACCTGTGTGATGTTGAACAGTTTCTGCATTACTATGTAGACAGGGTTGAGAATGTCATGCCTTTTCACCTCTTTGTAGATTTATATTGCTAATAATGCAGTGAGAATAGAGCATCATGGGAGCACAGCAGCATCTCCGAATTGACAAGTCACTGCCCTGGAGGATTCAAAACAATTATGTTTAACCCCAAAGACAACAGTCAACACAAGAGAAGAGAAGATTTGTTATCCATCTCATCTTCGCCTACTAAGAGGTCTGATACTTAATAGCTCTGCATCAATAAAACTTCAGTAAAAAGGGCTGTTTTATATTCCGCAGCGGTTCTCAATTGGTTTTGCTTTAGGGTTCAGATTTTACATTAGACATTGAGTGTAACTCACCATGATGCTCATGCTACATTTTTATGGTAAACCAGCCCAAGCTGTTTTGTAAACCGATAAACAACAGCAGGAGAGGGATTTACCAGACTGGAACAAACACTGGACCAAATATTCAAAATACAGTACATAAAAAGAGCGATCCTTCTCACCTTTAAAAGCATACTTATTTTTGCTATCCTAAATATGGACAATTTTATGGTAATTTGCATTTAATTATTTGCATAGCATTGTTGAAATAGACCTAATGCTTGTTTTGGTCACGACCCACCAGTTGAGAACCACTGAGAACGCCGCCCACATGCACTTATGTGAAACATTAGGTACTCTTACACACGATTGCAAGAGTCCCCGTCGTTCCTAGTGAACTCCTGGGATATTTGCATGTGTTTTGTGCAAAGGTAGATATGGTTTGAGTTTCACAAGAGCGATACAGTAGGAGACGAGAGAGGAAGATACAAAACAGGGGACGTGGCCTGAAATGATATGAGATTACATATAAACACGGCAGATGATTAGTCATATGCAAACTACATTGTGTGCTGGCACAACAGAGACTCAGAGGGGTGAAAGGCTTTGAATGCCGAAAAAATCAATTCAGGCTTGGCAAGATGCAAGCGGATGGCAATTTTAAACAGAGTGAAATAATGCAGAGAAATGGATAGGGGATGAGAGGAAGTGTATGTGTGCGTGTGAAGAGATACACATTTATTCTTGTTTTGTTTTGCTGCTTATTCTGTGTAGTCGACCGAAAGAGAACGTGGTTGTTATATAACTCACATTGCCTCTTTTTTAAACTTAGACTAACACAACTTCTCAGACAATTCATTTTACTCCCGTAATGTGACATTTTTCTGGGTGAAACAGGATTTTCAAGGAGTAAAAATGCATGGCAGGACTTATTTACTGCGAATTGAATGAATTGTGAAGTGGTCTCTGTGTGACAGGTCATTTTAGGGCTTGGAAAATAAGAGGAATTGGAGATGTCAGACAAAAGAAAGTATTTTTTTGTAAAAGATTACAGTACAAATATTTTTTTTCTCTTTGCAATAACAAGCACTGATGTATATGGGATGCATATTTAAAAAGTACTAAGAGATAATTTTAATCAACCCAGGTTAATTGGAAAAATGTGCCTTCTGTGATTTTCTGCGAAATTATATTATGTGGGCCCTTGCAGGTTTCGCAATACTTTCATGTCCAGTGAAATGTCCAGCGAGTAGCGTTAAAGGCGAATTTAGTTTGATCTGAAACAGATGAACATGAATCTGGCAATGTTTTATGTTGGTTTGTTGTAGGTAACAAGTGCAATGCTATACCAGGTATTTTGTTGGTGTTTTACTGCCACTACTGTTCATTTCAGCTGGAAACTACAGTGAATTGTATGTTTAGGTAAGTTTTTGGAGTTTTAGAAAAAAAAAAATGGAGATATATATGGAGTTATTCCAATGAGCCTATGCTGATTTCATATTGACTTTTTAAGAGCATGCCACATCACAACTATGAAATATTCTGACATTGCAATTCAGGATGAAACTTTTAAACATCACCTCCCATCCAACATGAATAAAGAGACCGATTCTCTTGGTTAATCAGACAAGCTCATGTTATAGCTTAGTGCGATCGTCCATCGTTAGCGAACGGCGTGGGATAAAAGGTTTCAACGGCCCTGGCTCAGAACAAAGCCGATATTCTCTCCTGAATGCCTCCGTGGGCACCCTCACTAATTCAGCCATCCCTCATTTGCATGAAAAGCCAATTAACTCCACACATCTCTCAGTTTCTTTTCTATCCGGGCCAGTTATTTCATTATACAGCCCTGGCCGGAGAAACTCAATACTGACCAACCCAAAAAAAGATCTCTACTTATGTTTTTCACAGCTTCAGTGTTAACTGGTTTTGCATGATAAACCCTGTATTGCTGTGGAGATTTCCCCTGCCAAATTAAGGTAGGATTTGAAGCTGAAAGTAATTGTTATCTATGTCTATGAAATTGCTCTTGCTCTCCACATACGGCTGGAATTACTAAGGTGTGAATTTGATGTTGTTTTAATGGCCGCTTATGGTATGGGTCTGTACGCTGCGGTGATGGGTTAAGTTCATTTTATGCTCCACAAAACCCACAGTAAGATGTGGTGACCTTTTGTAGTCTCACACAATTTTTGAGTTACCGCAAAGAAGCTGAGGCGTCATTATGTGTTAACAGAACAGACTGCCAAACTGTCTTGGCAAATTTTTCTTATAGTTTGACGCTTGTAATGTGATACAGAAGCATTTCTTTATGAAATACAGAGGGTGTTGAATTTCTTTCGTCACAAATGCATTTTACTAATGAGAACTGATATTTGAACTCATACTTCAATATATCATCATACTCAAGAAAACATCAAAATTAACCATATTTACTTTCTCAAATGTCCATGGTCTGTCAATGGTTTAATCAAAATATAATTAGACCTACTTTCTCTACCTTATAGTCATGTACCCAATGCCATGTGGGTGGAGAAAAAGCCTGCCCTACATCATTTCATGCTTTTTTACTCTAAAATACATCACATTATGGAAGTTAAATGTGTTGTGAATGTAGCTCCATGCCTTTAAAGTGTGTCATATCATATCAACATAGCAACAGTGCCTCGGTCAATGGTGTGAGTTTGGGGTGGGGGCGGGGCTATCTCTTTTTTTAATCAATGGCAGAAGGGAGTGGTTTGAACTGTTTGAAAACCTTATTTTTGCAGTTCAATTTGGTGAATTAAGTGATACAGACATTAAATACTTTAAGTTTCATGGGGAAAAAAAGTCTAATGTCTAAAAGTAAAATCCAGTGGCACCTCCTTATGTAAAGCTGTAATAGTCATTGAGCTGTGGGGTCAAGAATATTGTCAAAACACATTAACCTTCAAATGATCAGGAAGTGCTGACATGGAAAAGACCCTCAAAGCCAATGAATCAATCCAATCTTAAGTCAATATCCACAAACAGACAGACACCAGGTTTCTCTGGTGAGGATTCTAAAAACCTTGCAAAGAAGACACTAATGTTTGGCCAATGCATTGCAAGTGTGCGGCCCAGCTAAACATATTTAACATGCACTCTTGCATTGCTCTATAGTGGTAACAAGTCTAGTAGCAAGTGGTAATTTTAAAGCAAATGTGTTATTCAGGTAGCTAGCTAGATATGCTGGCAATGTTCTGTAGCTAACGTTAACTAACTTTCTTTACAAGATTATCCTCAAACTATTGCTCTGCCATGCCATTTTTTGACCTGAAAGGGAAAACTAGCTGTAGAAGGAAGCTTTTTATGCTAATGTCTGTAGAAGCAACTGTAGTATGGTTGCCTTGTGGAATCCATACTTGTTGGCTTATGAATTTCTTTCAGACACATTTTGGAGATAGATGTGTCTGCGTTCACATCTTGATGTATTCTTCATAACAGTTAAAATGTTGTATTTCTAGGCTAAATGTCCGAGTTTGAGTCGTAGGGTGGTTGGAGGTGATTCGCCAACATGAAAGCTACTGAGATCCTAATTGCATTTTATCCCCATTCTACCTTTGACAAAGCAATTAACCCCAGGTTGCTCCAAAGGGACCATTTCCGCGATTGTTTTCCTGTAAGTCACACTGGATAAAAGAGTTAGCTCAATTGGATTAGCAATTTCGCCATATAGAATAATAATAGCTTTAAGACATTATTTTGGAGTTTACATAAAAATAATGTGTGTTACATTTTTTCCTTCAGGTTTCCGCTTTGATCTCTGTAACAAACAACAGTGTTGTGTAGAACCAAAGCACTATGGGAATGCGAACCAAGAACACTCGATTAATTCTCAAAGTTATTGGTGGAAGGGCACACAGCACTTAAAAGATCAGACCACCAGCATCAGATAACCCCTACCAGGTACTGCCACGGACACGGATCGAACACATGAGCCAGTCCAGAGTCCAGATATTCTGCAATCTCATTATCGCCCGCCAGGTGAAAATCATATGTCTGATCATTAAGAAAAGTATTAGCACTGTCTACAAGCTGCATGATTTAAGGAATTATACTTGGTATTTGGGTTTTGTTCAAATCTATAACCCTAAGTGTGAACAATAGTAATAGTGATACTTGTCTTACAAGTAGTAAAATAAAGTTTAATTAAGACTATTTCATAAAATAATAATAAATAATTAAAAAAATACAATTATAATTGTATATAATTTTACAATTAATAATACTAATCAATTTATTTAAGTATTCAGTTATTATTAAATTATATATTAAAAATATATATATTTTCTAAACTTTTCCATGGACCCCCCAGCCTCCAGTTTGATCCCCCCTTTTTAGGCCACATGTCTCCTGATGACACAGTTTTTGAGTTTGAATAGCTACTTCTCAGCATTTACTCATATAATTATCAAATGTAAAGTGAGATTGATGTTTCTTTCAAATGAGCAGCTGTAGAGGAGCAGATGAACAAACCAAATGGAGTAGGAGGAATAGACATAAAAAAAGAAAAATAGTTTATAATGGTAATAAGTAGGCAATAGAGTCAAGCAGAGAGATCGGTGAATGCCAGAGCAAGCCTTGGGCGGTCTACACTTAATATCAATTATTCTCCAGCTCGCTCTCCTTCTCAAACTAGTCTGTTTATCTTTCTGTTCTCTTCTTGGCTTGTGGTGTTTGGAGGCAGATTCCTCTAGTTAGTGATTTGATTGTGTATCTGTTGCATTCCTCCAGAATGGTGTTATCTGTCCCGGATGTATAAACCTCAGTGGGTTTGTAAGTCGTGTTCCACTGTGCCCTAGTGCCTCATGGGAAGTATGATCAGGCTTATGAGAGCAGTGCATCCTAAGGCAAAAGGTCTCCCAGAGGAATGCAACCAAATGAATGCATTTCTGTCATGACAACTCTCAGAGTGTTTGGAATGGTAATGGATATGACAATGTTGATATGTTTGGTCTTGGCGGATTAGATCTGCTACAATACTGCTGCTGTTGGTTATTGCAACTGCCAACCAATACAAATTCAACACACAAGTAAAACATGCTGCTGCTGTGCAATATAGCATACATGAATTACCTGAAGCAGACAGGTGGACCTGGGGAAGAAGTAGGGTTTCTGAAAGCATGCTGCAACTACTACAGCAAATGCTGAACTAGTATTTTAAGATTGAGCAGTGAGCTCATTGGCTACTGATACAGCAGGAACCAATCAGCTGTGCCCTATAAAAAATTATGTGACTGCAAACGGATTGAGTTAAGGACCTATCAGCCTATGACATCTAGGGTTATAATAGCGATACAACATAGTAATTTTGAGAGGTTTGTTCTGTGGATTAAACTACCACAGTAAAAAAAAAAATCTGCATTTGCTTTAAGGTAAATGCATGTTAAATCCAATCAGTTTATGAACACATTTTCAACCTAGGCTGATTATAAACATGCCTCTACTTACATTTCAGCAAAACTCCAAAAACCTATACATACAAATCATATTAAACTAATACATGGTTTAGAGTAGGGTTTAGTTTATGTGGCACTTTTTTTCTTCAAATGAGAGCATTTATCTTTTAGCGCCACTCACCATTTAATTTCCATACTGATGAAATATATACAACAACCAACGTAATAAAAGGTAGCTGAATTGATCATTTGTTTTGAATAAAACTGAATGTACTTTTTGTGCCACTCACTAGACGTTTCAGTTTGAAAGTATCGCGAAACATGCAAGAAACAACACAATTTTCTTTTTGCAGAAATGTCGCCAGGCGCATGTTTTTCCAAAAAGACTGTTGCACGTTTTACTGAAAATCTCGTTAATCACATCAATTTGCTATTTATTCCTATGCGAACCTGATGACCTGTTAAACCAGAATTTTCAAGCTCCATACTTTCTCTTGTTTTCCTCTCTATTCGTCTTCTCGACCTCCTTCTGTATCTTCATACTCTTTCTTTCTCACCTCCCACTGCTGTCTCTGGGAATGGCTCGGGCAGCAGCAGTGATACAGTAGAGGCTTCTGTAACTCTATTAATCTGCCTGTGCGAGAGATACTGTAGCGGTGTACAGTGCACAAGGGCTAAAATTAGCCAACGGCTGTGAGGCCTGATGTTTCACAGCACCCTGACCCATCACCATTCCAGCACTATCTCACATGCACGCATGCTTAGTACACTCACACACCGCTAAAACACATATCATCGCAGACTATATCTGTACTAACATACATGAAGAATCGCACTCAAAGATACACTTCCAGGGTCCAAAATGAACTCTTTCTAAGTACCAAATGTGCGCAAAAATTGACCAATTTTACTAGTCATTTAAATGTTTTTGTAATAGGTGCAGTTTTATTGTGATACAGAGACAACCCAGTCTATTATGGCTCAATCCCAGAATGGACTGAGACAAAGTCAGTAATCATTTTCATGTAAGACAGAAATGTCATCTTTGTGTTAAAATGTGTCATAATTTAGTCGCAGTATGCACTGCATTATTAGTATTGCCATAAGTGATGCCAAATTAGGAACTTGTTTAGAACAGTCTTCTTCTATGGTCAACTACTGTCATGACAGACCAAAATTTTTAAGAAAATCTTGCTGATAAGTTAGTTAAAGTTAATGTTGGCAAGTAGTTAGCTACCTAAAAAGCATCACGTTTAATGGAACAGACATATGATGCTAACTTGAGTATTGACTATAAGTATAAACTGCAGGCTACTAGTGTACAAAATCATGCACTTACACATGCAGCACATTAGTCAAGCATTTGTAAATTTGCATAGAGCATATTTGTTTGTATAGTATGCACCCTATAGTCAAACTCATGTTGTAATGTGCATATTCAAACAAGCGCAGATATAACCACGAATACACTGACACAAAATCCAAATAGACTCTCTCTCTCTCTCTCTCTCTCTCTCTCTCTCTCTCTCACACACACACACACAAAAAATAGAAGCTAACAACATCTAAGGGTTTAACAACTGCTTTAAGACCCCAAAAAAATAAAGGATTAATAGGAAGACAGATGTTAGCCTATTAACATTGCTAATGTTAAATAGTAGGCTGCTGGATAGATACAGAGTGACCTTGACAGCTGCCTGGGTGCTATTCGTCACCTAAACCTAACTGAAAACACAACATAGTGGAAAAAAGGAGGGAATTGTGTAAGAGTGATCATAAATATGATCAAAACAACATTAGCTTTGCTAACGTTCGACTCTGTTGGGCCTAAACAGGTTTTGGCAGACAAGAGACTCTAGGATTCTAATACATTATTTCTGTATCAGAAGATTTTGTCCTCTTACTTTATTTGTACATTGACCAAGGCCAACAAATACACACATCACAATATAACAATATAGGCTCATAGAAAAAAATGTCCTTTATCTACATTTGCAAAACGTCTCAGGTTACGACTATAACCCTAGTTCCCTGAGAAGGGAACTCGCGCTGCGTCGATGACGCCTTGGGAACGCCCCTGCATGATTGCGTCTGATGCATGTATGTCAACTAGTCCAATGGCGAGAGTGAGCGTCATGGGTGGATGACGTCACAACCAGGAAAGGATAAAAGCACATCCGGTCTGACCAGCATTAGCTTCGAAATAGCCGAATCAAGTCGATCACAGGAATGCAGGAAGTATGGCAGGGCGAAACAGCGTCTCGTTCCCTTCTCAGGGAACTAGGGTTACAGTCGTAACCTGAGAGGTTCCCTTTTGAGGGAACTCACGCTGCGTCGATGACGCCTTGGGAACGAGAATACCCAATACACCATACTTACAATTACCTGATGTAAAACTGTCTGCAATCTAAGTATGAAGCACCTGAGACCCTGGGGCATCGTCTGGGTCCAGGCTATAAAACCTCACAAATGTGAGCGGCGAGGACCACCCTGCCGCATCACAAACCTCTTGAAGGGAAACCCCTGTTAATAAGGTTTTAGAGGCCGCCATACTCCTAATAGAATGAGCTCTGACCACCAAAGGGCAAGGATGGCCAGAGGAATCATAGGCAAGAGAGATAGCCTCAAATATCCACTTGCTGATTGTCTGCTTAGAGGCTGGAAGACCCTTTTTAGGTGATCCTAAAAGCAGACAAACAAGTGATCTGATTTTCTCCACAGGGCAGCCCTATGGACATAAGTATCCAGTGCTCACACTGGACACAAGAGATTCAGTTTTTCCTGGTCCGAAGAAGCAAACGGAGGAGGACAGAAAGCCTGCAATACAATAGGCCTCGGAATATTGGTTGGAACCTTAGGGACGTATCCCTGTTTAGGGTATAAGAATCCCTTGTAATAGAGTTCAAAAGGTGCAGCACGCACATCCAAAACAATAAAACTGGGTGCTGGGCAGACAGGTAGTTGCAAAAGTAAACAATGAGTCCACACACCAGAAAATGCTCCTAAGCGATTTTAATAGTTGCTCACCACGTGTAACGTTTCGGGCCCAAGCCCTTCATCAGACTCATTCCTCATATAAGAATCCCTTGCAAACTCAAGGCAGGTGGGAGAAACCGAAAGGGCCTGAAGGTCTCCGATTCTTTTGAGGGACGAAATAGCTAGAATAAAGATAGTCTTGAATGTCAGAAATTTCTCTGAAACCGACTCTAGGGGCTCGAATGGAACCCCTGACAGGCCTTCCAAAACTATTGGCTGGTCCCAAGCCAGCACCCTTGTGCGAGTTGCAGGCCTCAGCCTCAAGGTGCCACGAAGGAAACGTATGATCAGGGGGTCTCGACCCAATGATGTACTACCAACCGGGACGTGGAAAGCCGCAATGGCCGCCACGTAGACCTTTAAGGTGGATGGACATAAACCTGATGCAAAGCGATCTTGCAGAAACTCAAGTACTGTACTAACTGAACAGTTAACTGGATCCCACTGATGCTGGTGACACCAAAAAGTGAAAACTCTCCACTTTAGTGCATATAATTTCCTAGTAGCTGGAGCTCTGGAGCTTAGGATGGTCTCAACAACCTCAGTTGAGAGACCACTCTCTATGGGGTGAACCCCTCAGAGGCCAAACCCATAGTTTCCAAATCTCTGGCCGGGGGTGAAGTAATGTGCCCCCTGCCTGAGACAGAAGGTCTCTCCTGATTGGGATCTCCAAGGGAGGGCCGTCGAGGAGATGAATTAGGTCTGCAAACCAAATTCTACTCGGCCAGCGTGGTGCTACTTGCAGTAGACTTATTCCGTCCTGGTGTACTCTCTTCAGAACTCCTGGGAGCAGAGCAACAGGGGGAAATGCGTACAGACGTAGCCTTGGCCACGTCTGCACTATAGCATCCAGCCCCAGGGTCCAGCCCCATTGTCCAGCCCCAATCCACTTCTGCTGGCGGGGCCAGACCTGCATCTACGCACTTCGTGAACGTGCGGGGTGATAGAGCTAGATCGAATGGAAGTACCCGATATTGGTATTCTTT
Source organism: Gila orcuttii (assembly GCA_026230005.1). Taxonomy (NCBI): domain Eukaryota; kingdom Metazoa; phylum Chordata; class Actinopteri; order Cypriniformes; family Leuciscidae; genus Gila; species Gila orcuttii. Next base: position 24,469,868 of record JAPDVR010000014.1, read on the forward strand.
GCCCCGGAAAGAAAACCTCAGGAACTTCCTGTGCTGAGGGAGGATGGAGACATGGAAGTATGCGTCTTTTAGATCTATTGTGACAAACCAGTCCTCGGACCTGATTTGAGTCACGATCTGTTTGAGTGTCAGCATCTTGAACTTGAGTCTCTGGACTGTACGATTGTTTGAATTGTTGAAGATCTAGTATAGGACGCAACCCCCCATCCTTTTTTGGAACAATGAAGTAGCGGCTGTAAAAACCTGATTCTCTGTCGGGTGAGTACACCTGCTTTAAAGCCTCCTTCGCTAACAGAGATTTCACCTGTTGCTCCATTACCAGAGCCTGCTCGGGATGCACTAACGTGAGCAACACCCCGTTGTAGCATGGTGAACGAGAACCAAACTGAATTCTGTATCCTCTCTATACTATCTGCAGGACCCATTGAGAAATGTTTGGTAGATTCTTCCATTCTGTCAGATAATCTACTAAGGGTACCAGCCTCTCGAGACTGGCCTCTGGTATAACTGGAACAGCCACTTCGGTGGCCTGAAGCATACTGGCAGGAACTGACCGAACTGACTGTTTTTGAATCCCAATCAGAGGGTGCGAGTTTGACGCAGTGTAGAGTTAGCACTGAGCCATGTGCTTGCTGGAGACCGCTGCGCCCCGAGGCACCAAGGGTGGCGGGGTTGGCAGAATGGCCCCCTGAGGGCACCGAGATGAAATGGGCAAGTATACTGAGGTGTACACCGCGGTTGAGGCTGCCCTCAGCGGTCTGACTCCTGTGGCGTCAGGACCTTTTCTGAGCCGAAGCCTTCTTAGCTAGAAGAACGGTCCTCAGATCCGGCTTCTGCTTTGAAGGCTTCGGCTGAGAGTGTCGGCCCGGCCCCCATGATTTTTGAGGAGGAGCACGGGACGCGACACTCTTTTTGTTGTGCTCTATATGAGGAGCTGAACGGCTGGGGCTGCTCACGCCTAGCAGCCCCAGGGGGTTGGGTGCAGCGAGGGAGATACTTTTTAAATGCCTCCGATTGCTTTTTGGCCTCCTGGAACCTCTCGACGACCGTATTCACAGAGTCGCCGAAAAGGCCAGAAGACAGATCTGTAGACTCCCTCGCTCTTATCCAAATCCCCCAGCAGATCAGCCTGATATGCCTGTAACAATGCCATTGTGTGAAGGCATGCTCCGGCCTGACCTGCTGCCGTATATGCTTTACCCACTAAATTAGATGTTGTTTTGACTGGCTTAGTGGGTATCACTGGGGCCTTCAGGGACGATGCTGAACCGGGAGACAGATAGCTAGCAAGCGTCTGTTCAGTCGGGGGCATCGTCCCATAGCCATATTCTTTTAGCCCCCTTATATCAGAATAAGACTGGACGAATATGGCTTATTCCACGATCTAGACAGCTCGCTCTGCAGATCGGGAAAAAATGGAAGGCCCCTTGATGGAGGTGATACATTAGAAGATAGAAAGTGCTCATCTAGTTTGCTTTTAGGACAAGCGCCCCTTTTCTCGCCCGGCCACTCAATATTTAATTTTGCCATTGCATGAGTTACCACCTCCACCAGCTCCTCATATGCTGGGGAAGGAGGTGGCGAATCCTCTTCTCCCTTATCTTGTTCATCACCAATGCTCAGTATATCCCCACCCGTTAAATAGCGCGGGCAGGGAGAAGCACACAATTTGAACATCTCTTTCGCCATAATACTTGAGAATGCTTGTGACCAGACAACAGTAAATAGACAGACAGTTTTGACATAGAGCGCTTGCTGAGGCACAGAAGCTAATGCCGGTCAGACCGGATGTGCTTTTATCCTTTCCTGGTCGGACTAGCAGACATACGTGCTTTAGACGCAATCACGCAGGGGCGTTCCCAAGGCGTCATCGACGCAGCGCGAGTTCCCTCAAAAGGGAAGTCCAAATATACAATATCCAAATTTGATATGGCCGACGCACGACCAAATAGACGAAGTTCCGATGAACAAATAGCAAAGAAGAGGGAAAAGGAGAAGGAACGCATGAAGTGCCGAATTTACATTGGAGAAGCCTGTTTCAGGAAGCATGGAAGGGAGGGGGAGGGGATGGGATGAGGAGGAGGGAGGGTCGAACTAGCCTCCGTTTTGTTTGACAATACTTCGAACGTCAACAAGAAGATACGTCACCCAACATCGCTTAGAGCACCTTTAAATAACCAGCTCCATATGTATGGCTTTTGTGACATATAAGCTTACTCTGTAGCTCACCTGGTACAGCACTGCACATGTGAAGCAAAGCGCTCGGGTACAAATCATGATAAAAGACACTTTGACAGTGTTGCAAAACGAGCAACGTAATCATTTTGCAGAAATGCCGCCCCAGGCACGTTTTTCCAGTGACCCTGTGTTGCAATATATATATCACAGGACAAGGAGAGATAGAGAGAGATTTGTAGATGATAAAGAGTCATTCCGATTGTCTCAATCAGATTTGCGTATGTGAATCTCTAATCCTCATTAAAGAGTTTATTAGTCAGTTCACAGTAAGCAAACTCATTCTAACAGAATCAGCTGCATCTTCATAACAGCTCTGTTTAGGGACACTGCATGCATAAAAGAGTACTTCATAATTTTAACATTTCTTATGCTGTAGGTATCATCTAATCCAGTACTGTGTGTTGACATAGCTTCTGTTACTCTAACTGGACATTGTGTATGTGTATAACCTCTATTAAAAGGTTATCAAGGATTAACAGGGACTAATTTGCTGGGATTAAAATCCATGACTGGTCTCATTACAATGACAAAGGAAGAAAATAGCTCCAGGTATGTCCTTCCTTTTTTATTCCCCGAAAAAATCTGGTGTTGTTTCTATATACAGTGGCCCCAAAACGTATTCAGAAGTAGGTTTGCAATATACATGCATATATACATACATATAAAATCTTTAATTAGCAGTGGAAATCTTGAAATACAGTAATAACCATATTAGTGGTATAACATTATGTTGATTTGTTCGGCTTTATGCAGCCATGTTTTGCTTACTGATTTCAGGGTAAGATGCATCTTGTGTAAGAATCTTTACACAATCTAACAAGCTAAATGAAGTGGAAGGGCTTTGCGCAGAAGAGGAAATGTGACTCACTGCATTTGCTTTGAGGGGTTCTTACTGTTCTAGAGGAAGGCGGCTTTTTACAGTGTGCCTGGCAAACTGCCGCATGGAAATGACATCAGCCTCTCTGCGCTCCGTGAGGGCCTGTGAACCGGACCCCCATGGGGTGACAGAGAATGGGCTAGAACTTTGAGCGCAGCCTCACCGGCTGTCATTAAACCTTCTGATTCAGCCCATCATGGAGCCATTTAGCACTTTCACGTCCTACTCACACCGACCTGACAGTCTTACACAGAAGAGAACTGATGGGTGGCCTATGCTGTCAGTGAAATATGCGTGAGAAATACGGAAAAACGAAAGATGAGGGATTTATTGTGGGGAGGGGGAATAGTGATAGATGTGAAGATTCAAATGGAGTGAAAAGCACATTAAAACAGCACAAGAGGTAGAGGAAAATGTGAGGTATGAATAAAGTGAAATTGTAGGGATGCACAATATTTTCCTACCATAACAGATTTGTTTATGTATTGTATCAGTTGATATTGGATATATGCGTATATCATCAGATAATGGATATTTAATGTTGTATTTTGATATTAAAATGTCCTATTTTGACATTTATAGTATCTAATGCTCAAAACCCTAATTTACTGTACACTGTTAAATGTAATCTCAAAATATATATCCATTTTTTATACTGTAAATTGGAATATTTTGGTGCTTAAATTCACTAGAAGCATTGTTTTACAGATTTTTTTTTAACAGAATTTTAATATCCTTTTGTGCTCCACAGAAAAAGAAAAACCAAACATTTCGGAACAACATGAAGGTGAGTAAATGATGCATAATTAAACATTTTTGTTGTGAACTGTCTCTTTAAGAGGAATGCAACTCTAAAAAACACAGTTTTATGATGGATGCACATACACAAACACACCATGTAGTGTTTACTAAGCTCAGACCTATAGTAGAAATGCCATGTAACAGTCCAGACTTTACAATAGGAGGCAGTTTTCTCTGATGAGTCCCTGATGTTTAGTGACTAGAGACATTATTAATTCAAGCCAAAGTAACGATCAATGAAAACGTTCCTTCAGTGTGTGTGTGTGTGTGTGTGTGTGTGTGTGTGTGTGTGTGTGTGTGTGTGTGTGTGTGTGTGTGTGTGTGTGTGTGTGTGTGTGTGTGTGTGTGTGTGTGTGTGTGTGTGTGTGTGTGTGTGTGTGTGTGTGTGTGTGTGTGTGTGTGTGTGTGTGTGTGTGTAAAGGATTTGGCAACTCAACCCTGCCGGCTATGTTTTACCTCAGAGCACAAAACATCTGACACTTCGATTACTGAAGTTCAAAAGCTTTGTGAAGAGAAAGGCAGCTGATCCAAAGGTCATCTCGCTGCAGCATCTTTCACCAACAGAATAAATGCATTTTCTTTCTTCGGAGACACAGAAAAGGTCTGCAAAAGTTCAGGAGTTGTCAGAGCATCATGATTCAGTGTGCTGAAATCTGGGACGTCCTGCTGAATTTTAATGTATCAGATGAGCATGAGGGGAAGAGGGCAGACCGATTTATTCTCTTTGATAAGATATGGGATATTTAGTAAGCCTACTTGTAAACATTGTTTTTCGCCATAATCTGGCTTCTGCATTCGGTTAAGAATGGAACAGACAACAAACGTGGTCCCTCACGTGTCTGTCCATCTGTGGTGCATTTCAAGCTCGCCGTATTACTGTTGTGACATTCTGATGTTTGTTACTTGGAATTGGATAAAATATCTTTATCGTATAAAATCTTTTCACATGGAACAGACATGATTCTTTAATCTTTTATCCATTAGTGGGTTTTCCTGTAAGCCACAGCATGTTGGTGGTGATTTATGGCCTTTTGAAAAAGATCTTCTGTTTGTTTTGTTCTTTTGAATTATATAACCAGAATAAAAACAGGACCTCACAACATATCTAACTTGTTTCGAAACAATCATTGGTGGTGTTAATAATTAGCAACCAGGACACCACAGAAACCAACCAGAATGCCCTAGCACCCATGTGGACCACCCTAGCAAACACATAGCAATGTCTTAGCAACCACCCTGAACTGTCTAACAACTGCATAGTAATGCCCTAGAACCAACTAAAACACCTAAAAAACTGTGTACCAATGCCCTAGCAACCACAACGCCCTAGCAACCACCCAAAACAGCCTATAACCCATGTGGACCACCCTAGCAACCGCATAGCAATGCCTTAGCATCCACTCTAAACTCCCTAGCAACTGCATAGTAATGCCCTAGAACCAACTAGAACACCTAAGAAACAGTGCACCAATGCCCTAGCAACCAGAACACCATAGTAACCACCCACAACACCCTAGCCCCCATGTGGACCACCCTAGCAAATGCATAGCAATGCCTTAGCAAGCACCATGAATCCCCTAGCAGCTGCATAGTAATGCCCTAGCAACTAGAACACCATAGAAACCACCTATAACATCCTAGCAACCACCCACAACACCCAACCCCCCCATGTGGACCACCCTAGCAACTGCATAGCAATGCCTTAGCAACCACCCTGAACTCCCTAGTAACTGTATAGTAATGCCCTAGAACCAACCAGAACACCCAAGAAACAGTGTACCAGTGCCCTACAACCAGAACACCATAGCAACCACTCTAAACTCCTTAGCAACTGCATAGTAATGCGCTAGGACCACCAATATCTAAGAAACCATGTAGCAATGCCTTAGCAATCACTTGGGCCACCCTAGGATCTGAATAGCTATGGTCTAGCAATGTAACCAACTGATATAACATAGCAACCATATAGCAATGCCCAAACAACCACCCTGAACTTTCTAGCAACAGCATAGTAATACTCTTGAGCCACCAATCACACCTAAGAAACCATGTAGCAATGCTCTAGCAACCAGAACACCATAACAATGCCCTAGAAACTAATCAGAACACTCTAGCAACCACATACTGTAGCAATGCCCTAGCAACCACCCAAAACACCTCAGCAGCTGCATAACAATGCAGTAAAAACATTAATCAGCATTGACTTTTGTGTGTTCAAGCACTGCTTGCATTTGTTCAGATATCTTCTTCAGATGTAAAAGTCAAGTTTCTTTCTGACCTTTCCCTTCTCTTCATTGGTTTGTTTCAGTACTGTGGAGGAACATGGACTCTCATGAAGGGTGTAAAAACACGTGCTGGGCTGGAATGAGTGCTGATGTGGAATGATGAGGAATGATGAACGATTTCTTGCTGCCTGATCTCTCCATCTTTACTTGCCCTAAGTGGCGCATCCTCCCTGCACATCTCGGTCTGGGCTGGGCCGGTCCGGTCTGCAGAGGGTCTATTTTAGTCTCAGAAGCGTGATAACCTCAACTCCTCTGCTCTTTTAATCTGAGCTGTAGTACACTTAGGCCAGAACAAGGCACAGAGCAGCTCTCTTAATTCACTCTGGCTTCTTCTTACCATCTCGTCTATCCGTCAAAATGGTTCAAAACACTGAGTAAGTACTGTGTATATATATATATACATCCACCATAACTCTCCAAAACATGTTATACATGTTCTTATTCATGTTATTATTAAAAATAAATTAAAAAATAATATATATAGGTCCTTCTCAAAAAATTAGCATATTGTGATAAAGTTCATTATTTTCCATAATGTAATGATAAAAATTAAACTTTCATATATTTTAGATTCATTGCACACCAACTGAAATATTTCAGGTCTTTTATTGTTTTAATACTGATGATTTTGGCATACAGCTCATGAAAACCCCAAATTCCTGTCTCAAAAAATTTGCATATTTCATCCGACCAATAAAAGTTTTTAATACAAAAAAAAAAGTCAACCTTCAAATAATTATGTTCAGTTATGCACTCAATAGTCAATACTTGGTCGGGAATCCTTTTGCAGAAATGACTGCTTCAATGCGGCGTGGCATGGAGGCAATCAGCCTGTGGCACTGCTGAGGTGTTATGGAGGCCCAGGATGCTTCGATAGCGGCCTTAAGCTCATCCAGAGTGTTGGGTCTTGCGTCTCTCAACTTTCTCTTCACAATATCCCACAGATTCTCTATGGGGTTCAGGTCAGGAGAGTTGGCAGGCCAATTGAGCACAGTAATACCATGGTCAGTAAACCATTTACCAGTGGTTTTGGCACTGTGAGCAGGTGCCAGGTCGTGCTGAAAAATGAAATCTTCATCTCCATAAAGCTTTTCAGCAGGTGGAAGCATGAAGTGCTCCAAAATCTCCTGATAGCTAGCTGCATTGACCCTGCCCTTGATAAAACACAGTGGACCAACACCAGCAGCTGACATGGTACCCCAGACCATCACTGACTGTGGGTACTTGACACTGGACTTCAGGCATTTTGGCATTTCCTTCTCCCCAGTCTTCCTCAAGACTCTGGCACCTTGATTTCCGAATGACATGCAAAACTGAGCAACAGTCCAGTGCTGCTTCTCTGTAGCCCAGGTCAGGCGCTTCTGCCGCTGTTTCTGGTTCAAAAGTGGCTTGACCTGGGGAATGCGGCACCTGTAGCCCATTTCCTGCACACGCCTGTGCACGGTGGCTCTGGATGTTTCTACTCCAGACTCAGTCCACTGCTTCCGCAGGTCCCCCAAGGTCTGGAATCGGTCCTTCTCCACAATCTTCCTCAGGGTCCGGTCACCTCTTCTCGTTGTGCAGCGTTTTTTGCCACACTTTTTCCTTCCCACAGACTTCCCACTGAGGTGCCTTGATACAGCACTCTGGGAACAGCCTATTTGTTCAGAAATTTCTTTCTGTCTTACCCTCTTGCTTGAGGGTGTCAATGATGGCCTTCTGGACAGCAGTCAGGTCGGCAGTCTTACCCATGATTGCGGTTTTGAGTAATGAAACAGGCTGGGAGTTTTTAAAAGCCTCAGGAATCTTTTGCAGTTGTTTAGAGTTAGTTAGTTGATTCAGATGATTAGGTTAATAGCTCGTTTAGAGACCCTTTTCATGATATGCTAATTTTTTGAGACAGGAATTTTGGGTTTTCATGAGCTGTATGCCAAAATCATCAGTATTAAAACAATAAAAGACCTGAAATATTTCAGTTGGTGTGCAATGAATCTAAAATATATGAAAGTTTAATTTTTATCATTACATTATGGAAAATAATGAACTTTATCACAATATGCTAATTTTTTGAGAAGGACCTGTATATAAAAGTATATAGTGCCAATTTTTTTATTTTATGCTTTTTATGGTGACTTTCAACGTAGAGAATTAGAACAGATACTTTACAAACCTATCAATAATAACATGAGACAAAAGGCCCATGTTACATTAGCAGCTTACATTGTATGTTATTTTAAAACCAGCCTTGTGTGGAAGGTTTCTAAAACAAACACTGAAACCAATCATGCCCAAGTCCTCATATTTCAATGCCAAACAGACCTTATTTATGGTCTGAGGGTAGAGGCAATCGATTCTTGGATGTAACACAAGAACATGGGACAAAACAACAACACAAACTGCTAGCTTCAGTTAAAACAGCTTTACTCCATTTACGACTTTACAGGGCCGGCGCTAGCGGGGCGAAAGGTGGTAACGAGGGGGAACATCAACACAGGGGGGCATCTGCCCCGGAACATGATTTAAAGGGGGCCCACAGCAACAACCTGCTTCAGGATCAGGACCTGCATCGCATAAAGAAAATAACGATAAAGGAACGTATGCTAACATACATAGTGCTTATCAAACTAGTGGCTGACCAGTCATTTTTTAAGGCAAGACACCCCTGGTGAATAGGGTAAGATGTTACCATACTTGAAAAAAAAAAAAAAAAAAAATTGCATAAGAATTGCAAACAATTTAAATAAGTTTAAATATGCAAATAAGCATTACCTAACTAAATATTAACTAATTTGCATACACTCCCAGAACTAAAATCTGAAAATCGGATAAAACCCTTGTTTCATTTTGTTGAGTCAAAGGTAAAAGTGATTTTTGATATCTTTTTATCACTCCATAGATTCTTTGTAAACCAGAAAATACTGTCAACAGCCACAGAAGAAAAAAAAAATCACCATGTTTTAAGGATTAAAATATCATCAGGTCAAAGATGTACCCTCAGTAACCCCCCCCCCCCCCCCCCACTGGAATATAGATTGGAATAAAACTGTAAAGTTAAGTACATCGAAGTGCTACTGAAGTGGGGATTTCTGACTCAGTGCATGAGAAAAAAATGCATTTTAAGAAAACAGCCTTTAATACATTTATTGTAATTGAAGTCTGCAGACACAAATAGATAAAGTGCAATAAAACAAATATTTTAAAGTGTATTTTGCATGTTTAGGGTTATCAAATGTACCAGTGCCATGTCACGCGTTTTTTAGGCCAAAACATTTTTTGTCACATACAGCAAACATCTCCTCATTATCCGCTAGCTGCCTGTCCCCTGAACACACTGTAAAAAAATGCGGTCTCTGCAGACACCCCAGGCTCCACAAACAGCAACAAAAACAAACTGGGCTAACCCGCACCAGGAAACATAATAAACTGTTCCAGCCAATAACCAAAAGAAGGATTTGGGGGGTTAGTGCGTGGATGAGGAGGAGGGAGGGTCGAGCTAGCCTCCGTTTTGTTTGACAATACTTTAAACGTCAACAAGAAGTGACGTTACCCGACATCGTTTAGAGCACCTTTAAAAAAATTTGACAGTACCAGTACCGGTAGTACTGATTACTGGGTATGTTCAGTAACTGATAGATGCTACTTTCAAACTCTCTCATTCATGTTTGTTTGAGCTCACTCTGAGCATCAAAGGTATCTATTTACAGCATGTATTTACAAATGTAGAGCATAGTAGCCAATCTCACACAATCTGTTGAGCGCATGAACGCAATGGCCTATCAGAGGTGCTAGTCAGTAAGTTAGTCAGAATGCACAGAATCCTTTCATTATAACCAACAAAGGGCAAACATGATGTAAAAAAGAGATTCATTGTATAATTAAGACAACTTTTTTATTATAATGTGAGTTTTCACAAGAGTACAGAATTCAGTGAGTTTGCACTCTAGAGACTGACAGTCATAGTGATTATAAAGGGAGGGCTCTTCTCTTGCTTCCTGTTTATTACCCATTCACAATCTGAATACAAGTTTATTTTTTCATGCTGCTAAGTTACTGGATTGACAACCATATCTAAATGCATGATTGAATTGGAAAATGTGATGATTGACAGTGATAACCAATGAATGAGACAAAATGGGACCAATTTTTTTTTTAAAGTACTTAATTCAACTGTTTTTGCACTGGTACCAAAATTGTTACAGAGAACCATGAAATTTTACAAATATTGGTACAGACTACTTGGTACCGTGACATCCCTACTTTCCACTAGTCTGAAAAAAATGTGTTATGAAAAGCCAATTATCCCGAAATCTCAAAACAGATTTGTCATGCTATAATCAGTATTTTTTTGTCTTGTTTACCAGTAAAATATCTTTAAAACAATATAAATGTACTTTGTGTACTTGATTCCAGGGAATATACCTTGAATCAAGTGGGTTTCACTCTGAGGTTCCCATATTAGATGGAGAGACTAAGAAAGAGATAGTTATTGCCTGTTATTTCCATCTGGCAACATCACTACGATAGCCACAACCTAGAAAGCAGCCAAGACACCATCCACTATCCCTAATTATAGAGCCTAAATTACCAGAGTTAAATTATTGATCAAGGCTACAGTTAATGGTTGTGTCAGACAGTTGATCTCCCATGATTCAAATGCCAAACTCCTGATCCCCGACAACATCACTCAGCAAGTCTGTGATCATTCACACAAATGAAAATCCTCATGTGGGTCGTAATGGGAAATTCATTACATGTGGAGCACACGGGGAGGGTGTCAACTAGATCATGTAAAACATTGCCTTCAGGCAAATATAACAGTGTGCAATGTTTGATGTAAAATGATGACCTGGCACGATCATCTTACAGGTTTGACATTTAAGCAAGTACATATAGTAAATTATTTATATCATCGGACATTTTAAAACATGAGATAAATACAAGTTAGCTACAGGATGTTGTTTTAAAGGAGGAAGCAGCAACTTAGAAGTGAAATATTTTTTTTATATTATTTTTATTAATCAATGTTATTATCAATGTTGAAAAATGTTGTGCTATTTTTGTAGAAACTGTGAGACATTTTTCTCAGGATTCTTTGATGAATAGGAAGTTCAAAAGAACAGCATTTATTTTAAACTGAAATATTTCTCACTTTTGATCAATTTAATGCATCCTTGCAGATTAAAATAATTAATTTCTTTAAAAAAACATCTTACTGACCTAAACTTTTGAACAGTAGTGTACAAAAATTCCAATTTTACTGCACAGTATTACAACATATTTTATACATTAAACAAAAACTATGTGAATGGTGGATTACGCTACGTGAATTTATAGGCTACATGGATTTATATGCTTTATTTCAATATTGTGACTACATTATTTAATATTTGTCACAAATACAAATGTTTGAGGCATCCATTTAATAATTAGTAAATAAAACACTGGTGCATTTCGATAGGTCATGCTCATACTTTGTTATCTGCCCCCTTTTTTTGACACATCTATTCTGGTTGAGTACAACCTGTATGTCACAAAACATGTTAGATAAAGATAATAAACCTGTCAGTAAGATATTGTTGTCAAATAAACTTTTAGAGGCTTAAACAAATTGAAATGTATCAGGACCACCATCTATAGTGACATTTTGGTGATAGCAATAATGTCACGACAGATGAGTTGAATTCATATATAAATCCTTCCACTGCCGTGAGATCTGAGTGACAGTCTAATGTTTCAGTGATGTCTCTATCTCAAACAGACTTCTGTTAGAGACTAAAAATGTTGCTCCGCTCTGTTCTTATGTTTGGGGGGGTTCGACTGTCTTCACAGCTAAAAAAAGCATCTGAGACTGCCAGAGCTGTCTGATCTCTAGTATAATCAAGTCTGTGATCAAGAAACTTTTTGTTCATTCGTGCAGCACAATTGACGGAGAGCATCCAGGCTCAAAGCTTTCCAACACGGTCACAACAAATCACAGCAACTATCAATGCAGGATGATAAATGGAAACCGCAAAATAAAAAAATAAAAAAACATGAGGCTGAAATTTTGATTAGTTAGATCTTTGGGATGGGCGGTCAATGTAGTTTTACAACTAACTAATCCATTCAGAATTTTAAAAGGAAGAAGCTACTTCATTAACCTCTAACACTTTCTTTAATCTAAAGGACCATATTTAGCCATGCTGGCTTATTCATTCCAGTGGGAGTGCTGTGCTGCACGCACACACACACACACACACAGACACACACACACACACACACACACACACACACACACACACACACACACACACACACACACACACACACACACATACACACACAGAGAGAGAGAGAAATGCATGCAGATATCTCTCAAACACACACACACACACACACACACACACACACACACACACACACACACACACACACACACACACACACACACACTGTACTGTTCCGATGACAGATTGGTCTCAGTGTAATACCAGCAGAGAGCCTAAAAGCACATTGATTTAAAAATGGCTGACATCTCTCGCTCTCTTTCTCTCTGGTGTCTTTGGGCCAGTACTGTTCCCACTTCCATGTTTAAAATGATTCTTGATCTCATGTGACATCTTTATCTCCAGAATTTTAAACATGCAGACATGTGTGGCTGGAAGCATAAATTATACAATCTGGTAATCATTATGGTTGCAATAATGCACTCATTTTGTAAACATATTCTTTCAGAAAACATCCGAAGGTCATGTGCATAAAGAAAAATTATATTAACCAGTAATATTGTTCCGTCAGATGTTTCAATCCAATTAATTTCTGCTCTACATGATGTCCCGCTTAATATTCTTTTTCACAGAGGTATGTGACATTCTCTTATGCTCATCAAGCATATATCTGCATTTATTTAATCAAATATATAGTAAAAACAGTAATATTGTGCAATATTATTACAATTTACAAAAACTGATTTCTTTTTAATATATTTTAAAAATTAATTTATTCCTGTGATTGCAACGCTGAATTTTCAGCAGCCATTGCTCCCGTCTTCTTTGTCACATGATCCTTCATTCTAATATGCTGATTGGATGAATGGATGGATAGCCTTTATTTGCTCAAAATGGTTAAACAAATCATTCACTCTAGTAGTCATAACTAGCTAGCGCTGGAGCCAATGTGGTGTGAAGGAGAAAGTCTGTTGTCTGGAGGAAACAGAAGTGGGAGGAAGGAAAGAAGTCCATTCATCCCTATCTCACTTCCAGACTAAACTCAACTGTAGTTCTATACAGGGAAAGAGTGGAGCTTAAACAGATCCAGGTTCATACTGGCTGAGCTTGATGTGTGCCAAAGGTGGGGTGAGAGAGGAAGGTTAGCAGTCAGTGAAGGAAGAGAGAGAGAGAGAGAGCACAAATGAAAGAAGGAGATGCAACAGTAGCTACAGGGTTAGTACATTCTGAAGAGAATGACAGTTCATTAGGAAGTAGTCCAGTGTTCGTCTGTTCACTGTTGAAGGTCATCTGCTAAATTAGTAAATGAAATACAGAGCGATGGGAACAGAGAGAGAGAGAGAGAGAGAGAGAGAGAGAGAGAGAGAGAGAGAGAGAGAGAAAAAAAGAGGGTGGATAGAGAGACTTGGCAGCAATTTGGCAACACTCAAATGTACTGAGACTGCAGTCTGGACGGATTAGGACTTGATAGAGAGCGAGAATAATGCAGAAAGATCATGGAAGAGGATCCGCAGTGGTGAGGTTACAGAATTCTGAGCCATCTTTGCAAGAATTTGATGAGAAATGTTTTAGTTCTTATTGAGATATCTGACTTTTGATTGGAGAATTCGGTGGACCTGAGTACAGTTTGAGACCTTGAGATCGGTTCTGAAACTCTAAAGATGCATGTAAGATTCCTGTGGCCTTTTTTCTCTGAGAGAAAGATGAGAAGAAGAAAACTTAAGCAGGAGTCTTCCTTTGGACTTTATCTTATTGGTGTCTACGGTCTTAAAAATAAAAGTTTCTAAAATAAGGCTTTTGCCGTTAGAAGAACGACACTATAATGTGTGTCGTTCCACTATAAAGACCTTTTCCACTATAAAGACCCTTTTGTGCAATGGAAAGCTCCCATGGATGTCAAAGGACCTTAGATGCCAATAAAGAAACGTTATTTTTAAGTGTGAGATACTGTGAACGACTGAATAACACTTAAGAGCCGGTTCTTTATAACAAAACAATCACAAATGATTCATGAATCAGTCTTGAACTCATGTTATTTAACCCACTAAATCAGCAGGAGCAGTTCTATAATTTGGTTTACTTAATTTAATAAATAAATAAATAAATTCCAAAAAGTATTATACCAGTTGGTGGAGAGTGTGGTTCATACTAAAATAATCGTTATGGGAATTGAACTTGTTTTTCATGTTTATGGTGTCTGTTTAATCTAATCGTTTCACAGTGGAAACGGAATGAAGCAGCAAATGATTATTACAAATTCCCAAGATCTGTAATTTCATGTCTGGACGACACACACGCACAGTTGAACCATGAAAGAGAAATGCACAAACACGAAAGAAGGGGAATAAAGAGGCTTAATTTCTCCTGAGAGTGTAACAACGCAAAGACTTCTTAAAGGAGGATTTGAATTTTCTACCCTCTTTCTCTAAAGAGCATCTGTCCTGTTTTTAGTGTCACTCTCTCTATCACATGTCTTTCTGCATTACTTAACAGCTCTTGGTCTCAGTGCAAAAATACAGCAGTGATACTAAGCTTGGGCTTTTCATGAACATACATAAGAATTATTTGCCCTTGGGCTTCTTTTCCACTGCTACCCTATGTCATCATCGACAGTAGCATCACATTTGAAATGAAAGTGTGATCGATTTGGCTTCAGCACTTAAGGTATGCAAATACACTGTCGTATAAAACCTCATTCAGCATTCTGACATCTTCAGGATTTGAGTGGATTTTCAATGACGATTGTTACATTTTTCTCATGAGGTACAATGGAAGGAACTATAATGCTGTTTCCAGGCAAAATCTCATTTTGTTTTGGCCTGACTCTACCTAATCACACTACTAAAGTGAAGAACCGTTTAATTCTAAAATGATTACTCCAATTTTAGTTCAGTTACAGACCAAACTTACTTTAGCTTGTCAGCACGCTTCATGGACTTTAGCACATTAGCACGGTTTGCACATTAATATTAGTGGGATAAATTACAGACTTTAAAAAAAAATATTCCTTTCAGCTACAGTAAATATTGGTAATTGGATGCTCCGAATGAGAATATACAGATGGGGAAAAATCTGTGACAAATGTAAGTCATTCCTTCACATCAAAAAACACGTCTCAGTACATTAATTTGGCAACAAGCCATTAGCTCACAAAACTTTATAATGAACTTTTGCGCTGTGACATCACTCATCCAAAATCTGAGACCCAATCAAATATGCATTTGTTAATGTATCTCTTTTATTGCTTTTAAGCTATTTTGAGGGGAATATCACACATAAAATGTACCTGACATAAATCACTGAAATAGGCAATCCAGAGAAAACACATTTCTCCTTGTGACAGCTCTAAGCTCTATAAAAAAGAATTTGAACAAATTTTGCCAATCAGAAAATGTAGTCAACTGAATCCGTATGTTCAAGATTTTTGTCTTAGGAGGGTGTGCCATTGGTTAGAGGGTATTTAATTTAGTGGCTAATTATGGTGAAAGTTATCAACCTAAATGTACTTAAAGCTTTAAAATGAAATCATTATTGACTGTTTTTAATTAATACACATATCTGGTATTTATGTACATGATTTATGTACAGTGCATATCATTCAAAAGTATATTAAAAAAATCATCAAAATTAGCTCCAATCCAAAATGACTTTCCTTTTAAGGTGACATCATCTAGTCTGCAAAAGTTTTAACCAATCATTGTTGGGCGATTTCAGGAAGGGAGGAGTCATCCATGATTGACTGGTAGGAAACGCCCACTTATGATTCAATCAATTCCTGACTAATTTCTCTACATTTTTTTGTTGTTGAATATACAGAAAAAAAAATAATATTGTGGAATGTTGTTACAACTTAAAAATAACTATTTTCTATTTTGATATATTTCAAAATGTAATTTATTCCTGTAATGGCAAAGCTGAATAATTTTATTTATCTTAATCTTTTTGTGTGAACCATCATACTCTTTTCAGGATTCTTTAATGAATAGCATTTATTTGAAATGGTTTTGGAATATTAATGGCTAAATGTCAATTTAATGCATACTTGCTAAATATTAAGTATTTATTTCTTTGTATATATATATATATATATATATATATATATATATATATATATACAAAGAAATAAATACTTAATATTTAGCATATATATATATATATATATATATATATATATGAATTAACTTTTAAACAGTATATTGTATGCCACATTATGGTATGCTGCTTCATGTTGACTATTAGTCCCGATTTCTACATGTACAAACTCAAAGCATTCACTGAGTTAAAAAGTGTCTTGGAGTAAGTTTTGGGTTATCATTTCACATGGTTCCCTAGTGTGCAGGTTTGTTGCAGCAGGATTTACTGTCCACCGACCAGTCCAGTGCACACAGCCACAGCTACAGATTAGGCTAATCTGTGGAATTATCAGTCTTAAATAGTCCACGTTCCTCCTTCATTATCCAGAGTGGTCTTGCAGATGGAACGTCAACGTGCGTTAATGCTGCTCTGTGTATATTAAAAGCTTGCTGACAGTCACAGCTTAAAAAAAATCTCAATGTTAGTGCAAAAAAACACTAACACTAACTTTTTTTTTTTTTTTTTTTAAATCTGCTTTAGCAATGAAGACATCAATTATGTAAATCCATGTGCTCAAAAACATCTGCATTAGTCACACTATGTCCTGCACTTGTCATAAACAATGCAGTCCCCTACTGAACTTTTACAGCTGCAGTTTCTGCTTTGGTCTACAGGAGGTAGTGCTTGGAAAAAGTGGGCTTTTGCGTGAGTCAGCATTTCTGTACCATATGTTTCTAACCAAGTGGGAAAGTACTTTAAGGTAGTGAAGTATAACTAAAGACCTAAAGCCCCAGCAGGCTGTTCCTTCAATGGAAAGAACCCAGTTGGTTCTATTTAAATGTCACGGAACACAGACAAATCTCAAGTTGTGTTAAAAAGCAGTGGTGTGAGAAATAGTTGAGTTCCCTAAAATGGAAGCGTCCGAGTCTATCCCCTCTGGCACGCCGACTGGCGCACGTGCAAGATGAAGCAGTGGATATTCTTTAATAATTGGTTCTAGAATAGGAGCATCTTCACAAAAATACCTCAGGTGAAAATAATCGAGCAACCTCAGTGCCAAGGAGGTAGTTAATGATTTATTGGATCAGATTCTACATCTGCTGCTGATGGGGATTTAACCAATGCCATCACACACACACACACACACACACACACACACACACACACACACACACACACACACACACACACACAAAGACTGCTGTGGTCTTTCCTTGTTTTTATCATTGGAGGTGTATCAAAGCATGCAGTTTGTTGAGGAGAGATGTAGCCTACTGTTAATACTAGTGATAAGACAAAAATCATGCTTTTCCAATTAAATTAAAAAGAAAATAACGTAAGCAAAATCAATTATATATATATATATATATATATATATATATATAAGCAACTTAATAGTGAGAATTGGACCCTAAACTATAGTGTTACCTTACAGTATAAAATGTCCTGTTTATTTATGTAGGCCTACTTAAAATAATAATTATAAAAATATTGTATGCATTTTAATCAGTTTCTCAATGATGCTCTGATCTTATCCAATCATTAGGTGTGCAGCAAAATTAAATGCAGGTTATGAAACATCATGATCACTGCATGTGTAACACTTAATAAAAGGATGTTATTGTACATCTACGCTGATCCGCAGTGTGTAAGACCATGATGCATAAGCATCTGTGTAATTATAGCATGTCTGTCAGGCGCTATCAGATATACATGTGTGCACAAACACACACAAGACAGAGGACAGACGGGCAAAGAGACCGAAAGAGACAGAGCGTGAGACGTGGAACACTGAGGCCAAAACCATGTTTGTGCAAATTGTTTTAATATGCCAGAGTTGCTTTAAATTCACTGGAGAATTAAGCAGTGTGTGTAATAACTTGCTTTGGGTAAGAGATTGATTTAGCATCACTCTGTGTATGGTTTTCCCAGCATCCCCTGTTCTCCTTTGGGGCGATGGAAGGAAGGTGCCTACAGGCAACTAGCGAAGGAACGACTAGTTCTTGTTTATCCTCCTGCGAGCTGTAATGCCTCTGTTTGCCTGCTCTTCCGTACAGTACAGCACAGGCCGGTTTTGGGCAAAGATTAATTGTTAATTGAGAGGAAGTGGGGAGAAATTGCATTAGCATGCCCGGACAAAGGGAGCCGCTTGAGAAATCTAATTAAGCAAAGACACATGAGTTTAAAGAGCAAGAAAAAAGTGAACGGGACAAAAACAACATGGTCCTTGGAATTTATCTTCTCAAGTTATGACTACTTATCTGCACATAATCCTGATTAGCAGGTTTAAGATCTATGTGCTTAAACTGCCCTGTAGGGAACATCAAATGACATGCTAAAATGTATAACATGACATATACATAACATGATATATAACATCTGTAAAAAAAAAAATATATATATAATTATAAATTAATAAATTGTTCTAAAGATTAGGAATTGTGTGAATTGTGCACAACTGCGATTTGGATGTAATCTCTATTACATAAACAGGTCAATATCATGAAAAGTGTGAAGAAATATGTTGCATTTCACCTAAAAATCTATGTAAACCATGGAAAAAATTTAATAAATTATAAACGGGTCAATAATATGAAAACTATGAAGAAATGTCTGTCATATTTCACCATAAAATCATTTAAAAAATCAGGCAAATAATACTACTATGAATAAATACAATGTTAAAATGTGATTATTATATATTTAAATATATATATATAATATCTGTAGGCCTCTTTATATTAATGATTTTTTTTTTTTTTTTTTTTTTATTAAAATGTTATATTGCAGCTAATAATGCTTGACTTGAAGATATGACCCAGACATTTCCTTTCAAGATTCATATAATCTTATTATACTCAAAATCCTATCATACTTTATCTATACCAGGTTAACACAAGTGTACATTGTTGTTTCAGAATGAATCTCATCTACAGACAATTGATTTGATTCTCAGGACTGCGTTGGACTTCCAAACCATTAAAGCAGACTTCCTGTTAAAAGAGATCTGTCATGTCCAAACAGCCAGTCTCATATACTCTCCGTATGATGAGAGCTTTTAGCCTGCTGAGGACGTGCGCACGTACACAGGCACACACGCAGGGTGATGAGGATATTCAGTGGCTCAAGAGGCTTGTGTAAGCAACCATCTTCAAAAACAATGTTTTAGTTTAGGCAATTACGAGAGCCACTTTAACCTGCCATTTGCATATCTGATATCTCACCTTGACTCATTGGATGCCATTTTTTGACTTACCCTCTTTATGCTTTTTGGATGTAATTATTTATAAATAGGAATGGAAATGCATCAGATTACATAAGTAAAATGAGTCAGGAATAACTTTTCATTTTGATTTCAACATACAATGCACAGTCAAACACTAACACAATCATAAAACAGCAGACAAAAACTGCACTGTAAAATCTGTCAAATTGACGGTTCTGGTGGTTACCAGAACTTTACTGTAAAAAATATGGTAGGAATATTTTAGGTTTTACAGACTGAAATTAAATTTACAGTAGAATAATGTATATTTCATTAACTGATATAATATATCAACATGTAACACAGTGTACATAACTGATAACAAAAAACTTACTTTAAACAATGATTTACAGTAAATAATAATACAAATAAAGATTAATCTGAAGTGTCACGCACAGGGAATTCTGGGGATGTCAATTTACGTAAATTATCTGTAAATGATCAAAAACGGTACAGTTAACAGTAGTTTACTAAAAAAATACATGAAATATCCTGTTAGATATTGTAGTATAGTTACAGTTTTTCACTGTAAGGGGAACTTACCGTCAAACTTGAGAATTCTTATTTTTTAAGAAATATTTCACTATTTTTTCTTAATTAATGTACTCTCTTTTAATCTTTAATCAACTTCCCCTCCCTCCTGCAGTGACATCACTTCTCTTCTCTGATGATGTGTTTACTGGCGCGAGGGCGGGGCAACCTGCCACTCACATGAGATCCACCAATAGCGAACCACAAACATCCAATCAATTCCCGATGGACAATATCAAGTCTCGCCCCAACATTTTTCTTGTTCGAGAAGACGTTTCACTCTGATACAGTATATATCACAATAGGGAAGAAAAGAGTATCGCAACTTCCATTTCATGCCGACTAACAGGTTTTTTACAAAAGCATTTTTACAGAGTAGGCTGTTCTATTTTCCCTCATAACAACCAAATATGAGAAAATGTGGCATGATATCTGGCCAAATCTGAGGAAATAACTCAGCATGAGGCTTCTGGGATGAGGGAACGACTGGTGGTAGAAGCCTTCCTGCTCTTGCATCTTGAAGGTGTGGCTGAACTGTTTGTGCTTCGGTTTCTAATCCCTGGCACAGACGCAAAACCTCGCTGAGGAGGCAAACACGCAATATCCTCACCTGCCCTCACCTAGCATTAACTCTCTCACCTAGCATAGCCTCCTGGCACCTGTGGGACGTATGTGGAGAAAGGATGAGTCATCAGAAACAGACTATGAAAAACACACAGGTGGACGACAAAACAGAGTCTGACTAACCTGAGAACAACACGGGAACCATCCTATTGTTCTCGACCAAAGTGATGTAGCTGCTTTTCAGAAGCAACATTTACTCTGGGATTTGGTGACCTTTTGTTTAGAAAGGACAGTGTTGACCCAATGAATGTGACATTTGAATGCACTTTGTGTTTCTGAGGTGCCAAGCACCTAGACAGACGCCAAACAAACATACTTTTAAATAAATTAAATTCAGAATTAAACGAATGTTCGGTGTTGAATACAAATCTATTACGTTTATATAAACTGAGAGAAGTGTTTAAGAGCCTCTCAGTTTGTATAAAAAAAAATATATATATATATATATATATATATATATTTCTACAGTTTAAAATTTTTAATTTACAAATTAAAATGAAATTATTCTTTTTATTTATTTTATTCAAATAATAATTTTTTAAAATGTATTTTTTATTTCTATTATGTTTTTATTGTTAATTATTAGTTATTACTGTATTATTTTAACGTTACATTTAATAATTTAAACATGAATTAAATTTAGTTTAAACGTGTCTATTTATTTATTTTAATAGAATATAGAATAATAGAATAATAGAATATTTTTTCAGTGTTAGGGTTGGCTGGTGTTGCCGTTTTCAGTAAATTCGTTTACTGAAAAATTACGTGGTTCACGTGGCGGAACCACGTTTATTCATTTCCCATAAACGTGAGTTTCAAAAACAAACTGCGGTCTTCTTCACAAACATCGTTGGTACATCACGCGAGTCATTTGGCCAATCACAGCCAAGATAACGGCAGCGTCGTCTTTGAAAAGCCCCTGGCTGCAGCTTTCCCATGGATTGAGAAATTCTCTGGTGCTACTTTGGACAGACATTAGTTTTGAGTTAAGTGTTGTTATCTGCCAACAATATAATTGTTTTCTCTAACTTTGTTGTTAGTTAACATGTTTAACATTAACGTTATAATGGAAAGTCAGCTTGTCGGCTAGTCAGCTTACGTAAGATCAGCAAATTGTGTTGTTAGCCTAACGTTACAATGTTAGTTCAATGTGAAGGATTTTGGCAAGGCTATCTCCTCCACTGCATTACAGTGTTAATTTCGTTGACGAATAATTTTCGTCATTATTTTCATCAAAGACATTTTTCACAGATGAAAACGAGACGATAACTAAATTGTAAAAACTAGTTTTGAATGACAAAAACTATGACGAAAATCTATTGACATTTTCGTCAACGAATAAAAACTAGACGAAAATGTTAGATAGTGATGATTTGGGAAGCGATCCAGTCAGAACTGATGTCCTGCGTTTGTGGTAGATGCGCACATTTGTACTGTAACGTGCTGATCACCCGACCCGAAGCGTGCAGCCATAGACACTGAATTGAGCTCTGTTTCGTTTCCGACATGGGGGGGGGGGGGGTTGTATAAAATGTCACCTATTTCAGACCTTCTGAGTTTGCAGGTATGAAATGTATTTATACATATATTGTCTATGGAAGGCGTAGGACCATAAAATATTCGTCCAATCATTGAATTTGGTCCGAATGCAGTGATACGATGTCCTACCTGCCTGTCAACATATGTATTTTCATACCTCACGTGTCACCATGGTATGCAAAGTTAGACAGACGTCAGTCACCGAGCGCCACAAACAAAATAGAAGCCACCTTATACAGTTCCTCCTGAACCGAAACAACAAGCTTATGCCATAACTACTGTAATTTGTAAAAGATGGAAACCCGTCACGTTATACTTGGAGTGGTTTTATGAGTTTATGAGTTTCAATATCAACACTATCAACGCCAAAATGAAACTGCTGCAGTCGGGTGGTACATGTCAGAGCTCTTTCAGTTATATTCATTATTATTGTCATGTTATGTGCTTTGAGACATAGTTTAACACCATCTCTCGTGTCGCTTTTGTTTGCTTCCTGCTGTGTACGTTTATGTGTTTTGGAGGAGGCGTGGCTTTAGAAAAGCTCTAAAGGGAGGATGGGATCTTATGCTTTCAAAGCTAGCTCTCTATTGCTAGCTTTTCCGAAAATTGCCTACCCTACCACTTAATTCCACATTTCTAAGGCTTTCTTCAAGGGCACAGCCCAAGCTGAGACCTGCACAATATTCCCCAGGATTCTCTCTGTCCTAAAAAGAAAAACCTGCTGGTGAAATTGGGGCTTGTTGAATGACCTCGTCTTCAGACTAGTTTACTAACATTGGCTACATTAGTACGTCTCTGCCCCCCTACTGTGCTCCTTCTTCCCTGAACTCAGTACGTGGGTCTGATTTTCCCCTTTTAGATCAATTTACTAGCTCACTGATGAATCATCCTGCTTGAATATCTCCCAGGTTGAGACATGCTTAAAGAGACAGCATCATCTGACTGATGTTCACAATCTTCTGATGAACTTCTGATCAGTTTTGTTTCCATAAATGGATGATGTGGTTTATGTGCAACCCCCATTAAAAGTAATTCAGCTATTTATGGCATATAAATTGGCACTTTTTAAGTACACTCTTATAAATAATGGTTCTTTGTCAAAATGGTGGTTGAAAAACCTTAAACATTCATGGAACCTTTCCACTGTACAAAAGGTTTTCATACTGTAAAAAGGTTCTTTAGATTATTAAAATATTATTTACACTAAGAAATAATGGTTCTTTTAGGGACTGGTCACTGACAGGTTCTTTAGGGGACCCAAAACGGTTCTTTTATGGCATCTGGAACCTTTATTTTTAAGAGTGTATTTATTTTCCTTAAAATCCTCTCATAATGTTATTTAAGATTTCTGACTCCAAAATGATTGTATTTTTTTTCTTTACATGTCCATTTTTAATCCTGTTTCCATATGCTGTTTTTGCTACTTTACCTCTTAGTTCTATATGTAAAAACGACTCGGTTACTAACGTAACCTCGGTTCCCTGAGAGGAGGTCTCTCCTATTGCGTAAGTAGCTTACGCTATGGGAAAACTCCTTTTCTCGAGAATATTGAAGTCTTTATGTAAAACGCATTGCAGCTGCACAGCTGACAGCAATGAACGAAGGAACTCGGTCATTGGCTGTGCTGCGGCAACTTGCTCGAACCAATGACGGGGCGACTCTGAATGCGCGACCAATGAGCGCGCTTCGCGCCCGCGCGCGTCAGAGCCCGCCAAGATGGGCGTGGCCAAGCTATATATTGGGCGCCCCGTCATGAGAGTTCTTTAGGTTAAAACGACTGAAGCGAACTAACCAAGCACAAGCACGGCAGCTTACGCGATACTCGTTCCCTCCTCTCAGGGAACCAAGGTTACGTTAGTAACCGAGTCGTTCCCTTTCGAGAGGTCTCTCCTATTGCGTAAGTAGCTTACGCTATGGGAACACCATGCAAAACGCCGTGTGTGCTGAACTTCGCCTTATGATAGCCAGAGGCAGGTGCCTGAGCTAAAAAGCAAAGTTATCATCCAACTAGCCGGCAGAGGCGAGCTTTATATGTGGGAAAAAATACAGAGCGGCTAGAAGGCGCTCAGTGTGACACAAGCACATACATAATCTAGATACGAACTCGCAGTTCAACTAGCATTATGCTGATAGCACATTGGAATGCAATGTCGGGACCTGTAGGTTGTAGAATCTGATAAATGTGGACGGTGAGGCCCAGCCTGCCGCCGCACAAATATCCTCCATCGGTATCCCGCTCGACCATGCCCAGGAAGAAGCCACACTCCTGGTGGAGTGTGCTTTGACTCCCCAGGGGCATTGAAGTCCCTTAGCTTCATAAGCCAGCGCTATAGCTTCGACTATCCAGTGAGAGATTCTCTGCTTTGAAACGGCGGAACCTTTCGTACGGCCGCCAAAGCATACAAACAGTTGTTCTGTCTGTCTGAATAGGGCAGAACGCTCCAAACACACTCTGAGAGCCCTAACGGGGCAGAGTAGATTAGCGTCGTGTTCGTCTGCTGGAGACGAAAGCGCAGTTAGGGAGATAACCTGTGCTCTGAAGGGAGTGGTGAGCACTTTAGGAATATACCCATGTTTCGGTCTAAGGACGACCCTGCAGTCGTTAGGTCCGAATTCTAGGCAGGCAGCGCTTGTTGAAAGCGCGTGCAGGTCGCCCACTCTCTTGACCGAGGCGAGTGCCAGCAAGAGCGCCGTCTTGAGCGAGAGCTGTTTAAGGTGCACGGTTCGGAGTGGTTCGAACGGGGGCCCTTTAAGAGCGTCTAGGACCGTAGCTAGGTCCCAGATCGGCACTGAGGGGGGGCGTGAAGGGTTCATCCTCCTGGCGCCCCTTAGGAAACGAATAATTAGGTCGTTTCTTCCCAATGGACGTTCCATTACAAGGTCGTGTGACGCTGTGATGGCAGCCACATATACTTTGAGCGTGGAGGGGGTGCGGCCCGCCTCCAGAAGCCCTTGTAGGAAAACGAGTACACTCGTAATCTCCGGGAGAAGGTCTCTGCACGACGCGCAGGAAGGCATTTGAAACAACGCCTTATTGGAAAATTGCCTTTCACAAATGTCGCGGGGCGGACAGATGTAAAATACTTGCGTATATGGCGCGCCGGATGGCTCAGTAGGAGGTGCTTGAAGGCGGCTGAAGGTGCCGACGTCCTCGTAGCAATCCCGCTGGTATGCTTTTCCACAGCGGCGAAGGCTTCCAATAATCCGGAGGATCCAGCGAAGAAGGTGTTCGCTGAAGGAGATTAAATCTAAAGAACTCTCATGACGGGGCGCCCAATATATAGCTTGGCCACGCCCATCTTGGCGGGCCCTGACGCGCGCGGGCGCGAAGCGCGCTCATTGGTCGCGCATTCAGAGTCGCCCCGTCATTGGTTCGAGCAAGTTGCCGCAGCACAGCCAATGACCGAGTTCCTTCGTTCATTGCTGTCAGCTGTGCAGCTGCAATGCGTTTTACATAAAGACTTCAATATTCTCGAGAAAAGGAGTTTTCCCATAGCCTAAGCTACTTACGCAATAGGAGAGACCTCTCGAAAGGGAAGCCCTGTTATGCTTGGCAAGCATTTATACTCTTTACTGTGCGTTCACACCGGACGCGAATAGCGCGTCAAATTCGCGTCTACCGCGTCTAGCTTGACGCTTGACCACTTTGTGTTAATTCGCGTGTCAAGAGTGAAACTGACGCGCGTAAAAACAAAAGTTTGAAGCGAAATTTACGCGCGTCAGAATCGAAACCCGTTGGCGGCCATCTTTTTTATGTTGATCGAGCATTCATCGATAGAGTCACCGCTCTGTATTTGCTCTGGAGAGCAGAACGGCGGCGTAGGGGTAATCGTCGCCGTATTTGTGTCCACCAGACCCTTCGAAGGCGAACCCAGTGTTGCGAGTTTCACCATTGGCTCGCTCCAGGAGCTGCGCCTGGATGACGGCGGCTTTCAGCGGTACTTCCTCCTGTCCCGCGCCCAGCTTGATGACCTGTTGTCCCGCATTGGAGCGAGGATCACCCTCGCCCTCATCCACCTAATCTGTAATTTATTTTTGTTTTGATGATAAATGGAGCCAGCCTCCAAAAGTGATTAATCTGTCCTGTGATTTTTCTCTCTCTCTCACACAACACTGTCCAGACACGAACTTATGCAGTATGTTGGTTGTCTTTACATTATAATAATATTTCATATAATCTAGATATGGAATAAATAGCATTCAATACAAAATGAATGTCTCATATATTGAAATCAAGTTTTATGTGATAAAATATTTGCTTTGTTGTGCATTAGAACCACAGTCATATTACAAAATAATTTATTGAAGCATCCAGATACTTCACCACGTGACAGCAGCAATTCAGCTAGGCTCCTGATTGGTTAACGCGGCGCGAATTGACGCAGAAGTTCAGATTTTTCAACTCGTCTACATATGCTCTGCTTCTATTGGATAGTCGCGTCGCGTTCAACGGAATTCATTTGCATAAAGATGGGCATCGGCCAGCTTTTTGACGCGCAGCATTTTTCCAAATGAAGCGCCGCCTTCCCGGGATGCTTTGCGGGCGCGTTAAAGTCGCGTGACGTCACCCATAGGAATAAAGTGGAGCGCGGCGCAACAGAAGTGTCGCACGGACAAGTGGAGCTGCACCGTCAACATTGAAATCACTCGCGCCTGACGCGCTATTCGCGTCCGGTGTGAACGCACCATTATACTGGCAAATGTAACACTGTCGTGTATCGGGATGGGCCAAGCTTGTAAATACTGAATATGCATTGATATGCAAATGTCGCAAATCATTTGTCAATGTGCTTATGGTTATGACAACGTAATCATAATGACTTCTGAATGAGTCATTTGCATCTTAGTATAGGTGAATTTTATTATGAACCCAGTATGGAAATGTTCAGAATACAGTAGCAAATTTGAATTAAAAATGCAAATAACAACAAAACATTTTGGGGAATTATTTACAAGATTGTTATTTACAACTTCATTATTTACATTTTAAAATTAAACTTTGAAGTTTAAAATAAGATATAGATATAAAGTCGCATTGTGACAACGTTGTAATAAAAAAATTATAATTTAAAAGTAATTTTAAAAAAGTTATTTGCAATTGTTACATTTTAAGTTGCAGTTGCCTGCTCTGTACTCTGGTGCTGAATCTGCCTTTAATACTTTTATTCCAGAAGAGCAAAGAAATCCTGTTTTCCATAATACATCCCCTTTATATGTTTGGATGCTTTCAGTAGTTTGAAGATGAAGGCATTTTAGCTGGTGAAGTTACCTGCTCTGGGCACTGAAAGGGAACAGCTGTGTTTTGTTGTAGGTTCTACACTGATACACATACACACACACAAACACACACTGGTGTTCAAGGACAAGCATTAAGCTGGTTCAGGTCATACTTATCTGAGCGCTACCATTTCGTCTACTTAAATGGAGAAAAATCGATTATAACTTCGGCAAACTATGGAGTGCCGCAGGGATCTGTGTTAGGCCCTTTATTATTCTCAATATATATGCTGCCACTTGGTAATATTCTAAGGAAACATGGAATTAGTTTGTCCATTGTTATGCTGATGACACTCAAATATATATTTCATCACGGCCAGATGAATACGCTAAATTATCCAAATTGACAGATTGTGTTAAAGATATAAAAGATTGGATGACGCGTAATTTTCTTTTATTAAATCCAGACAAGACAGAGGTAATACTTATCGGTTCTAAAAACCATCCACAAAACCTTTCACAGCACGACTTTAACATAGTAGGATGCCCTGTTACTTTATCCGCTACAGTAAAAGACCTGGGTGTTACATTAGACTGCAACCTGTCTTTTGAAAAATATATTTTATATGTTACAAAAACTGCCTTTTTCCACCTATTTAGACGCATCTATTTAGCCAGGCATTCATATACATTTTTTATCTTACAGTTACTGTAAATTCGGCCTCTAGTTCATAAACGCCAGAGGAGAACTGGCCCCCGACTGAGCCTGGGTTCTCCCAAGGTTTTTTTTTCTCCATTGGGTCATCTGATGGGGTGTTAGGACACCATTAGGTCACTGGATGGAGTTTTTCGGTTCCTTGCCACTGTTGCCTTTGGCTTGCTCAGTTGGGGATATTCAAATTAATTAACCAATCATACCATTGATCAGCTCTACCAAACTTGGATGTCTTTTTTCCAGTAATAAACAAACATTGTTAAGTTGTTTTGATTGATACTGTGAAGCAGCTTTGATACAATCTGTATTGTGAAAAGCGCTATATAAATATATTTGACTTGACTTGACTTGACACACAGCATCAGGCCTCCATAGAGCAGACAAAATGCTGGTGTGAGAGCAAATGGACAGATGTGACACTCATTGACTTGGGGATTCAAGCGCTCACTTGTCTCCCCGTCCTAGTCAGTTGATTTTGCCTCTCTTTTCCCCAAAACACACTGAATGTCCAATCCCTTCTGCTTTTCTTGACTCTTATTCTTTCACTTCTTTCTCTGCTTGTTCCTCTCTGTCCCATTCCAATTAGCATTAGATACGCTTTTAAGAGCATTCCAGGGACAGAATATTGGTTGGTCATTGGTCGTTATTATTAAGTTTAACTGCTGTATTAAAACAACATCACACTTAAAATCGTGTCTTTCTAAATATGAAAGGGATTGTGATTAGGCCTACCTACAGCAGAATCACAGCTGTGATGATATTTGGGGGGGAAAGCACTCTTGCGAGTGATGCAATTTATACAAATAACTCTTACACACACACACAAACAAAATACAACCGTTTGGAGTCAGTAAGATTTATTTTTTTAAAGAAATTCATATTCAATTAAATGTATTAAAACTGACGGTAAAGACATTTATAATGTAATCAAATATTTTATAAATTTCAAATAAAAATATTTAGCAACTATAATAATAAGAAATGTTTCTTGAGCAGCAAATCAGCATATTAGAATGATTTCTGAAGGATCATGTGACACTGAAGACTGAAGTAATGATGCTGAAAATTCAGCTTTGCCATCACAGGAATAAACTATATTTTAAAATAAATTCAAATAGAAAACAGTTATTTTAAATTGTAATAATATTTCACAATATTACTGATTTTACTGTATTTTTTATTTTATCAAATAAATGCAGCCTTGGTGAGCATAAGAGACTTCTTTCAAAAACATTTTAAAAATCTTACTGACTCCAAACCTTTGAACGGTAGTGTATTTACTAAAATATTAAAAGGGGTGACTGATGTGTGATGTGATATTCCAAAAATATTTGGCCTGGCACATATATTGCTATTTCTATTCTATTGTTCTACATCTATCTATTATGAATCAAAGCATAAAGATCCATGCAGTGTCTGTCTGAACATAGCTGGGCTATAATAACCTGCCGTTCTTGCCGTGTTAGAAGCACATCCGGATTTAGCAGAGTTAAACATAAACATATTTTGTTGATCCTGAAACAACATTTCTGTTCGAAAATGTAACTCTAATCATATCCCTACCCCTAAAACTAACCCTACCCATAAGTTATCCCTAAAATCAGAAAGAAACGATAGGTGAATAATACTGATGTAGAAGCACCTAACCCTGGTTGTAAGCCTAAACTTGACATAAACTGTAAACTTGTCCCTCAAATCTGATTGTTGTTCCAGGATCAACAAAGATGTTGATCCAGGAACATGTTGCACTTGGTGAAATCAGGTTCTGTGTGTTAAAAACCATGGAAAATAATACTGTAGCAAGGAATGTAAGGAATTTTGGTCAATTAGACCTTATTCGGGAGACATGATCTTGTACTTAAAACCGTTATGTTAATTTCCCCATTCAATTCAAAGCAACAATTGAAGCATGAATAGATTTACACAGAATAAATAAGATAAACCATCTCCATAGAATGTATGTGCACTATTCTAATTGAACCCCCCCCCCCCACCCCCTCTCTATGTAGGTGTCTCATTAGGGGAAACAGAAAAAGAAAAAGAGACACAAAGGGTGTTAGAGGCAGGAAGTAAAACGGAAAGACAGTGTTATACTGCAGGGTTAAGAGAAAACAAAAAGAAACAATGCTAGATAATAGGAAGAAAATGAAGTAGGTAAGGAAATTAAAAGGAGATAGAGAGGGAGGCAAAACAGAAAAAGGAGATATGAGATGTGCATAAATGCATAAGAAAGATTGAATATGCAAGATTGCATGTGCATGAACAACCCAATATAATCTACCGTACGTTTTCTGTAAACCCTTCAAGCTCTTCCGAACATCACGTCTACTCTGCGTCGGCCTCTTGATTCACACTCCAGGTTTCATTATAGCCCATTTAGACTCTGCACCATCTCACACTGCAGCATCGTGATCCACGCGCTAACTCACGTCACAGCTATGTTTGAGCTGATCAGGATAGCGTGACTTTATTCAGCATGGCGTCTACGGTGTGGTAT
The DNA here is from genome assembly GCA_026230005.1 of Gila orcuttii. NCBI lineage: Eukaryota > Metazoa > Chordata > Actinopteri > Cypriniformes > Leuciscidae > Gila > Gila orcuttii. The sequence goes on from JAPDVR010000014.1 coordinate 24,500,716, forward strand.
ATAGCGCACAGACCTGCTCACGACAGGATTGAGACAGAGATAGTGAAGCCCGGATTCGCAGCATGTGCCAGCAGAGCAACCTGAAGTCGGGAATAAACACTCGCTCCTCCCCAACAATCAAAACATCTCTCTGAGAAGGGAATGGAAGAGGGTGGGGGAGGTTTATATCTGTATGACTGTGGAAATGCTATGCAATAATGCATGTGATGTGCAATATATATACAGTAGATATAAATATGCAAGTAGCAACTTGTTTTTTTTTTATTGCTTTGCAATAAAGAAACAGCATGGCAATGAGAGGTCACAAAGAAAGAGAGAGTGAGACAGGGCTGATAGTCATTTCCCAGAATGCATCAGAGCAGCACGAGAGAGGGGAAATTGTGTGTATAATGTGGATGCTTCCAGGGATGCCGTAAATAAGTGCTTGGTAAAGCCTCTGGCCAGTTTTAGCCTGTTGTTCTGGATTGCTACTTTAAATTGTAATTTCAGAGGTTAGAGGTCCAAACACATGCTCAACCCTAAGTATTAAACTGTGACGCAGACTGTAAGCGTTTAATGATATTTCAAATCATATGGCTGTTTGAGGAGAGGTGTGGTATTAATGTTCTAAGCAATCTGACACAATTTTTGCCTGGTGAACAATAAAACAAACAAACGAACAACATGCCTCTACCTACATTTTTGCAAAACTCCAAAAACGTGCCTATACAAACAATTCACTGCAGTTTCCAGCTGAACACTAGAGGCAGTAAAACACCAACATTTATTTCCTTGTCACATAAATTATGATTAAAGGGGCAGTGCATGATTTGTAAACTAGCATGGTTGCTTCAGCCAATTTTAGCTTTAGTGTTTTTCTCTCCTGTTTGCTTTTGTTAACATTATCAGGGTAGAGTTTACTGTACTGTAGATGGTACATTATTTTCAAACATGACAGAGTATTTACCTTTTAGCGGACATCGGACATTTAATTTCCGAACTGCCACAAAACATACAACAGGTAAAATAATAAAACATAGCCAGATTTATGTTAATCTGAACACGCTTTTAGCGCCACTTACTCTACATTTTAATTTGAAAGTGTCGCAAAACGTGCAAAAATCAATGTAATAAAATGTTGCAGTTCCCCAATGTGCCTGGGTTGGATAAATCCCATAAACTAAAACACAAGTAGCCTACCCAAAACATGCTAGAAACTGCATAGCAACAAGCTAACAACCACTCAGAACATCTTAGAAACCACATAGCGCCAATTTGGGCATCCCACACAACAACCTACATGATGGTGAGTTTAAGGCCATGATTTTAGGACTAGGTGTGTTTGGCACTGTTTTTTACACTGGATGTTCTTCTACTTAGTCTGTAGAGCATTTTGTCTGCAGAATGTCAGTGGAGTCCCTTTCTTGGCTAATACAAAGGTAGATGGGCAGCAGAACACAATAGTAATGAATCAACCGTGATTACTGTTTGTTTTACTCTTCCTGAGAGGGTACATCTGCATTTCAATTAGGTAAGATCAGAAAGCGTCGACTCTGCTCTCTACTTGTCCTGGCTTGGGCGTCTGCCCGCTGAAGAGGAAGATGAACCGGCTTTAAGAGTTTAATAACACACAGGGAACCAAAACAAAGAGAGATTTCTTTTTTATCATGCAACAAATCTTCAATTGCAAAAAAGGATTGTCTGAGTTGGGTTAACTTTCATAACATAAGCTGTAATTTACTGTACAATTGGCCAGGGATAATAGCTGGTGGGAAGCAGAAACATGCATTTTTCTGACAGAATTGACCTTAAAGTGCTACAACGCTCTTGTGAAACAGGTCAATTTGGTTTGGGGAGGGCTTGCAAACCACATGCGTCATGTAAAGATTAATGCTTTGTATTTTAGCTCAGGGTGTCTCAGACAGTGGTGGGAGTGAAGTGCTCTAGCATGAACACTGAGGCAGTTAATAGTTTTGCTCAGTTGCTCATGCAGCGCCGGAGAGGTCGGTTCCTCTTCCCACTCCCCAGTGCGGCTCTTGAGGTGTCGCCAAGGGCTAAGCAGCAGATATGATTACCTTAACTCCCAAATAAGTCTCTCCACATCTAAAGAGCGTGTGTCAGAGGTCTCATGCTGAAGAACAACATCTGAGCTCAAAGCACCTTGGGTCGATTGCTTAACACACTTAAATGTACACAACGTCAACTAACATCTCTTCTTGTTCATACTTGAAGCTAACAAATCCAAGACGTGTTACTAAAGGCCATCTGCAACATAGTTTGTACACACACACACACACACACACACACTCATACACACGCTGTCCCCTCACCTCCTCCCACTGGTGGATGTATCTGATGAGGCGCGAAAGCCTGAGAAGACGGAGCAAGCTGAGGATTTTGGTGAAGCGTACGATACGCAGCGCTCGGGCAGTCTTGTAGACCTCTGAATCGAAGCCTTTCTCCACTATTAGAAAGATATAATCCACCGGGATGGAGGACAGGAAGTCTACCACAAACCAGCTCTTCAGGTAGTTCATCTTAATGACCTTTGGGTCCAGGATGATCTCCGAGCTCTCCTCGTTCACAATTCCCGTTCGGAAGTTCATGACCAGGTCCACCAGGAAGATGGTGTCCGAGGCCACGTTGAACACGAGCCAGGTGGTGGTGGTTTGCTCGGAAAAGAAGGTAATTCCCACAGGAATGATAATTAGATTCCCCATCATCATGATGAGCATTATCAAGTCCCAGTAGAACCTGCGGGGGAGATAAAAAGTGACGTATTAATGTGGGACCAGTTGAAGGCAAAACCGTTTATCTCCCAGCTTAGCAGGGTTGTGCAATATTCATAATTGAACAGTTGATTCCCTCTCAATTCATTAATGTGAATTTGAGTTGATTTGGCCACACCCCATAGGAAGTTGAATTGGAATATGAATCAGAATGGCAGTAAGAAGAATTTACTGAACTGCAATTCAACACAGTAAATTGCATTCTGGGAAATTAGGTGTTTTCTACCCTGGTCCATCAAAAAAAAATGTATTAAATATGATGAGAGACACAAATACACTACCATTCAAAAGCTTGGGGTCAAGGAGAATTAAAAAAAAATGAATTAATACTTTTCGCAGCACAACCATTTTCAACATTGATACTAATAAGAAATGTTTCTTGAGCAGCAATCAACATATTAGAATGATTTCTGAAGGATCATGTGAGTAATGATGCTGAAAATTCAGCTTTGCCATCAAAGGAACAACATACATTTTAAAATATATTAAAATAGAAAAGAGTTATTTTAAATTATTACTGTTTTGAGTGTGAAACAGTATTTTTCCATCAAATATATGCAACCTTGATGATACTTCTTTCAGAAACATCACAAAAATCTTACAGACCCCAAACGTTTGCTGGCATATCAAAATATGGATAAGGCATTTAAATCTTCACACTTTAAGCCTTTAACATAATTTGTTTTCTTGATGAACTTTGCCTCTCTACACAATCAAATTCAAATTGCAATTCTACATTATTTTTGCTACCTCAATTCAAACTGGATTTTAAAAGGCATTCTCTTTTCAGTTCTCAATGGCACACAACCCTCCAGCTTAGACCAGCATGAATTTCCTAAATTTCCTGATTTAGATACATCAGCATCCCATTCTGGAGATGAGCATCAAAAACACAACATTTGCTCTTTTCTTCAGCAGGTCTGACTGAATTTTTGGTCAAACGTATGGCTTAACCATTTCCATTACCTGATCTATCAAAGCTTTACCCATGAATTGACTTTACAACTCCTTCAAAAGCACTTGCGCATTCCCTCCCATCCTGATTCTATTCCCAATAGCAGAAAAACGCTAGCCCTTTTCAGCAAGAAGATGATATAGCAGGACTAGCAAGATTAAATCCCTGCTCTTTTCCGCTGGAATGCCCTCATTCCGACGGCCCTCAGATATTTGTGATGTTTCTGTGGGTTCTGTCTAACAGACTTGCTTCAGCCTGCAGTCCGCACACGATGCACTACAGCTCATTTCCCTGTCGCTTTTGATATCACCGCCAACACTTCCTGCTGGATTGCCGCCCTGTGACAGCGCAGCACGGCTCGCGCTTTGTTCTCTGGATGAGGAGGCAAAGAGCCACAGGACCCAAAATGAAAGAGGGTGATTGTAACATGAGAGGGTTTCCCTTTCTTATGTGAGTGTTGTGTGTTTACAACCGTCTGTGTGTGAGATTCTGCTTCTCTTGTACAATACGCAGGGAGCTAATTAAAGGTACAGGGTGTAATTGCTGAGCCAGCAGCACATGCACCCTCAGGAATTAGCCTGTGTTTTGAAAACATGTGAATGGAGCCACCATAGGGGTGAATGGAATTGCGGAGGCAGTTTTGAAGGTGTTTGTTGATGCAGTACCACCAACTGCCTGCTGGGCCCAGCGATTATACCATGTGCACTTTATTAATGCGTATTGCTAACTAGCTAGATGAAACCAATGTACACTAGCTGACTAGTTATTTAATGCACTTTTTACAAGGACAATCTCCTTGGAGAAATCTGAGGTTAGATGTCTTGATCAAGTGCACATTTGGGATAGTTCATAGATTGTTCCATAGAGAGTTTGAACCAGCAGACAGAATTTAGGCAAAACTGGCTGATATTTAGCCATTTTGAGATTATTGGCAAGAAGCATTAAATAGTACTCTTGATCACCTTTGGATAATGGGTAATGCACAAATTGTTTTCATAATTTTAAAAATATTTTTATTTTATTTTATACAGCTGCTATATTGTTAAGCTCACACACACACACACACACACACACACACACACACACACACACACACACACACACACACACACACACACACATTTTATGGGGACTTTCCATAGACATGATTTTTATACTGTACAAACTGTATATTCTATCCCCTAACACTAACCCTGACTCTAAACCAACCCATCACAGAAAAATTTCTGCCTTTTTACATTTTCAAAAAACATTTGTAACTTTCTGTTTTATAAGATTTATAAGCTGTTTTCCAAAAATTTCCCCACATGGCCACACACACACACACAAACACACACACACACACACACACACACACACACACACACACACCATTTTGGCATAGATTCTATTTTTATTTTTTTAAAGAAACTGCTACTTTTGATTGTCGACGGAGCAATAATTTTATAAAAATAGTGACTGTAAATTCAGAAATTGCAGCTTTGCCATCACAGGAATAACATTTTAAAAAATATTAAAATAGAGCACAGTTTTTTTTAATTGTAATATTATTTCACAATGGTACTGTATTTTTCATCAAGAAAATGGAACTTCAATCATAAGAGACTTCAAATGAAAACATTTAAAAACAGCAGTGTATGGACATCCGAAATGTAAATATACTGGCATTATCAATTATCAGCATTGGCCATTGAAGAACCCTTTTCAAAAATAATGTAAAGGTTTACAGTACATATTGAATAGAAAGATTTTTTATAATATGTCATTCGTAATATTCTTGATATTTCCTTCATTTTCTCTTTTCACCACAGCATTAAACTCATGCGAGAGATTTTCAGTTGCTTGGCAGAAGATGAGGCACACAGCTCGTACAGCGAGAAAAATCGCATTATGATTTCAAACCTTCAATGTTATGTAACAAGACACCCTGTGTTAAATAGACATGCAAAGAATTGAAGGACAAAACAACAGCATTTGGACTGACTGCTTATTTAATTGATTCTAAGTACGCATATTTATTCTGAGATTAATTTTCAGTTTTAAAAAAAATATATTCTTATTTAATTTATTTATATTTATTCATTCAATTGAATCACCATCCTTGATGCAAATTCCCTCTTACTGATAAGGCTGTCATAATCACCCTGTCCTTCCTGACAGGACCCTCTCCCGTGGGCTGTTTTGATATCTACTGGTCAAGAAGATGCTTCTGATAAATAACGAAACATCAGTCAGCCTCCATTTTCACGTCTTACAGCGTTTGTCTGCCTTGGCAGACCCTGAAATGGCTACAGACTCTGCAATGCACATAAAAAGTCCAGTCGATAAATGAAAGTTGTGCTTCTAGATGTCTATTTAGCACAGGTTAAAGACTTCCATTGTTGTCCGAAAGTGCAAATCTAATGTTTGACAACAAGCCAAGCCAAACCAAACACAAGTGAAGTAATTAGCAAACATTGCTATGTTGGCGGTATTACTCGTGCACACCTAATGTGAAGAAATCTTCCTCAGCACAAAGTGAAAAATAGCCAGTTTTTATTGTCTGCCATGAGCAGACATGAGTCAGCTCTCTGAACACACTCTGATCAGAGTCCAGCAGACAATAGAAGAAGTTTTGGTAACACTTTAACCTAAAGCCTTTATTAATAATGCATTATAAGTATTTTTAATGCATTACTTCTGCCTTGTAATGCTCCTTATAATGCATTATATGCGGTCTCATGAATAATTGTAACCACAGTTATGCACCTTTAGAAAGTATAACGCATTAAAATACGACAAACAACCAATTTCAGATGTAACAAGGAATCTGTGAATATTATAATTAGTGCTGGGCAACGATTAATCGCGGTTATTCGCATCCAAAATTGTGTTTACATAATACATGGGTGTGTACTGTGTATAATTATTTTATATAAATACACACATATGCATGTATATATTTAAGAAAAATGTGTTATTTATATAAATAAAATGTTTATATTTATATATAATATAAATTATGTATAAATATATATGCAGTATGTACATGCAAATATTTCTTATATATATACTGTACATGTATATGTGTGTATTTATATATACAAAATAATTATACACAGTACACACACATATAATATGTTAACACAAACATTTATTTTGGATGTGATTAAACGCGATTAATCATTGCCTAGCACTAATTATAATGCATTTTTTCTTTGGTTATATAATGCATTATACGTAAAGGCTTTAAGTAAAGTGTTGCCGATATTTTTGCAATGCTGCAATGTTCAGAGCTCAGCGTATACACACACATGCTGTAATTGCATTAATGTAGCTACTGTGTCTTGTAAAGACCAAAGCCAGACGTATTTTGACGGGCGCCGGGCTGGCCTAGAGACCATACAAAATGTCCTGGCCGCTGATAACGGCATACATCCATGAACTAAAATAGATGCTTTCAAGAATCCTATCTCATGCTAAAAAACCCTGGCTGGTGCCTCCAATGTGGCCGACGCACTTGGCTGTAATGGATCTGAGTGAATGAGAAAAGCTCTCGGCCTTGCTTTATAAATATCTACTGATCCTGTATCAAATAATTGTCTGTGCTTCGGTCCAAACAGGCATCTTTGGTTAATAATATCCACTTAGGTTATTTTTATTTTTGGTAGCTCTAAATAGGTGAAAGAATGTATTTTTGATTTTGCTTAAGCTGTTGGTTGCAGTATAGCCAGGATTGTGGATGAAATGCATGGAGTATATGCAGAGGTATATCGAGTACTCGTATTGAGAGGGTTTTGATAAGCCGGTTCGCTTTTGTAACTGTAGCCTTGACAACCGACTGACAGACAGTCTGCATTGTCAGAGGTGGCATGGTTGCCATGTGACCATCTGTCCTACTGGTGAATACTAAAGACAAGCATAGAGGACGTGACCTCCACGCAACGGTTGTATATGCTCAAATGCGCTTTCTCCCTACAGCTGCTGCAACTTGACCCCAGTGTGAAATGTGGTTCTTTAAAGAAATAATGTATTTGTTGTGTAATGTATAATGAAATGCACATTAAAATTTAAAATCTGTCATGTATGAATTCTCAGGTCATTCCAGAACCCTTCATATAATGAATGTGAATGAGGCTGTCAAGCTCTCAACTTGTGCACTAGATTCCAAGTATTCTGAAGTTATAGGATAGCTTTGTGCGAGAAGACATTTAAGGTGTTTTTCACTGATAATCTTCATCTGCAGTGAACTGTTGTCCAGCACAACTGCATCATTGAGCCACTGAGTTGAACTCAAGAACCGAATCAGTCGGGAAATTCTGAATCATCAATGAATTCCTCAAACTGGTTTTATTGTCTGAATCAACCACTGAAAAGATTTGACTCAAGAAAATGATTCACTCATGAATCATTCATCACTGCTTATGTCATACACATACAATGCAAAAATTACATATATATAATTTTTGTATTATATATATATATATATATATATATGGGGTGGACATGAGAGACAGATTGCTCTTAACCTGCTATGGCCTGTTTGCAGAGCTCTGCAGTTACACTGCATTCATAAATTGGGCATTTTTTAGCATTGCATCTGAGAAGAAAAACAGACTCAGACTATTTCAAGATTACCAAGGGGCATCAATTTGAAAAAAAAGTGAGACACACAGCCACAAAGACCTTCATTAGACTTTGGGACACATCTTTGAGACAAGCCTCCAAAAAGCAACAGCAAAAAGCATCAATAATGCAAGACAAACTTGCATGCCCCTAAAAATAGAGGTTAATCTGGGTTTAGAAATCAGAGGCCGTTTGATAGGGAGAAGGAATCTGCTCACATACAAATCCTGCTTTTCCACAACCTGTGTGATTAATTTATAAGCCAGAGATTTGACCCAGGCTCATCTGTTACCTGATAAATCCTGCCACTAAAAAAGGGGAAAAAAAAGAATAAGAAAAAAAAGTCACTCTAAAAGGTGAAGGAATTCTGGAAAGGTGACGTCAGTCACGTTTGGAGATCTTCCATAGATTTTCCTTCCCCCTGTGAAGAATTGTGTGCACAGCAATAGGCTGGTCAAACAGGGAAAGCAAGAGGCAGATGACATGCAATATGGAGGACCGATAAAAGAAACACACGACTGAGTCACGCGTGACAAAAGCCGATGACAAAAGGGCTCGGTCCACATCAAGTCAAGCATGAGCCCTTTCTGAAAACAATGACTAATGAATCTTACTAACCTCCTATTAATCTTTAAAGAACCACACTGTGATATTGAGTTTCCCTGATGCTTCAGAACCAAAACATCACATGTGAATGCTGTTGTCACTCATGTGATGTTTCTGGTTCCAACATTTTCAGCTCACAGCTGTGATGTTATTGCAAGAAAATTAGGAAAGAATTTCCAAATTTCACAACATTAACTGGAAAAAAGCATACAAAAGAGCAGTTCCCTGTGTGGGTGAGAAAGGAAAGCCATTGTAAATGAGCAGAAAATACCGAAGCCTGCCAAGTGTAGCCAGTATCGCACGGTTCAGGCTTTCGTCCATTAAAAGCTATAACGACAGTCATCCTCCTATCTGCTTCCGGTCCACGGTCTCCTTCTCCATATCTTGTTTTCTCTTTCTCACCTGTTTTCTCCTTTTATGATTCTTTCTTTGATGTAAAGCCTATTTGGCAAGTGCGATCAAAGGCTCAATATCGTGTGTACCACCTGCAGAACTGAAGCATGGCCATCTAAAGGGCCATTCACACAGAACACGTTTTTCCATTCCACTGCACTATTTTTTCCTTGTTTTTCAAAGTAAACGCGCAAGATGGACGTATTTAACCGTTCCACTCACGTCTTGTGTCTTTTGCAGCGTCTTGCACATGACAAGGCATTCTAAAAACATGGCGCTCAAGCTAAAAAAAAGTTCAACTTTTAAAGGGGTCATGGCATGAGAAATCAAATTTGCCTTTTTATTTTGTTCTTTTGACATATAACAGGTCTTTGTACCATTAAAACATCCTGCGATTTTTATAGCTTAAAATGTCCTCCTCAGCCTATAGCTTGTGATATCACATGGGCATATTCATTTGCATATGTCTGCCTCCAGAGCAAGAGCAATCAATAGTTTTACATCATCGCACTATAGGCCCCGCCCTCTGGCGTTCAGTTGCTTAACGGATAACACTTGACTACACTGAACGTCATGTCAAAAGCAAAGAAAACCCATTATAATCATTGATGCTGTCAAAACTGGATACAGTATACAGATGTGTGTCCACTTTACTCCACTTGCTTGAATTTGCCGAAAAAAGGACAAATGGAGGAGTAAATAGAAGCATAAAGGAATGTTCGCTTTGACACATCGAATTTAAACAGCTCGTTTGAGTCTCTGTAAAGACTTCAGAAGGATACCAGTGTCAGGAACAAGTGATTGTTTTTTTTTTAATGGCGTCCTGGATTGTGTCTGATGATTATATGTTTGTTCGGAGATTTTGACTGCAAATTGTTTTGTAAATTAGGCAGACTGTAATAGAGAGTTTGCAAAGAATCTTTTGTTGAAAGATGAACCAGTCAGCTGTGTTGGATCACAAATAGTAAGTAAACGATTTCCTATTGCTTTGTCTGTGAATGACAAAATACTTCTATTTAGTTTATTTTTCAGCTTCATTTCAGTTAGCAAAAATACAAAGTTCTGTCATGAAACTCTAGATGGCACAAGCTAATAATAGGTCCTTAACTCAACCTGCTTGTAATCACATCATTCTCTATAGGGCACAGCTGATTGGTTCATGCTGTATCAGTAGCCAATGAGCTCGCTGCTCAATCTTCAAATACTCTGTCAGCATTTGCTATAGCAGTTGCAGCGTGCTTTCAGAAACCCTCCACCTTCCCCAGCTCCACCTGTATAGATCTGCTTCAGGTAATTCATGTATGCTATATTGTACAGCGACAGCTTGTCTTAATTGCTCTCAGCAGTGTGTTCTGTATTTATTGGCAGTAGCAAGTCCCGTACTTGCTCTGCAGCAGCAGCAATAACAGCAGATCAATTCCACCAAGACCAAACATATCAACACTGTCATATCCATTACCATGCCAAACACTCTGAGAGTTGACGTGACAGATATGTTTTAAATAGTTGTTGTTAGCAATAACAAAACTGTTTACCTTTTTTAAAATAATGTCTTCAAACCATCTGTATGTGCAGTAAGATTTATGCAGAAATGTCAATTTAAAGGTTACTGATTGATCAAAAAAGTCTTTGAAGCTGAAGTGTGTAATTTGAAACTCCCTCTGTCTGCCATTGGTCAGTTGAACAGTTATGCCCAGCCCCAAAATCACTCATTGGTTGAGCTAGTGTTGCTGTGCCCCATTAAATAGATTCATGTTTTGAAAGTGCCACAGATCCAATTTTTGGTGGAAAATTAACTTATACATATATAAAATAATTATGTAAATCTGTATTTTGGCATAAAAAAAGCTTTAATTAGTAGATTCTCAAAATGACCTCCTCAATAAGAATATCTTGCAGCAAGCATATGATTGCAAAGCAGCCGCGTCCTTTGTACATTATGGCAGAAAGGTCAATCACGTTACATCACAGTGGAGTTCAGTGTGTGTTGGACATCTAATCCGATCTCACCTTCTCTCATCTCTGCTCTGATGTTGGAGGGCTTTACACAAACCATTCTGATCTGTTTCAGGGGTGGCATAACCTAGGGCCCTAGAGGTTAAAGACCTGAAAGGTGATGGGATTAAATCCATGAACTATCCCCATTGTGCTCTTGAGCGGGACATGAGTTGCTTCCTGTAAAAAGTGCACTGAGAGTCGCATAGCATAAAAACATCAGCTAAATGTCAAGTAGAAGTAGCAGTGGAAATTTACTTCCAGTATATGATGGCTCATTCCTGTTGTGCAGTACTGACTAACCATTGAGCAACAGCAAACCATAAAAAAGTGATGTATATGATTGTGTTGTAACTTAAATTATTCCTACATATTTCTAAGGTACAAGAGACATTTACTGGAGAAGCACTAGTGAGTAGATATGGCCATTTTTGCCATGTCTTCTCCTAACATGAAAAACTGGCAATGTATTAGGATATATACAAATTATCAACTTTTAAGCTATTTCTGTTCTTTTATTAAACATGATTAAATGTTTTAGAGTAAGACAAACCAACTACGTCACTTACTGGAGGATGATATCATCCCTTTTGTCAGTTAAAGGGGTGTTATAAATGACTAACAAGATGGAAAATGATATTGAAAACATGATTTGTTTGAAACATTTGTTTAGATAAAGAAAAAATAAAGAAACACCTTTAGAATTCCTTAATAAATAGCCTAGTTTTCATGTTATAGACATGGCATTTGCTCAAACTGAGGTTATGATTTAGAATTCATCACTGTTTACTTAATTATTATATTGTAAGTAATATGCATACCGCCTATTATAATAATTATAATAATATTTTATTCTGTATGTTAAGACTTATATAATGTTGACTTGAAAATGAACTGCATATTAGGAATGACCCTGCTTTTGGTAGTTATAGTGCCTTGGGAGTGCAACTTCTGAGTTGTTATGTTCTTACACGTTAAACATGATATGCCAAAGCAAAGTACATCAAGCACATGGAATAAATAAAACAGTGAGGCAGGTGGGAGTCGAGCTAATGACCCTGTAAGGGATAAAGTTTTCCGCATTCATGGAGAGCTTGGAGCTGTTTTCAGCACCATGGAGAGCGTTAAGGGCAGATGGGAAGTTGAAACTAATGATCAGACATGTTATTGTTTTCTATCTATCTATCTATCTATCTATCTATCTATCTATCATCAATCTATCTATTTGTCTGTCTGTCGGTCTAAATTGTAAAAATGTTTATCTACACAATTATGGTAAAAAAATACTGGCAGCTTACTGTAAGACATGACAATGATGTTTTGAGTATTTTGCTGACTGTATAACTGATTTTTATAATTGATGTTTACTGTATACCAACATATTTGAGCTATTCGGGTTGTTACTGTAAAAATGTACAGATTATCAGTCAGGTGGTACAACTGAAAGCCACATGATGACTTAAAGCTCATCAAAACTGGCCTTTTAGCAAATCTGAACAATAAAAATAAGAACGAAATTGGATGGTTTTTGCACAAATATTCTGGGAAAGTCTTGTTCCCCATAAATAAGGCGGTTAAATATTTTTAATAATAAAACTATTTGTTTTACACTGAACATAAATCTTTTATTATATATATTATTTCAAATGTATACCAGGTTCCATATATAGTAGGTTTACACTATCTATCTATCTATCTATCTATCTATCTATCTATCTATCTATCTATCTATCTATCTCTCTCTCTCTCTCTCTCTCTCTCTCTCTCTCTCTCTCTATCTATCTATCTATCTATCTCTCTCTCTCTCTCTCTCTCTCTCTCTCTCTCTCTCTCTCTCTCTCTCTATCTATATATATATATATATATATATATATATATATATATATATATATATATATATATATATATCCCTATTGATTTATTGAGGTGAGATACTAACTGAAGACTTTAAACATTCAAATGGACTAACCAGTTCCAATTGGTGCACAACCAAATTAAATTATGTAATAATTCCATTCCTAAAAGGCTATTTGACAGGAATTATGTGATAATTGCAAATTATTTGTCCGTAGTAGTCTCATTAGACGTATTTAAGCTAGCCAAGTTGTGCATGAAGCATTCTTCTGGGGGGCATAGGGTTTGAAAATCCCCTCCTTTCACCTGACTAACGCGATTAGCGTTAAACTGCTTTAGATCAACTGTCCCAGCGCTAAAATTGGCATGGGCTGTTACCTGGCGACAGCCACACGGGATCATACAGTGCCACGAGATAAAACAATAGAATAATCCGCGTGTTTATGCCTTAAACAAGACGTGATCTCGCAGCCACCATCGTTCCTCCTCACGGCAGACACTAACAGCTATGTGTTTACAATGCCAAAGAGTGGTGCATCATTCCCTGCGCGCACCAGCACACGTCTTATACAACAGCAGAATGCCCAATGATGGCAGGTCGGAGACGTCCCATGATGACTACCGTGCCATTTATTCACCGAGATGACATTCACCCCTACTCACGCCAAGGACATTGCATGGGTTCCGGTTCCCCGAAACGCCATGCAGAATGACTGCAAACGCGCCGCGCGGCGCACGCAGAGCCAATTTTACATGACCTGAGTGTGCGTGAGAAGGTGACTTTCCACACTCCTTACCTAAAATCACTATAGGGGTGAATGATCCAATATCCAGCCGTCTGCACTCTCTCCTGCTCTTTCTCCACGGCTTTCTGACTGCCGAACATCCGCAAGGAGAACTTATTCACCCCGGGCTGCATCATGGCTCCAAATTGCCGCTGCATAAACCCGGATTGCCTGGACGCGGCGTCTATATCGTCAAAACCGACCATGGCTTCTTCCCGGTCCCCCTTGCCACCCACTGAGTTGGCGTGGTCTTTCATGTTCTGGCTCCCCATGCTGTTCTTCAAGATCGAGTCTTGCCTCTGGAACACATTATTCCCATCCACTTTCTCCTCTTTGTTGCTCGAAAACGAATTGGATTTGTCTTCCATGGCGGTTTCAGAACGTGCTGTCTCCGGGTGCGGAGGACACGCTACGCGTAAAAGTCGAAAGGAGCAGCTGGCGGCTCTTCTGTTTCATTGGACGTCCCTCAAACCACCGCTGCCTCCAGTGTGAGTGCTGCTGCACAACTGAGAGGCAGAGTCGTGGTGAACCCGACAGGATCAGCTTTCTTGGGCTGCTGCCATCTACTGTCGGGATTGAGCGCGTCCCGCGTCCCGTTTCTCTCCAAGCGTGTCGCGGACGCACTGCGCTGCGCGGATATGCTTCCAGACTGAAAGGGTGCCAAAGGAATACAATTTGAACATGATGTTGTAGATGCAAATCGGGGTTATGTAAAGCATTTGGAAAGGGCATGTTTTATTTTGAGGTGAATTGAAATGGCAATTCTATTATGAAAGACTAACATATCTGTGGTTAAGACGATCTATAAAATCTCTTATGCCATAGAGGTTTATGGAATGACAAAATCGAGTATCATTTTTAAAGAATGTATACATATATTTTGTATTATGGTAATGGTAGACTCTATTAGGGGTATTTTAAAATAGGTATCAATAAAAAAATAATTAAAAAAAATAAATATATTATATCATTTGAATTCACTTATTCATGTTTTGAATTGATTGATTTATTGATTGATTTATTGATTTATTTTAACAATCCGGTGAATTAATTACAACTTAATAGTATACTCCATCTCATTTGGCTCTTTTTCTCTTTTTACTTGGACACAATCCAAAAGAAAAAAAATATTATTTGAACAAAAGTCTGGCATCAGTCCAAAACCAACTTCACATTATGTAACAGTTTAAAAACAAAAGTCTGTAACATATTATATACTGTATATTATAAAACAGTTCTGACTGGGCTGGCAGTTCTGATTGGATGGGCCATTGAAAGTCATTGTAAAGACCCATAGGAAATTGAGGGAATAGCAACCCAATCATTACATAATAATTTAGCAGATGCTTTTATCCAAAGCCACTTACAAATTAAGAATATCACAAGTGTTTTGTCATACAAGAGCCAACAATATTCATATATCTAGTGCTGACAGAAAATATTAAATCTAAGTGACCACAGTATAAACATTATAGCCAAATCTTTACTGGTTGACGCGTTTATCACATGAAAAACCTTCCTTATATTGCCAGTCCTATATGGTAATATTTCACATTTATATTTTAAATTCAAGACTATCAACCTGTTTGCAGGTTAAATCCACTGCCAGTATAGGGGCATTTTGAATCCTAAGAAAGGTTAATAAAACAGCTTGAGATATGGCTTACTAATCTATCTGGGTCTTTAAAACCTGCTTTCATCTGATTCTTTCAACCATGAGAGAACCGCTCCCTAATAACACTGAAAGCACTGGCCCTGAACTGATAGTTTTCCCAAAATAAAGCTTTTCTTGTGAGTGATCTGATACCATTAGTGAGAAATGTGAAAAAGTCTACTTTATAGCCCCTGCAAACATTATCATTTAATAAATGGCCCTCAATGCATTAAATGTGTAGTATTTGAATTTTGTCTTTCAATGTCTGCTCATCCAATTGATTCATTCTTACAAGCTGTTCCCAGTTGCAGATTTAGAGCGGAAAATAGGGTGGTTTCGTTGTTATGATGGTGATTTGTGCATGCTGGACAGTTGTGTGCCAGTTGTGGAAATATGACAATGCACATCCGGTTAAAACTGGTGAATTGATGAAACCAGACCAAGTCCACCTGCTACCCTGCCGTCCTGCTAAGATGTGAGGCTTAAAACACCACATTTTCCCATTTCGTACTTAATGATTTTTAACTCGCCAAATCCAAAGGTAAAATCAGAAGCTATGGTAGATTCTGTAAAACTGAGGCAATTTCGGCGTCACATTAACTGCTTGTTTACCATATTATAACAACAAAACAGTGGTGGATTGCTAGTACTGTCATTAAAAAAGGTTTTGAAAGCTTTATACACTACAACGTTCAAAGGTTTGGGGTCGGTTAGATTTTTTAAAATGTTTTTGTAAGAAATCTCTTATGCTCATCAAGGCTGCATTTATTTGATCATAAATTCAAGGAAAAAGTGAAATATTGTGAAATATTATTACACTCTAAAAAATGCTGGGTTGTTTTAACCCAAATTTGGGTCAAATATGGACAAACCCTGCCATTGGGTTAAATTGTTTTATTACATTTTTAACCCAATGTTTGAGTTTGTCCATATTTTACCCAAAATTGGGTTAAAACAACCCAGCATTTTTTAGAGTGTACAACTTAAAATGTTCTATTTTTTAATCTGATTTTCATCAGTTATTACTCCAGTCTCCCTGTCACATACAGTGTATGGGAAAGTTACCTTTAAAGGTAATTAAAAGATTGCGTTACTCCCTAAAAAGTAACTAATTGCATTACTTAGTTATTTTTTATGGAAAGTAATGTGTTGCATTACGTTATTTTGCGTTACCTTTTCTAACCTGGTCTGGGCTTGCTTGTTTGATTTATTTAAAGCAAAAAAGTAATATTTTTGGCAAATGTAAAGGTTCTTTCACACCAAAAGTGAAATGAATAAGCCTCAGGTTGAAGAAAATGCCTGTATAATAGAGGGCTATGCTCAAACAAACCTTTCAGCTATGGTTCCATTCTGGACTGAAGAAGAATAGGATGCAGGAGAAGAAAGTTCAAACATGTTTATTGGTGTGGTTGAATTGAATCATTGAAGGTCAGCAGCAAAGACGTTGTTTAATAAAGTGAGATTAAATACATAAAGTATATTTGTGTAATTTAACATATTTAATTATTTTTTGTTGTTATTATTTATATTTTGTTGTACATTTAAAATAATGTGTTACTTTACTAGTTACTTGAAAAAGTAATCTGATTATGAAACTCGAGTTGCTTGTAATGCGTTACCCCAAAACTGGTCACTCCTTCAAAAATCATTTTTATAAACTGATTTGGTTCTCAAGAAACATTTCTTATTAATATAAATCAAACAGTCATGCTGCTTAATATTTTTTGTTCACACCGTGATACTGTTTTTCCAGATTCTTTGATAATTAGAAAGTTTTTAAATCAGTAATATTATAAAGCATAAACTGATGCCATTGGTTTATGCTTTATAAAATTACTGATATAAAAACTTAAGCCTTGTTTCCTGGGCACAGATGCTTGTGGACTGTATTACAACAAAAATGATGATTCACCGCTGGAAAGTCTGTGTACAGGGAACTTGCTGCAAATGGCCATCATTCATATGAAGATTCCAGCATAGCACATTTGGCAGTGAGATCATTATATAAGTTAACCAAATTAAAGCTGACATTCCTTTTATTGCCTCCGTTTTGCTTTCAGCCAGAGTTTTGCCTGGATTAGTTGGCATACCAACTGTTCCCTGACAGGGCAGTCCAGAATGCTTGTGTAACTTTAGTTTTGGGGCGATGCGTTGCGTAATTGTGGAACACAAGGTAATAACTCTCAGAGACTGACCACAGAGCTTAAGCGTTGGATCACGTGTGTAGGGAGAAACTCTGGCATGTGCAAAGGTCTCGCTGGACGAAACTGCAACAGATGAGACAAGTGAAGGTCATTTCAAATCAGTGCTGTATGTTTTTTATATCAGAAAATGTGATTTGATGCTCTGAGGCTAATTAATAAAGCTGAATTTGGCACAGATGTGGGAAGCTGATGCTAAGCTGAATTGCTTAGCATCCTGTGGGGCTAATGTTCTCATGTGCGTCGATTTGGTTAGTCACTCATTCGATATTTTATCCAGATGTGAAACATTACATGCTTTTTATACCAGCTATTCACACAATGCATATAGACTTCCACCAAAAAAATAAATAAATAAAATAATTGACAGACTCTTTCTGCTTTGTCATTCATACACACATATTGCAATACATTTCATAGCTGGTCAGCCTAGATCAGGCTGATCCCCCCACCCACCACACACACTTTTATTTGAAAAACAGTTGATCAATTATAAAATATATGATGATGAATTCTACAATATATAATTCAATAAGATAAAAGTCTGTGATTGGCATCAGGTTCGAAGCACTTTGAAAATATAATAAGTAATATAATGAGGAACATCTTCAAATGGTGCAGTGCATTAGCAGGTGAGGTTGTGATTACGCCATACACATATATAGTTCTTTCTGTTGTTCTGAATATCAGCAACATTTTCTCTCTCATATTCTTTAACTGTAATCCTATCTCAGATCTGTCTTGTATCATGGGCCGTTGTGTCTGCATTATGGCCTCAGGGGAAATAAAGTACTATTATTCTGATTCTGTCTTGCCATGTCAGAGCAGCAGAAAACGAACAGGAAACGGAGGACTTTCCTGTTTTAGTTTCCATTCGACCTTGTGCTAGTTCACGTTCAATGTTTTGGAGGCTTGTCAGGGCGGTTTCACCTTAACTGCTCTGAATATGAATCTGTTATCTGGATTAAGGGAATTATTGTTGAGCTCTCTGAAAGTTTTTGACATCTCTGTCCCTCTGTGTTGTCTTCTGAAAGTTTGCCTTTATAGGACAAAAAAGCTCCTTGAGGAAAGACACATTATTGTCAGTCGTCTCTTTTTGACATCTAAAACACTGGATAAATGAGAACCACCTTTTTGGACATCATTGTTTCACCTTCTCAAGAAAGTAGCTCTGCTAGCACAGTTACATTGTAAAAACGTTGTTTAAAAGCTGTGAAAGTGTTATAATGACAGTTTTATCCTACATATACTTAAAGGGATAGGTCACCCAAAATTAAAGCTTTATCATTATTCATTCACCCTCATGTCACTTCAAACCCGAATTGCTGCCTTTTCACAAAGCCCAAACTGTCATTTATTTTATTTTATTTTATTTTATTTATTTTACAAGAATTGCCTGGTCACTGCCTGACCACCAATGAAAGTAAATCCAAAATTAGGAAAAATTTTAAAACATCATAAAGGTGGTCCATATTCCAAATATATTCCAAATACTTATTTTTCATTTTTGTGTGAACTATTCTTTTAAAAGGCGTACAGCAGGTGCTTTTTTTCTTTTTTTTTTAAGATATATCTAAAAATAGGCCTACATATTTTTAAAAGATTGCAGAATTGTTTTTATAAACTAATGAATTGGTACTATATTTGTCTTTACAACAATGACTTTGACACATACATCTTTAAAGCAGCCAGACCTTATGTAGCCCCGCCCCTTTTCAGCGCTGCGCTTGTTGTGTTTTGTCTTTCGGTTTGTATCCACAGCACGAAAGTAAGATTTAACGGATTTATGAATGAACTGCTCGTTTAAAAATATTCCCGGTCTACTGACATTTGTTATGACATCGGCTTTACAAACATTACAATGCTCATGATAACTTTCGTTAACTCAGTCTGCACTAAGTAGGCTAAATCCACTTTACCATCGAATTACTCTTCGACAGCCATGCCATCGAAATATATTACAGAGCTGCCGCAAAAACGGAAGTTCAAAGACAAAATTCGAAAGATGGCTGCGCGCTTGTTTATCTGTGCATATAAGACCAATAATAATAAAATAGTCCTAGCTATTAATTCGATGTGTTAATTAATATTAGGTATTTTCACATTTCCAAAATGTTTAATAGGCCTACTTATGGCTTAACTTCTCTTAAAGTCTTATCTGGTTCCGGTTGTTCAAATGTAGGCTAAACTGCATGTAATTTAAATTGTACTGTGATGTAAAATAACTGCATTTTAGTAGGCTACAGTATTTTTTGTATGCAAGGAAAAAGATAACACTAAAAGACAATCTGAATAAACTTGCTGTTGGTTCCCTATATCCACTTTAATGTGAATTCAGATTGGTCTGTGATCTTGTTTAGCTATGCACCCTTGTCCTCTGCTAGTTCTGGTTTGCTAATGATTGATGACTTTACTTCAGACAAAACTGAAGGTCAGTTGAGGGCCAGTACACTCCTTGTGGAGTCAAACTCTCCTTTGCAAGCGGTTCAGGCTGTGTCTGGCTTGTGCATCCATGAAAATACTGTAAGTGTTCTGTGGACTAAAGCAATCAAGTGGACTCATTGCGGTATGGATTTATCCACCTTGACAGAGGGGGCAAAAGAGAAGCATCAGGGCATCGAAAATGAAATTGTCCTTCCAGCGGCCATGAGGCATTAGCTCTAATGTGAGGACATTACTTGCAGGAGAAAAGAAAAGTGAGAGAGTAAACTCATAATCAGGGGCGTCATGCAAGCCAAAATTCTGGGGGGGCACAATCTGAGACCTTGCAATTGTTTTCTGACGGGTGATATGGATCATGTTAGGAGGGGTCAGGGGGTTTCTCCCCCTGAAATTTTTTAAATTCTGGCTGCTAAACATACCATTTCAATGCAGTTTGGGAGGGACAGAAATACCTTAACGGAGATAGCAGCAACCCTCCAAAAAAGCACATGAGAGAGAGGCTGACTGCTACACTTTCGTGCACTCTAAGCCTACATCACGGTCATAGCGATCTGTATAACAACTATGCTGTAGCTTTTGAACGGGTAAGTTAGCCTATCTTTTTTCACTGCATTTGAATTAGCTGCCTGATCCGTGAAGAACCGTGAATAACAGTCTATGGGAGAAACATCAAGTCGATGCCTTGATAACGTTAGGTTGGATTTTGCAGTTAGCCTACAACAAATTTAACACCCTCGTTTTTGAAACTGAAAACAATTGAACCAGCTGGAGACTTTGACACAAGACAAAACAGAACAGATGTTTCAAAACCGATCAGATAACGTTACTATGGCTTGGCTTTGTATGGCAGGCAGTAACGTTAGCCAACTAGTTTACGGTTAGACTAGGCTAGCTATCGATAACGTTACACTGACACAACTTAAGTTAATGCTCTGAATTCGCAGCTAATATCAAATCCATAACTTTTTGATCAAGTTAAAATTTCCAGGTCAACCACAAATAATCCCACTACCTTTTAATATCATCCGATAACTAATTCAATGCCGATTTGTTGCTTTGCCCACTTACCACTTCAAGACCATCTGTAAAACATTGCCAGCTCAACGTGCGAGACGAGTGAGTTGCTTGAACATACACAACAAAGATTCTAGAGCGCTACGCACGTAGTGCTATAGATTTGACACAGACACCATATTAGGAAAAAGGGGCAGGCTGATGCTGACCGATTTATTACACATCCAGAAGAATACATTTGAGTCATTATAGGCTCTGGTAATTATGGAGCATAATAGGAATAAAGTTGTGACAAAAAAATTATCAGGGAGGAAAAATCTGAGGGGACACGTGCCCCCTCACTTTGAATGGGCATGACGCCACTGCTCATAATAGGCAGTTGCCTGGGTGTTGCTATGCGGTTGCAAGGCTGTTTCTAGGTGGTTGCTAGGTGATTGCTTAGAGAAAGGTAAAATGCAAGAGATGTGCAGACATATAATAAAGACTGATAAGGAGGGTGAAAAAGAGAGAAAGACATAAAGAGACAACCTTGGTCAATACTTCATGGTTACTTTAACTCCCAGAATAAGAGCTTGTCTGTGTTTAAATGGGATCTCTGACTCAGCTCAGCTTCAGTTTGAGTTAGTGAACACTATTGAAACAGCCTTGGCCATTGTGTTGTCTCTCTTCACCTGCACTATCAGTGTTCAGTTTCTGCACTGCAGTCCATCCATTGAGACAAAAAAAAAGAAAATCCCCAGTCAGAAGTATGCTGCTCTGCATAACATTTCAATGTGAGCTTGTGTAACTTCTGAACCTGACTGACAGATATTCAATGCCAAACCTCACAGTATTGCTTCCCAAATTATAATTTGTATATTTATTTTAATGTTTAATAATAATTACCCTAAGTAATAATAATCAATAAAGTATAGGCTTTTACTAGTATACTTTGATCATTATTGCTTTGTTATAATAATTTTTGTATATGTAGAAAATTAATGTTATTAAATGTTAAGTTATATAATATACATTTCATATAATTGCTTATATATCTTTTTTTATAATAATAATATTTCATATGTATTAAATTCGTGTTTTTGCATTTTATTAAATTCTATAGTAATAAACAGGTTTTGTCACAGCAGTCTTTTGGAGAAAGACGACCCAGGTGCAGAATGACCAAGGGATGGAATTTTATTGACAAGACATAGGGATGGTTAAGAGTGAGGATGATCCAGCAGGACAGGGAAGTCAACAGGAGAAAGGGAAGACAGATGAGATCCGACCCGGGCAGCGCTATGCTGGAGAATCGAGGAGATGGAGAAGCACCAGATAAATGACTGGAGATCAGGCAGCAGCTTGAGGAACCAGAGGCTGGAAACTTTGAGCTACAACCAAAGCTGTATCAGTCACACTGCTAGGTCTTGAAAGCAGCAGTCAGGATGGAGGACAGGAACAGACACGACAACAAGAGAGAACAACAAGAAAAAGCATAACAGAAATAAATAGACTCAGCACAGCGACAACAGAAAAGAAATAAACTAATGTAACTGAAAAAAGAAAATACAAAAAATTATAACCAAAAAGAAATACTAGGAATAAATAACTGAAGCTACAAACAGAGAATGCCAAATCAAAAATAGAAACCAAAAAAATAAGGCTTGAGAAACCTAGAGTAAAAGACTGGAACTAGACTAAAGCAAATTCAAAAGAATAAAATGCACAAGCTAGAACTGCCAGGAAACACTGTCTAAAAGAACTGTAGACAAGCAAGAATCTCATCCACTACATACACATGCAATGAAACAGCGGAGACATGAGGGAAAGGAGCACAATATAAAGGGACCAGAGCACATGAGGATCAGGTGAGCACAATTAGTGAAACAAGGACCAGACAAGGGCTAAACAAGGGGACGTTGTAAAGGGAAACAAGGAGGTGGTACTGGTACAAGAGGAGCAAATGGCCAACACAAACAAAGATAAAGCCATGTGTGCTCAGGAACAAGACAAACAAAGAAACATTGAACGGAGACAAGACTGTCAGGGCAGAGCCCTGACAAATAATAATAATAAAAAATTAATATTGTATATTATTATTTTATTAATATTTAATATACATAGTATATATTTATTATTAATTATTATTGTTGTTGTTGTTATTAAGGGAATCCGACGTAAAACCTGTGCCAAATCATGTGTGTGTGAAGCGGGCCCTGCAAATGAGCGGGAATAACGCTAAGAAAGAGAGAGATTATTGTTGTTGTTATTATTATAATTATTTTATTATTAATTTAGTAATAATATTTTTACATATGTAGTAAATTAATGTTATTAACTATATAATACTAATAATTTATATATTGTTACTACCATTGTTACTTATTATTATTAGTAATTTAATAAGATTTTTTTCAAAATAACTATTTATTTTATTGCCTCAGACTTTAAAAAAAACATTATTTGAGTGCACCTTTAAAACTAGATTAAACATTTAGTAAATACATAAAATAAGCTGCAATATGTCACAGACTAGCTATTCCTGTTAACCATTAAGTGAACAGTGATGAGAGCTTGCAAGTTACTTTTATTATGCAGTTTATGCAGATTTTTCTTGTACCCAAAAATGCCATTTCAGTTATATAGTATATGGGGTGAATCTTCAATATGATGATTTAAGGCCAAATCCAGATTGATCTAATGTATTTTTCCACTCTTCCAAAACTCTCATGGAAAATACACTTACCTTTTACATAAAGAGACATGTGTTTATTTTATATAACAAGACTCAGTATGTAATGAGGACATGCAGTTGTTTCCAATACATTTCCTTTATATGTTTCATCTCACCTCTTTGCTTTTCTCTACTTCCTTTCCACTCGTCCTAATTTCCTTTCACCTTTCTCATGCTCTCTCTCTTTCTCTCTCTCTCTCTCGGGACCCCTGGGGCTAGGCCTTGCTGTCTCAGCAGAGATAGGAGGCTGAATATGTGAGAAAATCAGGATGTTCCCTGTCGCGCCTCTCATTAGCACATACAGTGGACGCTTAAATATGAAGTCTTATGCACACAAGCCCGAGCACACGTACACAAGCGAGCGGATCAGGCTTGATTATACATTTAATGTAAAAATAGAAAAAAAAAAACACTGGGGGACAGAACAACCTGGATGTCCTTGTGGAGTAGAATGCATATGGAATATTCATAGCAACCAACAGCCTCATCATACAAATCAGATATGCTGGTTATTGTTCTGTTTAACTTAGTTATGTGGACTGATGACAAACACAACAGGAATTCACCTCAAATGAACACAAACCTTATTAAGATCTTATTTTATTTGCTGTGGTTATTATTTGTTATTTTCTTTCTGCTCTGACTGTGAAATAAGAGTGTGATAAAAAACAAGTTTTACTCAAAACTGATTTTAATATTTTACCATTGTTAGAGCTGGAGGCGCAAATAAAAATTTTAATAGATCTCAGTGGACCTTGAAAAACAATGAATTAGACACGTTTTGTTCAGAAACAGCAGTGAAAATATATGTAAATAACATTGAGAAGAGAATAGTACAGAATAGAATAGAATAGAATAGAATAGAATAGAATAGAATAGAATAGAATAGAATAGAATAGAATAGAATAGAATATGCACACTAAGTATCTTAATCTTCGTCCTGTCTCACAGTCTTTGAGACGTAAAATGAGATCCACCTTTAAGCCTCTGAGTAATTATTCATGGAACGAGGAACAGATTTCTTTTTAGCTCTGCATCTGTGGCAGACTGCAATTGCATAAGGTTTATTTTCTCTTCTGTGGCTGATGTTGCAATTTAAATGATTGTTAAGTTTTTTTGATCTCTAGAATAAAATATATTGTTGTTGCCAGTATGTCGCTTATGTCTTCAAAACAATAGTCTCATTTTCCTACCATCTACTTAAATCTGTGTGCCTATTCAGACACCCTGGGTGGTAAATTAGTGCATTGTGAGGCTGAATTAATATTTATTGCTGAAACCTGTGGGGACATGCATGATGAATGTTTTAATAATCGCCCACTGTAAGGGCAATTCTACAGATGTTTGCTTACTTTTCTGGAATTCATCAAAAACCTATACAACAGATGTTGTTTTTTAAAGTTAAAGTGAGTGTTCAAATCTGAACATTGGACTAAGCCGCAGGTTTAAAATTCTTGTTTATTTTTCTTTTGTTCGTTTTGACGCATTAGGGTTTTGAATGTCTTTTTATCCCTCCATAAATCAGAAAATGCCATCAATGACCAGACAAAAATAATCTGTTATATAAAAAATGTTATATCAGGTGAATGAAATATGAACAAACACCTGTGTAAAAAGCTTCAAAATATAGATAGGAATAAAACTGGAAAGTTTGGTGTATGTAAGACACCGAAGTGGGGATTTCGGATTCATTTTGAGAAAACCACCTTTAAAGATATTACAATTTAAATATACAGACACAGATAATGTGCAGTAAAATAATAAACACTTAAATGTGTATTTTGGATGTTTTCTTTCCACTAGTCTAAACAGAGACTAGATATAGAAAGATTTAGAAATAGAAAGAGGAATATACTGTATATATTCTAAGATGGTCTGTTCTAAAAAGGTCTAGGTCCATAAACAAGATTTTTCAAAAAATAAATTATGGAAGCATGACAAAAAGTTTCCTAGACGATTTTAAAATGACCATCATATGACAAGAAGAAAATTGACAACAACAAAAATTTATAAAATTGACTGTAGTTGAAGAAACACTCAAGTGTGTCTGCATTTGTTTGCATGAGGGAGATAATATCTCAAACCGAGATATTATTGATTACAGCAATTACAATAGTAATTGTTTTTTTTTTCAGTACACACAGTGTACTACTCCCTACCTCCCCCTGCTTTGATCAACTCTCTGCACTTCCAGTGGGGTTACAGGGCTGAACACTGAGACGATTTTTCAGCCAAAAAAAAAAAACTTTTACTGAACAATGTCCTACATAAGTGAGTCATGGAGATATCTGAAGAGGCAGATGAAAGGGAATGGCTGATGGGAAGGGAGACACAGCGGGGCTGCAGGGAGGAGAGGAGAGTAGGGTTATCCAGGTGTGGAGGCTGATCCATCATCTCCACACAAGATAAGGGGAGAGGACAGAAAGATAGGGATACCAACTGGACCGGAAAAGGACAGTGGAAGTGGAGTTATAATGCAATACTATAGACACAGTGTGTACTAAACTACATAATTCACACACAAAATAGATGTAGTTTTCTTACTGTAATTAGCACATTCTTTAGGGCGAAAATATAATGTCTTTTAAGATTAAAATGTGTCTCACAATAATCAAAGCCGTTTGCATGAGCATATTTTAACTAGAGTTTTTGCAATCAGCCAGGTGAAAATCGTAAGTTCAGTCACTAAGGAATGTAATAGCATGCTAGCAATTTGAAGGTTGAGTAAAGAGTGAGTTATGCACAAAAGTTTAATACTTAAAGTGCCCCTATTATGCTATTTTAAAGGCTCATGATTTTTTTTGGAGGTCTTCTACAACCGGTTTACATGCATCCAAGGTCAAAAAACACTTTCATTTTCTCATAATATACATTGCATGTCACCTAATTTCTCAAAGGGTCTGAAACGGTTTGTTCGAAGATTCGGTCTCTCTAAGCCCCTCCTTTCTGCGAGCCTTCTCTGCTCTGATTGGTCAGATGACGCAGTCTATTGTGATTGGTCTACAACTTACAGTGCGTGTTGGAAACAAATTATCCATTACCATATCTGAATTTCAGCTCCGGAGGCTTTCTCAATGCTTGATACACGGTGATACGAACAGTAACGATGATGTCGGTTTTACTGTATCATTTCAAGCCTCATCCTTTGGAAGTGCATGCAAAGTGGATTTGCTTTTGCAGGACAGCAACAGTGTCTTCTCAACATGCTGGCAACACGAACCAAAATCTTCCAGCCTCAGCTACAACCACAGTGTTTGAGGGTCAAAGTAGACATTGTTCGCGGGCAGCCAATGAAGACCATAGGATGGCATTATGCAAATTTGTTACAAACCTACGTAAGTTCAGGAAGTAAGACTGGAATTACTGACGACTCATTTCAGGCAGTTCGGAATCAATTCTTTTTTTTAGAGGACAATAACTCCATTTGTCTTTATTCTTATTCTTTATTCCATTGTCATTTATCTTTAAAACTTTGTAGACCTTTTACATTCACAAACAGCTATTACACACTACACTACTAAGGTAATAGCATTATAGGGGCAATTTAAGGTTATAGAGTTAAACCACCCCCTAATTCAAGTATATGAGCAATATTAATAGTAATGCATGCTACTAATTACACATACACATACTTACACAAACAGTATTCCAATGCACTGTGCCGTCTGTGCGTCATATGGTAACAGATGAGGTGTGCAGGATTACAAAATCAGGGTTTTCTTAATCTAGTTTTCTTTCTTTTTTCCCTTCTCCTCCCCTTCTCCTTTGTACCTCTGCCAAGCTGTCATTTCAAGGCAAAAGACGGCATGTGTACCTTGCATTTGGCAAGTGTAATGAGGAGAACCGTTCACCCACGTGAGCATTGGGTGCTGAATAATTTTTTCACTGTGAAGTTTGTACAAAGTGGACAGTTTAAACCCACAAATGTAGCATTTTTCTCAAGGGTCAAAGCACAGCCTAAAAAAACAGATCCATTCCTGGATGCTGATTCAGCGTTTACCTGCTCTGCTAAAATACACAATATAGTAACAGCTGGGTTGTGAGACACACACACACACACACACACACACACACACACACACACACACACACACACACACACACACACACATACACAATTCACTTAGTGATATATTTTGGCATCTGAAGGTGAAGAATAAATTCCTTAAGTTCCAAATTACCTTAGTTTCCTGTTTACAAAGACTATATTTGAAATCTATTTTGGCCAGAATTATTATTATTTTTTGTTGTTTCGGTCTAGTATTACTCTAATCCTATCCAACCAGCTTGGCAGAGCTGGTAATACAGTACATGGCCATTTACGATTGCACAATTTTTTTTTTTCACACTGTGTTCAAATAAAATGATTATTGGCTAAAAGTCTCTCAGGGGAGAAACATGTGCCTCCATTATATTGATTGCAATGTCCCTAGACTGTTTTATAATAGCAATTGAGGCAGTCATGTGTGAATATAATCAAGGCTGAAGGGCGTTCATGCAATATAGACCATCTATTGCTTAAATAAATGTGTAATTCTGTTCACGTTTGTTTAAGGAGAGGTTTTCTGTTCTCTCAGATGTCTCAGACATGTTTTGGTAGCTCATATTAAACCCCTAAGCTAATGGAAAGCTGAGAAACGTGGAGATGACACTACGGAAGGTGTAACGCTCAACGACCACTCAGTGTTACCTTTATGTCACTCCTTGGTTGCCCATTCACTCTGTGCCAAATAAAATATTCATTGAAAGCCTCGTCTTGCCAGTATAACGGTGAAAGGATAAGAATCTATGGGTCACAGTCATACCGGCTGGACTGAATATTTCAGTGGCCAACAGGAATCAAGTTTTGGGTTGAAACGTATCGCAGAAAACGATCCGTGTGATGACTGAAGGGCTCAGGGGTCCACATTTGGGACGTGGCTGGGATTCTGTCTGATTGTGATGGATTAACTCATTCTGCGTTAGTCTAATCAGATCACACCATGTTACTGTAGTCAGTTTAAGCTGAAATGTGATAAGAACCCTTAAACTCTATTATGTTATAGTGATTCTCAGTGCGCTGTAAAACCTAATTAGCATGTTTCAAAGAGCATTAGTGCCATTTTAGTCCAACAATTCAATTCAATTTTGTCTTCATGTCTATATACAGTATAAGTGATAATAATAGTACACAACATTTAAATTTCCTGAAGATGTTTTTTTTTCCCCATCCAAAACTTACTGCAACAATGTTAGGGTGTTCTGGGTGGTTTCTATGGTGTTGCTAAAGTGTTTTAATTGCTATGTCGTTGCTAAGTGGATGCTAGGTGTTCTGGGAAGTTTCTATGGCCTTGCTGGTAGGTGGTTGCTAGGTTAATTACTGGGCCATCTTTGATTTTTAACGGGAGTGAAAGCGAGGCTGTGAGGGATAGAAATGCATCTCTTCAGTGGGTTGTACTGTTATTTCATGTATTTTTGGATTGTTCTGCTGACGAAACAGCAAATAGATATCTTTACAATACCTTTTTTACTGTTACCCTTTTTTAAGTAGAGCCAATTTAATATAAAGTGTGAAAAGAAACATTTTAGGTTTGGTGAATGTGTTGCGGGCTTGATGGTACCAAAGGAAAAAGAACTTTTGAGCAAACGCCTATCCCTAAGAATTACACACTACTTTACATAGTCAGTATGTGGAATTTATAAATAATGTCACCAAACACATCTATTCTTTTCAAAATAAGTTCAACTACACTGGAATAATTTTACAGCTAGCGTATAACGTTCGTCTTGTCCTGGCATAATTTATTTATTAAATAGCATTGTTTGCTTTTTATCTGATCTTTATCAAGATACAACACCTGTTAGACTGGTAATCCAGCTGAGCGTTACTGTATGCCTGAATGGAATGTTTAAACATACCTGTAACAGGAGGTTGTGTGGCAATGTAACGAAATCTCCAGCCTATTATTCATTAATAGTCTGTGTAAAGTAACGCCTCTTAACTCCAGCCTAATCGCGGTGAAGGGGACGTACCATGTCCTCAGCACTTGGTTGCATGAGAAATGGACAGGCAATATGGCAAGGTTCCAAAGGTCATTAACCTGTGCCCTCATGTCTATCAACGATGGCATCAGTGATATCATCATGTGGTAGTGAGATGCTATAACATCCGCTATTGAAGGACGTGCGCATGCATCTGATATCCGAACTGTGCTCTCACGCATCAGTGGTGAGAAGAGTGCATGTTTGATTCATGTGGCATACAAGACAGTCACTCTCTTTGACCCTGTTTGTCAATGTGTCGATAACTTTTCATTATTTTTGACCTTTTATTTTATTGATTTCATTGCTAATTGTGCAATATATCCCATATTCACATCTGAAATCATGATATGATATCATAGATTGACTGAGAACTGCTGGATCTACCGTCTCAGTAGTGTTTGGACTAATGTTCCACTGACCCAAATATATCCCTGAATAAAACAACAAGGCTCAATTCTCCTTTTAGCTTGTTATAGCACAGAACAAATAATCAACTCTCAGAGGGGTTCACATGGCTGTGGATCATACACAGCTCAGCTCCTCTCATTCAAAATGCCAAAAGAAAACTATATTATGGCTTGAAAAATATAAAAATATAAAAACAGTGGTCTCACGGGGTCATGGTTTTGCTGGTTTGCACCATCCAGTAAGATCCTGCTGATAGATGTATTTACTACACTACACCTTCTGGCTGCAAATCATATATACAATTATATACAATATAATTATATATTATACTTTGTATTTTATTTATTTTTACGTACCTCCAGGGAGTCCTGCACAAGTTTAAGTACAACTGAGATGACGGAATGCTAACGGAGAACTTTCTCCATGTATTATTGGGTTACTACTTGGGTGGTCTCTTCACAGGTAATCATGAGTAATGGAATCAGTCAAGTCTGAACTTCAAATCTAGGTTAAGGCCATTGGGCTAAACCACCTCATTAAACATTAACTGTCCCTGAACTAAGGTGCTCAAGATCAGACTAATAAATCAGTCACTTCAGCCTCAGTTTATTCAGGTCAATTTACCCAGAGGTGATGCAGATGAGAGTTTGTTCATTTAAAGGCTAAGATAAAGTAACTCAACACTAACCCAAGGAAGTTCACAAGTTTTCTGATTGATTGCCCTTACGAAAATTCGGCGAAAAAACATTCATTGTAATTGTGTGGGAAAAGGAGCAACAAATTACATTTCTTTAAAGCTTCTTTTTTGTGCTCCACAGATGAAAGGCTTTCTTTCATGAAACCACTAAAACAGTGACAGTTTTTATGCAAAAAAAATTTAAATTGAGAAGGCCTTTTAAATTCCAAATCAGTTTCTGAATTTAAGTTGAGGAAGCAAACTTTTTTTCAGAACTACAATTTCAGTTTGAAAGAAAGTCAAATTCAAATTAATTTAAATGCAGTGAAATTTATATAACTATGTTTGAAACTCAATGTTTGTCAAAACAGACCTTTAAATCTGTGTTGATAAAGATTTGTTTTAAAGTTCTGGAAAATGTTTAAAGTTTTCTGGTTGGTTGGTTGGATTCATTCATTCATTCACCTTGATTTTTCCAAGAAAGACATGTTCCTGGATCAACATCTTTGTTGATCCTGGAACAACATTCAAATCAACCAATCAGATTTGAGGGACAAGTTTACAATTTATGTCAAGTTTTGACTTACAACCAGGGTTAGGTGCTTCTACATCAGTATTATTAACCATCATTACCCTCTGATTTTTTGGATAAGTCATAGGGTTAAGTTTAGGGGTAGGGATATGTTTAGGACTTCATTTTTGGACAGAAATGTTGTTCCAGGATCAACAAAATATGTTGATCAAGGGAAAAATATCTTACTTGGCAAAATCACAGTAACCAAAGATAGAGACAGACTTCATTTCCCAGAATGCATTACTTATTTTGAATTTCTTTTCAAATTCCAATTAATCTTCCTGTGTGCTGAGGCCAATTCACACTCATGAACTGAAAGGGAAGTAATTCTACAATTCTGAAATTTGAACAACCCTAATGTTCACATGTCCAATGTAGATTTGCATGAGATGCAGGTAAGCAGGTTTCTTAACAGGTTAAGTACTGATTGCTTTTGATTGAAAAGAAATGTAAAATACGTGCTCGCTCTCCACACTGATTGCAAAGAGCTGACTTTCAGCTGCTAATGTTTTCTACCATCACAGATGTCCTGTGTTTCCCCAATCAAGTCAGTGAATTTAATCACCACATCCATTTGTCAGGCCCTAAGTTTGGGTTGTGGATTCGCCTCTGCATATGAGATGTATTCATTACTGCTGCTGCACTTCAGTAATTTCCAAACAGATGCTTAATTTGGCCGTTTTAACATATGCTCGTCATTTCTACACGCATCGGGGACTTGGCCATACAGAATCCCCACATGTGTTGAATGTGCTAACGGAGGTGTTGATGGGACTGTCATGAGCTAATGAAACTGTCACCAAAATAGCATCACTGTGTATATTTGACCACCGCATCTGTGTCAATAGACTCTTTAGTCGGACAGAAAGTCAAGTTTGAAACCACCTCCCGATTAGTCTTGCAGGTAATAATTTAACTGCAGCACAGATGAAAGCTAGTTTATGGACTGTGTCTTTAGATGGAGAAAAGGAAAAATGTCTAAATTTAAGAGATAGAGAGACATATCTGGTGGAAAATGTTTTTTTTTTTATTTTTTTTTTTGGGGGGCATCAATGGTGGATTAATGTGGCTCACAGACCCATTAGGGTCTATAAAGGGAAATGAGGGGTAGTAAATAGAGATTTTTTTTATGTGTCCACTGTCCAGAAAAATATGCGAAGAGGAACTAAAAGCCTTTAGTGAATCTCTAGGCAGTTGTTGTCACATTTAATATTCCTTGATGTTATTTATATATATATATATATATATATATATATATATATATATATATATATATATATATATATATATATATATATATATATATATATTCTTATAATTGGACTTAATAACTTTTAAATAAACGTAAATAACTCACAAATGCGACTTTATATCACGCAGTTCAGAGAGAAAAAAATTACTTTCTCTGTCCCCCTCTGAGATCCTCTTCTGGGGCCACGCGATATGCAATTCAGAATTGTGAGATAAAACGTCACAATTATCTTTTTCATTTTTTTTTTCTGTGGCAAAAACAAGCTTCAATACAAGTCCTAGAGACTGCAATTTTTCTTGTTTTCTTGTGTGCATGATTTGTTTGACATCATGATCTCTACACAACAAAAGTTCCACTGTAAAGATCATCAATTATTGAATTAGTTCAATTCATCTATAAGCCATGTAACCATCTATAAAGCGGTAACCTTGGTATAAAGATGAGATAGGCTGACTAATATTAGCGTATGCTATTCTTTGTACAATGTAACTAGTACATCGGGTGTCATAGGAAGTGTTCCCGGTTCCGGTTGACCTAATTTATGCAGCCTAGCAATCACTGATTTGAATAATAGAAATTGACAATGCTCTATGTGTATGCCAGGTTAAAGAGGTGCGTTTTTAGTCTAGATTTAAACTGACAGAGTGTGTCTGCTTTCTGAACAAGGCTAGGAAGACTGTTCCGGAGTTTGGGTGCTAAATAGTCTGTAAGTATGCAGAAATCCTTGTCCCTCAAGTTGGCTGGCAATGTGATTGACCATGTTGAGGTGAGGGTCACTTTAGTTCATATGATGATAAAGCTAGTCTCATTCTCAAGTGTCAGACATTGATTAGGAAGTGCTCCATCACAGACAGACATGACCATATTTCAGCTTGAGTGAGTCCCTGGATAAAAAGCAAAATCCAATGTTTCGCTTGTTAACAGTACATCTATTTCATTATAATCTCTTGTTCCAGCCAGATAAACAAGAAAACAACTTTTAGGTTGAGATCTTGAGAACACAACTTTTGTTTTGTCACTTTTCTCCTGCTCAACACCGTTTTCAACTAAAAACTTTTTAATCATTAATTTACATGACAACAGCGTTTTTGGGGGCGTGAAAATCCAAACTTTTGGAAAACGGGTTTCAAAGTGCAAGTTTTTGAAAACGATACCGTTATCGTCTCAGTGTAAACTACAAAAATGGGAATTTGTGAAAGCGGTGATGTCATGCGCATACATACTATGTGTTCAGTCTATAGGCATGTAGTGTTTCCTTTCAAAGTCACATCGCCCACTACTGGCCTGGCAGCATAATACATTGTTTTTAGTCCGTGTGAACGGAGTTTTGACAACATTGTCGTCTGAACGCAAAGGAAAAACCTTTCAGTTTTTAGTACACCATTCCATTGTCGTGTAAACGTACCCTAAAACAAGACATCATGATCTCTTGTAGTCTCTCTAGTGCTTCTGTACTAATCACTTAAAACACATTGTGGCCAACACAAACCATTTGAACCCACTTTTTAAGGCAGTCTGAGTCGTAGTTTTTCTGACTAAAAGTTGACAAGCCTATTTATTTGGTACGATTATATGTATGGTTAGTTGTATTCTGTTATCTACATTCAACATTTTTCTTTCCCTGCTGTCCTGACCTCCAACCCATTTTTGGGGTCGTGACCCAGCAATTGAGAACATCTGGTGTAAAAGACAAGATTAGGCAGTCTTTAGTCTCGCACAGACAAACGCAAGACCCTGTCCAACAAGGTGAGGAGTGTTCCGACAATTTGCCAGGCTGCCCGTGTTATTGCAGTATTCTGATATCCGTCAGTTAGCCACCCAGAATAAGAGATGGATAGGCATTTTTTCACTGCAGGCTAAAATGTAATGCTAGGCATTTTTCTTAATACCGTTTCCCCGCTGACACTCTCAAGCCGGCCAAGGTGTTATTGTAAACCGCACAGAGTAATGATAAACATGAATCTATGTCAGTGGCCATCATTACAGCAGACCCTTAGAGATTGCACTGTCACGGCTACAGCCTTTTCTTACACCCTATTCTTAAACAATAAAACTTCCATGCGGAAAACATCAGGCAGTTTCCTCTTCCTCACACACACATAGACACCAGCACCAATTTAAATGGTAGTTCATCAGCAATTATTTTATTAGCACCTTGCAATTATCTGCATGGAAACGCATTACTTCCTGTGTGGGCTGGGGAAGATCACATGATTTGGTCCTCGAGTGCAGCAAAAAAATTGTACTGTATTTATCACACGTGACTGCAATTATCTATGCTTATCTTCTGCCCTCTGTTTGGGGAAAAGGATGACTCCTTGCTTGGATATAAACTTCAAGGATTCACCTTCAAGAGAATCATAGAGCATCGCAAATCCTGCAATTTTCTCAGCTATGGAGGATGATAATTATAGAGGTCGCCCCAGGGCTCACTTTTTTGAGTTTTGCATGAAATTGACATGCAAAAGGTGCAAAGCATTTCTTCTTTACTATTTCAAAGATAGTCTCTGTTGCAGTTGTCATTATTCAGTTGAGAACTGTTTCAGTTGGTTATAAACGTAAAAGGTTAGTTCACCCAAAAGGAATTCTGATCATCATGCTGTTTCAAACCTGTAAAAAATTTACTCTCCTATTTTATTTTATTTTATTTTATTTTATTTTGAATGTTCCACAGAAGAGAGAAAGTCATAAGGCTTTTGAACGGCATGACGGTGAGTAAACGATGACAGTTTTTTTTTGTTTTTTTTTGGTAACACTTTATTTTGATGGCCCACTTTAGACATGCTTATGATTATAAGTAACAATGCACCTACAAGTCAACTAAAGTCTGCTACAGACAATCCAATTTTGGTAATCCTATAAGATCATTACAAATCACACGTACAACATGGATTTAATAAACTTAGGAACGGAATGTATGTAGTAGACTGTACGATGATGACACCTATTAAATCTTAGGCACAAGTGACACAAGTTAGTATAGAAGAATAAAATGTCACCAGAAAGCACTAGTGGTAAAAAAAATAGAGCAACAATTGTTTTTTTTTAATGTGCGCTGAAAAAAGAGGAGAATATGGACACAGTCAAGACACCAACTTGCCATGCCAATTTTGCAAATGGAGCTTGAGGTAATCGTACCCAAAATCCCAAAATCGTACAATGTGTACCGGACATTGACTGTCATTAGATTATTAGTAGATTGTCTGCTTAATATCTGCTAACACTTTATTTTGGATGCTCCCCCAACAGACATTCTACTGACTATAACCTAATAGTCTACTAATACTCAACTAATACTTTAATGAGAGTTAGCTGACATGTAGGTGCAACGGTTCTTATTGTCAACAGAAAGGGACCCATCAAAATAAAGCATAACAATTTTTTTTTATCATTTTGGGTGAACTATCATTTTAAGAAGATTGTGTTAGCACGTTTTGCTGTGAGAAATGAACCACGACAACAACATCTTACTCTTGAACTATGTGCTCGTTCGAGGCTATAAAACCTATTTCTATAAAACTTCCCCTCTCATTATTGTACTTCTGCTCTAGCCAACTTTGTAGGACGAATTTAATGATCAGATGTCATGTTTGATTACTACAGGCTGTGAATTTAATGCACTCTAGCCAGAGGACAACTTTGTCCGTCACAGACATTCATTTACATCAGACTTGCACCTGGTTCCAACTCACCTACTAATCTGAACATAATTGTCAACTTTCTTCAGGTAATCTTAATATTTTGATGAAGTAGACCTGCAAAAAACATTTCTTTGCCATATAGCATAACAAATGTATAAGTATTTATGTATGTTCAACTTTATCGATTCTATCTATCTATCTATCTATCTATCTATCTATCTATCTATCTATCTATCTATCTATCTATCTATCTATCTATCTATCTATCTATCTATCTGTCTATCTGTCTGTCTGTCTGTCTGTCTGTCTTTCTGTCTGTCTCTATCTATCTGTCTATCTGTCCGTCTGTCCATCCGTCCGCACCACTATTCATATTGAAATTCATATAGGACAGTCGGGCTCTCTGTCATCACTTTTAACTATCTGATCTTCTCATTATCTTGCTGGCCACGCCTGACTTCCTCCCTAAAACAATCCTTCCACACATGCCATATCTCCTCTACCTGTTTCAGCCCAGCTCACTCCATCAGCACTTCTCTTTACACAAGGTCCCTTTATCCTCCTTTTTCCTCCCATGCAACAGCCCGTTTTTATTTCCCTCAGGGTATTTACGGCTGACAACAACTTAATTATTGGATTCTGAAGAGCAGTTGGTCAGTTGTCTTCTCTTTTGTTCTTTCACCTTTCCTTGAGCAGATTGATGGATACACGGCTCGGTCTCCACAGGGGTCGTTGGACAAATGGAAGAGTGGCTTTCATCTCAACAATTCTATCCGCTGCTAAATGCCTGTCAGAAGCTGTTTGGCTTCCTGCAGCGTAGGGTTGAGTAAGGTGACCTCCAGAGGTCTTACCACCAGGTGGACCTCAATCAAACTGCTTACAAAGTCCCTCATGGGAAGGAGACCACCCTTCAGTTCATAAGCACTGCCCAAGATCAATGCACTTACTGTTAGCACACATATATTGACCTCGGTACACATCTTTTTTAAGAACCAGAACCAGAAGGCTGTATTTTTGAATGGTAAAGCTTTCTTGTATCCCAGCTCAATATGCAGATACAGAAGTAGCCTAATGCTTGTGTACCTTAAAGGTTAGAAAGTTATTTTTGCATAGACTTAACTTTTGTAACATTATAAAGTCTTACAGCTCTTTTTAAAGTTCAAGTTCTCTTTTCAGACCCTCAGGAAATCTGCAGTCCACCCTCTGACCCACAATGCTATATAACAAAAGACACATCATTACCCGGTATAGATCAAGCTGCTGGACAACAACAGTCTGGGGAGAAACGGGATTATGCCAGGCAGTTGATCTCGCTACATGGATATTTTTCTCCGACTGAAAGGTAAAACAACAACAACCATTTCAGGTATATTATTTTTGCATAATGAGACAGGAGGAACTACTAATTATGGTGGCAAAAATATACCTTTTAAAATCTAATTATTTTTCAAATTTAGAAATGAATTTATTTATTTGTTTGTTTGCTTATTTCAGACAGAATATTATACATAGAGTAGGCTGATTGTTGTTTATATTTGTCAATATATTATTTATTATTATTATGTATATCTATTATTATTACAGACAGAATATTATAGTAGGCTGATTATAAGTATAAATATTACAGACCCAACAAATCAATGGTGACATTTGTCAGTTATGTTTATTTTTTTCATTCATTCATTCATTCATTCATTCATTCATTCATTCATTCATTCATTCATTCGTTCATTCGTTCATTCAATCATTCATTCATTCATTCATTCATTCATTCATTCATTCATTCATTCATTCATTCATTTATGCAAATCTCATATCCCATATAAACATTTCACTCCCAAATCACAAGAAAATAAAACAAATTCAGCTCAATTTAATTCACATTTATATATTTACAGTATATTTATACATTTATACATGTGCAAATATAGTGCATTTCACAATACATATCATACAGAAAATGCATGTTTCTTTCTTACAAATTACAGTAATAATTAGAGACATCTGTGATCAGAGGTGACTGTCAAAGAAATGTCAATATGTCAAAAATGTGACTTCTACAAGACAATACAAATCATGCATTTAGCTAACATCATGTATTCATTTTAGGCAGAAAAATATTAGCCCATTAATGCAATCATTACAATTTATGATCACAATGATTACAATAGAGAATTTGTCAGTTGTGTATGTTGATTCAGAGTTGGCGCCACCTGAAATCATCTCTTCACAGGCGTTGGATCATCTGAAGTCTTCGTAACACGCTGGATCTAAACTGTGGCTGGCGTAATTTCTAGTTACCTTCCATATCAGGATGGAAAATAGTTAGCATAGCAGCTGTTCATAACATTTCAAGCTAAAGATAATTGTGCAATTCATCTGATATAACTGAAGTACAAGGTTATGAGATGCATAATGTGAATGCTTGGCTAAAGAGATGTGGCTAGATTTAAAATGGGAGAGTGAGTCTGAGCCCCGGACATTATCAGGAAGGCTATTCCAGAGCCAAATGTGAAAACGGTCTCCCTGGAGTTAGATATAGGTACTACTACCAGAAGCCTAGAGTTTTGTGACATTAAGAGAGTGATGGATTGTAGGGCGATAGAAGATCAGTTAAATATGCAGGAGCTGAACCATTTAGGGCCTTATAGGTCAGTAGCAATTCTTTGTAATCGATACGGAACTTAATAGGTAACCAGTGTAGAGATGATAAAATTGGTGTTATGATCATATTTTTTTGACCTGCCGAACTCTAGCATTTGCATTTTGGACTAATTGTAGCTTGTTTATTGAGGAAGCAGGAGAACCAGCTAGTAATGCATTACAGTAATCCAGTCTAGAGGTCATAAATGCATGAACTAAATTTTCTGCATCAGAAACAGATAACATGTTTCGTATCTTAGCGATGTTTCGGAGGTGGAAGAGGGCTGTTTTTGTAACATAAAATATGATGTTCTAAAGTTGTCTACTAGGCCTATAACACTGTGAATATACTGTATGTATGCACAGTGACATTTTTATGATAAAAACGTCAAGTCAAGTCAAATATATTTATGTAGCGCTTTTCACAATACAGATTGTATCAAAGCTGCTTCACAGTATCAATCAAAACAACTTAACAATGTTTGTTTATTACTGGAAAAAAAGACATCCAAGTTTGGTAGAGCTGATCAATGGTATAATTGGTTAATTAATTTGAATATCCCCAACTGAGCAAGCCAAAGGCAACAGTGGCAAGGAACCGAAAAACTCCATCCAGTGACCTAATGGTGTCCTAACACCCCATCAGATGACCCAATGGAGAAAAAAAAAACCTTGGGAGAACCCAGGCTCAGTCGGGGGCCAGTTCTCCTCTGGCGTTTATGAAGTAGAGGCCGAATTTACAGTAACTGTAGGATAAAAAAATTATATTAATGCCTGGCTAAATCGATGCGTCTTCAGTCTAGTTTTAAACTGGGAGAGCGAGTCTGAGCTACGAACAATATCAGGAAGGCTATTCCAGAGCTTCGGAGCTAAATGTGAAAATGCTCTGCCTCCTTTGGTGGATCTGGATATCCTAGGAATGACCAGAAGCCTCGAATCTAGTGATCTTGACTGGAGCTAAACCATTTAGAGCTTTATAAGTCAAAAGCAATACCTTGTATTTAATACAGAACTTTATAGGTAACCAATGAAGTGATGATAAAATCGGTGTTATATGATCATATTTTCTTGATCTAGTAAGAACTCTAGCGCCTGCATTTTGGACTAACTGTAGCTTGGTTATTGAAGATGCAGGACAACCAGCTAATAAAGCATTACAGTAATCTAGTCTCGAGGTCATGAATGCATGAACTAACTTTTCTGCATCAGAGACTGATAGCAAGTAATTAAGTTGCTATCTTACAACTTAATTAAGTTGCTAATTAAGATAAGTACCTGTATAGATAAGAGTATTAGTACCTGTATAAATATTAGTACCTGTATAAATAAGTTCCAAATACCCCTGAAATATTGAAAAGTATCTTATCACTGTAATTACTGTACTGCAATAAGTATGATATGATTATTTCAATTCCCAAGTACAGTTATAGTAATTGATATACTGAATGTCATTTATTTAAATTAAGATTTTAATAAAAAAAAGGATTAAATATAATTATAAATGTTTGTGTGTGCACAGGAATGTACTTAATCATAATGAAAATAATGTCATTAAGATTTCACTTGTTTTAAAGAATATAGGCTTCATTTTCTTCAGCTAAAGCATAAGGACTTTTCTCTCTTTTTAAGCTGATTTTAGGGTGAAATATGACCCAGACATTTCTTCTTTGGTTTCATCCATTTAATTTCAATAATATAAACTGTTGTTTTGGATAGCAGTGGAGGCCATTTAGTCCAGTTCCCAGCTCTAGCTACAACATAGTATCTTGTATAATTGTATGTGATTTGAGACAGAGCCAAGGTGCTTGTTCAGTCCTTCAGTGCAGAATACCCTGATGACATTTGTTCTTGCCCTGCAGAACAACATCTGATTCTAGCTAATGAGCTAGCATTGTAAGCCAGGGAGGCTAACACATTTGTAAAACCAGCTGGTGTCATGCTTCACCAGGTCAGATACCCAGAACACTTGGTCCTACAGTGAACAACTTCCACAGACAGGCACATAAAAATGTGAAGATAGATTTACATAATAATGCAGGTTGTACAGATGCAGAGTTATGAATTGTGGGCTCATATTCAATTCAATTCAATTCAAATTTATTTGTATAGCGCTTTTCACAATACATATTGTTTCAAAGCAGCTTTACAGAAAGTGCATTTCAGAAATGTACATAGAAAAAATACAGTTAGTTAATCATGTATTAATTTAGGGCATAACATATCGCCGGCGTTGAGTCGTCTCTTCACAGGCGTTTAGTCATCTCATCGCAGGTGTTGGGGAACTCTGAAGTCTCCGTGAGAGGCTGGATACAAACTGGAGCTGATGAACGCCATTTACCTCTGGACTAGCGTCATATTACATATTTCATATGTATGAAAGAGAAAAGAATGAGAGGGAGATTTGTTTGTGGAGTTGTGGTGTGTCCTCAGAGACGTCTGTTTGTCTGGCTGAGATCCAGAACTAATCAGAGATGTTGAGTTGCTCCCATAAGCAAACTAAGACTTCATTTTTAATTTCCTAGAATATATACACTCACTATTTGAAACCGGTTATATTTTTCTTTATTTAAAAAAATACTTTGGTGAATCAAATATTTCCCAGTCATATTTCACATTAGCATCAAAATGAAACAAATATGATGAGTATAATGAGTCAATACATCATCAGTCCTTCTTCCAAAATGTGTTTTGACTGATTCACAATGGTAAACCTATAAGTGTGTATATTTCAGACGTGCCAGGATGGTTTTCATATGAAATTGTGTAGGCCTACATTCTTCACCTGTTAAGTATATGAGTAAAGCATTTTATTAAACAGATAAATTGCCATATGTAGCTCTCTAACAGAGTTAATTTTAAGCATTGTATATTGTGAAGGGTCATTTTATTATTGTAGAGCTGTGCTGGAATTTATTTTCAAGGAAGCACTGTGTTAATAAATGGGTGCACTGCAACGTCTTCAGCTAGTCAGCTTGACATCCTTTCCATCTAAACTAGTTATATCTCTTAAACCAAATGTGAATGTTTAATGGCCAGTAGGATAATATTCATCCGCACAGTCACGCAGAAGCGCAGAAGCACAACCAAAACAACGTTTTGCCGCAAAATGCATACAGTTTTGTTTTATAACCACTAGAGGACCAAAATTGTACCTTTAAATAATATTTGCATAAAAAAAATTAGGCTTATTTAAGGACCATCAAGATTATTTGCATTGTGACACATTTCCCCCCATAATTCTCATTGCCATGCATTGAAACATGTTATTTTTTAATTTATTTGTTCTTGGCATTATTCTAAATCTAAATGAGCCCAAATGAAATAATTCATGATGTACCAATAATAATCCTAAAATAATCTTTATTAAAATATAATTTCTTTCTTTGCATTTTGTGGTGAAACACCTCACGTTTTTGACATGTTCTTGGCAGATGAGATTCACCCTTACAGAACCACTGAAATTATAAATTCACTGAATTCAAAATGGTAATAAATAAACAAAAATAAACAGGCTATGGGCTGCATACTCTGCATTTTATACAAGGCATGAGGCATTTCACCCACGCATGTAATGACTTAGTAGAGGACATGTTTGATGTCTGGCATTTTTCCAAAGGCTTGTTAGAGATAACTGGACCAATGGGTCCTGCTCTTCTCACACTTCTCACTGTCTAACAGCACTTAGAGTGATCTGAGAAACAAACTGTAAGCAGTTGTGTTGTAGCAAGAGATTTAACTACAGCCTCAATAAGAGCAAATGATCACCTCTACCTCGTAAACACCAAATAGAGGAATGAAAATTGATGAAATGCCCATTTTTAAAATAGTCAAATATGAGTGTTTGGTGTGTTGGTTTTATAATAGAGCGCAGCAGTCGGGTTCTGGAAGTAAAAATCCCATTCATTTTCCCCATAGGGAAATTGACTTGATAACATAAACCTTTAAAGACAGCCTTACTGTGAGCTATGTGTTCACCATTATGTTCAGTTTTATTCAGTTGAAGGACTTTTAGTTTGTATTTCTTCAGTTCATGTCTGTCTTTGTTTGATTTTCCGCCACTCTTTAGTTACAATGGTCACGTCATTATTAGGTCATTTGTTCCAGCTGGGTTCTATTAATTATCTTGCTTAGTTTGCTACTTGTACCCGTCTTCTCTCTTTGTCTGATCTCATTCTCATTTAATGATGTTTTGCTAACGCCTGTTTGCCTGTCTTGTGGATTATGTGTATTAAACTTTGTTGGAACTTCATTCTTCTGCATTCGTCTGTATTCCTGCATACACCCCGGGAGAGACACTATGAGGATGTTAACCCATGGTATACACATTTGTTGAAGCCAACAGTTCATACTATTTCAACTAGTTTTATAAATAATTGTTTCCTGGTGAAAAAATAAAAAATAAATACATTATGAATGATTCTGCAAAGAAATGACAGACTATATGCTCTCAAAATACTGAAGTGTGTGTGTGTGTGTGTGTGTGTGTGTGTGTGTGTGTGTGTGTGTGTGTGTGTGTGTGTGTGTGTGTGTGTGTGTGTGTGTGTGTGTGTGTGTGTGTGTGTGTGTGTGTGTGTGTGTGTGTGTGTGTGTGTGTATTTTAACGGCCAGATATTTCTTAATAATGTTCACTGTTGCCTATGGGAAGAATAGATACATAGATGCATTATTGGTAGCTGTTTCTATGGGCTGCTGTACGTAAGCCGTCCGCCATATTGGAACGGTCAAAGGCGGTCCGTGAACATTCGAGTGCAAGTTGACTGAGCATCTGCAACCGTAGTTAGACGCGTGTTTCAAAAAAGTTCATCAAAGTTGTAAGACAAGAGTGGGTATTGTTCAAAATTCATGTATAACTATGATAAAAGGTTTTGATCCACTTAAAATGTTGACTACTGTATATATTTACTTGATCCTAAATGTCACAGCAAAAAGCAAACTGTGACTGGTCATTTTACATTTAATGCTGACTTTAAGTAAATCTCTAATGTGTTTGGCTATCCTGAGGCTCGTTATTTCACCCTATCAGTCTCAGGCTCAGCTATGACTCATTTCAAATTATATCAGCACTCTACATTGCAGAGGCTTTTTAGAGGTAAACACTTGCATCTGTGACCACTTCACTCTTCTCTGGTCTCTTTAAGTGCCGCTACAGGAGGGCAGGATCTCTGATGTTAGTGTTCATAGCTTTTCCCTTGACATGTCCGTCCCTGTCGGATTGCCTAATTGTCTAAGATGTCATATTCAAGGGAGCCTAGCTTAGCAATGCCCCATTTTGCATGTGTTATGGAGCTTCAGTGACCTTTTTATTCCCCTCATTAAAGCTCTGGCTATTTGATAATTAATCTCTGATGTTCTTGTTTTCAAGGGAATGGCAGCAGTTGTGACAGATGCATATCACACAATGACCTTTGCATTGGTCTGAGCCCAGCATTTAAGGACAGTTTATCACAGAACCTGCCAATCAAATGCTCACATGGCAACTTGCTGTTTTTGATACTAAGTTGCTAACTATGTCCTTATTTGACGCATTTATAGGCACATAAAAAATACATAGGCATTGGTAGATGCTAATTAGGGGGCTTCAGGCCCCTTCTTTCATCTCAGTTCTAAAAATCTGTGGTAATGTG
Organism: Gila orcuttii; assembly: GCA_026230005.1. Lineage (NCBI taxonomy): Eukaryota > Metazoa > Chordata > Actinopteri > Cypriniformes > Leuciscidae > Gila > Gila orcuttii. Next base: position 24,545,543 of record JAPDVR010000014.1, read on the forward strand.
GTCTCTCTTTACATTTGTTGAAAACAGCTGTTGCTTTATAGGTTATCTGAGGATTCTTCACTCGGAATCCTCCTCTTAGCAGTTATAAAAACTTTACAGTTGGTTACATTAGTACAAGTCACCATGAAATAAAAATTAACAATTCCTTTTTTTTCATGGAATATTGCAATATTTATTATAAAGTATCTGTGCACAGGTCTGTTGGAATTCATGCAGCGCTGCGCAGACCGATCGGCGGCTGACTTGAATCTGTGCATGCCGGTTAGAAATTGTGTCCGACTTGAGACAGCGCCGATGCCATGTGACTGTGACATATGCCATCAAAGAACCACGAGAGTGATTCGAGAGCAGCCGGCTGATTCATTCTGCACAGCTTCTCCAGAGTGACTGCACAAGCTCTGATGACGACACAACTGTTCCACGATTGGCTGGATTCACCGCATGACAACGACCACGTGTGTTTCGTGTTTATTCTCACACCTTCAGTTCTACTAATATTCACAAATCTGTCTTTTATAACAGTAAAAGCTCTTTTCATGTAGTCACTATGTTATATTGTGTCATGTTTATTCAAATAAAACTGATGAAAAACGTAGACCCGACTACATTGGTATTTAAATAGTATAGGCTTATGTTGAACTTTATTCTTGTACAAATATGCTGTATTTAGCAGTACATAAAGTATTAAATAGGAACATATCTGAAATGTCTGTGTATTTGACAAATATTGCATTTATTTTACTTCAGGTGTGGTAAGGTATGCAAACACCAAGTGAGCGGTCACTACGGGAAGCGGAAAGTATCCGCCTTCACGTCTCCGTTTTCAGCTCCTCCCTGCCTGCACTCAGCAACTCTCGCCGATCAGTTACATCCAGCCGCCGCCGATGTCCAACGCACCTATTTTCTATTATGTGTTTACTGGCATCAGGGTGGGACATCCTGTCACTCACATGAGATCGACCAATAGCAAACCACAATGATTCAACAGTCCAATCAACTCCTGATGGACAAAACCAAGTCCCACACTACATTTTTTCTTGTTCGAGAAGACATTTCACTCGGATATACGTCACAATAGGTAAGAAAAGACTATCACAACTTCTGTTTCATGCCAACGTTAAAGGGATAGTTCACCCAAAAATGAAATATCTGTCATCATTTACTAACCCTCAAGTTGTTCCAAACTATAGGAATTTCTTTCTTCTGCTGAACACAAGAGAAGGTATTGTGAAGAATATAAGTAACCAAACAGTTGGGGGGAAAAAATACTATGGAGGTCAATGGGGCTCATCGGCTGTTTGGCTACCGACATTCTTCAAAATATATATTTTTTGTGTTCAGCAGAAGAAAGAAATTCATACAGGTTTGGAACAACTTGAGGGTGAGTGTATGATGACAGAATTATCATTTTTGGGTAAACTAATCCTTTAAGTAATATCCTTCTCTCTAGTCAGTGATGGAGCCGGTTATAGGCGACAAATAGCAACAATATTTGGGTGACATAATTGTCACTGCATGTTCCTTTTCAACCCAACTCTTTCAACTCAACACTCCAGTAAAATCACAAAATAAAATGCAAATCTGACTCAATTTCAGTTTGTTTATTTTAAAAAGTTGACACTCAAGCAATTAAGCAAGATCAATGAAAGACTGAACTGAATTACATACCTATTATACCACTATATTTTCTGGTTTCTTTTCATATAATTGTCTCCCCCAGCACTGAGAAAATTATATTGACCTTCCCAAAAGCCATGTGTTTAATGGTTACCATGTAATGACCCTGCAGTTTAGTAAGCGAACATCAAATTACAAATAAATTAAGGGCGTGAATCGCCTCTGCACCACTAATTTAGATGAGTCCAGTGTTTGTGGTTACTTCTTAAAAGCTTTCTGCAATTAGCCGCTGGAAGTGATGCACCAATGCTAATTATCGAATAATTGCTGTGATCACGTTTGTACAGGTGAATGAGAAGGTTGTTTAATCATGGGTCTCACATTTTAGGACTCCTATAAGTGGCATTGCAGATAGATTGCAGGTTTTTCCTTCATTTTGATATGTAATGACATGCACTGCGTTGCTCGTTGGTATTCATTTTAACTAACATAGCAAAATATGCTCCAAAAGCTGCGAATAATTAATAAACTAATGCAAGTAATTAATAAAAAGTAATACAAATTCATTATGGACTCCTTAAAGGGTTAGTTCACCCAAAAAGTGAAAATTCTGTCTTTCATATAGCCTACTTACCCGTACTCATGTCGTTCCAAACCCATAAGTCTTTTGTTCACATTCTTTTGAAACAAAAATGAAGATATTTGAATGAAATCCGAGAGATTTCTGTCCCTCCATTGAAAGTCTATTCAACAAAACTCTGATGGTTCAAAACCTCCATAAAGAGATCGTAAAATAAATCCCTATGAATCGAGTGGTTTGATCCAAGCCTTCTGAAGAGATATGATCACTTTATATGATGAACAGATTTAATTTAGACTTTTATTCACATATAAACATTGATCAGCGGGCATAAAAAGAAGCTCAACTGAACCTGCAAGCATTCTTGAGCTTCTATTTCCCAAATTTATATGCTACAGTATATATGCAGGTTCGCTGCTGATCAATGTTTATATGTGAACAAAATCCTAAATTAAATCTGCTCATCATATAAAGTGACCGTGTATATTCAGAAGACTCAACTGCTTGATTCATATGGATTTTTTTATGATCTTTTTATGAGCGATTTAAAGCATCAGAGGTTTGAGGGAAAAGACTTTAAATGGAGGGACCGATATCTCTCTAGATTTCATTAGAAATGCCTTCATTTGTGTTCTGAAGATAAACAAAATCTTGTGGATTTGGAACAATATGAGTAAATGATGACCGAAATTTCATTTTTGGGTGAACTGACCCTTTAAGTGGTCAGGTTTAATATTAAAAAATTTAATTGAAAATATCTCTGTGGCTGCTTTACATGTTGAAGAAATCTTTCCAGACACACCAGTGAACAAGAAGAGTACGGTCCTCAAGGAATCATGTTTTGTTTGTTGCGTTCTCTGGCATCCCCTGAAATTAAACTCGACATCTTTCACACAAGTAACCCAAGATGTTTACCTGTCCTTCAACCCAAGAACAAATCCATCAAGATTGTCTGCTGCTCAGATCCCATATTTCGATATTCCAAAAGACATGCAAAATTTAAAGTGCCATTCGAGATTGACTTTGTAGAAATAGTTAACTGACAGATTTTTGAGAAAAGTTGAAAGGTTTGAGAAGATAGTAATTGTTAAAATGACAGCTACAGTAATCATGTATTAACCTTTGTGGAGGATCATGTGACACTGAAGGCTGGAGTAATGATGCTGAAAATTCAGCTGTGCATCACAGGAATAAATTACATTTTAAAATATATCTATATAAAAAAAATGTTACATTAAATTGTAATCATATTTTAAAAAATGTACAGTTTTTACTGAACATAAGATACTTCTTTCAAAAACATTGAAAATCGTTCCAAACTTTTGACCGATAGTGGTTTGTGATAATGTTATGCCCTGCATACAAAAAAAGTATTTTGAATTGTAATCAATTAATGGATTGAGAAATGGGGCTTTCATTATCATGGTTGAGTGTATACCTGTGCATATGCTAAAGTTTATGATTGCATGTGTGTTTGCAGCCACACAGTTTCCTGTTTCCCTGTGCATCTTGCCAAAACTCCCAAGAATAGGTACGTGAGATACAGCAGCAGCTGTCCTAGAAATGTGACGCTCAGCCTTAAAGTGAATGAGGTGTATCATGATTGATCATTCTTCACATCACCACTATTGAAGTGAAAGAGCCGGTCACGCATGTCAGGAACTGCTCCCAGATGTGTGAGCATCTCTCTTTCACTTCATCAGCTCTCTGAAGCTTTCCAAAAATTCTCTTCTGCAACAATAAAAATCACATCATGCTAATAATGCATTTAAGACTCATCTGCACTCAAGGGAACAGCTGGTTGCGATGATCCGCTGAAATGTTTCCCACCATGTTTCCCAAGGTCAGCAAAACTATTTTTGCCCCATTCGTTACATAATGATTCTCTTATTATCTGAAATGTTTGCTAATACTATGTTTGCTTGGCAGTGCAGTCATTAGGGTGGAACAAAAGAGACGTGGCTTACATCACACAGACATATGCGTTTCTACAGAGGTCTTGCCCTTGAGTACAGTTTCATTTAAAACTCAAAGATTCAACGACTGCAGTTTGCATGGAATGTTCGGACAGCAGGGGAGAAGGACTCTTGGGTTTCCATATAGTGTTTAAAGGTAAGTTTTGTAATTTATTATTCATTAGCAGCACCACAATGGCAAAAAAATAATAATAACTGTTGTCAAACTTTCTCTTCAACTCTGTACCAAACTCATGCCATTAGTTTTATATCTGAGCCAGTATTATATCTGAACCAGTCGGGATGTTCAAACAAAGATTGCGGCTCAATTTGGTGCAGAAATTATAAACTTCACTGATGTTTTGTGCTGGTAACTGAAAGGTAGTAGGTTCAAACCCCATTACAGGCAGTACATGAACAATTATAAATGTGCCCACTGTAAACCCTAATGCTTAAAATAATTAATTGGTTTGAGTAGAGCAAACTTAAATTAAACAAAATAGTTCAAACAAATTAACTTTTTTGAGTATTCACAACTTTCTTTTTCTTTTGAGTTTACGAAACTGACACATTTTAAGTAATTTGAATTGTTTAATTGTTTTGAATTTAATTAACTTGTTTCTTTTAATTTAGACAAACTTAAATTTAACAGAAACTAGGCTGGAATTTTATTTCCCAACATTCTTTGCTGTCACTCTAAAGGGCGAGTAAATGCTAAAATAAAGTGTTGCTATGCTAAAATATACTAAAAAATTTTGCTATGCTAATATAGGAGAGTTTGTGTATTTTTTTTTTGGGGGGGGGGGGGGTACCATCATGACAAATGGAGCATGAGCAAGAACAGATATATTTTAAATGTTCTATATTGTCTGTCTTGTTCAGCAATTGCTATGCTGATCAACACATTGTGTTCATTAGCATGTTAGGATTTACTGAATGTTTCCACAACTAAAAATATTAAAGGGGTGGTATAATCCCCTTTTCACAAGATGTAAAATAATAAGTCTTTGATGTCCCCAGTGTATGTGAAGTTTGAGCTCAAAATACCACACAGATATTTTTATTTAGCATGTTAAAATTGTCACTTTTTGTGGGTGAGCAAAACCACACTGTTTTTGTGTGTGTCCCTTTAAATGCAAATGAGCTGCTGCTCCCAGCACAGGGGGCGGAGCTACAACAGTTTGTGTCCTTTTACCTCACACAGACATGCACTGAAAGTTTCAAATCTGTCAGCCTTTTATGCTCAAACCAGAGTCAGACAAAGATGGAGTGACATAAGAAGAAGTGACAACTTGTAGACAACATTTCTGAATGGTTAGTTGATGAATTTATGTAGCTTATGTGTAGTTATCTTCAAGTCATTGATTAGCATATTCTGTCATGATAATCTATAAATCGCGTTCCCGGGGGCGGGGTTTATGTAAATTTTAGGGTTTGTGATGTCACTAACCCTCGAGGAAGCTCATGTAGTCCCTACCAGCCGTTTGTTGTAGTCCTTAAAAAGCAATTTCTTTAAAAGATATCTCCCTTTGCTTTGAACTTTGAGCGTTGTAACTTTGCAGATGTTGTTTATGCTCAAACAGCAATATTACACACTAACTAAAGTTAGAAAAGTGAAATCATAATCAACCACCCCTTTAAGTTGAGATTACATGATGATTTTAAATTAATATTTAAATTGATATTAATTAAATGTATGTGTTATTTTACTCAAATACTTAAATATAAGAGCAATTGACATGTATAGTACAAAATAAAAATCTGCTAGTTCTGCTTTCTTAAAATTTGAATTTCTTAACTTAAAAAACATTAAGTAACTGATTACCCAAATTTGAGTTCTGCCAACTTATTCTGATTTACAAGCAAGACCCTTAAAGTCAACAAAATTAAATTTGCAACCAATTTACCTTCTGTAATTTTACTTATTTCTCAGTAAAACTGGATATTTATTCAGAAAAAAATATCTATTGGGTGATAAAAAATTTTCAATGCTTTTGCATTCTCTCACAAATGTTTTGTGTTCTTTGCGAACAAACACAAAGTTTCTCAGGAGATCGCAAAACTTTTGCGAGAGAACGCAAAATCATTGAAATATATTTTTCCTCCCATCGCAGATTTTTTTCCATCACAATGTCCTTTAGGGGTCCGTAATCAATTGAACCTGCACTGAAAAAAAAATATTCAAAAATCAAACTTTGAAACAATTTTCACTCCGAAATTTTTACGTTACAAATAAAATACATTGAATTAAACATTAAACTTGAAAAGCATGAAAGTATAAAGACTGATAGCCTATAGTATCTCTTGTAAAACGTACCCCATAATCTTTAATAATCTTGCTTTATTACTTGTTTATTTACTTGTTTGATTGTTTTTTAACTTCTAAAAATCTTTTTTTACCATGTCATTGCAAAGCATTACCTTTTTTGAATGGCATCCACAAGTTTAGATACAGAAGAAAATTTAAACAGCCCAATACAGAGAAGATGGTAAACCATCTTGAGGCTTGGTTCCAGCTCTGTACTGTAGGTCGTCTCTGCTGACTATCTGAGGATAGACTCCTTTTGCTTGGATGCTTTATCGAAAGGCTTTCTGAGCCTGATAATAAGGCTAGCAAGACTAACAACAACAACAAAGCAATTTAGAGATCTTCCCTTAGGCAGGAGGGTGAGAAGAATTACCAAAGAGATCTTCTGGCCTTTCCAGATTTTGAGGCCTGGAGGAAACGCACTGAACCATACACAGAGGATTTTACTGGCATGTTAGATGTTGATTATATTCTGTTTTGATGTCAGTAACATGCATAACTGTGTAGACACTACTTGGCCTATCCATAACGTTATGAACATATAATGTATGCTTGGTGTCCTAGCCAGTTTGAGAGAAATTATAATGAACAATAAAAAAAGGAATTAGGTGAGAAGCCAAATAAGCAACTTGGCATTTGGTAGATGTTCTTCATCCAACTCGATCTATGCTAAGTGCCGGGAGAGTCCCACTGGAAATACCTGAAATGAAGTGATTTACTCAGGAGTACAACAATGCAATACAGTGTTTATCAGTTTCACCTCTATAAATGCTGAAGTTTTGTTCTGCCATGGTTTTTCATTATTAGGTTACAACCACAGCTTATAATGGGCCTAAAGCCCTATTCGGACGGGATTAGTTTAACATGGAGAGGTGGGATAAAGTAATTATTACCAGAGCTTCTCAGTGATTTTAGTCCCGTCCGAAAGTGCCATCTCAGTAATAATTACGGACAATGGGTACAAAGGTTACAGTGACTTTTTCCTTTTGGAAAAATTACCTCACGTAATGTAATTTCCTGTTTAAAAGTACTTTTTCGTGGTTTTCCCAAGTATGGAGGCGCTTGGAAAAGCATTCAGTTGCGTTGTACTGTAGGTGGTGGGACGTCAAGTATGTGGCAAAACGAATCGGTTACCTAACGTAACCTCGGTTCTCTCTAGAAGAGGGAACGAGTATTGCGTAAGCTAGCTTAAGCTACGGGAAAGATTCATCTTTGCTGAGAGTTTGAAGCCAAAAAATTATTTCATAATTTGTATCCATTGACAACGCAGTTCCTCTGCGGCAGACCTAGAGCAGGCTAGCTAGCAGCTCATTGGTTCGCTCAGAGAGAACTGCTTAAGCCTATGGGAGAGCGGGGCTGAACCCGCTACCAATGGGAAGCGCCCGCGCGCTCATTGCATCATGGCCCGCCAGAGTGGGCGTGGCTATGGTGTATAAAACAGTCTCTCCCAGGCTTATATGATGATTTATTTCAGCGTGAAGCGAAACGCTAGTAGCGCAAGCACGCCCGGGAACGCAATACTCGTTCCCTCTTCTAGAGAGAACCGAGGTTACGTTAGGTAACCGATTCGTTCTCTTACGAGAGGTTCTCTCGTATTGCGTAAGCTAGCTTACGCTATGGGAACACCTGGTCAACGCCGTGCGCGCTATGAAAAACACTCATGAATCCCAGGGTGATACCGGGGGAATAATTTAATGTGGAGTGAATGTACAAAGAGGCCGGCAGAGCGGGCACATAGTGTATACATAAGCATCTTAGGAGAGCACAAGGAGCGAACCGGTTGTGTGAGGGACTCCCAGTGATGCAGCTTCTTAGGGAGCTGGTTTTTAGACAGCTAGTAGTTTTGCCTGCAAGGCGGGAACTTCCAAATTGTAAAATCTGACAAAAGTGGACGGGGAGGCCCATCCCGCGGCCACACAAATGTCATGAATGGAAATTCCACAGGACCATGCCCACGATGAGGCCATGCCTCTGGTGGAGTGCGCCCTGATGCCCAAAGGGCAGGGCAGGCATTTTGATGCGTAAGCAGAAGCGATAGCGTCCACTATCCATCTAGACAGTGTCTGTTTTGAGGCGGCCAGACCTTTGGTGCGCCCCCCAAACGGCACGAAAAGCTGCTCAGCACGTCTGAACGCGGCAGCGCGCGTAGTGTACAATCTCAGAGCCCGAACCGGGCAGAGGAGATTAGCGTCGCGCTCACTATCGGATGGAGGCAGAGCCGATAGAGAAATAATCTGAGCCCTGAATGGGGTACCAATCGCCTTCGGGACATAGCCATGCCTAGGTTTGAGAATGACGACTGAATCATTCGGTCCAAACTCAAATGTGCACCATTTTGAGAACACAGACCATTTAGACGCATAGAGCCTTCTCGTGGAAGGTGCTCTAGCCTGTATGATAGTGTTTCTTACTCCCTCTGGCAAATCGACGAATAGTCGTTGATCACCCATGCATGTAGCGCCCAGCGCTGTGGATGGGGGTGCCAGATCGTGCCGCGAGCTTGAGAGAGGAGATCTGCTCTGACTGGGATGGGCCACGGGGCTGTCTGTGACAGCTGAGTGAGCTCCGGAACCCAACTTTGACTCTCCCAACGCGGAGCTATGAGGAGCACCGAGTGGCGTGTGTCCCTGATCCTCTGAATTACCTGATGTAACAGAGCGATCGGAGGGAATGCATAGAGCGGGCGGCGAGGCCATTCCTGGGCTAGCGCGTCCTCGCTCCTCGTAAAAAATATTGGGCAGTGAGCGTTCTCTTCTGACGCGAAGAGGTCCACTTCTGCTCTGCCGAATAGCCGCCACAGTATTTGGACCGTCTGTGTGTTCAGGGACCATTCTCCTATGGAGATGAGGTTCCTGGATAGTATGTCTGGACCGTCGTTCAGATGGCCCGGCACATGCGTCGCTCTGAGCGAAAGCAGGCGGCTCTGAGACCAAACTAAAATGCGGTGTGTCAGTAGAAAGAGATTCGTGGATCTGACACCGCCCTGACGGTTGATATAGGAGACCACAGCCATGTTGTCCGAACGGATCAGGACGTGGTGTCCCCGAATGAGCGGGAGGAAGCGCGAGAGCGCGTTCTCGACCGCAAGCATTTCCAGACAATTTATGTGTAAGGGGCTTTCCTGAGTCGACCAGTGGCCGAAGGCCGGTGAGCCCTCGCAGACTGCACCCCAACCCGTGTTGGATGCATCTGTCGAGATGACTTTTCGGCGGGAAAAGGTCCCCATCGTGACGCCCTGCCGAAACCATTCTGCTACTGTCCATGGCTGCAGCGCCGTGAGACATGTCTGCGTAACCCTGACCAGCTGGCGGCCTGTGTTCCACGCGTGGTGGGGTACACGGCTGTTTAACCAGAGCTGAAGCGGGCGCATGTGCAGAAGGCCCAGCTGAAGCACAGCGGAGGCTGAGGCCATGTAACCCAGCATCCTCTGAAAGGTTTTCAGGGGTATGCGGGTGCCCATCTGAAACGAGGCGGCTAGACGCTGAACACTGCGCGCGCGATGTGAGGACAGGCGAGCCGTCATTGAGACCGAGTTCAAATCTATTCCTAGAAAGGAAATCGATTGACTGGGTTGAAGGGAGCTCTTTGTCCAGTTGACAGAGAGGCCCAGTGTTTTCAGATGGTCGAGGAGAACTGCGCGGTGCGACAGAAGCTCCGTCTGTGATTGGGCCAAAATCAGCCAGTCGTCCAGATAATTCAATATGCGCAGCCCCTGGCTCCGCAGGGGGGCGAGCGCCGTATCCATGCACTTCGTGAATGTACGGGGCGCCAGGGATAAGCCGAACGGGAGGACGGCGTATTGATATACATGACCCTCGAAGGCAAAACGTAAGAATGGCCTGTGACGGGGATTTATCTGGATCTGAAAATAGGCGTCTTTCAGGTCTAGAGAGATGAACCAGTCCCCCTGGCGCACTTGCGCGAGGAGTTTCCTGGTAGTGAGCATCTTGAACGGTCTCTTCATGAGCACTTTGTTCAAAGACCTGAGATCTAAAATCGGTCTGAGGCCGCCGTCTTTCTTGGGAACCAGAAAATAACGGCCGTAAAACCCCGACTCGGTCATAGATGGCGGGACTCTCTCTATGGCGCCCTTTTGTAGCAGCGTCGCAATTTCTGAGCGAAGGGTGCCGGCGGCCAGCGGGCTGACAGTAGATTCGAGCCGAGCGCGTGCACGAGGCGGGCGGCGGCGAAACTGTAGCAGATAGCCGTTCTTTATAATGCTTAGCACCCACGGGGAAATGCCTGGAATGGCTTCCCACGCTTTGGAGCATGCGGCTAGTGGCCGAATGGTTATCACGCCCTGATTGCTGTACATAGCGGCCTGAACACAGAGTGTGGGCGCGCTTTGAATGTGTGGACTTGCACTCAGAGAGGAGTCTATGGGCCGTGAAACAGAGCGAGCAGAGAGGGGACACGTGCATGCATTCATGGACGTGTTTATTTTCTCTGATGTTAGAGCGGGCTGTGCCCGTCTCATGTGAAGGGGCTCTGAGAGAGACACGGGATATGTTATGCTTGTGTGTATGGGTGAACACATGATTGTGGGCACATTTTCTACACAACCGGCAAATTTTCTCTTTTTGAGATTTCTCTGGGTAGCCGTAAAAACGGCTTTTTGTCGCTCGCAAGCGGGTAGGGACTCCGGCTTGTTTGTGGCGGTAAACACTACAGCAGTCGGCGAAACAACGGGGACTGGCAGAGGGCGAAGCTTTGACGGCGGTCCGGCCGCAGCGGGAGAGCGCCGTCGTTTTCTTAACTTTGCTAGGCAGACTTCTGATGATCAGGCTTCAGCGTGATCTTGGGTCGCGGGCCCCTCGGGGGCGGCGGTCTGCGGCGGCTGTCAGAGCGAGAGCGAGGGCGGCCGCCCTGTCTGCGCTGGGCTGTTTGAGTCTGCTGAGGAGGGCGCTGCGGTGGGGCTCTGACAGGAGGCTCACGAGAGCGGCCTGCGGAAGAGCTAGCGCGGCGGGGCAGAAACAAATTCATGGCCTGGGTAGCTTTCTGGACTTCGGAAAAGCGATCGACAATTCCCGTGACAGCAGATCCAAAAAGGCCCGTCGGGGAGAGGGGCGCGTTAAGAAACGCGGCGCGCTCAGAATCTCCCATGTCGGCGAGCGTTAGCCATAAGTGTCTCTCAGCTACACAAAGACTGGCCATGCATCTCCCCAGAGCTTGTGCGGTGGCTTTAGTGGCGCGAAGGGCGAGGTCCGTAGCACTTCTTAGGTCCGTGACAGCGGGGGAGGGGTTCCTACCGCTCTCGGCCCATTCACGGAGAATATCGCTCTGTAGTACTTGGAGGACAGACATAGAATGTAGCGCTGCGGCGGCTTGACCAGCGGCGGCATAAGCGCGAGCGTGAAAGCTCGAGGTCGCTCTGCAAGCTTTCGAAGGAAGCGTGGGGGAAGAGCGCCATCTAGCAGAGGGCGGGCAGAGGTGTGCGGCGACCAAGTCCTCGACAGGTGGCATGGTTGAGTAGCCCTTTTCGGCGGCTCCGTCCACTGAGCGCAAAAAGGCGGATATGTCGGAGCGGTTTCTAGCCGAGAGCGGAGCATTCCAGGACTTCGTCAGTTCTGCGTGAAGTTCAGGCAGAAATGGGGCGGCCCGGTTGCACGCGGGGGTCGAGCGCCGATGAAAGAAGCTGCCGTCCATCCGGTTCGGGGCCTGCTCGGGTGGAGGAGACCACTCGAGACCGAGGTGTTCAACGGCCTGTGAGAGGAGGCACATTAGTTCCTCCTCTATTCCGGCGCGGATCCCCGCCGACTCTCTCGTGGATCCGAGAGATGACCAGTCTTCACTGTCTGAAGCGAGCAGTGAACATGAGTCCTTCTCCTCCGCGGCGTCATCGGAAGCGACAGAGCGGCCACTCGGCGGCAACTGTATGTCCGGCTGGGGCGGGGAGGGAGAGCGGGAAGCGGGAAGCGGCGGCGGCGGCCCGCATGGTTCCGCAGGGGGCTCCGGCGGCCTCTGGGCGCGGCGTTTCTTTTTACGCGGCGAAGAGAGAGGCGGCGCGGGAGCGGATTGTGGCGCCAGGAGTCGTGCCCGCAGGGACGACAACGGCAGGCTTACACAGAAGTCGCATCCTCCATCCGCGAGGGCGAGTTCTGCGTGCTCGAGTCCCAGGCAGAGAGCGCAGACAATATGGCGGTCTCCGTCCTCGAGAGGAGCGCGGCAAGAGCCGCAGGAAATTCGAGACATCTTTAAAAAGACGCTCAGCTCTTTTAAAACAGAGAAGGATACAGTCGTCGGATGGCGCTAGCTTGCAGGGCGGCTGAAGGTGGCGAAGACGGCCGGCTTCTTCAGGGTCCGTGAGCTCGCTAGAGTGATGCCTTCTCGACGGCGACGTCTTTTCTTCTTCTCAGAACAGCAGAAGCGTGTAGCTTGCTGAAGATGAAATGAATCATCATATAAGCCTGGGAGAGACTGTTTTATACACCATAGCCACGCCCACTCTGGCGGGCCATGATGCAATGAGCGCGCGGGCGCTTCCCATTTGTAGCGAGTTCAGCCCCGCTCTCCCATAGGCTTAAGCAGTTCTCTCTGAGCGAACCAATGAGCTGCTAGCTAGCCTGCTCTAGGTCTGCCGCAGAGGAACTGCGTTGTCAATGGATACAAATTATGAAATAATTTTTTGGCTTCAAACTCTCAGCAAAGATGAATCTTTCCCGTAGCGTAAGCTAGCTTACGCAATACGAGAGAACCTCTCGTAAGAGAACTAAAGTGTTTTCCACATACCATTCAGATAAAAAAGAAGGTTGTAAGCACTTGTCAGAGGCACGAAACTTCTTAGGTAAGTCCCTTTTACCAACAGAATCCAATCAGAGTTTAATTAATTTAATTAATAAATCGTTCGACCGGACCTTACTGTTATACTGTATGTAGGTTATGTGTTTGCGCACGTGATATCAGGAAGGAAGGTAATACACACATGATGGCAGGGAGGTGACAGGGAGAGATTTATTGTCCTGTGCGAATTGGCCATTAATATTACAGACGTCCTGTGGTAAAATTACATTACTCCATCAACCCTTTTAAAACTAATCCCGTCCGAATAGGGCTTAAAGTATATATAGGCTACACTAACGTTTAAAAGTTTTTAATTAGTTAGAAATTAGTACTTTTATTCAGCAAATATGCTTTTTTATATATAAAAGATTTAAAGTAAATTCTTTTACATTTTTACAAAAAATATATATATTTCAAATAAAAACGGCTATTTAGAATTTTCTATTTATCAGAGAATACTGGAAAAAAGAGTTGTTTCCTCAAAAATAGAGCAGCACAACTTTTTTCAAAATTGATAATAATAAGAAAGGTTTCAGATTGCAAACTTTTAAATGGTAATGTATATGTCATTTTCACTCAAGCATTGAGGTGAAAGGGAATGCTATCTTTTATAGTAAGCTTTCTTCAGGTATTATAGACCGCCTTGAACTGGAACCGAAATGGAATTGACTGACATATTTGCCAAAGTCTTATTTTTGTGAATGATTGTGCAATTATTGTGGCTTTGGGAACAGTTGCACGTCCTGATTTTGTCACAATTTGTTCCTGTCCGAACATTTAATCCTAACCATATGCCTAACCCGAAACCTAATCCTACCCAAGTTATCCCTAAAATCAGAGTGAAATTATATGTGAATAACACACTGACGAACACTGAACTTGTCCCTCAAATCTGATTGGTTGATTGGAATGTTGTTCCAGGATCAACGAAGATGATGCACTTGGTGAAATCAGCTTCTGCGGGATGGCACACTGAAGAATTTGGCTCATTTTAGAGGTAAACAGATGCTGCATCTTTGAAGTTAAAATGAATTTACACCATCCTGAGCAGGTGTGATAGAGCTCAAAATCTCTTCCATGTTAATTTACATTTTTAGCAAAACTGATACTGCAACAAGCAATATTATTATTGGTCCAAAATGCCAAATAAACTTCAAATATTTGTAGATTCACTTTGTTTCGTAGCATTTCCACTTGCAATGTGGACAGACAAAAGTTGTTGGAAACTGGTTAGGACACAAGGGTGAATTTGTATGCCTTCTATTTGTTTCTGCTTGCTTTATCAGATCTGCATGCTGTATCATTTCTGAAATATCATCATGGGTCAGGCGTGTTATATCTGGATAAAGCAGCTTTGCATGTGTGTTTACTAAGGTGAGCGTGAGGGCAGACCCTGGCATGGACTGGGCTGCTTGGATTACCATGTGCCCGGTTTCATTGTTACCAAGCTGGGATGTGTTTACACGCAACTGAAACACAAGCCAGCTCACCTGCCTCTCACATACAACCACAGGGCTAGACTTACCGGGGTCCTGTCTCTGCAAACAAGTGTGTTCTGCTTCCTGTGTTGAAGTGTGTTTAAGATTTTCTCGAGATCGGACATTATTTCTCATGCATTTTTTGAGCAGTCAAACAAGCGTGAAGATAAAAATGCTGGGGGAAAAACAACAGCATCAATCAGCAAGACTGAATCTACCACCAGTCTGGACATGAAGTATAAGAGGCAATCACACTAATAATTAATATGCTCTCCATACAAATCAAACATACAAAGTGTTGCCATGGAGATGAGAATAAAACCTCAGACACAACGATGACTTCCTGTTGAGAGACAGAAATTGGGGCATCGGGAGCCAGGCAGACTTGCTGGCAAAGTTGGTTTTGTTGAATGTGCAGTTTTCTAAACTACGCACAAACGGCATGAAGCCTCTTTATGATTGATTATGTAGTTATCTACATCTAGGCTCTGGTGGATACATCACCAGACTCGCTGAGTTATGGCCTTGCAGCTTATGACGACAACATCGTGTAAGACAGCGTATATGGGCCAGAGAAAACAAATGAGCCGACTACATGAAGACTTAATACAACACTCTATGTGCTATAAGACAGCATGGAAAGAATATGTAGCTCTCTCAAGCGTTCTGCCCTCCTTTTTCTTTCTCATTACCTCCATATTCTTTGGTTTGGTTGTAGTCTGAGACATGTTGGATTTGTTGACAAAACTGTTAAGCTTAAACAACTATGAATAAATTAGTTATAAACATTCCTTTAGATCAGTCAAGCTCTTTTAATGAAGGGAAGGACAATCCACCACCAAATGGTAAGAGAAACAGAAAAGAAAGGAATATAGTTTGTGATGTATCTATTGGATAATACCTGAAGTTAATGATAGATCGCTGTGTCATTCAAAGCAATCTTTCATTCAGATGTCATGGAATTAATTTCAAAGTAATGTAATCCCTCATCTTCCTAAGATTTTGGTGCATTGACTTGCTCTCAGTTTGCCCAATATCACAACCTGGAAAGCGTTTGTTCAGGAATTGTATAATTTTGCTCAAATAAAAATTTAATTGTTCTGTATTTTTCCAAAGATGAAGCTAAGAAATTAAGAACACTGACTTCTTTCTGTAAAAAGCTGTCTCCAAGTTGGGAACGGCTATTCTGTGCTAAGTTATTTTATCTACAGTATTTTTGCAATTCTTGCTAATTTCCTGACCAGTGATTTGTGCATCCTTATGGACATTTTTGTCCTTTTCAGTTTTGTTTTTTTGATCACTTCGCCTGTGTTAATGCTAACTGCATAACATTTGGCACAGGTGTGTGTTTTTATTGGAATTTTACTATTTCACCGCCATTTTCTTAAAAAAATCTTTTTTGCACTAGCTACACAAAATACTCCCACTCAGCGCCTTTTGGACAAAAATGTCCCCATTGAAACCCATTAAAACTGCAATTTTTAAGCCCAGGGCCATTTAACTATAAAATGATGCAATCTTTGTTAAGAGGCTTTCATTCTGTTGACAAGGCTTCAACATTTTAATATTTAATGGTTTAATGGCATCAGATGGTGCCATTTTTCCAGGTTTGGCCTATAAAACAAATATCGCTTTATTCCTGTTTTCTGCTTCGGCATTATAGAGCCAATTGGATAAATTGTGCAACGATAATTGTGTGGGTATGTTGGTATGGATGTCAGAGTGTGGTTTGTATGTGTGTAATAAAAAAAATGTGTGTGTATATGTGTTTGTGTGCTTGTAATATTTGAGAGAGAAAAACTCAATTGCAAATCTGAAATCCAATCACTGTGTGACCAGTGGAGTTTTGCTGGCACCCAATGGGGAAAATCTGTTACTGCACCCAAACAAACTCTTACCGAAAGCTCATTTTTTGAGATATCATCCTCAAATTTGGAACACAACATGTTTAGATTTATGGCTTTGAATTTATATCAGTTTTAGAGTTCAACATGTTTCATAAAATTTATATTTTATATAAAATAACGATAATAATGTTCATAAATAATTTTCATAAACTTAAACCTCTATACAAAATTTTTGGTTCGACTTTTTTCACTTGTTTAACTTCAGCAATAATCTGCCAAGGGTCCTCTTTTAAAGGAGACCAAACTTAAGTCTTTGCACCCAAACCTAACATTTTTATGACAGTTTTTTGACATGGACATTTTTGTCCACTTTTTAGCTATGTGTAACTTTTTTTTTTTTTTTTTTTTTTGTTAATGTTAACTGCATGAATTTTGAGACAGGTGTGTATTTTTATTGTAATTTTACTATTTCACCCCCATTTCCTTTGAAAAATCTTTTTTGCACTAGGTCCACAAAATACTTCCCTCTCAGCGCCTTTTGGACAAAAATGTCCCCATTGAAACCAATTATAACTGCAATTTTTAATCTCAGGGCCATTCAACTATAAAATGATGCAATCTTTGTTAAGAGGCTTTCATTCTGTTGGCAAGGCTTCAAAATGTAAATTTTTACTTTTTTTTAATCAGATGGTGCCATTTTTTGGGGGTTTGGCCTATAAAACAAATATCGCTTTATTCCTGTTTTCTGCTTCGGCATATTATAGAGCCAATTGGATAAATAATGCAACGATATTTGTGTGGGTGTGTTGGTATGGATGTCAGAGTGTGGTTAGTATGTGTGTTATAAAAAAATATGAGTGTGTGTGCATGTATGTGTTTGTAATATTGAGAGTGAAAAACTCAACTGCAAATAACAAATCCAATCACTGTGTGCACCAGTGGAGTTTTGCTGGCACCCAATGGGGAAAATCTGTTACTGCGCCCAAACAAACTCTTACCGAAAGCTCATTTTTTTGAGATATCATCCTCAAATTTGGAACACAATTTATTTAGATTTATGGCTTTTATTTTCTTGCCGTTTTAGAGTTCAACTTGATTTCTAAAATATATATTTTGTATAAAATAATTTTCATAAATAATTTTCATAAACTTATTCCTATATAACTTTTTTGGGGATTTACTTATTATAATATTTTTACTTCAGCAATAATCTGCCAAGGGTCTTCTTTAAAACGATACCAAACTTAAGTCTGTGTTCCCAAGCTTCACATTTTTATGACAGTAACAACACGGACATTTTTGTCCTCTGTGTACCTATGTGTAACTTTTTTTTATTGATGCACAAGGGTTAAAACTAAACTTTTTTTTCTTTTTCTTTTTTTTTTAAATGACCATGACTTTTCAGGCATTGTAGAAGGTATTTGACTTTGGCTTTTTCCAATTATAAAGACATCGGGATGTTGGAAATGTGAAAGATGGCTCATTTTCTTCTATTGCTCAGGGTTTCAGATTTTGTGTCCCTCATTTTTTGTCCCCTTAGGCCTTGGATATAAGACAAACAGCATCCCAGCTATAAATTCCAGCTTTGTGAATCTTACAAAATAGTCTTCGGTAAGAAAGAGTCAGATTCAATTCTGAGGTATTATCATTACTTTCAAACTCCAACCCTAAACTTTACAAGTAATACGTTTAATGACAATCCACAAATCTGAACTGTCTCTAAATTAACAGTATGTTTCCATCAGATTTGTAGTTGAGAGTTTCTAGAGGACCAGATTTTATGGCCATAGGCTTCTGAGACCTTGACATTTGAAGGAACTGTAGCACTCAGTTTGTTTCTCTCTCATTGACTTCTTTTGTGTCTAGTTTTTTGTCCCCTGATGACTAAGCAACAGGGAGTCAATGTCCACAATCCCTCTAGTGATTATGTGTCATTCTCAGACAATATCACAGACTACAGAGCACAATGTCATCCTCTTAGATTAATTACAGAGACCAGAGCAAACACACACACACACACACACACACACACACACACACACACACACACTTGTTTTCTATCAAGGCGTCCATTAAGTTGTTTTGGTAACTATAGAATAATGGTTCATCATTAATATGTAACTATGCAGGAAGTATGCAGGACAAATGAGTAGTATTACATTAACACTTCGGCTGCTATTAACTAATATTAACTAATATTGAAACTAATCAATAAGAAATATAAAATTTAGGACTATGATAGTTCCTTATTAGGTAATCAATAATTACTGATGAGATTAGTCTCAACTGACAAATGATAAAGAATTACCAATTAATTATTAATCACAAAATTATGGTGTTTCTGAGACGTAATCAATTATTTTAAAGTGAAAAACATTTTTCACTTTAAAATAATGTATTTTTTGGAAGACATTTTCTGATATTTCTGTCTTTAATTCTCTCTCTGCATTGCAGTATGTCAGAGAAGGGTTTTGTGTGACTGTTTTCCTCAGCTCTCTCTAAAATGCCTTTTATGATTTAACATTCATGCTCAGTCAGCAGGATCATCCTTTAACTTTCCCAGCTCTCTCTATCTTTATGTGGGGGTATATATAAATGCTCACTCCGCTTTTTCCCCACCATTGTTTAGATCAATAAAATCTGGTAATGAAAAGATGGGGTCAATAATGGGGTCAAAAAAATCTCTTATGCTCACCAAGTCTGCATTTTTTATAAAAAAATACAGTAAAAACAGTAATATTGTGAAATATTATTACCATTTTAAATAATGTACTTTAATACATTTTAAAGTATAATTTATTCAGCATGAAATTTTCAGCAGCCATTACTCCAGTCTTCAGTGTCACATGGTATGGGGATGGAATTGTTGCATTATTCCAAATAAATAGATTGAGATTCACAAATAAATGTAAAGAGCTTCACAAAATTGAATACCTTTCACACATAAATAAAATTAGATTTGCAAATTAAAAAATGCTTATTTGCTGCTCAAGAAACATTTCTGATTATTATCAATGTTGCCTATTTTTTTGTGGCAACCATGATACATTTTTTGCAGGATTCTGATGAATTGAAAGTCAAAAGAGACACAATTACAGTATTTGAAATGTTTTTTTTTTTTAAAACATTATAAATGTTGGTCACTTTTGATTAGTATTCAGTAAAAGTATTCAGTAAAAGCATAAATAGGCTTCTGTGGATTGTTTTACATACAGAATGTGTTTATTTGCACGTTTGTATTTAAAAGCAGTTCTGACCTTCTGCTGTCTCTAAATGACCCCAACATTAATATTTTTTTTGGTCTCATAATCTCTGCGTCCCATCCACACATCATTAGAGCAGATGGGAATGACCAGATGTTTGTGATTTACCAAGAATGCAAAATGATTCCGGATAAAAAAAGAGTGGGTACTATAAAACAGACATGAATGCCCTTCATGTTCGGTTGTCATTTAATCACAGATGATTATATGGAGAAATCAAACCGCAATTCAGCAGATGTTGCAAAGCTGGACTGGACAGAGGGACAGAGTGATGTGGATTCCTCTGACTACTGGAGTGGGTGATTTTACCTACGATTGGTCAAAACCTGGAAGAAACAGGTTGAAAGACAGAGGAAAAAAACAGGTAGACATTGAGAGATGGACAGACCATATGTTTATGTCTGAATAACGCATCTCCAGACTAATGGTTAAAGATCTTAAGTAAATATATGTGTGTGTGTGTGTGTGTGTGTGTGTGTGTGTGTGTGTGTGTGTGTGTGTGTGTGTGTGTGTGTGTGTGTGTGTGTGTGTGTGTGTGTGTGTGTGTGTGTGTGTGTGTGTGTGTAACATTGAATTTTTAAAAATATTTTTATATTGTAATAATTTCACATTTAATTTCCAAATTAATGTAGAAACAACATAAAGACATCCTATATTTTAAATTGTTGTTTAATGGCATCTTTTCAGCAAAGAATGGCCATTAATTATAGCCATTCAGCATTACAGTATAATTGAAAGCTATACATTTTAACATTTATTATGCTTTAAAATATATAACAACTTTTAATTTAAGAGAACTTAAAACAGTCTTCACATATAACCATTATAATAAATGTCACATTTACCTGTGCGCTTCAATATATCAGGGCTCAATGTTTTCTCTTGGCCCAGTCAGACCGGTTTAGAATTTTACTTGGCCTGTCAAAATGCACAAAAAATTATTGTTGTCGTTGTTTTTGACCCATGTAACCTTGTAAACAGTGGTCTGTTTTAGCTAGGTTTAACAGGTATATATACAGAAATGTATTAAAGTTATCAAACACCTCACAGTCTTCACTGCATATATTATAAAATAAATATAGATGTTATTCAGTCAATAGCAGTAAGTGATTTCTTCGATTATCCTTAATAGCGGTTTATTAGGCTGCTGTCACTTTAAGACCTGCCGCATATAAAACCAGACGCGGATCTAACAAGCATTTCATTTTCTCACACCTCTTTACGTTCAATACTTTATTTAACTCATTTAAGACTGTGCTTGCGAGGATACTCGACAAAACTGGCATTTTGGCATCATTTTGTGTTTTTGTCCGTTCAAGCACTGTCTTCTTTGTGTGTCACAAAGACAGGAGATTCATAAACGCGCCCCAGTACAGCACTGTGTTTTCTTTCGCGTCTTTTTGCGCTTGAATGCATTATAAGCATTTGCATGAATAAGAGAGTGATCATATAATGTAACGCTAGTCAAAGGATGGAGAACAAAATGGATGCTGCATTAATTGCGTTAAATATTTTAAACGTGATAAACTGAAAAAAATTATCAAAATAATGAATGCTTTAAGCATTCATTTTGACAGCCCTAATATATGTAGGCCTATAATCCATTTGACAACACGAGAAAACATAGACACAAATACACATTCACAACCATATATGTTGTCTGGTCTTCCAGGCTGGGATGTCACATTGATGTGAAAGAGACACATGACTGACAGTCACAGCCACAACATCAGGCTCTGAAACTCTACAAGACATCATGCTGATGAAACAAATGACCTTCAGAAAGAAAGAAAGAAAGAAAGAAAGAAAGAAAGAAAGAAAGAAAGAAAGAAAGAAAGAAAGAAAGAAAGAAAGAAAGAAAGAAAGAAAGAAAGAAAGAAAGAAAGAAAGAAAGAAAGAAAGAAAGAAAGAAAGAAAGAAAGAAAGAAAGAAAGAATTCACAAGATATAGAAACACATCAAGAGTCTGAGAACACACTCAAATACTCAGTCTCTGGTTCCCACACTTGCCCTTGTCGGTCAAAACTTCTTGACCTGGTCCGATTAAAGTCTAGAATGACTGTCTAACTGATTTGGGTAAAGATCAGGTGACCTGTCTCTGTCTCACACACACATTCTTGTAGCGGACACCTGCGAGACTATGTGAGTCTTGAACTCCAGGGGCCAATGAAAAATTCAGAATGGCCTGAGCACTCACTTATTCCAGTGCAATGGGGCCTGTGAGAGGACACATCAGAGAAAACACACCCAGGACATGCTATTCCTCTGCACGAAACCAACACCTATGACTTTTTCCAAGCGGTTGCATCCGAGCACTATTAATAAAGCTCAAATTGTGATCTTTAATGCTGGAACTGCATCTAATAACTATTTTGATTTCTGATTTTGTGATCAATAATTGAATAATCTAATGTTTTTTCAAGGCTAATCTTTTGGTATTTTATTGAAATGGTTCCACACTTGATTGTTTGTTTGTTAATACAAACAAAAGATACAAATAATATAAGTACTCTCCCAATTTATTCTTTAAGTGCTAATAAATATTTTTACATAGCCTACCTATTATTAAATAACTATTTTGATAAATGTTGATTTGTGATAAATAATGAAATTGATTAATCTAAAAAAAAATTAAAAGGCTAATCTTTTTCCAGTTTTGTATTGAAAGCATGTTTTTTGTTTTTTTCATTCATTCATTTATGAATTTATTCATAAGTTTATTGTTATTATTTGTTTTATTATTACAGATAAACGTACTAATAAAATAAGTACTTACCCAATTTATTCTCTATAAATGCTAATAAATATTTTGAAATAACTATAATATAAATAACTATTTTATAAATGCTGATTTTGTGATAAATAATTAAATTGATTAATTTTAAGATTTTTTAAAAAGATCTAAACTTTTTTCCAGTTTTGTATTAAAAAGAATGTTGTTAAAATGTATTTATGTATCTGTTTATTTATTTATTCATTCTATCATAACTGTATTGATATTATTACAGAAAATAAATACAAATAATACAAGTACCCGCTCTACAAAAAAATATAATATATTATAGACCCAACAAATTTATTATATTATATTATAGACCCATGAAATCAATGATGAAATGTATCAATTAGGTTTATTTTCAATGTTTACACTTTAATTGTTTTACTGCAGCATTCTAACACATTTCTGTCCTTTTGTTAAGGAATCAAGAATTGAATGCAATTCAGTGAACAAGATGTTTTCACAGCACTGAGGTCGGCAGTTGAGCATCTGAAGAGCAGTTTTGCGTAACATGGGAAAAAATGCATTGTTACAATGGCATTTGATTTTTTGCAGATGTTGGTTTCAACTCCAGAGGTCAGCTGGAGCACTGAACACAGTAAAATGTTTAATTCAGGTCATAATATTTCAGCACAAAATATTTCACAATATATCCACAACCAAGATAAACATATAACACATAGCCGCACATCTTGCGAACATATGTCACGTTGAAGTGCCGCTGGTGTGTGGATAATGTGGTGACCTCCAGGGCATAGAAATACATTGCTAACTCAGAAGATCTCCAGAGGTTGGAAGGAATGAATCCTCAGGCCATCGATGTGCCAAGTTCCTGTAGCAACAAGGAACCACTTTGTCTGAAGGGGATTATGGAATATCTCAAGTGTATAGATTCTTTGTCTGTCAGGTGAGCTGTCACATACCCATTCCTATGTGAGGAGAATAGCAGAAGCGTAGCTGCATGTCTTTAGGAAGCCATTGTACTGAGAACCTTGAAGACGTGGGTGCAGAGCATTCGGTTTTTCTGTCGCTCTACTCTGGTCAGGATGTGACTACAAAGGTGTTTCATTTTCTCTCCGAGAGCTGTTAAATTTCCAGAGGACTAAAACACAGGAGGGCTGGCTTTCAATTTTGTGTTGCGTAAGATAGAAATGTTCAGTCAGAGAGACAGGCGGCTGTCACGGGGAAGCAGCCACACTTAACCCCTTAAAACAGGAGACAGAGCTTTGAACTATAATCTATATGTACAGCTATACTGAAAATAGAATACAACAGGAGAAAACTTGCAACCTGCAATTACGACTTTGAATAACATTAGTAAAAAATTATACAAATCCATGGAATCACCACAACCAAATAGTTTGATGTACTGAACACACTGACCAGTGGCGTGCACAGACCTACTCAGGGGCAGGGGTGGAAGGACCAGAAAGGGCAAAAAATATATATATATATATTACTTCAAATAATTACTACAAATGTATTTTATTATTATTATGAGGAATTCATGTTTAGTTTTGTTGATGTAAATTTGATGTATATGTATTATATGCATTAAAGTTAACTATCATGCAATCAGAAACACTTTACAATAAAGTTTCATTAGTTAAATTTGTTAACATGAACTAATAATGAACTGCACTTTTTACAGCATTTATTAATCTTAGTTAATATTCATTTCAGCATTTACTAAAACATTATTAAAATCAAAAGTTGTATTTGTTAACAATAGTTAATGCACTGACTGACATAATATCAACAAACAATTAACAGTTGTGTTATTATTATTAACAAATAGGCTACAGCAACAAATGTGTTGCTCGTTAGTTCATGTTAGTGTTACCATGAAATCAAAGATATGAATTCCTTACAATGTAAAGTTGGACATGGACTTAAGATTTCATTTCACTAGATGTATTTCCCCAAGCTAATAACACTTGCTATGGCCTTGGATAAAAACGAATGACATTGTCAGACTCAGAATGCGGCTGAAATCGAGTTATACTTTTACTATAGTTAAGCATGCACTCGCATGCTGCCGCAACTTTTACAGTAGCATGGTAGGATAAATGTAACTTTTCCGTATTAGCTTAACGTTACCTGCGTGTAGTTTGAAGACTCGGCGAACTGCGCTGCAAAGGAAACTCCGCCTACTTCACCTCCTCCAAATGCTTCCGCGCAAAAAAATATTTTCTATAATATTTTTGTATTATTATTGTTAGTGGCAATGGTGTATTGTTATTTATTATAAAATTTATAATAATTATTATTATTTACATTTATCAGAGAGGGGCACAATACATTTTGAGACAAAAGGGGCAGGAGCTTGAGGGGCTTGAGTATTATAAGTGCTTTAGGGTGTTCAGGGTGGGTGCTATAGGCATTGCTGTGTGGTTATTGAAGTATTATGAGCGGTTTAGTGTGTCTGTACTGCATTGGTGTCCAGTTGCTAAGGTATTATGAGTGGTTTTGTGTGTTGAGGGTGGTTGCTAGAGCATTGCTATGTGGTTGTTAAGGTATTCTGAGTGATTTATGGTGGTTGTTAGGGTGTTGCTATGCTTTTGCTATGTTACTGTGAGTGGTTTTAGATATTCAGTGTGGTTGCAAGGGCATTATATGTTCTGAATGTGAGTGCTTTAGAGCGGTTGCTAAGGCATTGCTATGCAGTTGCTGATGTATTATGAGTGGTTTGGGTGTTCAGGGTGGTTGCTAAGGCATTGCTATGCAGTTGTTAAAGTATTCTGAGTGCTTTAGTGTGGTTGCTAGGGCATTGCTATGCTTTTGCTAATGTATTATGAGTGATTTATGGTGTGGAGGGTGGCTGCTAGAGCATTGCTATATGGTTGTGAAGGTATTCTGCATTAGGGTGGTTGCTATGGTACCCAATCTGAGAATGTAACAGTAAGCATTGACATAAATGCAGCATACTGCACAGGTATTATATAATCATAGAATTTAAAAAATCTACTTGCTTTTCGATTGGGAGAGAAAGGCTAGTGAATGGATGCTAAAAACTGGTTAAGTCATTTAGGTGTAATTATAAAGATAGACACTTCCTGATATGCAATAAGGTATATTGATTGAGGTCACATAGAGAGGTCACTGCTGTCTATTATTATGTAAATTAGTTGTTCAAAAGCTCTTTATTGATATTTAATGATCTCTAATGTTGTGTTTGAATCAATTGGATTTATATTTGTTGAATGCCTGTGATTATTCTAAACAGTTTTAACATGGTAACAACTTTTGTCATGCTTCACGGAAGGCTTAAGTTTGTGTGTGGGTGTGGGTGTGCAATATTACGAAGATGGGAAAAAAGAGTTTTTAACAAGAGAAGAAATATGAGAGCCAAAATATAGAGTTGAGTCGATTAAGACACCAAGGTTACAAATAGATGACGAAAGCTTAACATGAACTCCATCAATATTAAAGGACAGGTCCATCCTTTTGACTGAGGCAGCAGAGCCAATCACCAATATCTCAGTTTTCTTATTATTTAATTTGAGGAAATTCAGGGACATCCAATGCTTGATGTCCCTGATACATGCAGTGAGTGAGTCAGGCAGGGATGGCCTATCAGAGCTGGTGGTAAGATAAATTTGAATGTCATCAGCATAGCAATGAAATTGAAGTCCATGCCTGTGTATGATGTCACCAAGTGGATATATATAGATGATAAACAATAGTGGACCAAGAACTGAACCTTGAGGAACACCCTGTGTAAGCGAAGCAGTGGCAGATCTATACCCTTGTATGGTGATATAGTACTTTCTGTCGCTGATGAAAGAAATTAGCCAGGAGAGAGCGGAACCAGTGATGCCGATATCAGAAAGCCACGAGATCAGTATTTCATGGCAGACTGTGTCAAATGCAGTGCTTAGATCGAGAAGCATCACGATGTTTATTAACCCTGAATGCGCGGACAAAATAATGTCGTTAACCACCCGAAAAAGAGCAGTTCAGTGCTATGAGATGGGCGAAATCCTGAATGAAAAGGTTCAAAAAGACCATTAACACCTAAATATGATTGCAATTGCGAAGCCACAACCTATTCAAGGATTTTTCTTAAAAATTTTAAATTAGATATTGGCCTGTAATTGTCCATGTTTAGATGGTCAAGGCCTGTTTTTTTAAGAATGGGGGTCACCGCAGCCATTTTTAATTCTGTTGGGACAATGGCGGAAGCCAAACTACAGTTTCTTCTATGTAAAGCACTTTTAATTACCTCTGTGTATGAAATGTGCTATATATAAATAAACTTGCCTTGCCTTGCCTATATGTGTTTATCAACTTTGATTAAGTTAACTTTGTCTGGCAGATGTTTATTTAGTTACAGTAAACAAGTTAAAGTAAACTCTAAGGCATTTTTTATTCACATAGGTGTAAGTGAAATAATTTGATTATTATTACTATTTGGACACTTAAAAGTAATACACACATTATACAAAGTATAAGTGGTACCTCTTTACATCTTTATAGCTTCAAATAGCTCATATTACAATTTACATAATCATTTGTCTTATCTGGGCTCTCAGGCTAGACAGTGACAGCAGCTCCCTGCGGACAACAGCCAGAGGACAGCAGGTCTGATGCCATCCGGTGTGCTCAGGTGGAGACACGGTGTCTGGAGTTACACAAGAACTGTACAAGAGGTGTCATCTTACCTGCATACTCTCATCACTCAGTCATGCCTTTTTAACCACATAATGTTGTGGTATTTATGAGCAGGGGCTAACTGAAGCTAACCAGCCAGACCATGACCACTTGGGTTTTACACTGCAGAGAACTCATCTGATATAATTTTTTGGCTATGTTAGGGATTAAATATTAGCGTACTGCCTACTGCATAATAGAGATGCCTGAAGCCTAAATTCGGAAAGGCATGGAAAATGAGTAACGCGTTCTACGGAGCCCCTAAAGCGACATGGTTAGAGGCCGTTCACATAGAACGCAATTTTCCATTGCACTGCGCTACTTTTCCATTGTTTTTCAACATAAAAACGTGCTAGACAGATGTCTAACCACTGCGCTCGTGTCTTTTGCAGCATGACACAGCATTCTAAAAATGTGGTTCTCAAAGAAAAAAGAAGAATCTAAAAGAAGTTCAACTTTTTAAAAATCTCTAGACCTTGCGCTTTTTTTTTTTTTCGTTCCACTGACCTGTGTCTCGAGTTATTTACAGCAAAAACATGTTCTGTGTGAAACAGCGCGTAGTCTTGCTGAGGTGAATACATTAAAGTAGAGTAGGGAGAGGGATGACTGACAGGGCTATGTTGTAGGATTTGGTTGGCAACAGATCCTGAGCGTCATTCACAATATATATTATCTTATAAAATGTGTGGTCTGTCAGTACCAGCACTTCGTATAGCCTACACAGAGTACGCGTGAACGCAAATTCGAAGTGAAAGTGAATAATAAGTGCACATTCAAAACACAATTTCAATACTCCTCATATTGATATAGCGGTACAATATACAATATAAATACATACAATATAATTACTTGACTATAGAATTGCAAGAGAACACGAAAGCATTGAAATATATTTTTTTCTCGCATTTTGTATTTTTTTTTTTTTTTTATCACCATGTCCCTTTAGGGGTTCCATAGAATGCGTCATTTCCTTTCTGAATATAGTTTTTGGCTTCGGGCACATCCCTGCATACTAACTCTAGGCCAATACCAATTATGTTTAAAACAGTACATGATATAGAATGCAAAAATAAACAGCACACACACACACACACACAGACAAATTAATTTGGAAATTATTTTTAAATATACATGTCAAATAAGTTTGCAAAATTGTTGTCACGTGACCTTGTAACATTCCATGTGGTGTTATTTCAGAAAAAATATATAATAATTTATAAACACATGACAAATTATTTAATTCAATTTTGTCTGCAAACTACATACAGTAGCCTACTTCAAAATTAAAAGTATGGTAAATCTGAACACTTTAGCTATTGCAACTACCTGGTGTCATGGTAGCAAGTTTTCCATGGGCAATTAGAATATAAAAACATCTATTTTTGGCTCTTTATTTGTGAAAAAACATATTAGTGTGGGTCATGACCGTTTTTACGTGTTTGTTAAATATAAAAACACAAGTAGGTGTACCTCCTCTTTTCAGGTGGTCAGACAGACTGTTGGTTTATGTGTGCGTGGGTTTGCGAGTGTTTGTCTGAAGCAATAGCACTATGGGACTTTCCTGTATTGTAGCTGACAGGTGCCTGTCTGAAAGTGATGGATGCTGATGTTATGACAGCCTCCATTTGCTACGACTGCACTGTGTAGTGCTGCCGCTCAGAGTATGAACTGTGAGGGAGGAGAAGAGAAGCTGGCATCTATACAGACAGACACCGTAAACAGATTATGGTGGCTGCACTGCAGCTCTCGCTCTCTGCTTATCCCAGAATTCCTTGCAACATCCTCTCTCAGCTGCAATGCTTTCCAAGGCTGTATCTGAAACCAAAGGCTGCCTCGTTGCCCAGAAAGTCTTGCCATGTGCGTTTTTGTTTTTTAAAAATATAGTAAAATAGTAATATTATGAAATCATATTACAATTTAAAATAACTCTTTATTTAAATATATTTTAAAATAGCAAAGCTGATTTTTTAACAGGCACTACTCCAGTCTTAAGTGATCCTACAGATGCCTTCACATGATCCTCTGGAAATCATTCTATTATGCTGATTTGTTGCTCAATAAACATTTCATTTTATAATCGATGTTGAAAACAGGTGTGTAATATTTTTCTGGAAAATACATTTTTTCAGCACTCTTTAATGAATCGAAAGTTGAAACGAACAGCATTTATTTGACATAAACATTATAAATGTCTTTTCTGTCATTTTTAATAAATTTAATGTGTCCTAGCTGAATAAAAGTAACATTCAAAAAATAATTTTACTGACCCCAAACTTTTGAACAGTATAATAAATTAAATTATATCCATCTATCTATTCTCCAAAATGTTTGAAATTGTGGGGATGCTGGAGCATATTTTAACATGATAAAGTAAATGATTATTTAAATGTATATACATAAATTAGTACTTCTCGTTCTTTCAAATGCTGAAAATGCGGGGTTACAGAGCCCAAAAGTCATTTAAAATGACAAAGTTTGGGGCTGGAATAGGAATATGTTAGCCTGGGGAGAGGAGAAAATTTACTGTGTTGAAAGAAAAAAAGGTAAGAATTGAGGGAAATAAAACGGTTGATAAGGGAAAAGATGCAATCAAGGAGTGGGAAAATGGAACAGAAGGATGAATTGAGAAAGAGACATTAGTTTGGCCATGTGTGTGTCCAGGAGTCAGCATGGTGCAGCTCTGTGATTGGTGTGCCAAGCGTTGTGTAATCACCTTATGCCCACCACAGAGAATCTTCCCTGTCCACAGGCCCAATTCTCAGGCAAGGTATAATATGTAACCGAATGGACCAAGAAAAGTATAAGGGGGAAAACAAAAGCCATTTGAACTCATTATGGTGACACTTCCCTGGGTAAAGTGGTGCACAGGATCCTCTAATGAGACATATGCTGCAACATCTGCAGGCCTGACTCAAAGGTACACATGCAAACTGCAGATACAATTAAACAATAGCACTGGTATTGTATTATATGCTTTATACCATTAAATGAAAATATTAATTTGCACTTTAGAAGATTGCATGCATTTCTAAGGAGCTGTGGCCTAGTAGTTAGTGGACATGCTCTGACGTATTGAGCAGTGGGGCTCATTAAGGCGAAGTGTATTTGATTCCAACTTGTGGCATTTCCAGATCTGGTTCTCCCCTCTTGTTCCCCATCTTTTACAGTCTTCTATTCGCTAAACCAAAATTCTCATTGGACCAAGTCTGCTCACTTGGCAGCCATCTTGGCGAAAACCCCTGGCAGCTATTTTCAAATCACGTAAGCACATCTGCTACTATCTTCTTGAATAGGGACTGTGACTGTTTGTCACACTGTCCAAAATGTACAGTGGGTTCCAATTTTTTTTTTTTTTTTGAGGCATTTGGACAGACATTTGGACTCCCCTGCTATATCACCACTGTAATAAATACAGCAATTAAATACTGTATTTAAATAAATACTGCTGACATCAATTAAATCTTCTTATAGCTCAAATCAATCTTTATATTTTTACAAAATATAAAAATTACAATTTTATTTTTCAAAGTTGGTCCAGCTAATGTGATATTTTAATTGAAGAACTTCAATTAAACTTCCATTCAGTTACCATTTCATTCTTTTTCGAGTTTTATAAAATAGCCCATAGCTATGCTAACAGTTGCAATTTTTATTTTTAAAAGTTAATCTAGTAGCCATCTTTTAATTGACATGCTTAACTTCCTTTGCCCCCACATACTTAGCTTTGCAATTTCATTATTTTTTCCTTCAGCCATCTTTTTATAGGCCTACTGCCTCTTACTAAACGATTGCAATAATAAAATAAAAAAATAAAATAAAAAAAAGATTGCATGTTTTGTTTAGAGACAACAGAAACCCCAAAGGTGGGACTTTCAAGGCTATTTCAAGTTATTCATATTCACATTAATTTAGGCTATACACAGACACATTGCACAACAACGCAACAAATAAGCCTTGTGTAAAACGTAGTATATAAAGAAGAGAGGCAGGGAAATACACTGCCTCTCTTCTTTAAGACTGGCTGTGAGGGATGTTTGCACCTGGAGACATATAATGACCCTGCTCTCTCTAATTTATCTATCTTCCTTTTTCCTCCTCTCTGCTGAGCCATCAAAAACTGCAGAAACTTAAATGGCACAGCAGGCACACTCCCTAGTCGTGACGCACCCCGGTATTTATAACACTGGTCATCCATTTTGTTTACGATGACGGAGGTGTGCAGCGCTACACTGGAGTCGAAGAGTCATCTAGCGGTCAACAGCGGTACTACAAATGCAGTTTGCCGTGTTCTTGTGGATTTTCCACTTGGTCAAGGGATATTTTATGCTCCTATGCCAGCATTGACAACAATAAGAGGTAATAATAAAACTGATATCACGTGATGAAGTGCTCATGTATGACAGGATGAGCATTTTTAAACCATAATGATTTGCTGTATCGATACACAGACCAGCCAGTGAGTAAATCTCGGTTCACAAATCTATCCAGGCAGGTCATGTGAGGTAGAAAATCTGACAGACAGCAAATATCAAGAAGCTCTCTCTGTGTTCCATGATGTATAATATAAATCGAAGTAGGTCTCTCTCATCCTGACTGGATGTTGTGTTGTTGATGCAGAGTGGTAGTAAATCCCACAGCTTCATTTTCTGTTCTCAGACAATTTCACATAGATTCAAATCCAGAGCTGTATTCTTCATTGTGTCAACTATCAGCTGAAGAGAGAAAGGGAAGGAGAAAAAATAACAGTGCTGAGCCCCCCGGATGACCTTGATTATGGACCATTGATTTAGGCGACCCAGAGGTCAGCATGGTAAATTCTTCCTGTTCTTACACACCAAAGTACACACATGTAAATGTCATTATCACAAGGAGTTGAACCTACATGTCAGAACACATATGATTCTCACTTTGTGTAAAGAAAAATGGCACAGGTCCCAAATCCAATCACATGTTTAAAAAGAGATATTTAGCCTATAGATTAATTTAAATATTTGGTACCAAAAAGTATTTGGATGCACTTCAAATCATTAGATATAAAATATAAAAATGTCTGCACTGAAAAAAAAAACTTTCTATGGGGTTTTTCAGTGTTTTTGTTTTGTTTTTCAGTAAAATATCACTTTTAAATCATGATACATTTATTTGAGAGGCAAAATGACACAGGATACTATTGTTTTAAAAAAAAATTAAGCAAATTCATGCTTAAAACAAACAAAAATAATCTGTCAGTGAGGTTAGAAAAAAACTTGTTTTCCTTTTGAATAAAGTTTTTTTCTTACCCCATTTGCAGATTTTTTTTTCTGGTTTTAAACATAATTTCGATTTTTAAAAAAACAACTTATTGACATGTTGTTAATATACATTTATTTATGTGTATATGTAATATACGTAATGTAATATACATTTATTTATGTGATGTTTAAGCTGAATTTTCAGCATCATTACTCCAGTCTTCAGAGTCACGTGATCCTTAAGAAATCATTCTAATATGCTGATTTGCTGCTCATGAAATATTTCTTATTAATATCAAAGTTGAAAACAGTTATGCTGTGTAATATTGTTATTAAAATTGTGCTTCATTTTCTCAGATTTCTTTGATGAATAGAATGTTCAAAAGAATCACATTTATCTTACTGACCTCAAAATTTTCAATGGAAGTGTACAAAACCACTGCTTACGAAAACACATTTGTGTAATTGACTTTTGGCTCAAGACTTCATTACATTGAAACAAATCATTGTTCCTTTGAACTTGGAATGTTTGCAGCTATTATACAACATAAGTGGGGGGGGGGGGGGGACCTTATTTCTTCAGTCATACCCAACTGCAAATATTTGCATCTTGACATTAAAATGTTTGGAAGGCTTTTAAGACTGCATATTTTCCTGCGGTTACGCTGCTCAATTTGACCTATTTCCTATGCCTTATTGAAAACAAAACTTGCAAGCACACTCACTCTAGCACATATTTGTATCATTGCAATCATCGCTGACTCATAACAGTCTACATAATTCTTAACTTTTATGTAAATCAGACCATCCCTTAAAGCACAACAAAATGCTAAAATGTGTTATCACTTTGCAGCTACATAAAATGCTTAGTTAAACAATAAAAACTTAAATTGCTCATTTCTGTTTGATTGTCTTGCTGTCTTAAATTCTTATAAGAGCAGGTGTTCTCTGTCTGAAAACAATTCATTTGTTCTATTTACTTGTTGTTTGGGTATTTGAATAGCACAGCATGAATTATGCAACCACCTGAGATAAAAATGTTCTATATAAACAGCTGGAAAGAATTTGAAAACAAATGCTGCAATGAAAGTTTAAATATTATAGAGTGGATTATAATACATCCACTCACACAGGGCTTCACATTAACATTTTTGCTCACCAGTGGTTTTCCAAAGTTACTAGCCACTCAGAATTTTTACTGGCCACAATTTTGACATCAATACTATGGGAAAAAACTGCCATATTGATAATTTTAAAGGCCCAATAAAGTTTCTTGAAACACGCAGCATTATTCAATCTGTTGACTTAATTTCCTCTGAAACAGGAAGACAGGGCGGGACATATCGAACTGCCTCTCGCCATTTTTAAAATAGACAATAGCATTTAATTTATATCACAGCTCGGCCAGAGCCGCTGAGCTCGGTAAAACCGCAGTTTCCTCTTATACCGTTTCTGAATCATTATCTACCCCCTGTATAGTACAGTTCACCATATAGAAAATAGTGTGAAGAGTGACCGATTTTAGCCGCAGTCTCAGCGTCTGTTTATAATGTATAGGGGGCGGGACGCTTTAAATTCTAGAAAGCATTTGATTGGACAGAAACCTGATGAGAAGCTGAAGTGCAGAGTGATTTCATCAAAATCATTGATCCATCATGGCAGAAGTAAGGTTTTGAATGCTTATATCTTCTAAATGTGAATTTTGTCATTGTTTTGGAGCTCACAAGCTTATAGATCAATTTTGATTTCATGGGGACTTTAATATTATCTCATAATTTGACAGCAGCTATATTAGGCTGCTGTCACTTTAAGACCTGATGCATGGACCCATTATACTGTTACACATGCGTTTTCTTTCTTAACTGTTTACGTTCGCTTAAAACATGTACATACGTGAATACTCGCCAAGACCGCCATTTTGACATTACTGTGTGTATTTCACTGTTTATGCGCAATAAGCAGCGAAAAATAACTCAATTTAGTACTGAGGCGGCTTTATGTGTGCGCACTTTGGGTGTGAGCACAAAATCAGCGGGAAAGAGTAAAATTATGTGCAATACACGCAATCCCTTGCTGAAATTCAAGCCCTGTAACAACAACAATATTCATCCGAAGCAAACAAAACGAGTGAGTGAGGGGAGGCGGGTTTGTGTGTTAACTCGCTGAGAGAGATGAGAGATGAAATGAGAGAGCGAGAAAACGCAGCTGGTATTGTATAGCCCATTTATTCTGTGCAAAATTAGTATTGGTAGCGTTTAAGATATTTCACTATATCGAAATATATTGAAAAATCTATATTTTTGACAACACTTCAGATGCCTTTTAAAAAGACTCGTTGAAAAATGTATATGTATTATATATAAAATTCAACCTGCCAAAGTGGCTAATAGTGACTGTTACACGCCACTGCTAAAATCCACCTGCATTTGGTGTCAAGCTCTGCACCCTCGTGTTGTGATTGGAAATAAAGGTTAAAATGCTCCTATTATGGATTTTTGAAAATGACCTTTCATATAGTGTGGGCCACTGTTACCTAAAACTGTGTCTATTAATGCAGATTGTCTGTCGTTCTCACTACTTTGAGGAAAGATTAAGCATGGAGCAAGATTTGTTTTACCAACGTTTATGTTACATCAGTCATTCACGCTAGAGCTAAGTATGCACTGTTACTGATACAGTTTCCACATGTTCACTGCAATAAATGAGAAAAATACTCTGTAAATAAATAAGTAAAATAATCAGTTTATTGATGGACATGCACTTGTTAATGCTGATGGTGAGGAATTACAGTTGCAACATCTCATAATGTGCCTCAAACTGAGTAGTGTATCACTGAGAAACGTCCTGCTCGAGTCGTCCTTGCGATGGAGGTTCGGGTTCAATGAATAGTTCTCCCAGTGTTTCATCATCGCACTCGCGCTCGGATTGATATGGTAAAATCGACGTCATTGTTCAATACTGTTTAGTTTACAGTGTAGGAAGCCTCAGGTAAGCTGACGTTGTTATGGCAATAGGCGTTTTTGTTTTTGACATGCACGCTGTACACGGTAGACCAGTCACAACAGACTGAGCTGTCTGGCCAATCAGAATAGAGTAGTCCACAGAAAGGAGGGATTTAGAGAGATTGATTCAACTGACGAGTCGTTTGAGAATCATTGAAAATGTAGTGATGTGCAAATGTATTTTATGAGAAAATGAAACAGTTTTTTGACCTTTGATGCTTGTAAACCTGTTGTAGGAGACTCCAAAACAACATTAGGAAACTTTAAAATAGCATAATGGGGCACTTTAAGAACAGTCTCTTGCAACTAATTTTCTAAAAATTATTGAAGAAAGATGAATTTACATTCTGCCTAGGTTTTGAGCCTTGAAACCAATGAGTGAACTTGTAACACTTAGCTTAAAGTCTCCATAAAGTCTAGACATTGGCCCTGATGACATCAACCTTGCATCTTAAATCTGTTGCTTGGATTGTAATGAAAGTGTTGAAAGAAAAAGACAAGGAGGGTTTATCAGTATAAAAAAACACGGCACGAAAAAGTGATCTCAGCCAAGATTCATCAGCAGCATCATGCAAACAGCTCCATGGAAACACATCTTTGGAAGCAGATAATTTATTTGCGCTTCCAAGCACTTGAGGTCGACCCCGTCTGATATGTTTAGAGTTGCTTACTCATGAGAAACGGTTCTGAAACTCAGATGCGAGATTATTCATCAGGAAGTTTTTTCTGGCGAAAGCATCTTCATTTATTGCTCTTCAGATGGTTGGGAATGGAGATCATTTTTAGTGAGGGCTCCTTTGCATACAAACAAGAAACAGCTGCTGCTTTGTTGGCCACTAGGGGGCGAAACTTTCAAAAAGTCCCCCAGTTCATCTGTGGCCACAACTGAAATAGTTCTATGAATTACATGGGCATCAATAACACTAACTTAAAAATAACTACAATTCAAGAATTATATTATTAGCCTAAATCTTTTTTGTGACAACAGTACCCTGGCCTTGTGGGCAGTTTGGGTCCCTTAACAGCAATATGGCATTAGTCAGAGGTCAAGGATGAAGACTTGGTGCAAACAATTGCTGTTGTGAGGCATTCAGTTTGCCTAGTTTAACCTTTGAGGGCAATCAATAGAAGCCTAAATCTATTTTTATTTTTATAATTTCATATTTTCATTCACTTCACATTTCTATATACATTATTTCATAAAACATTTATTTCATAAGATTATTTGTGCAATTGAAATTCCTATGTAGAAAATTAAACACTTGTCATAGGGTATAGGCCTATGCAGCATCTTTTTTTTAAGAAAAAGAAACATGCTGAAATATCATTTTGACATTTTCCATCTACAACTGTTAACCATTTTCCCTAATTATTCTATGATTATAATTAAAAATCTCATTAGTTGAGAGATATATATCTTAATGTTTAGTGGTATATTTATAAATGACATATTTATATATTATATATACACACACATTCATTTCTATTTAAACATGTTATAGTAGGCTATTATATAACATAAACTAAAATAATAATTATTTAACTCAATCCTCACACTCCCTGGGTTTTCACTTTTTTAAAGCTTATTTTCAGTAATGGCTTTACTGTTACGTGCGGCAATTATTAAATATTATATCTATAACTTGCTTTTCTGAACCTATGGAAGTTGATCAAGTGTTGCAGTAGGAGGGGCCGGAGGGAATCTGCGCGTGGGGCTTCGCAGGAGGTAACCAATCAATACTCTCTCAATTCCTCAGAAACAAGCGCTGAACTTCAAGAAACTGGCTTTATTCGGACAAATATCTTTTTATCATCTCAGAGTGTTTGAAATGAGCTCCACGGGCAGAGGAACTCCTCTCAGTCTCGCTGTGATGGTAATACTCTTCTCATTGGGAACGCCGTGGACTTTCCGTGAGGAGAAGGAGGATGTGGACAGGTAAAGTGCGCGTGCTGTCAGCTCGCTGTTTGCACTAACTCAGAGGATGGAAAGTTTGTTTCATGTGCGTCAGGAAGGATTGTTTCTGTAAAAAGAAACAGCTGACGTCTTCTTTGTGTTACAGAGAAGTGTGTTCAGAGAGCAAAATCGCAACGACGAAATACCCGTGCGTAAAGTCCACGGGAGAGGTGACCACATGCTACAGGTAAGGAACTGTTTACTTATACATTTTAGCATTCTGTAGGTTCTTGTGTATGATTGTGCGTATATATTGTCTGTAATCGCTTTTGTAATTTATTTAACGTTTTGTATTTATTGAAGCAGGGCTGAATTGGAGCTTCTCATATGAATAAATAAGTGCCTATGTCTATTATGGTTATTTTATATGTTTATGCAATGAAACCTGCTTTGCTTGAAGGTTTTCTTAAACAATAATTTAAAAAAATCGTGTTTGCAGGAAGGCTACCAAGAAATTGTCTTTAGTTGTTTTATGGTTAAGTTTGAAATAGAACCACTGGCTCCATTTCTGACAGCAGCCAGTTTTTAATGTGCCATTGTATTCTACATCACCAACAGTACACAGACTCCAGCTGTGTTTTATGCAGTTCTAATGTGCCGATGGAAGAACCATATACTGAGTTTATATTTTATGAGACCCACATTTCCTTTCAAATTGAAAATGACTCTAAAATCTGTTCAATCAGTCGGTCAGTTTCTCGTTCTCATAAAGTGCCGACGGTTTTCTTTCACTTGGTTAGCTGTGTTGGTGTTTTGTGTGGGGCATGTTAAGTAATCCTGTTTTCATTCCTGTGACCTTTTAGAATTAGTGAAAGAAAGCAAGGAGATATTATTCTTTGAAGGTTGGGGATTATGATGCTGGAGGTTTAAGCCGGCTCCGGATGCAATGCAGACCAAGATTCCTCAGCCTTAGCGCAGTAACTTAAGCTAGTTTTGAAAGCAGGTCTTGTCGTTCCAATCTACTACTTTGCCAAGGGATGGTTAGATTATTATTAAGGTTTATTGTGTTGCACAGCCACTCAGTTAATGGTATAGTTTGTTTAAAAATCTACTTACATTAACTCACTCTCATGACTTTTCAAACCCATGTGTTTGAAGGAGAAGTTTTTTATGAATGTACTTGACATCAAAGCAAGCATAGATAAGGGCTGCTGAGCTGCAAAAGACAGAAAGCACCATAAAGTATTATAAATGTGGTCATATGGACTACTTTTATTCTTCATAATCTCTTCTTTGTGGTCCATAGATGGCATAAAGTCACACAGGTTTGGAAATGTATTGATACATAATGGCAGGTTTCATTTAAGGATGAATTATTTCTTTAAAAATGTATCTAGAATAGATATCTAGAATTGCAGATAAATGTATCTACAATCAAAATTGTAGATGATTTTATTCTCCCTTCCATTATCACTTGATAATTGTGGCACTCTCCTCTGTGATGGTGCATTTCAGTCCACCTGCATCCTGGAAGCTGGAAGTAGCAAGTTAAAGCACAAACTACTACAGTTTTTTATTATTATTTCAGCAGGCGCTGATGTGTGATGCTTTGAAACACTTGCCAAAATCGCTATTAAGCTTGTCCTTGTAAATTCCTGGCGTGTATGGTGCGCCAGCGCTGGTGACCTGTGGAGTCCCTAAATCTCTCAAGCGTGCTTTGAGAGTATTTACACACTGGGTCTCAAGTGAGCACGCTTGTCAGTACCATTTGCTCATATGCAGATTGCTAAAATGACTCAATCGCTGTTTTGATATGAGCTCATCGTAAATTAACAGGTGCAGTTAGTATAACCACCACACCCCTTTTTTCGGTTGTGGCTTGGCGGCTCTCAAACTTGTGATGGGATATTTTGAAATATTTGTGTGTCATTTATTGTTCAATTAATGCTTCTGATCTGATGTGATCTGATTTGATTTGATCTTCTGCACATCTGTTCTTGTGTTAGAAACATGCCTGCAAACCAGGGTTTGTCTCTTGAATAGATTATGTCTAACTAAGGAGAATGTTCATGCATTGCTGTTTGACCTTGTCTTTGGTTGTGATCCATCCTGGAGCTTGATAGCTGTGAAAATTAGCCAGGGATGTAGTGCTAAAACTTTCTGTCCATCAATGAATGATCAGTTTTTGAGCTCTTATTGACTTTGAATCTATTTGTGTATAAAAGTATTTTGGTTCTATGTTGTTCCAATTTGCTTGTGGCTGACTGTAATAGATAACATTTTGTATCTGAATAAGGACTGTTAATGATTACATATCTAAATCAAACTACCATCTGTGCTAATTATTTAATTAAATTAAATTAAATGCATATCAATGTTTTTTACAAAAAAAAAACAATTCTGCTAATGGATGAGAAAATAATCGACAATACAAAAATAAAACACAAATATTAAAAAATTTGACTTTAAAAGTGTAAATCACATGTTTTACTAAGTGACACTTTCCAACAGCGACACCAGCGGTTAAAGTTATATTCGGGAAGCAGAATGTCTCTCGCCTCCCTTGAGCACATTGAGTTTTAACAGTCCCCTTAAAGTGTGCCTTGGGTTTGGTGGGGGGTAATTAAGGATGAACAGGGAAAAGTCACGTGAGGGGAGGCAATGCCTCAATCCACTATAATTGGGCAATTGCTCTGTTCACACGATAAATCCCGTCTCTTGTTTTATGTGTGTTCCAGGTCCGCGATTCAGCCTAAATGAACGGTGTTTATGGGAAGACTAATTAAAAAGTAAACAACTCACCCACTTAGGATGTCACCACTTTGACAAGACAAAATGAAACCTGGTTGTATTTTTTTTATATATATATAGTGTAGCCTAAGTAATGTTTAATTAAACCGGAGACATTAAGTGTCGACATTAAGTGTTAAGTGTACATGAATTTACGTTGGAAAACACATTTTAAAAAACTGTAAGGACAGTTTCCTTCTCATTTTTAGAACACCACTGTATGTTTATACATTATAATTATTCACACTGAATTAACATTAAAGTGGTCATGACATATAAAATTTGCCATGATCTTTTTACATATAAGAGGTCTTTGTACCATTAAAACATCCTACAAATTTCATAGCTTAAAACATCCTTTATTTAGTCAAATTTTAATTACATTTTTTTTTAGAACTTCATCCGTTTAAATTATATTAAGCCTTAAAGTTCTGCATAATTAAGGGTATGGCCACTTGAGTGACAGGTGGATTGCTCTGCTGTCACTACTACCCGTTTGTCTACTGTCTGTTAGCCGTCACGTCACCTCAGCCTCTTTGTCTATTTTCGGTTATCCGGGAATGATGCACGGTGACGCACCACTCTGGGCTTCAAAAATGCTCTTCAGAAACCTACGGGTGATGTCACGGACTCTACGTCCATATTTTTTTTTTACTGTCTATGGGTAAAACCGCCCGCTCCCCCAAGATTTCCTTTGGGAACTGCGGGATCTCAATCCCAATGCAGCCTTCTACTCCACGCACTTGAGTCTGTCGACAACCGGACAAATGGAAGAGTAAATGGAAGCATAAAGGAATGTTCACTTTGACGCATCCTGTTTAAATGGTTAATTTGCTCATTTTTGTTGAGACTTCAGAAAGATACCAGCGTCAGGAACAAGTGGATGAGTTATTTTTAATGGCGTCATGGATCCTTCCATTATTTAGCGTTAAGCTTTATTGGAGGATATAGTTTTACAGGGGAAAGCTGTGTATTCTGAAAGGCTGCTGGGAAGTTGTTGATATAGTGCCATAGAATGTATAGGTCTTTGTTTTAAATGAAGAGTACAAAAGTGATTTAGTATTATAGTTTTGGATTAAAAGATGTATTGTTTCACAGAAATGGGATCAGGGACAACATTGTGAAGCCAGATCCGAATAGGCCTTTCCAGAACATACTGGAGATGTTTCTGGAGAACTTGGTTGTTGGTAATTCTTCCAAATATTTCTGGTGGTTTTAGGCCTGTTTCTGCACTCTGAAGTAGAAGCATTCCAGGGCAAAAGGCAAAGTGAACCAAACAGACAAAGGCCATATCATATAAACCCTATCCCTATCCCCTCTAGGACAGAAAACCAGCCATGAACTTAAATATTAAGTTCATCTGACCACAAGCACTTGTTCGTCGCCAGCGGAAAGCTTTTTAATTATCGGCTGAACCTTTATACAAACTGAGAACCCCGTAGAATCTAGTCGCATGTCTTTTCTCATCCCGCTAGTTCATCTTTAATATCCACTGGTGTCTAGGGAGATTATTTCCAAAAGTGTCCATTAAAAGAAACAAGATCATATTGTTTTTTCAACCCAGACATGTCCAAAAGCTCCTTTGAGCAAATGCAGATGTGCCTGGGATATGCTCAGTAAACGAAAACCTGCAACATGGCTTCACAAGGGTACTGGTTACCTACCGCTGAGCAGCTTAGGCATTGATTGTTCAGGTACTATAAGATTTGGGACTTAAAGCTGAAGGACGAATGTTTTCCAGAACATTCTTACTGTCCCTTTTGCCCCTTAACTTCCATTGTTTGGACAAAACACATATAGCCCTATCCCGCATCCCAAACCAAATGAATACATAAATACGCTATGACATTTGTGCCTTTCACAAAATGTGATGTCCTAGTAATTATTTGCCTTCAAATCTACCATGAGGCAAGGACATTTCGTGTGTGTGTGTGTGGGGGGTGGGGGGGGGTGGGGGGGGATAACTGCATTGAGAGAAGACAATTGAAGTTGGAGAATCTTTCAGTGTCCTGTTTCTTTTGTATTTGCAACAGATTTATTATTTGTTCACTTAAATATATATGGGGATATTTAAGTGTTCTTCTTTTATTGTTTATCAATTGTGTAAGTCCACAGACATGTAGACAAACTGTGATTGGAACATCGTGATGAAGAGAAAAATGTGGCACAGATTAAGATCAAAATTTTGTTAGAGAAGCTGATGTGTTCTCATACAAGGTTTTTCTAAATTGTTATTGTAATTTGATTTTTAAAATGGATCACTTTTAATTGAATTAGACTTTGCCAGTGTTCATATTTCATCAGGAACAGTTCATCTAAATATATTTATTATGAGCATGAACTCAGTTGTCTAGATTAACACATGCGGCAGCACATGAGCAGGCTGAAGACATAAGATACCTTTAAAGCTTAATTGCAACAATATTTAACTATGATTTATTTCCAACAAACATTTAAGAAGGTTTTGTCCTCCCCTTTAATATTCAAAAGCCACAAGCTGGAAGTAATTGATGCGAATCACTCTCAGACCATCTGCCATTTGGGATTTTGGTACATTTTATTTTATGACTTAGGCAGAAATATTATGCAATTTTACAGTGATTAATGCCCTTCTTGGTGAAGTTGACCAGATGGTTCATATCAGTGAAAGTCTTCATAAATCAGCTCAAAGTGCTCATCAGGTCAAACACGCTGTCATACAAACCATTTGACCACCAGCTCGTGAAATTCCGGGGAATAGGATATTGGTGTTTTTGACCCATGAAACGAAAAGGGTGATTTAACAGGAAATCCTTTGCATTGTTCTCTGTTGTCTCTTTACGATGTCTGTGGGAGTTAATGGCAGCAGATCAAACCATGGTCATTGTACCAGTCTTTTCTTTGTGGTATTGTTTTTTTGAATATCATACCAATTCCTTGTTGTTTGCTCATACAGAGCTCTGTTATAGTGTTATGGGGTGATTTTAAAGCCACAATGATTTCATGCAGGAGTTATGCTCAATATGTATCTTTTTAAAGCACAAATGAGTCATTAGTTTTGTAGATGCTTAAATCAAATGGACCACTGACCACTGAGTCAACACCACTCAAGCTGATTTATAGGCTTTTCAACTGGCCGGTATTTACGACAGGGAAGACCTTCATTCTCTTCTCCAAAAACCCCAAAAGTTAATGAATGTCCCCTGAAAAGCGTTTTCAGCGTGCTTGCAGCCAGCTCAGGAAAACGTTAGATTTAGTGATTCTAGTTGGTACGTGGCCAGAGTTAGTTTGGGATCAATTGAGCTAAGCTAGTCAAAGCATGAAGAAAACTGAATGCATTACCCAACAACCACTGGAATTTACACAATTCTCTGATGGATTCTGTGATAATTCCGATGAAAATAGGTGTTTGTTTTTTAGCAGTCTCCTTTAAAAA
Organism: Gila orcuttii; assembly: GCA_026230005.1. Taxonomy (NCBI): domain Eukaryota; kingdom Metazoa; phylum Chordata; class Actinopteri; order Cypriniformes; family Leuciscidae; genus Gila; species Gila orcuttii. The sequence continues at coordinate 24,589,134 of JAPDVR010000014.1, forward strand.
TGTTCTGTCTTTGCTTTCCACATCTTGTCATGGCGCTGTTTCTTTCAACGCTGGTCTGGTTGGTAATGCTGCATTGGAGTGTGTACACAGCTGTAACCTATGAATTCAGATGTGTTTGTGAGCTTTCTTCGAAATATCAGTCTTGAAGAATTTATCGGAGGTGAAAACTGTAACGCCCCATTGACATCTAAACAAATGGTGTCACCTTCAGACAGATTTGCTTTTGCGATTTTATGAATATAATGAAAACGTTATCAAATTTGATCATTAGCTGTGGGTTTTATGAAAAATTCTCCTGCAAATCTTTCATATAAAATGCTATGAATGGCTTTGAAATTATTTAGTTTTAACTGATAGGGTAAATAAACTACCTTTACTAAGGTATAAAAATGATGCATCCTTGTTTTTTTTTTTTATATTCGTGACTGTATTTAAATCCTATTTCAGAAATATACTTCATAAATGATAAAAGTTTTACTGTGTTATTGTGACATGACATTATGGTGTCACATACAAATGATTGCCATCCCTCTCACAGTCTTACATTCACAAAGGTTAATTACCTGACCACAGTTTTACATATTTTTGCTAATAATCGCTGCTCTTTTTGCAGTAATTAGAAGCAATGGTGGTCTGTTTTGTCTCACTAGTCAAAACGATACAGACTCATGGTTAGGCCGGTAATGGTTTACTCGTGCAATTTAGTAGGTCAAAGGGCAACAACCTGAATAATTGGGGCCTCCTGTGGTAAATCCAGTAAGTCATGTTGTCTTTTAACCAGTTCCCATTACCTCATTTCTTCACTTGTAAGTAACTAATGTTTAAGTTGATATTAACTAAGAAATTTTCACCTAAAGTTTGCCATACACAAAAGTTTGGGGTCAGTAAGATTTTTTGAAAGCTTCTTTTTAAATAATTATCATATGCTTACCAGAGCTGCATTTATTTGATAAGAAATACAGTAATGTTGTGAAATATTGAAGTTTTCAACATCTGTACTGTTTTCAAATTGAATATGTTTTAAAATGTTATTTAATCCTGTGATGGCAAAGCTGAATTTTCAACATCATTACTTCAGTCTTCTGTGTCACATGATCCTTCAGATATCATTCTAATATGCTGTTCTCTTTCATCATCTCGTGTTCGAGATCCACCTTTGGGAAGGGCATCCGTACCTGACCTCTGCAGAAGCATCCAATTGCACCAAGTCTGGCTAGACAGACAGAAGCGAGCAGCCAATGGCAGGTAAGGCCCCACCCCCTTACCTGAGGGCATATAACGCCTGCAAGCGCTGCTGTTCTCCAGTTGAGATTCGCTTCTCGCGATCTCTGCACTTACACAGTTCGGTTGGATTTACACTGCACACTTGCGTGTCTTCAGGAGGACATATCGCCTTATCAGCCTTTGCCAGACGTGACAGTCATTTATTCAGCCTGATTACGTGTGTTCTGCATCCGGTGCCGCCCGCGCTCTTGCTTCTCTCACCTGCTCCCCCTTCCACGGCTGCCCACCATGGAGTTTTTCACCGGTATGTCGCTGTCCAAATCTGCCACTTCTCCGGGGAACAGCCTATCACGAGCCTGCCCTGCTGCGTGCGGTGCGCTTATGGCCGCGTGCGGTGCGCTTATCGCCGCCAAGGACCTTCACTCTTTCTGCGTGGTCTGCTTGGGCCTCAAACACGCTCAAGAAGCCTTGGAGAACCCGGAGAATTGCAGTCAGTGCCTTATGCTGCCCAAGAAGCTTTTGCAACTGCGTCTTAAAGTTGCAGCGACTCAGTGCGCCAAGCTCAGCCTTTCTGACTCGGATGGGGGACACAGTGACGACGACGCGCTACCGTGGGCCTCCCGGGGCGCTACTTCACTTATTTGGGCTGACCAGCCCAATCCTGCGTTCCCAGAAGAGGACATCTTCGTGGGCAACCTCCCGCTTGTCGATGAACCGGCCGGTTCCGGCGATGAGGATAACACGGCCCTTCTTGTGGTCTCAGAGGACGAGGAGACCATCCCGCCCTCTGGCGTTCCCCAGGCCTACGCCCCCGCGGCCTTGCCTCAGTCTATCCTCCTGGAAGTGTGTGAGCGAGCAGCCACTCGCTACAGAGCGCCCCCGACCAGGAAAGAGACATTTACGACGGGAAAGTCCTTTTTGGACTGAAGGACCCCCTCCCGGTCCTAGGAAACAACTCTTTCCCCGTCCTTCCAGCGTGCGCAAAGCTCATGAGGCACAACTGGAGCGACCCGCTCGATCTCAAGCACGGTCTCACGGGCCTCGAGGTGAAGGATATGGCGGCTCTTGGTATAGATGACCCCCCGCTATCGAGCCCTCCATCGCCAGGCACCTTAACCCCGCCTAGGGTGGTCTGGGGGCCCCCTGCGCGTTTGCCTAACCCCCCTGTCACAGGACGAAATTTTCATCAGGGCAAGGAAAGGCCCCGCAAAGAACTCCCAACAACGGCCGCGAGAGGAAGATCATTCGAACCCAACCCCCACCGACTCGAAATGCAAGCAGCCTGCCTGATGTTTGACCGATGTGGGCATCAACTCTGCATTCACGGGGCACGAGCCCCTCGGACTCTCTTCCTGCCCTAGAACCCCTGTTCAAAAGATGGAGGGTCTCCCGCGGATGGGTCGGTTCCCCCCCTCCCGAGGCTGCCCAGCCCATGTGTTCAGTGGACGTTGTGTGTTCTCCCCCCACGTTCAGGGGGTCTGTTGTGAGGAAAAGTGCAAAAGCAGTGTCACCACACCGCACATACTCTGTTCCCCTCACCCAATTATTAAAGGCTTCGGCCCCAGTGTTCCCCCAACATAAAAAACAAAAAAACACATTAAAACAAACAAATCAAATGAATTTGTTACGGAGAGAGGATCATCTCCCTGCTGAGAGAGAAAATCTCTTTAAACCCCTGCATGTCACCCCTATTTGTCCACAAGGGGGTGCCATTGCATCACAAATGAGCCAGCTGGGCTTAAACAGCGCCGTGGGAACACTTGCGAGTCACGTGAGTCAGAATTGCGAGTCAGAATTGGCTTGGCAAACTGTTTCGGCTCGACTGCAGTTTGCAATAAAACCCCCCGGTTTTCAACGGCGTTCTCTCTTCACACATGGAGGAGAGCGCCGCACAATTTCTGAAAGAGGAAATATCTTCCCTTCTAAACAAGGGAGCGATTCAGGTGGTGCCCCCCAATCTGATGAATCAGGGATTTTATTCTCATTATTTCCTGGTCCCAAAGAAGGACGGCTCCCTCCGCCCAATCTTGGACCTCCGAGTGTTGAACAAACATTTGAGGAAATACAATTTCCAAATGTTAACTTATGGCTCGCTCACCCGCGCCATAAAACAGAACGACTGGTTCACATCGGTCGATCTGAAAGATGCATTTATCCGCCACACAGGAAGTTTCTTCGTTTCGCCTACCAAGGCACATGTTACAAATTCCCAGTTCTGCCATTTGGGCTCTCGTTAAGCCCTCAAAGTTTCTGTCTGTGTGCGGAGGCGGGCTTAGCACCCATGAGAATGTCATGCCATTTTGACATACATAGACAAGTGGCTCATTATAGTCGAATCAAAGGAGAAAGTGTTGCAGGACACCTGCCGTGTGCGTGAATGTGAACGAGCAATTTTACACCCAGTCAAAATGTGATTTTCCTGGCCTTGATCGCAGTTCAGAGAGGGGGGCGGAAAATACAATATCGCACATGCCTCAGACTGCAGGGTCTTATGGCTTCATTTATCCAGGTTTTGCCACTGGGACTCCTGAGAATGAGAGCGTTCATGAAATGGGTTTTGTCACTACATTTCAGCCCGATACGCAATCTTTGCTGCTCTGTAACAGTGCCTGCTCGGCAGCCTTGCGCCACTGGAAGAGTCCAGACTTTTACGCACAGGTAACCCCTTTGGGGACGAATATGATGCGGAAAGTTGTGACAACAGATGCGTCCTTAACAGGCTGGGGTGCTACCAAGGAGGGCAGAACGGTGAACGGTTTGTGGCCGAGCAGACTACATTCAGTGCACAGTACATCAACCATCAGGGCGGCGTGCGCTCGTCGAAACTTCACGCTCTAGCTTACGAGCTTTTGGTGTGGAGCAGACGGGTTTTCCTGTCGATACGCGCGGCTCATATTCCAGGCATTCTGAACAGAGGCGCGGACCTTCTTTCGAGGGGAAACCCAATCTACGGAGATTGGCGCCTTCACCCTCAGATAGTGGACATGTTATGGATGAGATGGATGAGATTCGGATAGGCAACCGTAGATCTATTCGCCTTGGGCGAAAACCATCATTGTCCTATGTTCTTCTCGCTAATGGACGTGGACGCGCCCCTCAGGTTAGATGCACTGGCCTACCCATAGCCCAAAGTGCTACTGTATGCTTTACCTCCCCTGTGCCTGTTAATTCCCACACTGGCCAGGGTGAGAGAGCAGGGCCTGGTGGCCCAAAGCACCATGGCTGGTGGAGATAATCCCTTTGTTATATGCTGGACTTGTTGCAATTGGATGCTTCTGGATGCCCTTCCCATAGGTGGATCTCTCCACTCGATGTTTCAGAGAATCGGGGTTATGATAGTAACCTATTGATTTGCTGCTCAAGAAACATTTCTTATTATTATCAGTGTTGAAAACAGATGTGCTACTCTTAACTTACTTTAGCTGGACTGTGACATTATTTTCTTCTGGAAACAAACTTTTGTAAAGTTTTACCGAAACTTTACAAAGTTCTACCGAAACGCCCGCGATGCGCCTCTTCTCACTGTCAGGAAGACCTGACAGGTTAAGCTAGAGCGCACGCTCTCCCACCACAGAAAGCGCCATAGAGCGTCCGCAGGCTTGGACGGCCTGACGAGCGTTACGGAGGACGAGGTCGTTAACCGTAAGGATCTCCTTCCACAAGGGTACAGAAGGGGTTCCCTTTTCCAGCTGTTGCCCTAATTCATACAAGATCTCCGCCTGGTAAATCTCTGTAAAGCTGCTTTGAAACAATCTGTATTGTAAAAAGTGCTATATAAATAAATGTGACTTGACTTGACTACTAAAAGTTTTTGTGGAAACGGTGAATTTTTTTTACCAGTATTCTTTGGTTATTAGAATGTTCAATACTCTGATTCCATGCGATAATATTAGATCAATGTTGGTGCTGTTGAAATTCTACAGCAAAGCGATGACATCTCAGATCATTATCTAGTTTTGTGTACTCTTCATTTAGCCAAGGCTGCAAAGTCGACTCTGTGTAACAAATATGTTAGACCTATCACTTCTGCCACTAAAGATCACTTTATTGACTCTCTCTTTTCCAGCACTTTAGACACAATTGCTCCTTTGCGCTTAAAGAAGATTAAAGAAAATAGTCCAACACTGGTACAATGGGCACACTCAGGGCCTTAAGAGAGCAGCCAGAAAAATGGAGTGCAACTGGAAGAAAACAAAACTAGAGTTTTTTCGCAATTCATGGAAAGAGAGCACGATTGCGTACAGAGAGGCCTTAAAAGCTGTTAGATCTGCTTATTTTTCGACCCTATTCAAAGAAAATAAACAAAACCCTAGGTATTTATTTGAAACAGTGGCCAAAAATAAATGTATAGTCCATTACGCATTATAGTACATCACGTCTATTGCGATCTCAAAATTTCGGCCAGTTGATAATACCTAGAATATCAAAATCGACTGCTGGCGGTAGATTCTTTTCCTATTTAGCACCCAAACTTTGGAACGGTCTTCCTAACATTGTCCGGGAAGCAGACACACTCTGTCAGTTCAAATCTAGACTAAAAAAAACATCTCTTTGACCTAGCATACACAACACATCATAGACTTCTATAATTCAATGTTAGGCTGCATAGATTAGGTCAGCCGGAACCGGGAACACTTCCCATAAATCCTGATGTACATGTTACATCATAAGAAGGATGGTGTCTACGCTACTATTAGTCTCTGTTTATCCCGTGGTTTACCGCAGTCCGCCGGATCCGGGCCGTATCCGGATCTGATGAAGGACCTGCGTCTGGAGACGACAACAATGCAGTCCTGAAGTGTCAACTAGTCTCTCCCCTGTGAAGGCCTCCTTCACTTCCCTTCCCTTTACCTCTGTACAGATAAAACGTGGTCGGGATAATTCCGGTTCACGTGGCTATGCGGAAGCGATAAAAAAATTGTCAATGTTTGTACCGTGGAACCTATTTCATGGTTTGCGTTCTCGAGTGTTTCAATGTTTATACTTTGGAACCTATTTCATGGTTTGCGTGCAAATGAGTGGCCGGATCGCATTAAGGGTTTTCTGTTAGAACGTTGTCGTGTTAGCGGCCCCTAAGTTAATAACTAATGATCATTGCGACGGAAGTGAATCAATCTCAACTAACTTTAGTTAGACAATAACTTTATTCTAGAGCTGCTGTAAAGCCAAAACTATCTGCTACTTTAATTTCCCATTATCACTGTAAAGCTGCTTTGAAACAATCTATATTGTTAAAAGCGCTATATAAATGAAGTTGACTTGACTTGACATAGCTTACACATCCCAAATGAATGTGGACAATCTTACCACATCTACTTCGCCGTTTAATTCTTATGTACTTTGTGAATGGAAAACGTATTGAATAAGCGTCACTGAAATAATGTAATTCAGAACTAATTGTCTAGTGAACCCCTACCTTTTGCACTATTTCCAAGGACTTGTTTTTTTTAAAGTGCCCCATTGTGCTATTTTAAAGGTCTCCTACAATATATTTACATCCATCGAAGGTCACAAAAGACTTCTCAAAGAGTCTAAAAACAGTTCATTTGAAGATTCAATCTAGTCTGAAAATAGTAAGTTTGAAGATTCAGTCCCTCTAAACTCCTCCTTTCCAAGAGCCTACTCTGCTCTAATTGGTCAGACGGCTCAGTCTGTTGTGATTGGCCTACCACTTACAGCGCATGTCGAAAATTAAACACTCATTACCGTATCTGAATTTTAGCTCCGGAGGCTTTCTCAATGCTTGATACACAGTGATACGAACAGTAATGATGGCGTCGGTTTTTCCGTATCAGCTCCAGTGAGAGTCCTCATCCTTTTGAAGTGCATGCAAAGTGTAATCGCATCACTGAAAACAGCGTCTTCACGGCAACACGAAACCAAACTCTTTCAGGCCTCAGCTACAACTACAGTGTAGACCAGGGATCACCAACCCTGCTCCTGGAGAGCTACTGTCCTGCAGACTTCAGTTCCAACCCTGCTCCAACACACATGCATGTAATTATCAAGTAACCCTGAACCGCTTTATTAGCTGGTCCAGGTGTGTTTGATTGGGGTTGGAGCTAAAATCTGCAGGACAGTAGCTCTCCAGGAGCAGGGTTGGTGACCCCTGGTGTAGACAATGAAGACCTTGGGCTGGCATTTTTGCTACATTATGTAGGTATGTAACAGGAAGTGAGACTAAATTGCTGATGACTTATTTTGACAGTTCAAAATCTATTCTTTCATTTAGGAGACAGTAACTTTTATTTGTCGTGCATTTTGATCTTTAAAACTTAGCAGACCTTTTACATTCACAAACGGCTATATTACACTCTGCATGAAAGGTAATATTCGAAAAAGCCTAATAGGGGCACTTTAATAAATTCAGTTTGTTCCATCACTTGAAATTCCCTTGGTGTAGGTTGGGTTTTTTATGGCTAGCTGCGTGTGAATCTCAAAACCCTCAAATACATCGTTGGCAGGACCCTTTCTTCTCGAGTTCTGCCAGTCGTTCAGGATGAATAACTCAGTACCTCAGCTCATTGAGAAACCTCTCGGCTAAAGTGAATGTAGCGTTCTCTCTCCATCCTGGCATTAGAGAGATCTGGGAAACTCGTTGTTAAAAGCCCATTTTTTTTTTTGCAGTAGTTGACTGAAAAAAGCAGAGATCTTTTCGGCACAATCTGAGAGCACAGTTGAGCAACAGGGAGTCTGCAGTGCTGTTTGGGATATCTTGGCTGGCTTGCGGGGGAGAGGACGTGTTGTTTTTGTTGTGTTGCATTCCTCAGTGATGTATGAAATGCTTTGGAACCCTGGTCTTGCTCTCGTTCACGTTTGCTGATTACACATCATTATATCCTGCTATCCATCCCATCTCTGTTTTTCATCCTTTTAATGTAGATAGGCATAATTTACAGTGGGGACAGTGACATCATGTTCCCAGTACTTGCGACAGTCATGTATCTAATATAGTGGAAGCATCTCCATTTCTGAGGCATAAGTTTGTATTTTGTTTGTATGTGTTATCATGAGTGGCGATCTGCTGGAATTTTGTAATTTGTTTGCAGAGTTATTGTTGCAGCAGCGGCATAGAGCGTCCATGTTTTCTACCACACACAGCTGTGCGCTCTACCTCCCTTTTGCTTTTCTGCGGTTCACTGTCCGTTCCAGTGAAATCACGAATCAAAATGCAAACAAATGTTTTTGCTGCTGATATACATCTTTGTACAGCTGCAATTTTGGCTTATTAAAATCAAAAGTCATATTAGAGTGGGCTAGAACCCTGAATGTTTCGTGCTCTAAGCGAAAACATTGCCATGTCATCCATCCAATTCAATTTCTTATCCATGCATTTATCAAATGACCTACAGAATCTGTTGTACTGTACATTACTGGAAGGAAATTTTGAGAAATAGCAATTCAATCTGCTATTGAAATTGCTATTTTAATGATTTGAGTTAATGGTTATTGTTTACACTTTAGTTTTGACTTGAGCAAAAATTAGCAAATTCTATACTGCAGACCTTATCCATAGATCAATGTCACATTTTTAACAGTAAAATATTTCATAGTTAAATTATAATATATAATGAAAATATTTATGAGTGAAGCTAGTTTCATAATATCACAACTAGCACATCTGTGCCCTATTTTAAAACACTATTTTGTCCATTCATACACACACATTAAGCACCAGTCTTATAAATGCAGAAGTGAAATTTCCATGTCAGCCATTTGATTTCCAACCTGGCAAGATTTTTGATCCACCTGTAAGCAATTACAATGGGTGTAGATTGATATCTGCCATTAATGTAGGTTTCTTATTGTTCTCATGTCAGTCTTTTTGAGAACAATGCAGAGCAGAGGCAGTTAACTAAAACACTTTGTAGATGTCACCCGAGAAACTCGACATTTATGTCATCAGCTGTCCGTAAATTAAATTGTTTACTATTCCAGTGTTTTCTGCTATGATAAAATCATTGCATAAGCTGCTGATTGTGAAACCATATAGTGCTGCTTGAATTGTGCATGAACCCATTTTCCTCTCACTTTCAAGGCTGTAAAGATTTGAAGCGCGTAAATAAGTGAAAATTTCTTTGTCGTTTCTTTTGGATGGCCTTCAGTAATTTATCTCCACTGTTTAGAGAAACAGAAAAATTATATAGTTTTTCCCTCCCCAGAGCCATTTGTCCAGCCATTTTTATTGAGTTAGCCATGTTAACAAAGCATGTTGTTGAAGTTATGAAGGATATGAAGACATAATTTGCTTTTATCTAGAAATATCTACTGGATTTATTGACTAATTTTTTAATTAAAAACGACATTTCTGCATAACACATTCTTTGCCATGTTGTTCAACTCATTTCAGATGATGTCAAGCAGTAGTTATTTGAGACATAGAGGCATTGATTGATGTTCTCTAAATTTAATTGCTTATGATTTCCACCCAGAAAGAGCCAGAGGCAAAGCCAATGCAAGCAGTTATTCGTTTAGAGAGTTTGGATGAATATAACATTTGACAGGTAGCTCTAAACAAACCCAAATTAATGGGTTTAATATTCAATGTATATGGCAGTCTTAAATCTCAACCAGTGGATAGCACTGGCATTCTTCCTAGGCTCATGATATGTAATTAAGTAAGCTGGTATTGGAGTATCACAGCAGGATATCTTGTAATATGCTAGAGTATTGGCAAACAAGCGCTATAAATGTCATACATATCTGTTAAGTCTCATATATCATCATGAACACGCTTGGTAAGAATTCTCATTCTCCGAGGCAGCTATAAACCAAAGCTGTTGGCAGTCTTTTTTTATTTGCAGGATTATACCATTGCGTGACTTTTTACAATAAAGCAATATTGAGTATAAGATGAAATCATTTGATTCAGTTCATTTCGCTTGTTCATATTTGTGGATTACTGAAGGGAAAAATGTCCTATTTATAGATACTGTGTCTTGGAAGGTTACAGTATTTATAGATGAATTCCTACAGAAATGTAAGTAGTTTCCCAGTCATTTTCCTGTCTTTCTCACCAGGCCAAATTAACTTGCATTTTACTGTTACATAATGCATTGAAATTTAGTGCTGTTATTTATTAGTACAGAGGGATCAACACACTACTCGGAGAGCTTTTGAATTCCTTTTTTCAAAGTTGTCTGTGGATTGTCCTTCCTTCCTGATGGTCTCTATGTTTGTGTGCCAAGCTTTAAGAATCTCTCTTATTTGTGGCAGGATGTACCAGGGCAATACACAAGGCTATTGAAGTGAATTACAGAGAAAGATGCATCTGTGAAGTGCCCTCTTCAAGACACATTGGGCATTCTATGAATCTGGTGATATGTATAAATTACACATACTCTATACACTTTTAACAATGAATTATAGGTCTTTTTTTGTAAAAGCACCAACAATAGTCAACCCTATAACCATGGTTCCCTTTCGAACGGTCACTTCGTATTGCGTAGCTATACGCAGTGGAGAAACTCATTTTCCTCGATTTACTGAAGCCTATATGTAAAACGCATTTGCAGCTGCACAGCTAGCAGACTGTGCGTCAGGCATGCTCATAGGCCGTGCTGCAGCAACTGCACATCCAATGGCGCGGGCGACTCTGACGTGCGACCAATGAGCTAGCCCAACGTCAGAGCCCACCGAGGGGGCGTGGCCTAGCCTATATAGACCCCCGAATTCGCCATTATAGCAGATTTTTACTCCTTCAGCGACAGTACACATGTCCCTGAGCTTTCTACTGTTATCTGCCGTCGAACAAGCCTTTTCAGCCTGAGCGAGCTTCTCTTCAGCAGACTTCGCCTGCACTTCGTCGTCTCCTGACGCCGTCTCACCTGTGGCTATCCGGCGACAGCCTATATCCTTTGTCAAAAGCTTGTGTTTTGATTTCAGATGCCTCGTTCATCCTGCGACACGTGCGGAGGCCGTCTGCACGAGGCAGACCAACACTCAAGCTGCATTTCCAGCCTGGGGATCGACCATGCGGAGAATGCACTCTCTGCCGGCGGATGTGCGGCCTGCGAAAGCATGCCTATCTCCATGCTGCGCAATCGGCTAGCTCTCTCTCGAGACGGTGATGCCGCTTCAGCCACGCTGTCTATTCCTAGGAAGAAGAAGCTCTCTCGACCCTGTCACCGCCTCTCAGTCGGTGGCCAGTGGTTCAGCGACCAGGACGAAGTCCGACGCCGAAATGCTTCGGATTCTGACGAAGGCCGTCGCGGACCTCGAGCTAGAGTGGACCACGCCCGAGGAACCACCGCGTAGTCGGCTGGATGGATGGTTCCTGTCGGGGCGCCAGCAGGCCCCTCGTCACAAACCAGCGCCATTTTTCCCCGAGGTCCACGAGGAGCTCACCAAGGCCTGGCGCGCACCGTACTCAGCACGTGTGGGATCTGCAGTTTCCGCGACGCTCTCCTCCGTGGACGACGCAGCGGAAAAGGGTTGTGAGTCTTTGCCGCCCCTCGAAGAGGCCGTGGCTGCTCATCTTTGCCCGAGCACTGCAGCTAGCTGGCGAGCTAGAGCCTCTCATCCCAACAAACCCTGCCGAAACACCTCAGCCCTCGCTGGACGCGCGTATTCCGCCTCCGGTCAGGCTGCATCGGCCCTGCACACGATGGCCGTGTTGCCGGTCTACCAGGCCAAGCTCCTCCAGTCCATGGACGAGGCTGGCCCGGACCCGGAGGCCTTTTGAGACCTGAGAAGTGCTAAAGACCTAGCTCTGCATGCTATTAAGGCTACAGCACAGGCCATCGGAAGGAACATGGCGAGCTTGGTCGTGCTCGAGCGCCACCTTTGGCTCAACCTCACCGAGATCAAAGAAGCCGACAAGACTAGATTTCTCGACGCCCCTGTTTCCAGCTCCGGTCTCTTCGGCCCGGCTGTGAAGGGATTCTCGGAGAGGTACACAGAGGCACAGAAAGCGTCCCAGGCTATGCGGCGCTTCTTGCCAAAACGCTCGAGCTCCGCGACCAGCAAGCCCAAGCCACCGCCTTCGCCTCATCCAGCCAAACCGGTGAAGCAGGCCTCTCAGCCCCGCCCTGCAGCTGCTGATAGCCACCGCCAGTCAAGGCCCGCGAAGTGCTACCCGCTCCCCCGGTGTCAAGGCCCAGCATCGTGAGCGACCAGGTACCTCCGAAGTCGTCCTAGCACAAGGAGGGAAGAGAGAGGGCTTGTGTCTCGCGCAAGCCGGACCACCCTCGAAAAAACCAGCAAAACTTCCCACAGCTCCCTGTTCAGTTTAGGCGGCTGGGGATTTTATTATTGTAAACAGGCCCACACCAATGAGCGCGTCTTTGCAAACAAACGCCGTTTTCACGGCGACCCAAATAAAGCACAAAAAGAGCATGTTTCTAAATCACAACACACGGGTTCATGGTCCCCCTTCACTAGGTTGTCCCCTCCCTGTTGTAACACTGACTCCCCCCAGGCAAAAGCCTGTATAGTCAGTCAAACACTCAGTATGTGCCCAAATCACATTATAAGGGTATCAGGTCCCCCTATGTTAGGCGGCCCGTCCCATTCAGTGTGTCATGCCCTAGCCACACGGGCCATGGCCTGGCAAGCCATCCCCGGTGTGTCGAGTTGGGTTATAAAAACTATAAAGCGAGGCTACTCGCTCCAATTCGCTCGCTGACCCCCGAAATTCCAGGCGGTTATCGAGACATCGGTGAGAAGCAGCGTGGGTCACGTGCTTCACACCGAAGTTCAAAATTTATTAGCAAAAGGAGCAATAGAGTCAGTCCCTCCCGCGCTAATGTATTCAGGGTTTTACAGCCGCTATTTTCTAATTCCAAAGAAAGACGGCGGACTCAGACCCATACTAGATCTGAGACATTTGAACAAGGCTCTCACGAGACGGCCTTTCAAAATGTTAACACTCAAACAAATTCTCGCGCAAGTTCGCCCGGGCGATTGGTTTGTTACAATGGATCTGAAAGATGCATATTTTCATATTCAGATCGACCCTCGTCACAGGCCATTCTTGAGATTCGCCTTCGAGGGGAGGGCATATCAATACACCGCTCTAACGTTCGGTCTGTCCCTGGCACCCCGCACATTCACGAAATGTATGGATGCAGCGCTCTCCCCACTGAAATGTCAGGGAGTGCACGTGCTGAATTATCTCGACGACTGGCTGGTGCTGGCGCAGTCGAGAGACGAACTGATAGTTCACAGGGATTTGATTCTCAGCCATCTAAAATACCTGGGACTCACAATCAATGTGACCAAGTGCAAACTGACCCCCAGCCAGACTGTAGTCTTTCTGGGCACGGTTTTAGACTCGGTGACAATGAAAGCGCGGCTCACTCACGAGCGCTTTCAGAGAGATTTCAGAGATTTCAGAAACTGCTTGGTCTGATGGCAGCTGCATCGACAGTACTCCACTTGGGATTACTGCGCATGCACCCGCTGCAGCACTGGCTGAAACGCCGTGTGCCAACCCATGCATGGCAGTCAAACAGCCTGCGCATTATGGTGAATCACGGGTGTTTAAGAACGCTGATTCCCTGGCGGGCTCAGGACTGGTACCACATGGGGGTGACCATGGGGGTAGTTTCCAGGAGGAAGGTGGTTTTTACAGACGCGTCCAACCTAGGTTGGGGAGCGCTGCAAAAGGGCAAGCCTGCCTCCGGCCTCTGGTCGAGCACGGAGCAGAGCTTACATATCAACTTTCTGGAAATGAAAGCAGTTGGCTTGGCCCTGAAAGCTTTTCTGTCAAATATCTGTGGTCACCACATCCTAGTCTGTACGGACAACGTGTCAGTGGTAGCCTACATAAATCGCCAAGGCGGCATTAGGTCAGGCAACCTGCATGCTTTGGTGAGGGACCTCCTCCTGTGGGCACAGGCCAGTCTGAGCTCTCTGAGAGCAGCGCACATCCCAGGCGTCCAAAATCTGGGCGCGGATATGCTCTCACGGGGCAACACTCCCCTAAGCGAGTGGTCCCTGAACCCTCAGATGGTCAGTCTAATATGGGAGATGTTTGGCGAGGCCGAAGACGACCTTTTCGCCTCGAGAGCCAAAACCCACTGCAGGGTGTTCTTCTCGAAAAACAGGTGGCTGGCTCATCCCTGGCCCAGCCGCCCCCTTTATGCTTTTCCCCCCGTTACGATGATCCCACAGGTCATCGAACGGGTTAGGGAGAACGGATGCCCAGTCCTTCTGGTGGCTCCTCTCTGGAAATCCAGACCATGGTTTCCGGAGCTGGTTCAGTTGTCAGACACGATCCCCTGGCCTGTTCCAATGAGTAAGGATCTCCTTACACAGGCCAACGGAACGATATGGCATCCCGACCCTATTTATGGGCCCTCCATGTGTAGCCCCTAAACGGGTACCCGGGGACCTTCCTGACAGAATCTTAAGCACTATCTCTGAAGCAAGGGCCCCGTCTACTCGGCGCCTGTATGCTTTGAAGTGGTCGGGTTTTTCCAGCTAGTGCTCGAAAAATCGTGTTGACCCAGAGTCATGTGAGGTATCTGTGGTACTCTCCTTTCTGCAGGAGCTACTGGACGCGGGCCGCACCCTGTCCACGCTCAAAGTTTACGTGGCAGCCATCGCAGCGCATCATGCTTTGGTGGCTGGCCACTCTCTGGGAAGAAATGACCTGTTGGTAAGGTTTCTGAAAGGCGCTAGGAGGATTAACCCCTCCAGGCCCCCTACGGTGCCGCCTTGGGACCTCTCCACGGTCCTTAGGGCCCTGAGGGGACCGCCTTTTGAGCCGCTCCAGTCGGTTGATCTAAAACCACTCTCGCTAAAGACTGCTCTCCTATTGGCATTGGAATCTATCAAGCGAGTGGGAGATCTGCAGGCTCTCTCTGTGAGTCCTGAATGTTTGGAGTTTGGGAAGGATGACTCCAGGGTCATTCTCAAACCCAGGCATGGGTACGTACCCAAGGTGCTCTCAACGCCGTTTAGAGCACAAGTTATTACGCTATCAGCCCTTCCCCCTTCGGACGAGGATGGGGAGGTTAATCTTCTCTGTGTCTGGTCTCGTCTACAAAAAATTACTATGCATAATCACACATATATATATATATATATATATATATATATATATATATATATATAAAAAAAACCCGCTTAGGCCGGTTATAAAATTGTGCTAATAATCCTGACAGTGTCTGGTTTTGTTAGTATGTTCTGTCAGTTGTACTGACTCATATATATTATTCAGGCCCGACAGTGTCTGGTCTGTTATGTGTGTATGTATGTGTATATATATATATATATATATATATATATATATATATATATATATATATATATATAGCTACGCAATACGAAGTGACCATTCGAAAGGGAACTACTCGGTTACTATCGTAACCTCAGTTCCCTGAGAGAGGGAACGAGTATTGCGTAGCCGGCCACACTATAGTTACTGGTGAAGTTGTCGCTTCAGTCGTATAAACCTGCTATAATGGCGAATTCGGGGGTCTACATAGGCTTGGCCACGCCTCCTCGGCGGGCTCTGATGTTGGGCTAGCTCATTGGTCGCACGACAGAGTCGCCCGCGCCATTGGATGTGCAGTTGCTGCAGCACAGCCTATGAGCATGCCTGACGCTCAGTGTGCTAGCTGTGCAGCTGCAAGTGCGTTTTACATATAGGCTTCAGTAAATCGAGGAAAAGGAGTTTCCCCACTGCGTATAGCTACGCAATACTCGTTCCCTCTCTCAGGGAACTGAGGTTACGATAGTAACCGAGTAGTTTTGTACTTTGCAGAAATATCTAAAATTCTAATGGCCCGTTCACACCAAGAACGATAACTATATGAGCAACAACACCAGGCACCAGCGGACTCAAGGCTCAAGCTCTTTAATGTTGGAAAGATTTTGATTGGCTGTCAATTTTTTTTATCATTCATCAGCTGGAAAAAATCGCTCTGAAAGTGATTCCAACTATATAATTTATCGGTGCCATTATCGTTAGCTGTAGTTGTGCTGTGGACTCTGCTATTCTTTTATATTTAGAGCAATTTTTAGAACTATATCTTTATGGTTATATTTATGGTTATCTTTCTTGGTGTGAACGGGCCTTTAATCACGTTACTTCTTTGAGCTCATTGTTATATGGCATAATACTTAATTTACTAAATTTAAATTTAGCTTATGATGGCTTAATACTGTTTACAGTATAGCCTGGCACCCCTTTCAAATTATTAACTATTTTATTTAGACACAAGAACAGCACTATAAGTGTGTTCAGAGTTCAAATTAGTCCATAAACAATGATGGATTTGAAAGTGCTCCAAAATTGCCTTTACGCTCTCTCCTAAAATTGACAGCAAATGACCATTTACTTTTTTCTTTTCTTTTTTTGGGGGGAATTTACCTATTTTTTAAATATTTTTTTTTATTATTATTTTTTTTTATCAGGGCATAATAATCTATTTTTCATAGCCTTGGGTTGAGACTGTTTTCATAACTTAATCATCGTTTACTGTTCATTACATTGAATGTGGCTGGCATGGTTGTTACATTCCTTTGCCAGGATTGTTTTATCCAAATGATAGTAATGATCTTCATGATCCTTTGTAAGTGCTTCAGTTCCCAATGACTTTTCACTTCTGATGTCAGGTTTCAGCACTACGATAACTACCACCAATGAAGAGCTTAAAGACAAACAGACCTTTAACCAAAGGGGATTTTAGGCTTGGATAAATATCTCTCCTTGCATCTTTGTTTGGGGCATCTTTTTTTTTCAATATGATTACCTATCATTTATATTAATAATGTTTTAGATTTAGTTTTTTTTTTTTTTTTTTTTATGGCAGACATGGCAGATGATGAGCTGTAGATAATTAAAGATGAAGTAAATTGGCACAAAAACAGAACAATTGTGCAATTGGGCATTAGCATCATTTTAGTATTTTGTGCCAGACATAATACTAGCTGTCCAGACCTGTTAGGTGGGCACTGAAACGTCTTGTAATCCATGTGTTTCAGCGATCAGGTCAAATAGAATGTGAACGAGCATGTTGATAGTGAAAAACGTTTACTTATTTGCCAACAAATTATGAGTTTGATCCGCGTCTCTCTTTGGTGTGGATTAGCCTCAAGGTTTTGGCTTGGCAGAGGTCCACTCATCCTGTCTACATGTTTACCTCAAAATTCCAAGCTTCTGTTATTCATAGATGATTCCTTTCTTGCTCATTATTTGCTGTTATGGGTATGGCATGTGGTCCTATAAACAAATTTGCACAATGCTATGATAGTTTTTTTTTTTTTTCATGTTTAGCTCACTTGTAAAAGCATGACTGAAACATCCTGTTTTACCAAATATTTGTGCGCTACTTGCAAAAGCTATACTTCTAACTTAGGAAAAATATTGATTTAATTACTTTTCTGCACATTCATTGTGTATGTTGCACATAGCTTTCTTTGTGTGTTAATTGACCATTTACCTGAAAATCACTTTTTTTTAAGAACAGATCTTAAGTGTCTAATTGATGTATATTTTGTCTTTTACTTTTGCAAGTTTTATTAGCGAGAGGTCCGAAAATGAGGGAAGAAGGCAAAAATGGGACCGGGCAATGTGAACTTGTTACTAGTAGGGTTTTGTATATAAAATGTAGTTAGCATTTTATGTATGAACAACTTTAACTTGAGACCTTAAAAGGTTTAAGAATCCTTTTTACGGTAGATTCATAGAATATTAACTCCATGAAATTAAAAGAGTTAATTTTATTGCATTTAATCAGTGAAATATGTTTTTGAAAGAAGTCTCTTCTGCTTACCAAGGCTGCATTTATTTGATCAAAAACACAATATAACACTACTATTGCGAAAGATTATTACAATTTAAAATAAACCTGTTCTACTTTTATATATTTGTAATTTATTCCTGTGATACAAAGCTGAATTTTCAGCATCATTACTATTGCATTCTAGCTGAATTTAAGTATATAAGCAAGTTAAAAAAATTCCACTGATCCCAAACTTTTGAATGTTGAATGTATAATTTAATGGTGTTAATCTCATTAATGTCCATATTACATATTTCACAGTACATCAAAATGTACAAAAATGCACATGTAATTGTCACTTACGAATATCCAAAAACTAATTGAATCAACCTGGATCTGGAAATTGGAAATTTTGTTATCCTTTTAATTTCCACAGTTCAGTGTATCTGAGCACATGTGTTAAACTTTTCAATGTGGCTCCCTCCCAAATTACCTTGTTACAATACCTTAACAGACCCCGTTGTGAGGATGAGTCTAGTTATCACCAAAAATAGCCAGGTAATCTAACTTTCAGTCTAAGTTTCAGTCCCCTGCTGTACTGACAAACCCTTGGCTCTTTCCAACTACATGAAAAATAGCACTGTCACTCTGTCTTTGCCACACACTAATCCTTTTTAAACATAATTTTGTCATTATTCATTTGCCCATGCCATGGTTTTGAGGGGGTTTGCGTTGAATAGGTGCCAATAGTTTGAATGCAGACTACTGAGGATTTGGCTTCCTAAGGAGAAACAGATGTTGGCTTTGGCCTGAATTAAAACAGGATGGTCGAGACACAGGTTGATGATGTATGGAGCTTTGTACTGTGTTAACGTGTGTGTGTGTGTGTGTGTGTGTGTGTGTGTGTATGTGTGTGTGTGTGTGTGTGTGTGTGTGTGTGTGTGTGTGTGTGTGTGTGTGTGTGAATATTTATTTATTATGAATATTTTCATATTTCATACAGGATCCACCAAAGCTATAAATTGCTAGTACAGCTAAATTGTGCTTATTTTAATTCTTATGGAAAGACATTAAATGTGTTAAATTGCATGATTGATGTGCCAGTGGATAATGAAGTCAAGCATGGATTGTCAAGAAACTGTTAATGTGGGTTTGCATAGGAAATTGTACAGGGTTCCGCAAAACCACAGTCTGGGGTTTTTCTTCCTTTTAGGTGGTTAACGTTTTGGGATTTGCATTGTATATTTTACTAGCAGAGCTTTTCGTTTCTGTTTTGCTGTCTTGCTTTATACACAATTTGTGGTCATTTTAACTCTTAATTTATTCTTCCATAATTTTTAACAAGCGAAAGGAAATGTTCTGCACTGTGCTACAGTAGTAATAATTTTCTATTGCTAGCAGCTGGATATTCAAGCGTTCGGATGCCAGGCCGGTCTTTTTTTGTGCATTTTGTCTTTGTACCACCATTATAATATTGTATGCTCCTGAATTTTAATATTTTTGTCAGTCCGATGGACTTAACAGGTCATACATAAATCTTAGTCATTTAGACATACTGCTTTCAGTTCAGGACATGCAAATTGTACAAGCTCGGTTTTCTTGCTAAATCGCAGGGAAAAACTTGGTCATCTGATACCCCATAAGCCTTTGACTCTAACAAATTGGATGTGAAAGAAAAAACTTCTTTGTCTGAGAATGCTTTAACTGCAGCTATCGTTAAAATCGCCTTGTTGACGTATATAATATATTTTCCGCTTAACTGAATCATTTGTTTCCAAGCAACAACTTTTTGTGCTGATTTGGTGTTTTTGTAAACCTCTTTCCAGAGGTCAGTGCCTCCAGGATTTATTTTTCACCAAACAGGGACGTGTTCATTCATTCATCCCATCATTCATTCATGTCCTTTGGCAGTAAAGGTGTCACTTTTTATAAAGCAGCCCAATGGTCAGGCTAAGCACTTGACATTTTCCTGGAAAAACCTCCCGTTACTGTGCAAATCGTGAGTCTATTGAGGGTTCCAGTAGTCGAAGCCCTTTCTTCATCATTGATCTGGCCCAAAGCCAGGGGTGTAGTATGGTTCGAGTTAAGAGAGTATAAAGTGCAGAAAGGATGTCCGTAAACGTGGATTCTGTATAACAACCTATGGACGGGCATGTTCTCTGTAATTTCCGGGGTTGTCAGGGTGAGAGACATCACACAGGTTAGATTCAGTGCCAGTCCTCCTTAACACGCTTCTAAAGATACCTTCACTTCCTCCGCCTGCTGTATATTGAAGCCAGACGTTGCAGATTTCAGACTGATTTCTTGGTTGTTCACTCGGTTCCAAGGGTTTGTGTATCTGAGACGACGCACATCTTTTCTTTGTTTGTTTTAATTACCCTTATCATTTACAGGCTCAAAAGAAATATCGTGTGATATTTAGATGGTTCAGATAACGAAATTGGTTACTGAGTGTCAAGAGAGAGAGATGGAGATGAGAAGAGAGATTGCTCCACATGTGATTACTGGCCAAAAGGAGACACAGAACTGCATCTAACCACAACCACATGGGCTTTGGGGGGTCTTTTCTAGAACCCTACGACTGTAGTGAAGACAACAAAGAATTAGGCATTTCTAATGTCAGTGAGCATGTGCAACAACAAAAACAAAGACGTTCACATGTGCGTCTCAGGTTGGGAATTTTGAATGTGATGGGAAAAACAAGACCTCACACGATAATGACTGCAGCAGGTCGTTTAATGTAATTCACGTCCAAAAGTGATTATCAAAGCAGTTTTCTTTTTTTCCTTTCAATGACATTTTGTGAATATTTTGATATTTTGGAGGATGTTGGCCATTGTAGCAGATCATTCTGCACATTTACACAGTGAGAAGTGTTGTGATTTGACTGCATGGCAACTGATTTATTATTTTCTGAACATCTGACAATGCTTCAGTTGGGAATGCGGAACTAAGTGTGAAGTGAACATTATTAAATTAAACAAACTATTCATGCAGGTTTTATGTATATGTTTTTGTTTGTTTTGGATAAGACAAGGCTTGACAGGGAATTTTAGAGAAACTGTCATATACCCACACAACAGTTCAAAAGTTTTGGGTTGGTAAGATTTAAAAAAAAATAATAATTTTTCAAGTCTCTTATGTTCACAAAGTTTGTATTTATTCAATCAAAAAATATAGTAAAGTTGTGTTATATTGTCAAAACAACTCTGCTATATTTTAATGTAAATATTTATAATATATTAAAATATATTATAAAAATATCCATTATATTTAAAATATTGCAAAATGACTTCCTCAGTGTCACATTATCCCTCAGAACTTGTTATATATATATATATATATATATATATATATATATATATATATATATATATATATATATATATATATAAAAATTCACCATGATACTAGGATGTTGTGCATGCTTGTTTTGTTAAGGTTTCGTGGGTGTTTTTTAGTGTGTCGCTATGTGGTTGCTAAGGTGTTCTGAATTGTTGGTTGGGGGGTTGTCTTTGATGTTCTAGTCTAGTGCCTTTTTATTGTCTACTAGATGAAAATTATACAACTCATTGTATAGAAAATTAATAGCACATCTGTCCTCAATAAGCCAATTAATTTGAGGTTTAATTTATTTCTCAGGTGCTACATGAATTGAGTTTAATAATCAGGTTAGGGGTTTTGAAAAGCTGGAGGAGAAAGCGTTTTCACACCAGAAAATTACACAAGCAGCTGTAAACATTTGATTGAACAGATAATTCTGTAATGCAAATGCAAAATGCAATGCTTAGTTTGAAGACACTTGACAAAGAGTGTAAATTCCTCTCTTGTATTAAAGGGGTCAGGAACTGCATTGTTTTTTTGTTTTATAATGTTTCCTAGGGTGCACTTATAATGTTAGTATGATTTCAATCAAAAATTTTCCTATTTTTGAAATAAAATGCATTTTTGACCCTGATTTTAGCCTCCGATTTAAAAAAAGGGTAGATTATAGCATTATATTTATATATAGCATTATATTTAGATTGTGGCATGAAAGCTTGCAATGATGAGTGCAAACACAATGTAAATAAGAGATTTGTTGATTATAACAATAGACTATAGATAAATGGGACTTTGTTATAATGGGAGTTTTAGGCGAGAGTCCAGAACTCAGTCACTGATAAACTCAAGCTGTTTTATTGAGTGCTCCAGCATTCTTTGATCGCTTTTTTTATCAGAGTTTAAATAACATTATTTTTTATCCTACTAAGAGAAACAATGTGAAGTTGACCGTTTAGTCTCTGATTTGATTTACTGACACATAGGGCTGTGTGTGTGGTATGACGAAATCAAATGGACGATATAAAAAGTCTATCGTTTCATATTATGCTCTATCGTTAATGACATGGTGTCGCAAAAAACATTATTTACGGCAAAACTTTTTCATCATTTGGATGACTGCAATCTTACACGCCGCCATGGGGATGCAGGCAGAAACGTGAATAACATGGCGAGTGAAGGAGACAGAACCGGGTGGCTCCGAGCAGGACCAGCCAGAACAAACCGAGGAGCTCATTCCTAAACGAGTTTACATTTGGTATTTTATATAGCAATATTTTATGTTGGGCCTGTAGCCTAATCATTTGTTTTTGAAAAGTGTTTTATATTTCATTCATATTTTATATTTCTACATTCTTAATCAAACATTTTCCCACGAGTTCTAAATAAAAGGAGAAAAAATAATTGCATATGAATGAGTACATTTTTGAGTATATACTCAATAAATATATATATAAATATATATATATATATATATATATATATATATATATATATATATATATATATATATATATATATATATATATATATATATATATCAACTATTCATGAATCATTACATATCACTGGTCACAGATCAGACATTAGAATTAACAGTTACTTATATTTTGTGGCAATACTGTCGAGTCCATATCATAAAAGTCTTTTTGCAAATCCTGCGCTGAAATCGTGACTGATTTACCCAAGAATCCAAAGTGAAATGTACCGAATACAAATAAATAATGCTCATTTGAGACATTCACATTGTTGAAAACAAATAACCACATTTATAGCATTAAGATCCTTGGGAAGGTAATATTATTTTTAGTCCAGTGATTCTATATCGTTCTTCTATCCTTGTCATCTCACTAACACGCCAGTGGGGTGTTATAGAAAGGCACATTCGACAACGAGTCATTCTTTGGGCTTGGTACAATAAAAGCTGGTTTTGGACTAACAATAAAGTTTTCAGTTTTGAAACCTACAGGATATTCTTATAGCATGATGACTTCTTATGTCAAAGGCTCAACGAAAATTAGATTTTTCAAATCAGTTCATGACACCTTTAAAGATGATTTTGAGGCAGCATAACCAAGAAGCCCCTCAAGTGTACTTACTTTTTTATTCTATTACACAAAATTGTACAAGTGCTTTTGTTTTCGTGGCTTGTGCGTGACCACTGTAAAGAGCACCATGGAGACCAACTAAACTTTGGCTGGTTAGCATTTAAGATGACTAGACAGTTCAGAAGCTTGAAGATTTGATCCAGCATTATTCTCTTACAGAAAAGCTGCCCAATCAGAGCGCCACAGACGCTGACCTGTGCACAGCACATATTTGGAGTAATATCATTTTTCATGACAAATCGCCTTGTCCTCTGTACCTAGTACAATTGTATCAGAAATGCCTAAGTCAATTCAGTCTATTAGGTTTATGTTAGTCTCAAGGCAACTGTAGCGGCTGAAATTGGACTATGAAGGGGGAGTAAAGAAGTAAATGTAACAGGAAAAACATTTTACTCCAGTGAAAAAAAAAAGACATGATGAATTATACCTTTCATGAAAAAGTGCAGTTCCTTCTAAAGATTATCTGCAATTCGTGATAAAAGGCACTTTTCTCAGGTCTGCAACGCATCCTGTGGTTTGACAGAGATATTTTTAGCAGTGGCAGGAAGTTCCTCCAAAATATGACGTTTGGAAGAAGAAATATTAAAAACCAAAAAGATATCCAAGCACTCTTCAGAGGTAACTGTTCTTTGTAATTTATGCCTTCCTGTAACAGTATTCCCACTAGGCAATGTGTTTTGGAGACATAACACTAGTATTTTCCGACAGCCGTTCTCCTCTCTTGAACTTTCTGGCGAGGCCTTTCGTTCTCACTGCTCGCTCGAATAACCAGCGCACCATGACAGACATTTGGTTCACCTCTGCGTCGATGAGCTGTTTATTCATAAGTATGTGTTTTGACAGATAGCTTGCCGCGGTGTTGCCATAGATTACATAAAGTGAGTTACATAAAGTTAGCTGATCGCCCAAACATCGGTTTTATTTTTAACTCATGGGGCTTGAGATTGTATGTGGACCCCATGTGTTGATATTTGAAGGACACTGAGAACCGCGGAGGACTGTGATGGATGTCAAACTGCTGTTATTGGGGAGATTTTATAAGATTTTGGGGATTCCTAAATATTGCAACATCATATGCTCAGGGGTTTAACACAAGCCTTCGAGAAAATGGCTTTAATGTGAGGTATAATGTTATAAATAAAGCTTTGAATGATTGTTGGAATAGTAGCGCTTGGTCACTGTTTCATACTTTGCTCTAGACTGTATGTTGAACAGCTTTCAAATAATTCATCATGCTGATCCCATGTGTTTGCTTCCAGTTCTTGGCTTGTCTACGGTGAGAGACAACGAAGCAGTTTATGATCACATATCGTACCGTAAACATTGGACAGGGAAAACCAACAAGGTATTTTTTTTAAACTGTGGACAGATCTAGTCAATGCATACTTTGACAGAATGACATTAAATCGTACGCAAGTAATATCTGTTCTAAAGTTGGCCTGCTCCAGATCCAGATTCCTCTCTCGAGCTGTTTATTGCGAACAGGAGTGGCATGAAAACAATAGAGGAGAGTGAGAGGCAGAGCAAAAAAAAAGAGAGGAGGATTGCCAAAGCAACAACTCAACACAGAGATTATATTTCTCCAATATCTCAGGTTTCACAAAACATTTCCCGCTTGCCAGTCTTGTGCTGGAATTTTCTTGGAATTCATTTTTAAAAGCATTGATGTGCATTCTAGATGTGGCCGATATACATTAAAAACTGTGAACCTGTGCAAATTTGTCACCTGATATACATTTACATCACAGTTATGTAAAACTCCACAAAAGGGTTAGGAAAGGTACACCTCCAAAAAAAATTATATTATATTAATTATATTATATTAATAATCAATGTTATATTGCTATTTTGTAATATTTTTGTTCTTTATAATAATATAAATATATAATTTAAAATTATAATCATATTATTTAATTATTTTTATTTTATTACTTTTAATATTATTACCCACCTTATTCCCTCCGATAAATTAAATTTGACATACATTTTTTTTATAATACTGTATATATTTAAAGTGTCACAATTGCACACTGTTTATCAGCTTGAAGTAATTGACCAGCACAGTTTAAATTCAAGTGAAATGTGAACTTCAACTGTTAAACACTGTGCCATATTAATTTCATTAGATATGAATGACTTTAATCAGCATAGTAAAAGAAAAGTCTCTGACTATAACTGGATTATATGGTGCCCATGCCAGTGTGGGGTTTCCAGACAAGCTGAATGCCCATTACACCATGAATCTGAATTCATTTCTATTTCTCATCACCTCAGCATGTCTGAAATGTTGACAGGCAGATCTTTGCATTGGCAGGCTGGTTCTGTCAGGCCCAATTCCAAGCAGTTACACCTAAACAAGCACCAGCACTTCTGTGATTTAACGTGAACGTTAAAGCATGAGGGAAAAAAAGACTTCAGTCCAGTGAGTTACCGGAGGCACACCGACTCCCTACTCTTATAAAAAGACCTGTGGGTGGTGTTACAGTGAGAGAAGACAAGAAAAACGAGGAACCACATCTGGGGCCAGTGTGGAGGAATGTAGGGTGAGTTTTTGTCTATGTGTGTGTGTGTGTGTTCCAGGCTCTTGATCTGTGCCACATTATCAAGATTCTTCTAAGCATTAAAGTAGAGAAAGTGAAGTGGCCCTCTGCGTCAGAGCACCATCAAAACAATTAGACCCCCCTGAACATGTATATTCACACTTGGCATTAAAAAAGCTCTAAGATTAAATCAGTTTTCAGAGGCCCAACTCAACCAAAGGGCGTTTACTGACATACAATATAAGATATAATGGGATCTAGACTCTAATAGGGCCCTTACACACTTAATACTGAAACTTCAAACACCCACACACTTACACAAAGCCTGCGCTGAGTTACACACTCATTATATATCGTCAAACGTTAATGGAGGTCTGTGTAATTTACAGTTTCCAGCTGTAGCGGTTTTTGCGAAGGAAAAGGGGAAAGAGATGCCTGCCGTGAATTCATGAAATAATACGACCTTATGCAGCTGGTAATGGCTTAGGCTCCTGGCCAATTATGTGGATGCTAATTATGAAGGAAATTGAGATTTTGTTATGCGTTTGTTAGCCTGTGATATCCAGCTGTGAACGTTGATGACTCTTCGTGCTGTACTTGGCTGGATAGTCTGGAAACTGTATCTGTGAGTATTAAATAGAAAGTATCAAGTTCAAGTGCTATGCTAAGCTTGAAGTCATCATGGATGGATTTGAAATGGCCCCAATTAATTTTGTTGATTCACATTCCTGGTCTTATTGTGCATGATTCATTAGCGCCTTTGCAATTACCTCCCTCTTGAAGCTGGAATACAATATTCAAATCTGAGCACTTTCAAACACTAGACATCACTTGTTGACTTTGAAAGTGGTTTCAGAGGAAAAACTCTGCATCGTAAACTAAGCGACTGAGGATCACGCACTAACATACTTTCAACTCGTTCTGAACAAAACAAACTCATGCAGAAAAGTGCACCTCATTGCTAGGAAACACAGGATAACTGAAAACTATATGTGTTCTAAAATCATCTCAACATGTTTTATGTCCTCTGACTGGATGGAATCATAGTCTGAAACAAAAAAAAAACAGAGTGCTCATCATACTCTGTTATTTTCTGTGAGATATGTCAATTCCAACTGACCAAAATCTGCAGACTGACTCTGACTATTGGTGGACTCCTCCAAGTCGTGTAGTTAAGTCTAAATTTTAGTCTGACGTGTCCTAGGTGTCAGTGACCATACACATATACACACACACACACACACACACACACACAGAGTGTTGGAGAAAGTTACTTTTATAAGTAATGCATTACAAACCTATTTAATTGTTGCGGGTTTCAGTAATTGCGTAATTTAAAAAAGTAACAGAAATTATGTTGTAAATTAAAAGTAATGCGCTACCTTACTAGTTACTTGAATAAAGTAAAAATACTGTTTTACTTAGAAATGTTGCAAAATTAGCAGAATATGATTAATGTTGATGTGTTTTAATTTGAATATAATATATTTAGATTTGAACTGTATCAGAGAAATACAAAAAAAAATTTGTATCTTTAAAAAGTTCTCTCATGAAATTATATGACCTTAAAAGGGTTTTTATAGGGCATCATAGGAACTATATAGGCACCTTACCTTTATTTAAAATTCAAATAGAATTTGATTTGAACTAAACTGATGCTATAGACTCCATGTACCATGGTACATTTCTCAGTGTAGCCAGAATGTATGTTATTTCCTCCATTTGAACTGTCTGTGTGTGTGTTTATTCCAGGTCTCTACTCTGTTTGTTTATAAGGTAATTAGAGATCTCTCAAAGCCCAGCAAGTGGGGCTGAGGTCACGCTAATCCAGACCTGATTTTCTCCTGGTAACCGGATCCCCATCCGTGTGGGAAATTAAATAAACACAACATTAGGAAAGCACAGGTGCTACCGTACCCACTAATAACATCTGACAGTCAAGTAAAATCTCTGTTTAAAAGCGAATGTGACTCACTGTTAATGCACCTGTTTTTATTTGGATAATTTTCATAATTTTCATCTATCATTTAGCAGAGGCTGAAAAAATAAAAAACGTTTCCTTTTCCACACTAATGTATCTAAACAAAACCCTCCCAGCTCATTTTTTTGCTGTCTGACTTGCTGTAAGCCCTTTTAACGTGCCAGAAAAACTCCATCTGCGAGTAAATGCACCTGCTCTGTGAGGACTAAAATGCTCTCAGTAGTCGAGATCAGGTGCTTAAGTGAGTGAACAGGGCTCAAGGGGAACGTTCTAAATGGAGTAGCATTTGTGTTAATCAATAGGTGATATTGAATAAATGTGACAAGACTTCTTTTCTTCCATTCACTTACAAAGATCTGTATTGAACCTTGTGTCACTGCATGCTAATTCTTTTTCTTTCTCTTTTTCTCTTACATAACATTGATTTGGTTAGAAGTCTGGTTGTGACTCAACCTGAACCAATGTATTTCATCCGTATTAAAACCTCCTGAGGTTGGGTTCTCATTTGGATCCTCCCCTCCTGAGACGTGTACACTATTGGAGCGATCGGACCACACTGCAGTGCCCCACATCATCCTCTGCGCTTCAATGTGATCTTATCTTTACAATCTGGCCCCTAGAGGATGTTAAATTGTAAATTATGTAACAGCCTGCAGTGGCATGGCATTCTGGAATAATAATCTACTGCGTGAAAACATCTGTGTGACAGGAAGGTCCCACAAAAAAATCTGAGCAATTGTAGTTACTTATCCTAATCCATAGAAATATGGTTTCACTCACAGTTGATCAGGTTCAATGCAGAAATAATATTAAATACAATTTTGGATTTCTTTGATTTAGCTTTTGGTGGCTTTAAAATGAGGAGTGCATAGTTAAATATATAGTGTTTTATTGTACTAAGTTTATTAACTCTTTCCCCGGCTTTCCATGTTTTCACTGTTATACGATAGGGGGCGCTATGAAACATCTTCTGAAAGAGAACTGAATATCCTGATCAAAACACAGGCGTTGAAGAAGCAGAAACATGTGATATCATGTAAGCTGATGCAAATGTAAAATAATGCGATCATCAACATTTAAACAGCATATAAATCAAAAAAGCCTAATGTTACTCCATCTGTTTTGATTATCGTTCTGGATTCGATCTGAATGTAGTCTTTGACAGTAGTCTTGAATAGTCTTTAATCAGTTTTTTGCTCAAAATGTTGCTTTTTTATGAAACTTACCCACATTCAAGTGTTGATAAAAAGGATGAAGCTAGAATAAAACATGGCTGTTGTTTTTTAAAAGCAGAGGGTCTGTTCTTTCTTTTGATATAGTGCATGTTCAGATATTCATACAACAAAATATTCTGGGGGCCATGAAGCTGGGGGCTGATAACTTTTTTCAAAAACGCTGGGACCATTAAGAGGAAACATTTTAAAGGGGTCATATCAAATTAAATTGTCTCTGATCTTTTGAAATAAGAGTTTGATGTAATATTAAAACATATTGTAACTTTCAGAGCTCAAAACTTCCTCTCCCGTCCAAAAATATCTGGGGGGTTTTCTAAACTAAACTGAAAAAATTGTTCTGAACCTTCACAACTTTCTGACTTTGGACAGATCTCACATCTATGAAAGCTACGGATCTCAAATCTATGGAACTTTTTTTTCTTGCAATTGTAAGTTTATATCCCACAATTCTGACTTTTTTCTCAGATAAACTCGCAATTGCGATTTATGGAGTCGTATTGCAAGATGCACAATTGCGTGGGGGAAAAAAGTCAGATTTGTGAATTATAAAATCGCAATTGCAAGGAAAAAAGTCAGAATAGCAATTGCGAGGGGGAAAGAAAAGTCAGAATTGTGAGAGAAGCGTCACATTTACTTATTTTACATTTTCATTCCGTGGCAGAAAAATGCTTCCATACACATCAGTGCTGCTGTGTTTAGAAATATAAATCTTTTCAAATCGTGTAATTCTTTGCTTTGTGTGGCACCTCCCATTCTGAGTATCCTTTTGAAAGGTTTTCAATGTTAAGAAGAATAATTCCCTTAACTTCATATTATATAATCAGACATTTATAGATTTATAGTATTTTTTTATATATAGTTTTTGTAGTATTTATTTTATGTATAGGTGCTTAATATTGTGAAACTTATCTCAGAAGTATGTATCTAATTTCCTTCATGAAGACTCCAGTAGGCTCGAGTGTCTCTCAAAGGTCCTGTCATGAAAAATGGTCATTCTAGAGATTCTGGCCTTTATCAGGCTGTCAGGCTTTAACCACTCCACGCCACTAATATGGGGAGTGATTAAAAGGATTTACATTAATATGTGTCATGTTTTTTAATCCTAGTGCTATTGACCTGATCTTTAGAAAAAAGTCAAATTTTTTTCCCCACTGATTTTGTAATTTGCCGCTCATCTGTACAGTGGATGTTATTCAGAAACAGACCTGAACACTTAGACTGCACAGACTCATGAATGGTGTTGTGTTTTCAAGCTTTTGAGATTAAACCAGCACTGTGTCACACAGATTATGAATCGGTGTAAGTAGCCATAGTCTATATAAGACGTCAGAACAGAACATCTGGGGTCGCTCAAGGCAAAATATTATAGTCCTTGTGAAGTTTTGTATATTTACATGGTTTGGGATTGTTTGATGTATACAGTATAGCTTGGTTTTGTGTTTGAACATTTCTGGCTCTGTTTAGATCATTATGGGATTTGGTCCAGCTGGATTTCATGTTCTCCTGTACATTAAGCCTGCATAATTATTCATATTAATGACGCATGCACTAATAAATACTTTCATGCAGTCCAGATTTTGTTTCTTGATGCCTCATTTGCATGCCTCATATCTTATAACATCCAATACATTTTATAACTAAAATAAAGGGTAAAAAAAGATATCATTGATACTATGATTGATAACCTAAATACATAATTACAAAAATAAAAATCATCATGATAGGTTTCAAAGTTTGTGTTTTATATGAGTTTTTTATAAAGAGATTTAAAAAAAAACTAAAGTTGTGAATATGAATATTTGTGAACACCAGATGGATGGAACCCTGAGAGTAAACAGCTCAGAGAGTCAATAAACAAAGCTTTAAAAATATTTTTGGAAAGCTTACCCTAGCAGACACCGGTCCAGGGTCAGTTCTGGCTGTTCTGTGCGTTCTCCTCTCTGAGTTTTGGGTGTTTGTTAAGATGGGGACATATTAGAGTTTGTCTATTTGTGGAGCATCAGGGTGGTTTTGGTGTCAGCATA
Organism: Gila orcuttii; assembly: GCA_026230005.1. Lineage (NCBI taxonomy): Eukaryota > Metazoa > Chordata > Actinopteri > Cypriniformes > Leuciscidae > Gila > Gila orcuttii. The sequence goes on from JAPDVR010000014.1 coordinate 24,620,243, forward strand.
CCAGAAAAAGATTTTCTCTTTTGGATCTCTATGTACCTAAACCTACATCCTGACTATACTGTACTGTATGTGTTTGTGGAAGTTCTTGGAATTTCAATTACATACTTTAGTATACTTATAAATCTGAGCACATTGTTGAGATATCTTCTGATAGGAGATACATGTAAGATGATATTACTAGAGATTTTTTCCTTTGTTTCTTAAAATCTCAAATGGCACTTAATTAATTAAACTTACCGCATTTGCATGCCTTGTTGTTTATGTTTCTATAGCGGTGTGCATATGCATGTGTGAGTGAATGTCTTTGTGTACATGACTGCAAACATGTGTCGAAGTGTGAAAATCACCTCCACCTCGTTCAGTTCTCATACCCATCATCACCTCCCAAAGCAGGAGATTTGTGCCTGCTCAGCCCTCCTCTTCCACTTCTCAGTGCTTCCTCCCCATGGACTCTCTCCATTTCTGCTGTTTTTCACCATAAATGTGAGTTACGGCACTTGTGTGGCACTGCACAGTTGATTTGACAGTTCTGCGTTTTAGTGTGGGCTGCCTTAATACATATATTAGAAAAAAAGAGGGAAAAAAATGTATGTATGTTTTAATTAGCACATAGGCTAGATAAACATCCATTAAAAGGTTAAAGGTTCTCCTATCGCATCATGATACCTTAAAAGGTCTTCTATGACGTAAGAACATTAAAGATTATATTATGTCATAAAAGTTCTTTTAAAGGTTATTGTATCGCGTGGGAAAATTCTTTATCTTGGAGGGGACTCCAAAGACACACATTAGTTCTGGGCAACATGCTGCAGAAAAAAATGGTGTGATGTGGAAAAAGACTGCAAGTTTTGTCTGAAAACAAGCTAATGTAGTCTGTGTTTCAAGTCTATTAAGTTCAGTGCCAAGTTGTGGGTCATGATTATTTAATAATGATCTGTTATTTCTCCTCTTCTCATTTAAAATATTAAATAATTACATTTTGTAATGTCATTTCCGTTAAGGAATATCATATGGTTTCATGTAGCTGAAGTATGTTATTATGTGTATTTATTATTAATAATATTAATATTGAGAGGGTTTGGGTTTAATATTAGTTTGTGTGTGAGAGAGAGATAGATTGTGGTTCCCAATATTTTCATCTCGAACATCAAACAAACAATAAAGTTTTTTTCTGTGTGAATCAGACCACCTGAACAGCTCCCATGATTCAAACCATACTAGCTTGTAGCTCAGCTCAGACCTCGCACTCTGTATGCGGCTGTAAAAGTGATTGTGTGGAAATATATTAGCTGTTTATGTTCTTATTAACTTGTAAACTATTGCGTTTAAATTTTTACCATGCTGATATCCTTTTTAATATGCACTATTTAAACATTGTTGATCAGTTTGCTTCCAGCGTAGACCAACAGAGCTTACACTGGCAGACTAGACTAAACAGTTCCACAAAATTTGTGAGTAATACTGTTGGAAAGGATATTGCCATTACATAATAATATCCAAATTCCATTTCCCCCCTGTTGTATTTTTATTTATTTATTTTTTTCATTTGAGCATTGGAACATTTGGGAATCATTGTAGCATAGTCTGGAACTGAATCATTTCTGTTAGTGCTTATGAGTTGTTCCCTTGTCATTCCGAAAATGGAACCTCTCCACAATAACCACTTAGACAATAAAATTCCCCCCAACCTTTTTCCTTTCTGAGTTTTCCATCATTGTCCAGAAAAAGGAAAAATTTTCCTTTAGATCTTCTGTTTGTCTGTCTCGTATTGTGGGCATGGATATCACATTAAATCAGATTAGGAAAATCATAAAAACAGACACATTTGCACACTTTTGTTTCAGACTGGATTTTAACCTCTGTTCTGACTTGAAGTTATTGTCATTGCTCATCTATTAAGTTGAATAAAACCATAACCCTGAGTATTAAACTTATGTGTTTGACCCGTCCCAGCCAGACTTTGGATTTACAAAGACGGTGCACTAGTATTATTATGGATGGGAGAAAGTGCTACTCAAAAATATGGAGGAATAAGTTCCGCCTTCTAAATAAAAGAGCCAATCGTCAATTGGCAAAGTCTGTCAGCTGCTGTTAGAAGCTCCGGTTGCTACTGAAACAGTCAGTGTTCAGAGATGCGCATTTATGACTGTACATGCGCATTGGCTGGTCCAGCCTGAAAAATTCTTTTTTATTATTTATTTATTTATTTATTTTATTTTTTGGTCATAATTTGAGCATTTAGAAACAAAATTTCTGAGACTTCAGGACAGGTTGAAAGTGAACAAAAGAGATTAATACACCAGGTGTAAACGGGTATTTGTCAGCCATCCGATCGACCAAAACATTCTCAAAAACAGGGCCTTATTGTCAATGTTGAAAACAGTTTTGCTGCTTAATGTTGTTGTGGAAACGGTGCTACATTTTTCAGGATTCATTAAAGGGTTAGTTCACCCAAAAATGAAAATTATGTCATTAATGACTCACCCTCATGTCGTTCCAAGCCCGTAAGACCTCCGTTCATCTTCGGAACACAGTTTAAGATATTTGAGATTTTGTCCGAGAGCTCTCTGTCCCTCCATTGAAAATGTATGTACGGTATACTGTCCTTGTCCAGAAAGGAAATACAAACATCATCAAAGTAGTCCATGTGACATCAGTGGGTTAGTTAGAATGTTTTGAAGCATCGAAAATACATTTTGGTCCAAAAATAACAAAAACTACGACTTTATTCATCATTGTATTCTCTTCCGGTTCTGTTGTCATTCTCTCTTCACGAGTCCGCGGTGACGCTGTTGACGTAAGACGCTGCACACGTGTTATCTGGTAACCAATTATCTCATACACCAGATAACACGTGTGCAGCGTCTTACGTCAACAGCGTCACCGCGGACTCGTGAAGAGAGAATGACAACAGAACCGGAAGAGAATACAATGATGAATAAAGTCGTAGTTTTTGTTATTTTTGGACCAAAATGTATTTTCGATGCTTCAAAACATTTTAACTAACCCACTGATGTCACATGGACTACTTTGATGATGTTTGTATTTCCTTTCTGGACAGGGAAAGTATACCATACATACATTTTCAATGGAGGGACAGAGAGCTCTCGGACAAAATCTCAAATATCTTAATTAAACTGTGTTCCGAAGATGAACGGAGGTCTTACGGGCTTGGAACGACATGAGGGGGAGTCATTAATGACATAATTTTCATTTTTGGGTGAACTAACCCTATAATGAATGGAAAGTTCAAAAGAACAATATTAATTAGAAATAGAAATCTTTTGTAACTTTCTTGGGCCAGATTTACTAACAGCTTGCACCAACGCAAACCATCTTTTTGCGATAAAAACCTACTTTCAGGATTTACTAAAGACACTGAGTGGAAAACTATCGCTGAAAAAGGCATGGACAGGGTTATTGTTGCGGCTGACCTTATTGCAGATGCATTTGTAGGAGTTTCCCTTTCAGATGCAGTATTTAAATGAATCATACAAGGCGATTAACTAAGGTTTGCACTAGTTAATTTACTGGTATTTGCACCATTTACTGCCCAAATAAACATGTCTTTAACCAGACACTAATTTGCGCTGCTCTTGGTAGATTGCGTTAGTCATTATGGAAATGCTTCGGCTGCATTTGTGTTCTTTAATTTACATGTCGTCAGTAGATTACGTGCTGAACTTTCCACTACCATCGGTGCTTTTTTGGGATTGCGCTCTCACGCTACTTTGCCCTGTTTAGTAAATATGGCCCTAAATGTGATTCTTAAAAAACAGTCTTACTAACCCCAAACTTTTGAACAGTAGTGTAGCAACATCCTGGCAACCATACACATCGCCCTAGCATCAAGGGTAAGCCTTAATCATACTTTAAAGAAAATTTAACATTTTCTCTGTCATTTCTTCTCTCTTTCAGAAAGAAGTGCTGTGAAGGTTTTAAGTTTGTACTGGGACAGTGTATTCCAGAAGGTAAGACCTCTTTCCCTCTCTCTCTCTCTACCCACACTAGACTCCTCTGGGTTGAATTTGCTCTGATATTTCTGGACGGGTTTTCCCTCGTCTCCCATTAGGGTTCTAAACAAAATCATTCCTTTTGGACATAACTCAGCGGGTGCTTTTAATGTTGTTTTAACATTTCCAGCACACCTTAAAGATCTTGGCAGAGTTTCCCAACCAGTAACGATATCTTGATTACCTCGTGTGTATTTTTATAGTGGGAACAGGTCTGTATATTAGCTTATGAATACAGTAATGTACTTCTCGATCTTTGGTTGAGGGGTTCAAACCACTAACAAGTTTTTACTCGTAACTGTCAAATAAAAGCATGCAATTAAATTGTCTGCGTTCTGCGGTTCGCCCTGCCACATTGAGAGGGTGTATATTGGTCTCTGAAACGGCCCTTTGAGACAGTCTAGAGCTTGTTTTTAAAGTCTTTTTTCTTTTTTTTATGCTGTTTATGTTCTCTGGTGTCCTCACCTGCCCCCTCTCCACTGATGAGAAACACATAAAGTACCGGTTGAGTATGGACACACATTTCCCTGACTCACACGGCACTTCATGCTGTGACTGAGGTGGATTTGGCTCTTCAAGGACAAATCATGGAATAAGGAAAAGATGCGAGAATTCTTGGGCTGGAACTTGCAGTACTGGCTTTCTAGACCTCTACCTACTATTGAATTAAAATTCTGAAGGGAAAAGATTTGAAGTAGCACATTTGCATATGATTTCCGGAAATTACAACGATACTGTGTTTTTTGTTTTATAGGTTTTATGTTTGTAATCGTGTGCTTTCCTCTCTTGCTGTGTTTTTATTTGTTTGTTTGTGGGTGTGTTTGTATATGCAGACTATGATGTGTGTTCCGGCGCTCCATGTGAACAGCAGTGTACCGATCATTTTGGCCGTGTGGTGTGCACCTGTTATTCTGGGTACCGCTATGACCGGGAACGACATAGAAACCGTGAGAAACCGTACTGCCTGGGTAAGATTTTACTCCTATTTAAATTAATATATTGATAAAAGTGTACTTAGAGAATATTCAAATACAGAGAGTGGTAGAGTTTGGTAATAACTGAAATGTTCCAGAAAACAATTCACAGGTTTTACACTGCAAATGCTGCAAATTTGTGAATGCATCAATCATAAACAAGAAAAAAACTTTCATTTTCTTTCTTTTTTTTTAATTGAGACTAATGTACATACCCATTTTAGTGCCAGGTTTACTAAACAGGGCACATTAGCGTGAGAAAAAAGTTCCAAAAAAGTGCCGATGTTAGTGGAAAGTTCAGCGCATGATCTACTGACGACGAGCAAATTAACGAACACAAATGCAGCCGGAGCATTTCCATAATGACCAATGCAATCTACCAAGAGCAACACAAATTGAAGTCTGGTTTAAGACATGCTTTTTTGTGGGCGGTAAATAATGGCACAAATACCAGTAAATTAAGTAGAGCAAGCCTTAGTGAATCACCTTGCATGATTCATTTAAATATTCTCCTTCCATAAATGTTGCATCTGAAAGGGAAACTCCTACAAATGCATCTGCAATAAGGTCAGCTGCAAAAATAACCCTGTCCACAGCTTTTCAGCACTAAGTTTTCACTGCGTGTCTTTAGTAAATCCTGAAAGTAGTTTTTTAACGCCAAAAGAGGATTTGTGGACAAGCTGTTTATAAATCTGGCCCTTAGTTTTAATTTTTATTATATTTTTACCATTTTTACCATTAAAATTTCTCATTAAACTTGTTCCTGTTCCTTTTATATGGTTTTGAGACTCTAATATACATGTACCCATTTCATTTTTATTTTATTTTTATATATTCTTAAACTGTAAAATTGTAATAAATGAATAATAATAATAATAATAATAATAATAATGGGGCATCTTCTTTAAAAAATTCAAAAGGTTTGTCATTTTAATTTATTTTGACAACCATGAACCCTAATATCACTCTCTTAGAAAAAAAGGTTCAATTGGGGATCTATATAGAACCCTAGAGTTATTGATTTTTTTTTCTAGTGAATTGTTACTTGCCATTTCATTCATAACATTTAATTACAATTAAAAATTAATTAAAACAAAATTGTGATCCTATGATATGAACGATCCATTTCGAGTTCTATATAGAACCTTTTCTGTGCTGCAGTAAAATTTGTTTTTCAAAAGAAGACTTTAAACTTGTAATTTGATTAAGATGTTTTGAAATTGTACTTGTTTGATCATATATTTAACCGTATGAAGATGTTAGTACCCTCTATAGGTTGTTTTTAGTTTATGGGGCTTGATTTCTCAATGTTTCTTTAATATCAGCGTGAGTGTTTCTTAAAGGGTCTGACCTCCCAGACTGCTGAAGTGTTGATTTGATGGGCTGATATCACAGAAGCGCTCTGTATAGTGCCTGAGGAGCAAATACATGTCTTTTGCGCTTTGCCAACTTTCCATCCCTCACACTTTCACTCTCTGTTCTTGCGTCAGACATTGATGAATGTGCCAACAATAACGAGACGGTGTGCTCACAGATCTGTGTGAACACCCCCGGCAGCTACCAGTGTGAGTGCGAGAGGGGCTTCTACTTAGAGGATGATGGGAAAACATGCACCAAGGGCGAGAGAGGTGAGTGTGTGCTCTGGATCTTTGGTTGTCTTTCTCAACAAAGATCTTTATTCTATTAGTTTCCTTGCTCTTTCTTTTGGAATTTGTTTTTCTACTTTTCCTCTGTACTTTTGTGTTTGTCACACTTGTTTTGGACCCATTTGTTAAATTAATTAATGGCCCTCACTGTATACTTGTATAGACCCCCTCCTTTCAGCCTTAATAAAAATGATTAATTGCCCAAATTAAGTACTTCACGACCTGTAATCCTGAAGCAAGGTCTAGAGAAGTTGTTGTTCGCTTGTAAAGATAAATCAACTTGGCAGTCAAATCATTTTCTAATAACCTTTGCATTTAACATATCTGTATGCTTATTTTTAAGTTATTTGTATTGTTAGTAGTTTTATGTTGAATCATCTTGGTTAATTTGATTGGAGGATTTGACATACTTTGTGGGATTGTAGTTCATTTCAAAAGTTTTTCTGTGAGATTTTTGTTCAGTTTGAGAGCCACTTTCCCGTTGGAAGCTGCTTTTGCAAATCTCACAGTTCTGCTCTGATTCGCCAATGCATTTCCAACAAACAACAGAAATGGAGCACGGAAAAGGCGAATCGCTGCTGTGTGAGGTTTTAAATAGAACACGAAGAACCAGAGATATTCGTTTTCCTGTCTGGGCCTGACAATCCATGCACAGATCTCTCTATCACACAGGTGTGGAAAGGATTGAGGGCGGTCTGTAAAATGCTCTGACTGGTCATGGATGCATCATTAAACTTTAAGGTCTGATTGTAGCAATGCACATGCAACACTAGCGTAGCCAGAAAAGCGTCTCTGGGTGTGCGCTAGAAAAATTGGGTGTCCCACATTTATTGTCAAATTAATGTGCAAAAAAACTCGGACCCGGTTTATCACTAACTTTACAGAATAGACTGGGCTGATGTGTAAAACTGGCTTGCCATAAACATAATACTAGGCCTACAGTATATAAAATATAACTCAGGGCACAACATAAGGTTTTACATGTGCTTGTCCTTCGAACAAGTAAATCGACCATTCTCTTGTAAATCGGCCATCCAAGTAAAAATCCAAAAGTCGATTTAAATGTATGCTTCATCTTTCATTTTAAATTCTTAGATTTGATCAATAAATTCAATTGAAATAATAAGACACTATGCTGTTACCAATACAATTAATTAATTTACACTGAAAAATTGCAACTGGATAAATAATGTTATGAGATTGTTTTAAATATTTTTTTGAAGATACAAATATGACATATTGGAAAGAATTATAGCCTACTTTTAAACACGAAACTAAACCACCAGTAGGGGGCGGCAGGTGACCGTCTTAATGAGTGAGTTATTGAGTCATTTATTCAAATGATTCGTTCAAACGGCTGAATCGTTAAGGAATGAGGCAGTTGTTTAATGGGTCATTCTATTCATTCAAAGCGCTGAATCTTTCATTAATGCAGTTACGTGTTCAGGTGAGCTGCGCTGTGGTTCTTGGGATGTTTGTTTGGAACTATTTTCGCTGCTCAAATAGAACAAAACAGTCAATATTGTGTCTAAAATGTAAGTGATATTAATTACTAATTAAATATTAATTACTTGTTTATTGAACTGTAATATGAAATCAGTATCATAATTTCAATCGTGATGGTATTCAGCACTCCTGGTCACTGTGATGTTGCTTAACTGTATCATATCATATGTTATAAATATAAAAACTCCACATTAATTTTGTAACCGCTCTATATTCATTAAGTTTCTTTGTGTGATCTGCGCTCATTTGTTTCCATTTCTCCTCATGAGGCTGCGCGACCCTCAACAGCACAACCGTACTACCAGTCAGCGGCTGTTTGCGGATTGGTTGGCAGTCCGAATGTCGGCACTCGGCAGATATTTTTTTTAACGATAATAATTTAAATTTGAAGTGTACAAATTTTAAATGTACAAATATTTTAAGTAAACAACAATAGTCCAAGTTTAGGAAACGTTTTTATTAAAACTTTAAAAAAGAATTCTGCATCTATTTTAGGTGTGCCAGCTGCCACTGTGGGTGGCACTGGTTCACCCTGGCACACCCGTGGCTACCCCAGTGACATGCAAGCAGAGATTTGAAGAAAATAAGCCAAGTGGAAAGGGTGGATGCTACATTTTTATGTTTCCTTTGTATCTGAATAATGTCATGGGGACATATTTAACTTGGAACTTTGCATGTGTACAACATGTTCCTTGTTCCTGGCTTTGGTTGCATACCAATAACATCATAAGTGCATGTCAGATATGGCTTAACTCTTAATCACCTCACTATTTACAAAAAATCCATTCTGCAGCCTCTTCTGCTTTGACATATTTATAAGACATTGCTTCCTGCCTCCCTGCAGGAAGTCCACTGACCCATTGCGGTTAATGACTTTGGACACCAGCTAGCGGTTAGCATTAGCATCAATCACTTCCTCTTCTCCTCTCCTCTTTCCATCTATCTTTTTGGCTTTCTTGTGGAGCGTATCAGTCTGTCAGAGTTTCCTGTGTGCTGTTTCCTCTCTTTTGGGTCAGTTTGAGTGCAAAACGGGATGACCTTTTGGGGCATTCAAGGATGCAACAACCCAGATGTACAAAAAAGAATTCTGAGAATTCCAGAACACTGAGATTACAGTGTGTGGATCAGATGAGGTTATCAGCTATCAGTCAAACTAAGCTGTTGGAGATTGTGATATAACTCAGCTGATTTTTGGCAGGAATGTCCTGAGCTAGTACAATTCTGATGATGCCTGTACAGAGTGAGCCTCTATTATGACCTTGAATAAGACTTAAAGTTCCACTGTAGTCAATGTTTGTATCCCTTAAAACTCATCTTTGATCACCAAACTGACATATTTAAATGTTTTTTCCTTGAAAAAAAATTCTTCATGCCTTAAAATAGCTTGATTGTAACTCTACAGTCTACACCCTTGCCTCATTTAGTATACGTGGTTCTATGAATATGCAAATAACTTTTAATACGCTGTAACTGTAAAAGTTTTATATATATATATATATATATATATATATATATATATATATATATATATATATAATAGAAAAAAAATAAAAGGCCACTTAAGTATACTTACTTATAGTGTTTCCTGACTGTTTCATAACACACTTACAGTAAGCACTTTTATAATGTAAAATTAATAGTTTTACTTTAAAGTACATTTTAAATCATTGCTTTTATAATCTGTTGCCATGCTTTAAAGAAGTACACTTATTTTAATGTGTTGACTAACATATAAAAAAGCACATATAAAGTACTTGATTATATACATACATTGTACTAAATTGTAACTTATATAAATATAATATACAAATATAATAATTACAAATAGACAATATTCAATAGAAATTACATTAAAGCATATTTTAGTTTACCATAAAAGCTTTTCAGCACAATCGGCAGTACACTTTTACCATATTCCAAAGACAATAAAAGTAATTATGAATTTACATATAAAGGCCTGCTTAAGTGGATCAAAAAAGCACTAATTTTATTTAATATACTGTAAATGTAAACTATAATACATTTTAACTTAATTTTTAACATGCAATAAGTGTCCGAAAACAGTTACATTCAGTTTGCACTAGTATATTCTTTTGAAGTAGATTATTTACATAAGTACTCTTTTTTTTCGAAAGAATGCTTAAGTCTACTTCTTTTTTACAAGGCTTGACAGTTGATTTCATTAAAATTTGGTGTTAGCAAATTGCTAAGCTAATGGTGCAATGTTCTAAGCATAAAAATACATACACAAAAAAATTTAATTGTAATTTTTTTATGAGTTTGAATTGCTTTCATTGAGAACTTTTTTATTTCATGAAATATGTGTATTGATAATCAACAGTTCCCTCAACTCGTCTGCCATCATGGATGGATTCTTTTCACTGAGCTTCAATTTATTTTGGTTTTGTCCAACAACCTTTCTTAAATTCCACATGCATGTTGTCTCTTTTCAGCTCCGCTGTTTGAGAAGTCAGACAATGTCATGAAAGAGGGAACGTGTTCGGCCACATGTGAAGACTTCCATCAGATGAAGATGACTGTTCTCCAACTCAAACAGAAGGTACACTATTCCAGTTTCACCTGCAGGGCTTATTCATTAAAACAAGCAGCAGATTTCTTTTTAAATGCATGTCCTAATCCGTAGACTTAAGCCGACCCAACGAGAACCTACCTGCCAACATTTCACGAGCAAGTCAGAGTCAGGTTATACAGGTCTTCAGGGATGTGTTGGCGACTTTATAGGCGAAATAAAAAGTGCTAAAACATGGCCCAAATGGCTGAGCGATCTGGTAGTGGGACTTATGTCTGTCCTTGCTGCAGGCTAGTAAATCATGTTGAAGGCAGTGATGCGGTTTAGACGGGCTGAGGGCACAGAGTCAGTGTTCTGCAGTCAGAGCGAGACTGTCAACAAATCTACTCAGCACCCTCATGGTCACAGCTTGATATATAGCTCTTGTGTGTGTGGTCCAACAGACTGTGAGGGAGAGACTGAGAGTAAAAAACGTGGTGAACTGGTAAGAGTGAGGCAAAAGGTTTAATTCTATGAGAAGGTGATGTAAAAAAATTTTTTTTTTTTAAACTGTAATCAACATTGATATTATAATAAATGTTTCTTGAGCAGCAAATCAGCATATAAGAATGATTTCTGAAGGATCATGTGACACTGAAGTAATGATGCTGAAAATTCAGCTTTGACATCACAGTAATAAATTATATTTTAAAATATATAAAAAAAGAAAAAAATATTTTAAATGGAAAGATATTTCACAATATTACTGCGAATATTGTATTTTTTATTAAATAAATGCAGCCTTGGTGAGCAAAAAAGACTTCTTTCAAGATTAAAAATAAAAAAATCTTACACTACCATTTAAAAGTTTGTGATCGGTGTGTATACTGAACAGTATCATTAAAATATATTTGAAGTCAAATTGTCAAAATGTACTGTTTTTCCTGTTTAGAATATTGTGTGATTACCAAATTTATGAGGTTACATGACGGTTAGGATGGTGCTTTAGAAGGTAGCTTACTATTTAGGCAGCAGTCTGCGATATTCACTAGGCTTTGAATCAGAAAAGTAGTGTTTTAGTTCAACTACAGATCTTTTTTTGCAAAATGCACTGTTCTTCACGGCACATAATTCTGCTGATCTCTCCCGGCATCGTAAGTGGTTGATATTGGCACTCAGAATTGAAATATGTGCAGTCCGAGGAACCCGACACAAATCAAAACCAGAAACAATGACAAATGAGATTTAAATTGCTTGCAAAGGGCTGGACACAGACACTTGCGCAGATTTATGCACTTGGCCTAGGGCTATATCTGCTGTGTGTGGCGAGACCTCAAAGGTCTGTGCGTGTGTGTGAGTACTGATGTCCAGAGCTCAGAGGTTAGCAGGTAATGGATACTTTTAGTTCTTTGAAGTGAAATACTCCACAAAGAACGCTTGTAAAAGACAGGCACTGACCTCAGTCCATGCACCAACCTGAATTATTCAGGGATTTCCTGTTTTTTTAAATGGCATTTACACAGATGTTACAGTTTACAGATCAGATTACATGCTCATGTTACTTTGGTTTCAATTATAATTCTTATATCTTCCTTATAATATCACATATTTTAGCCACTCCCTCCTGTCAGGTAATGTACAGTACCTGTCATAGGTTTGGAAACATTAAATTTTTTTAATGTTTTTGAAAGAAGTCTCTTATGCTCACCAAGCATTTCATTCAAAATACAGTAAAAACAGTGATATTGTAATAAACATTTTTGTGGAAAGGGTGATACTTTTTTAGGACTTTTTTATGAATAGAAAGTTCATTTAACAGTATTTGCATTTATTACATTTATTCAAGCATTTATTAAATATAAACCTTTTGTAACATTATAATTGTCATCACTGACACTTTTGGTCAATTTACTGCATCCTTGAATGAATAAAAGATTGACTAAAAGTATAAATTTTTCTCTCTCTTTTTAATCTTACCACAAATGTTTGAATGGTATCATTGTTTCCGCGAAAAAATGTAAGCAGATTATAATAATAAGAAATGTTTCTTGAGCAGCAAATCAGCATAATTAGAATGATTTCTGAAGGATCATGTGACACTGAAGACTGATGATGCTGAAAATTCAGATTTGCATAACAGGAATAAATGACATTTTAAAATATATTCAAATAGAAAACAATTATTTCAAATTGTAATAATATTTCACAATATTACTGTTTTTACTTTATTTTTTATCAAATAAATGCAGCCTTGGTGAGCATAAGAGACTACTTTCAAAAACATGAAAAATTATAGTTTCCAAATTTGTGTACATCAGGTGACCGTAACATCCTTAAACATATGCTTGAAGAAATAATTCCAACAAATTTACTCTCCGTCATATTGTTGAATAATCTTAATGTAGTTCATTCATAGTGGCATCATCATATAATAAAAACAAAAGTAGTCCATATGGCTTGTTATCTATATCACTCATTCATTCATTTATTTTTCATGAAGATTGTTTTATTGAAGTTTTTTTTTTTCGCAGAAAAGAAATAACCACATTTTGGGTTTGGATCAGCATGAGAGAGAGCAAATAATAACTTTTATTGTCATTTATGGATTTCTTTTCTGTAAAGTAACTGCAAGTCTTGCATTTTTGGTTCTGTTGAGCTTCAGAACCAAAAAGCTAGTGCATGTCGTGATTCTGTTCGGTCTTATCTAGTCCTGTAATTCAAGAAACAGCAAGACCCTGGATGAGCTGCGTTTTGTTTAACTCTCCTTTCCTTAGATTACCTTGTTGCCAAGCAACACAGAGGTCAATAAGCAGATGACCAATGAAAAGATGATGATGACGCACTCGTTTTTACCTGGACCTCCAGGGACACCTGGGCCTTCAGGTGAGCTTTGTTAACTTTCCTTAACTGTAACCGTCCTGCTTGCGGGACGCTTGCCGCTATTTTTTATCGTCTTTTTTCCTATTATTTATTTTAGTAATCATAATCATAAATTAGGTATCATTCGAAAGCGTATACACTCAGAATTCATCCTGTGAAAACCATTTTTAAATTGGACATTGCATTAGCATGAAAGCGGTACTTTAAACCCTTTTAGTGGGCTCCTTCTCTAGGCGGTGTCATGTTTCATATTATAAAATTTATTTTACCTGTTTTATAATCACCTTTTTTAATCTTGACTAAACACATATCATTGCAAAGGTCTGAGACTAAATGTTCCATATATGGTGACTGTTTTGTGATAGAAGTGATATTGTGAAAGAAATGTATTAATATGTTACAGGAGAATGCATAAAAAATTCAATGGCATGTAGGTGTCACCTGGTGGCTAGTTTTGGTATAAATAAAATTTCATTTTTGTGATATCAACTTCAAATTTGGTACACAACTTAGTTAGACATGTGGCTTTGATTTTATAGCAATTTTATAGAAAAGTTGATTTGTAACATAAATATTTTGCATAAAATAAAAAATGTTTAGTACAGTACATTTGCTTTACAGTAAATTTGAACTTCTATAACATTTTTGCTCTTTAATTTTTAATAATCTGCTGCGTGTCTTTTTTTAAAAATAGACCAAACTCAGGTCTTTATTCCACAGCATTCACTTATTACAAACATTTAAGTTTATACTCAAAGGGGGGGGGGGGGTGACAGTTATTTAGTGTTTATTTTCTCTATTAAAAGGGTCATGAACTAGCTTTTTAAAAAATGTTATATTGTTGTCTGAGGTCAACTTATGACGTTCGCTTGGTTTTTACATTCAAAAACATCAAAATGAATAAGTAATAGGCTATTTTCTACCCTAGTTTTGAGCCTAGCTCAAAAACGCTCGGTTTTTATGGGCGTCTCGCATTGAAGACTTGGAAGTAAACGCCCACTGCTGTGAGTGGATAACAGTTTTGCATATTATAAGGAGTTTCAACTCACTCGTCAGTAACGATTAGACTGATACACATGTACACATAATTATTAGATATCAAACGATCTGTAACAATGCAATACTAGCCTATCAGATTATTATTATTTTTTAAATAAAAATTTTACTCACATAAGTGTGTTGCACCATTCCTGTCGGATCCAATATAGAAGGCACAGCACCGTTTTCTAATCTTAATCGGTCTGCAAATCCAGTCTCGACCTGTGTCTTGTTTACAAAACAATCCTCAGTGAAATGAAGCGAACAAACGGACAATGTTTTACCCACATCAGCTGGAACGTCATTAAAAATAAAGTTTAACCAAGCATTCCTATTGGAATCCAGAGGAAGCTTATGCAGCGACTGTCTTCTTCCACAACCAGGCACTGCACAATATTTTGTAAATGTCAGGTTTATTGCTCGGTAGCTCGATCCGGTTTGTCATCACGAGGTAGGCCCATGTTATTTAGCTATGCGTGTAATGCGCGAATCGGTGGGCGGGGCTAAAGTAGCCGTGTTGAAGTAGGCGTTGATCTTCTTCAGCGGGGGTGGTGTTTTATCCTCTTTGATGTCATAGTTCCCCACTTTGAAAAATGAGTCGTTTGCTGAGCCTTGTTTCAATAAAAGCATTTATTGGACTAACAAGGACGTTTTCAGTTCTGAAATTTACAGGATATTCTTATAATATGATGACCTCTTAGATGTCAAAAGCTCAAGGAAAATTTGATTTCTCAGTTCATCACCCCTTTAATGTCATTTCTCCATTTTGCATAATGCCTTTCTTCTTTAAACCTGTCACTTCTTATGTTTCTCTCAGGGAGCCCAGGACCCAAAGGTTTCCCTGGCCCCCCAGGACAAATGGGGCCACCAGGTTTTCCAGGTCCCAGAGGAGACATGGGGCCCATTGGGCCCTCACCAGACCTGTCTCATATTAAACAGGGACGACGTGGCCCAATGGTACGTATCAATCCTCCTAAGTAACCTGGCTATGTTCACACTGCATTTATAAAGTGATGTGCCGCTGAAGTAGGATGAGGAGAAAGAAAGCAAAGTTTTTGCTTTCCATCCTCAAGTTTTGATTGTATAGAGCTGTATAGAGAACTTAGGAGTATAACAGCTCACTGTCCTTCCACTGACTAAGTTTCATTGGCTTTTTGGTGGATTCTCCTCCACCAGTAAGCTGGTGTGTGATGGGCGTTCTGGCGCAGTATGGCTGCCGTCACATGATCCAAGTGGATGCTGCACTTTGGTGGTGGTTGAGGAGATTTCCCCTTCCATATGTAAAGCGCTTTGAGTACCTAGAAAAGCGCTATATAAATGTAAGAAATTATTATTATTATTATTATAAACAACCACCGGTATGAAAAATCAGCAGTGCAGAATTGTGACGAATGTTGATCTAGAGTGACGTAAAAGTTGCATGAATTCCGATGTGACTGTTCAGACTAGGGTCGCACTCAAAACATCAGACTTGTATCTGGTTTAGGACCACGTATGGAAGTGGCTCAAATCAGAATCGAAAAGATCAGATTCCATGTGGTTTGTGCTGTTCACAGTGTTATGCAAAAACATTTTGCCTACAGTCTGAACGTAGCCCTAGAGAGCTCACAGACCATGTACTATCAGCTATAATCAGTATCCTAAAGTGTCTGATTTGAGGACTAATAGGCCGCTGTACGTGAGCTGTATCGTTCAGTTTCGTTCCGACAAACGGGGCACTACATTTTCTTTTGCTCAATATGTTCAACGTTAATAAAAGGTATCCAAGCAAAAAGTTCTCCACGCATTATCCTGCAGTTAATGAGAAAAGTGTAATTTATTGGCGCACTATATTGACTGCGTATTGACACATATAAAACTGTTTAGCTAGATTTTCAACCAATTAGCATCAAAAAGGTAAGTAGGTCAGAGCCAAAATCAAGCCAATATCTCTACGCACATGTAAACATGGAGGAGGACGTAAGCAGCGCATTTTCATCTGATAGCGGCGATCAAGCTCGATTAACACCCGTAAAGTGTATTCTTCATGTCGGAAAAGATGGTGGGAAAGGTCCGCAGCCCTTTACTGACTCCGATGGGAAAAAATCAAGCAATGTGCGAAGGAATGGCTCAAAACGTCGGACACTACGGAGCTAGCCATTGATCCCATGCTGCAGGTAAGTTACTTTCAGAACATATGAATATTTTTTCATTATTTTTGGGTGATGCTAATTTACAAACTTTTGTCACATCAGAATCCCGATAAAAACATCGACATGATGAGAGACGTTGTCCTCCGTTGCTTGATCTGTTATCTGAGTGAAAAAGAGGATGACCTCATCCAAGAGTACAATGTAAGTGACTAGAATTATTCTATATATTGATGGTGTTTTGAGAAATGTATTTGTACATTGTTTTTATGTATAAAAATAGAAATGCAACTTAAACAATAATCTTTTTTTCAATTAAATTATATAAAGCTAATGTGAAAATATTTAACACAAAATAGATTTTTGTCAGCCACTATATGAAAAAAGGTAACACTTTATTTTGATGGTCCACTTTAGACATTCTACTGACTATAAGTAACTGCAACTACATGTTAACTTAATCTATTAACGCTAACCTAGCAGTCTACTAATACTCTGAGTTTTTTCTTCCTGAATACACCCTCTGTCATTGGTGAAACTGTACTTATGTTATTGTGAAAGTCTTTGTGGTCCACTGAAACATAATATTTTTATGTTTCAGTGATTACAAAGAAAATAAACTATAATGGTTTACTTGTAGTTGTCTTAGCATTTTAAGCTGTTATAAGAAATCTTTACAACCGTACACAAATCAACTTTATAATTATGGACAGACTTTTAATGAGACAGACAAGATAAAAATACTTCTTTAATGTTTGTTTTACACTGTGACAATGGAGATATCCTGCAGCACATAATGAAAATTGCCATCTGCAAGAGGGATTATCAGGAGGATTTCAGCATCATCTTGGAGGGGATGCAAGTCATGGCATGGCTTGGAAAATCTGGCAAGAGCCTGTGCTGTTCTTCTTGGACTCACGTATGCACTAAACCTCACCTACCCGAAAGAACTGAGGCACACTTTTGAGGCCTTTCAGAAGCTCTTCTTGGAACTGGATGTTTGCGAGTTTCCCCCGAAATTATAACACTTAAAAACAAACTCATGACTTAGATTGAGACAATGCATTATGACCAAGTTCTGCTGAAAAAAAACTGCATTGATTGATGAACGTTTAATATTGTTTTACATACAAGCTTTCAGCAAGTACAAATTATTTTATACTGTATGTTTTGCTACAAGTTATTCACAAGTTTTTGTCAAGAATGTGACTTTTCCAACAGAAATTTGTATGCACATGTTTTTGTGTAACAAAATGATCTTTCTCAATGACATGGAAAATGTTAGCATGTTTTTGCTTTTATTTTTCATATCTTAAAACTGCTGTCTTACATTTTATATAGATTTGTTTTATTTGTGCAAAAAATACAGAATAAAAGCATGTTTGATAACAAAAATTGCATTATGTATTCATTATTATCTTAACCTGAAAAAGGCAGTAAATGTTATAATTAAGTAAATTTCATTAATACAAATGAGTAAATTCTGCTTGATTTATTTGTGAAACAACTTAAATTAAAAAAGCACATTCCACTAATATTAAATTCATCATGTGCCATAGACTAAATCATTTAGGAAATTTTACTTAATTTATTCGGGTAGATTTCACTAAAAAAACAAACCTTAAAATCTACTCAAATATAATATGTGTAATATTGTTACCATATTTTTTTTTTAAGTAGATAGCATGTAATATTTTTTACAGTGTACATGTAGTGCAGTTACTGCTCGTGTATGCGAATTGCCAATTCACCATTAAATGTGTTATTTTGAAAAGTGTTTTTTTTATATATATTATATTTTGGCATAATTCTATTTGTTATTCAGATTTTACCTCAAATATTACCTTTGAATTGGAACAACATAATGAGAAGTAATTGGGATGTTAATGCTACAGTAGAAGTTTTCTTGATAATCTTATGTTTACTGTGCCTAGATAGCAACTTCAGGTATATCACACATTTCAAACTGGTTTATTTTGTACTTCCAGTGGTAATTCGGCATTTTTGGGTTTATATTATAAACAGGTTTGAAAGTGAAAAATTCCCTATGTTTTCCCTTTTTTTCAAAATGGGCACCTTTAGCACCATTTTTCTCAAAAACTGCCAGGTTGTGTGCGGAGAACTTTTTCCTAAGGAAGCTCTATATATTTCTGATGTTAAATATAAAAAAAGTAGGTAGTGCCCCACTTGGTGGAACGAAACCCTATTTCTAGGCCTCTTTTAGGCTACCGATAGCGGCCTATAATGTGCACTAGTTCATTTTACTGCATTGATATTAATCATTATAATTAGCCTAGTCTTGCACTGCTCCATTTAATCCTGATGTATGTTAATTCTGTCTGTTTTGCTTCGGACATAGAGCAATGGTGTTGTTTTCCATTGCCGTTTGTCTGTGCCTCACCATCTATGAAGATAACTCGCTTTGGCTCAGCATCCATTTTGTGACATATGGGTGGCCTGTGGGTTACATTCTTGAACATCAGTCTAGTTGGGTGTCCACATTTATTATGACTAGCTAAAGGATGTACTTAAGCAGGTTCAAGGTTTTTTAATCAGTGGTGCTCGATCCTTCTCTTGGACATAATTTTCCTACTGAGGTTTAGTTCTAGCCCTACTATAACATTAAATAGTTTTTTTCTAAATTTGTGAAATAATCTACAATATAATAATAATAGTAGTAGTAGTCGTAGTAATAGTAGTATGTGATATATTCATTCATATTATATAGAAATATAATATAATCAGTGTTATTTTAGAATTATTCGTTACACTTTAGTTTAGGGTCCAATTCTCACTATTAACTAGTGCATGCTAACCTTATTAGCATGCACATTACTAGGATATTGGCTATTTATTAGTACTTATAATAGTCCAGTCATTTTAAGCCAAAATGGGGGTCAACCTTGAACAAATTGCAACAGAAGCAAACTCAACTGATTTTGTATCCTCAATATGTCCTGAGTAAGGGAAAAAAAACCCTGAAGAATCCCATAAGGAGAAAGTTTTGAAAAAGACCCAAATATAGCCTATTCATACGCCTATTCATTCTTTTTCTCACGTGAATAGGGTAACATTTTTAACCTTTAAATATCACCATGAAAATTACTGAGTTGATTACTTACACCAAGACAAACAAAAAAATGTATTACAAGTTCTTTTTTTTTTATTGTTTGTTAACATGGACAAACGGTGCATAATCTAATTACATATGTGCTAATTTGCATAAATACCCAAACAGACCTAAACATTGGGTATAGCAGGTGAAAATGTCTTGTTGAATCTTGTTGACATATAACAGTAAAGGACTTACTTTTAAGGTCTGAATGGAATACATTTAGTACTGGAAGAAGTACTTTAGAAACCAGCCTTTATTAATTATTATTGCTGAGATGGGGTTTGGGCATTGAGTGCATTGTGTATGTAATTAGATTTTTTGATCCAGCCACTTTTTATTTTACCTACCTTTTGTCTTTTGCATTCTCCTTACCCTTGTCTCCTGTTCTTCCCTCAGACTCATCCCCCCAGAAACAGTCCCCCCCCAGCCCCAAACCCATCTCTGATTTTCACTTGCTATACCCAATGTTTAGGTCTGTTTGGGTATTTATGCAACTTACAACATACAGGTCCTTCTAAAAAAATTAGCATATTGTGATAAAGTTCATTATTTTCCATAATGTAATGATACAAATTTAACTTTCATATATTTTAGATTCATTGCACACCAACTGAAATATTTCAGGTCTTTTATTGTTTTAATACTGATGATTTTGGCATACAGCTCATGAAAACCCCAAATTCCTATCTCAAAAAATTAGCATATCATGAAAAGGTTCTCTAAACAAGCTATTAACCTAATCATCTGAATCAACTAATTAACTCTAAACACCTGCAAAAGATTCCTGAGACTTTTAAAAACTCCCAGCCTGTTTCATTACTCAAAACCGCAACCATGGGTAAGACTGCCGACCTGACTGCTGTCCAGAAGGCCATCATTGACACCCTCAAGCAAGAGGGTAAGACACAGAGAGAAATTTCTGAACAAATAGGCTGTTCCCAGAGTGCTGTATCAAGGCACCTCAGTGGGAAGTCTGTGGGAAGGAAAAAGTGTGGCAAAAAACGCTGCACAACGAGAAGAGGTGACCGGACCCTGAGGAAGATTGTGGAGAAGGACCGATTCCAGACCTTGGGGGACCTGCGGAAGCAGTGGACTGAATCTGGAGTAGAAACATCCAGAGCCACCGTGCACAGGCGTGTGCAGGAAATGGGCTACAGGTGCCGCATTCCCCAGGTCAAGCCACTTTTGAACCAGAAACAGTGGCAGAAGCGCCTGACCTGGGCTACAGAGAAGCAGCACTGGACTGTTGCTTAGTGGTCCAAAGTACTTTTTTCGGATGAAAGCTAATTTTGCATGTCATTCGGAAATCAAGGTGCCAGAGTCTGGAGGAAGACTGGGGAGAAGGAAATGCCAAAATGCCTGAAGTCCAGTGTCAAGTACCCCCAGTCAGTGATGGTCTGGGGTGCCATGTCAGCTGCTGGTGTTGGTCCACTGTGTTTTATCAAGGGCAGGGTCAATGCAGCTAGCTATCAGGAGATTTTGGAGCACTTCATGCTTCCATCTGATTTCATTTTTCAGCACGACCTGGCACCTGCTCACAGTGCCAAAACTACTGGTAAATGGTTTACTGACCATGGTATTACTGTGCTCAATTGGCCTGCCAACTCTCCTGACCTGAACCCCATAGAGAATCTGTGGGATATTGTGAAGAGAAAGTTGAGAGACGCAAGACCCAACACTCTGGATGAGCTTAAGGCCGCTATCGAAGCATCCTGGGCCTCCATAACACCTCAGCAGTGCCACAGGCTGATTGCCTCCATGCCACGCCGCATTGAAAAAGCAAAAACGCCTCTGCAGGTACCGGGAGAAGGGGGTGGGGAAGTATCCATAGTAGCCAACCCCCCCGACCCCGAAACCCCCCACCCCCCCACATTATCTGTCCCGAATTTTAGCCAATCTCATCTTGTCACCCTAGGTGTACTTGATCTTAAACTCTTCATTTGACACTTTTAGCATTTGCATATTTATTTAGCCAAGCTTCATTTTAGACACAGCATGATAGTGATATAGCATGCTGACCTGAGATTGCCATCGACGGTGACACGCTTTACACTTCCTGTTACAGACTGTTAACCCTCATTACTCTTTCACACATTCTTCCCCAGACTGACGTCTCACACAGATACACACACACACACACACACACACACAAACACACTTTTTCACACTTAAATTACAAGTGCTGTGAATCACAGCAGACTTTCTAATGTTAACCTTTCCAGCCGAATCATCACTTTGCGGCATGTGTGTATCTAGCCTCTGGAGACCATGTCTTAAGTTCATGACCGCGAATATTTGTAGATCTACTGAGAAATTAGGTATGTTGTTGACATGGAAATATCACTGAATGTTTTCTTTATACACTTAGGATGCATTTGTAGTTGAAATATTTTTACTCTAAGGTCATGAACGCTGAGTAAATCTGTAATGTCTGGTCTCATTTGGGACATAATCAGTTTTGAGCTCTTGTAGCCACGGAATTCTTTGTTTTTTGGATGCAGTTCCACTTCGTGTTTGCTTTTACGGGAGGCTCTTAATAGTTTCAACAGCCTTGTAAGAATGAAACTGGATCAGCAGGTGCAGGATCTGTTTTGTTTGCACTAAAATCATTTAAAAAGGCTTTGGACTACCAGCGTATGCGGTGTTGGATTTTGGACCAATTAGATTGCAACAGAATATCCTGCTTCTCACTGTTCTACCTGCTTGAGAATAATTTAAATTTACATGGAAGGGATTGTGTGTGACTTTATCACACTATTACACTGCAAGTCCTAATGGCCAGATCCAGTATTTTGACACTTACCCATTTTTATGTCCTGACTGTTTACATTCATTTAAGGCATTATCGACTATGTTTACATTTAATACCGTGCCAAGATACACTTTTCTTTGACATGAAGTACCATTGCATTTTTTTTCTTGTTAATCACTGTGTCATATCAATCCTGCTAAAAATATTATATACACAGTCCCAATTTCAAAACATTGCTTGCAGTAACATCCCATAATTTACATTAAAAAAAAATATTAGTACAAATCAACAACATTGTATATTCTTTAAAAAAATGATTGCTCATGCATACAGTTGCCACCATGGTGCGAGTGGTTGCCATTGTGTTGCTACACAGATTCTGCGTTGAGCATATTTGATGTTTAATATGCAGTTAGTTTTTGTTTTTCACATGAATGCAACAATATCTGTGCCAGATATCAAAAGGTAAAAAACTGAATTTATTAAAAGTATAAATATATTCTTAAATTATCCATTTACTCTTATTTAATTATTTTAATATTTTTGAAGTAATTTTTTATTAGATTTGTATTGACTTATTATTAATAATTTATTATTATAACTATTTTAATAAATATTTTAATTTATATTCTATTTATAAATACTTAATTGTAATTTAATTTAAATAAATTAAAACCACATTCATACTTTTTAAAGTGTCGCTTTGACAGTAATATATAACATTAATATAATTAAAATTCATTTTAACACATTTATTCAACTAATTAATATTCATTTTAATTAATACATTTATGTTATATAAAGTATAAAATTACTGTTATATATAATGTATAATGTATATTATATCAATTAAATATTTATATATTTATTTAACATTAATAAAAAAGCAATCTTTTATTTTGAGTTTAAATAAAGTAGGGATATAACTTTAAGTTTGCAAATGTCTAGCTCTAATAAAGCAACAGATTTTCAGCTCTCCAGGTCATACTATCGGCTCATGCCTAGCTGGGTCACCTCCGCCTGGGCTAGCGTTTGAACACGTGTCCCCTAAACCCCCTGACCTTCAGCTGTCTGACCTCTGACTCTCTGAAGGGGGGCGTCTTTGCAGGTGGGGTGGAATCTAGGACGGGTAACAGGAATCACTTTCATCCTTTTTTAAATTCCTTTTTTGTTCTTGTCTGTCCTCCTTTTTCATATTTGATCACCTATCCTTTCAACCGATGATTGATATATTTCTGACCAAAAAAAGCTGGTTGTGTGCCAAGCCTTTCGTAGTACATTTTTTTTCAATATGCCAAAACACAACATTCATCCTACCTCTGGATGTTGACAAATGATAATGGCAATAACAGAGAAAAGGCTGACTGCGTTACTGCACATGGGTTGCTTTCTTTGGCCCATGTGCTTCTTGAGGCCGACTGTTAACCCGTCCGATAGAGTCGACCTTTTGCTTTTAATGCATTGGACCACATCACTAAAGCGCGAGTCGTCAATGAAGAAAAATACTTCTGAAGTTGTGTAATAATTTATGAATCCTGGATGTAGAAACATGAGCCCTTCAATGCTCTGGAGTCATAGCTCATAATATAAATTTATTTTGAGAGTGTTCAAAGTTTCTTTTTTTTTTTATTTGATAAATGAG
Organism: Gila orcuttii; assembly: GCA_026230005.1. Lineage (NCBI taxonomy): Eukaryota > Metazoa > Chordata > Actinopteri > Cypriniformes > Leuciscidae > Gila > Gila orcuttii. The sequence goes on from JAPDVR010000014.1 coordinate 24,644,447, forward strand.
AAGTAATGCCATTTGGAACAATGTACTTGGAAAAGGCTGTTTAAGGAGCTGCCACCAGTTGTGTCTGTGGGATCGTGTTGTGTGTTGCATGTGCATAAATACAAGTCCGAGACCTATGTGTGTAGTCATGAGACTCCCCTGTCTGTCACAACCGCTCCATCTTTAAACACGTATTCTGTGTCTTTAGGACTGTTGACGTTGCCGCTGGCCCAGAACCAGCTCTCTCTAATCAGCCACATTAAAACAGAATTCAATGCAGTATTTTTAGATCAATGAATCATGTTTTCCATTCTGGTACAAATGCGTCTCAGATCTGCTCTAGAGATCTGGACAAGCATGATTTGATGTGTGAAAATATTTTAAAGTTGAATGAACGGATCCATCTAATCTATAATTTGGTGAATCTAATTATGTATTTCTTGGATTGCAGAAAGTCCTTACTTTGGCCTTTAGCTGTCAAATGGGTTTGTTTGGATAAAAAGCTATTTTATGAAGACTGATGAACTTTTAAACTTTTGATTGTTTGTTTGTTGGTTTTTATTTAAAGGATAATTCTGATAGTAGTATTTTTACAGCATGATAAAGACTTTTTATTAATAATAACATTATTACATTTCTGGAATCTAAGTTAAGCGGTGCACACTGTCCAATGTTGGCCACGATTTTTCAAGACAAGCCATAACCATAACCATAAAATTTCTTTGTAGCCACCATTTCAATCCCACGTGTAATGCAGCTCACAACCAAACGTGTCAGATTGATTGATGATGTAAAACTCCGGACAACTTTTCTTGCGTGAGTCCGTTTTTAACGCATCTTGACTGTTGTACAGTCTGACATTGACAACTGAGATCTTACAGTGTGACATGGCTTACAGCGAGGATCATGTTCGTACAGTCTGACAAGCAACAATCGTAAAGGACTATTACAAATCGCACAGTGTGCACCTGGCTTTCAAATATATGCTTGTCTTAAGTCTTGACAATGCCATGCAGTGATGTGCTATGATCCATCTAAAACTATTTTAAACTGCATTTTATTAGTTGCCGATTTATGACCTTATATTAATTGAGAGGCCACAGAATATTTTTCATTTTATAAATTAATTTCATTGATGACAAATCTCGCAATAGTTTAATGAATTTATTTTTTGAATATGGCAATGTTAATGTATTTGCTTTGGCGGACTAGATTTGCTACGCTGCTGTAGCTTCAGAGCAAGTATGGACTTGCGTCTGCTAATTGACACACAGACTCACTGCTGTGAGCATGTAAGATATGCTGCTGCATAAATAGACATACCAGTGGCGTAGGCAGAATAAAAAATTTTGGCCAGGCCTCATCTCTCACGTCTGTTCAATTAGGAATACTAATCAAAGACGTGAACTTTTATCAATTGTGAATTAAAGGGGACATAACCAAAGCTGCCAACTCTCAGGCATTGACCGTGAGACTCACTCAATTGACCCTTTTCACACGCTCTCATGCCACACATCTATTTTCTCACGCAGAGAAAAATCGCAGACAAAGAGGACACTGACACGGACAGACAAGACAGAGTAGGTTACTTAGGATATGGAACAAATTCTCAGCTGTCAGATTCTGGCAATATTTTTACGAGATTCACACAATAAAACGTCTTGGCGATTTTAAATGTGACAGATCGCTGTAGCGCGTCAGTTCGATCACTCTCGATCCAGAGATACAAGGAATTCCACCCTTCATGACGTCATACAGGGCCAAAAAAACTTTCCGAAACTTATACGAACCCTGAAGGAGTGTATTTGGAACAGAAATACTCCATCATACATCCAACTCGTTTTTTTTTTTTTTACTTTGGCCATGTTTAGAATGATAATCCAACGTGTAAATAAGTCAGAATGCATGAAATAGCATTGGACATCCCCTTTAAGTTATACAACATTGACAAAAAACAGCACAGAATAACTACAACCCATCCACATACAAAATAACTGATTTTCAAAAACAAAACGGCTTACCTGTTACAGAATGAGCCGGAGACTCCTAGGCTTGGATTTAAAAAGTCTTGCCGTTAACCTGTGGGCTAAAGCCCCGTTCACACTACAAGCGACAAAGCGACACGATACCATTCATTTCAATGGGGAGCGGGCGATTTCCGGCGACACGAGCGACAGCGACCGTTGGCGACCGGATGGGGTGTGTCTGGCGACGCGAAAAAGTTGAGATCTGTTTAACTTTATGCAAATGAAGAGCGACTTTCGGGAGCGACAACCAATAGGAGTGGAGCGCGCATGATCCTTCTCCAGATCATTGGATGTCATTCATAAAGGCAACCAGTAGTGGGAACGCCCACTAGCGACCTCATCGCCAGCCACTGGCGACATGCAGCGACAAAGTCACTTGTAGTGTGAACGGGGCTTAATGGACGTGTTATTTTCTAACACACAACTGCAACTGCACAAAATGAAAGCTTTAGCATAAAGTTCTGCCAGGAAGACTTAATTACTACGTCACTTATTACCTTCACAACTATCCAATCACGTCCTTATACTCTCTGTATAAAAGATTGGTACTTACACACATTTGAGTTCGCAGATACTGACGTGACAACTACCTCCACCCTCCCCACCACCACCAGGATGGTCCTGTTCATACCTCCCGGGGGGGTCGGCTGCGCCCCTGCTTTCGTCTTCAGGCAGGAAATGCAGATCCGCTACCCTCGGATTATGAACTACGAACGGGGCCTACGCCAAAGAACTTTATAAATAATTGCTTGCTGGGCTGTCAATAAATGAATGCTTTGTTACATCATTATATCTCCCGAGTCTTTCTGGTAGAACTCACCGGCACAAAATGCCTGAAACATTCTGGATAACCTAGATGTGAATCAAACTAATCAAGCACTAAACAAAAACATTTATTTATTTGATTTGAAATGTTATAATAATGTTAGTAATTATATTAAAAGCAATGAAACAAGAAGGGAGGTGGAGGGTTTCAGAGGAACTCTGATAGTGTGCTGCAGTACAAGTTTACAGCAAACAATGAACCAGATTATTTAAATGTTGAGCAAGCAATCTCATTGGCTGGAGGATCAGCCGAGGCCAATCAGCTTTTGCTATGTGGAAATGGTGTGATTGCTTGCAGATTCCATGTAAAGGATCTATCGGCCTGCACCCTCTAGAGTTTCAGGACTGAACTAGATATTTCAATCATGACAACTCTCTGAATAGGTGTAGCGTGTTATTGAATGTTAATGTGTTTGGTCTTGGCAGACTTGATCTGCTATGCCCTTATACATTTCCTGAAAAAATTTAAACTATATGCTATTTATGAAAAACATTTTTTATAGATATATGTGGTTTTGTGTTTAATCAAAATGTGTTGTGTGTTTAGGGTCCTCCCGGGGCTCCAGGGAGAGATGGCATGAAGGTATGGTATGTTTTCCATCTATCTTTATCTCTATCCACCACTTTTCAAAGCCATGGCCAAGGGCTATTTTCCATGTGCAGAATGCAAATATTTGGAAAAACAGGATAAAGATGTTTAAGATCAGTGGTGACCAATCACTAATGAAATCAACTCTTGTGTCGATGACCAAAGGCCAAAATGTTCAAATATGACATCATAGATGGCGTGACGAATTACAGATATTTCAGAATGTCAAAACACGATTATTACGGTCTTGAAATGGCAAATATGATTAGTCATAATATTGAGTTTTTATTGAGTAATTACACTGAGGGATTTCACAATACACCACAGATAATCATGGTATATAAAAGCTTTGATATCATAGTTATATTATCGTATTTATCATATTGAATACTATTATATATCTGTCAAAGTTTGTGAACTACAGTTATATTAAAGGTCTATGTCAGCACATGGAAATCAAGTATAGCACAGTACTGCCGTTTACTCTCAAGTCTAACCGTTACATGTGATCTGCTAGCTCATAGTCTACAAACAATATTAAAAACAAGCACAATGAAAAAAATTCACTGGTTTGTCAACTATTATATCAAATTATGGAACTAAATTACAAGGTTGTTCATGTTACAGTATAATTGAGGTAGGTCACTTAAAGCCATCCATGCTAGGCTTGGAGACTGGTTCACAGACATTAAAATCCACTAAAAACAACTAAAAATGTAATCAGAAATGGTTTAATTATCTACAGGCAAACAAATACATGAGCAAATGCTTGTTCAAAACATTGCAAGTACACAAAGTTTATTTTTGCATTACTGTGGTGGTAAAAGGTGGCCTTCAAATTCTGTGCCATTAAACCGGATGTCGTCAGTTTAAGTAACTTTAACCAGATTGATTGTCCCACCGTGACTGTAATTTATCTAAAAGAGAAAACTGATTTCAGAAGTAAACACTTCACTGTTGCAGCCTTTAAAGTAACACTGCTTTCGCAGTATGAAATGCAGCTGAATACTTTTATTCAGCAAGGATGCATTAAGTTGATCAAAAGTGACAGTAAAGACATTTATAATGTTACAAAAGATTTCTATTATTTTAAATAAATGTTCACCTAAATCAATTTATCAAAGCATTCTAAAATATTTGTCAAGGTTTCCACAAAGTATTAAGCAGCTGTTCCAACATTGATCATAATAAAAATAAATCTTGAGCAGCAAATTAGCGTATAATATAAACCTATAATAATAATAAAAATATTTCACCATATTACAGTTTTACTCTGTTTTTGCCTTAATTGGTGAGCATAAGGGACTTCTTTCAAAAACATTTGTAAAAAAAATAATTATTCCAAACTTCTGACCACTAGTGTGTCAAGTATGTCTCAGGCCTTAGGTGAACTGCTATATAAGCATGCTTTTCCATTTTGTTTGTTTTCCAACATGTATGTGCACAGAGAGGTTCAAGGTTGATCCGCGTGTAGTATGTGTGTATAGTGTGTTTTTTTCTGGTTTTGTATCCACAAATTAAAAACATCTGGGCCGCTTAGTACCTCTACGTGAACCGTGACCCAACATAATCCCCACAGAGGGGTCAAAATCTCACAACGTCTGTCTGTGTGGTACCTACTGCCATACCTCACCCCAAATGAGCTATAGACCAGCTTCAAATGGTGGGCAGAACAGTGCTCAGATACCGTTTGTAATGTTGAATAAACCCATCGCTGTCTTTTTGGTTTTATGTACCAGTTAAATTGTATTGTGTAGTGATTCATTTGCTGGCGTTTGAGATGCTGAACGATGGAGTAGAGACGTTTGATTTTGACTATAGCGATGGCTTGTTTTCTCACGTGTGATCATGTTACTGAGAGATAGCAGGCAATAACTGTCCTGTTGGACTTCTCATGGCTTCTTTACTGTAATCCTGCTAACCCAAATATTTGTTTGGTTTCTCCAGGGAGAGAAAGGGGTTCCCGGCCCTTCCGGACCTCCAGTAAGAACTTCTTATCATGGCACTTTCTCTCATGGTTCTTATGTCTGAAATATATTTGTCTGTGTTAGCTTCTCTCACTCTCACCTTTGATCAGTTTTCATCTGTCTGTCTCTTTCTCTCAAACTACTAAAGCAGACATCCTAGTGGGATTATTCACAAAATCAAGTCTAGAAGATTTGTTTTTCTTGAAAAAGACCCAAAATCTGTAACCCTTGCAAATGGTGCCATGCAGCTTAGCATCAGTAGCAAAAAGAATTATTATAAATGTATTAAAAAAGTATTTTACATTTTATTATATATTTAAATTATCTCTGGCATTTATATCAAAGCCAACTCATGTTTTTGGTCTCTATACCCTGTCATTTAAATAAAAAACATTTTTCCTAATATGTATTGTAGTTGTTGTTACGTTTAAAATTAATTATGTACGTAAATATTTTGCTATTCTAAAATAATGCATGCAAAATCACTGAAAATAGACCTATCTATCTATCTATTGTTTGTTGTCATTCTATCTATCGTTTGTCGTTCTATCTACCGTTTGTTCCGTTGTTCTATCTATCTATCAATCATTTGTTCCATCATTATTTATATCTATCAATCGTTTGTTCTGTCGTTCTATCTATTGTTTGTTTTGTATTTCTATCATTTGTTCTGTCATTCTATCTCTCTATTGTTTGTTCTGTATTTCGATCTGTCAGTTGTTTTTTCTGTCATTCTATGTATAATTTATTCCGTCGCTCTATCTATCGTTTGTTCTGTCGTTCTAACTAACGTTTGTTCTGTATTTCTATCTATCGTTTGTTCTCTCGACTTATCTATCAATCGTTTCTGTCATTCTATCAACGGTTTGTTCTGTCATTATATCGATCTACCGTTTATGTTGTTAGATCTATTTTTCGTTTGTCGTTCTATCCATCGTTTGTTCTATCAATTGTTTGTTCTGTCATTATATCTATCTATAGTTTGTTCTGTATTTCTATCCATCAATCGTTTGTTCTGTCGTTATATCTATCTTTTGTTCTGTCATTTTATCTGTCTATCGTTTGTTCTGTATTTCTATCTATCAACCATTTGTTCTGTCATTATATCTGCCCAAGCTCCACAGTAAGGGAGGAACAACTCAGTTATTTAGACATACAGAAAGAGAGCCTGTGTGTTGACAATGTGACTCATCTGTATTTTACATGAGTGCTTTATGCCCATTTCTATTAATACTGAGGATTTGGGACAATTCTTCCAGCGACGTGGAATTTTATGTGATGATGATGTGTTTGCGTTTTCAGGGCCCGCCAGGATCCTTTGACTTCCTGTTACTCATGATGGCTGACATTCGTAACGACATCGCAGAGTTGCAGAACAAAGTGTTCAGCAGACCTTTGCACTCCTCAGGAGAGGACTTCCCATCTGCCCCAGACAATTGGAGGGATACCCAGGAAAGTCTGGACTTCGGCTCCGGAGAAGACTACAAACCCCAGAGCCCCCCGAAGAGCACCAGAAAGAGGAAATTGCCCCGGACCTTAAACAATCCTGATTGGCCAATTTGAGACTGTCCTCGAACAGAGTTAGAACTGAAAGAAAGAACTGATTAAAGAGAGAATGAGTTGTGTAAATATCACAGAATGACTGCTATTTAACTGTATACTCGCTGAAAAAAGGCTGAATGTATTTCATTGTATAAAATCTCTATTTTTATAACATAAAGGATGTACATTTTTGTAATTTGGGCATTTGCAATGTGTCATTTGTCCATCAAAATAACTAATAGGTGACACATACCATGGTTCTCTTTTATTCTTCTTAACCGTTAATTTCTTTGTAGGTCTAAAAATATTTCTCTAAAAAAATTCTTAGAGTTTTTATGAAGATATATTTATACATTAATCATTGTAAGTTGAAGTTAAATCCAAAAAGGTATGAAGTTTAAAGTATTAAGCATTTCAAAACTATAAAACATGCAGTGCACAACTGTTCAAAAGTTTGGGGCAAGTATGTTTTGGGACAGTATTGTTTGAAAAAAATTCATACTTTTATTCAGCAAGAACACATTCAATTAGTCAAAAGTGACAGTAAATAAATAAATGCTCTTTTTTTTCTATTCATTAAAGATTCGTGAAAAAAATATATCACTGTTTTAACAAAATATTTAAAAGCACAACTGTTTTTAACAATGATGATAATCATAATAATAATCAGCCTATTAGAATAATTTATGAAGGATCGTGAGACACTGAAGACGAGTAATGATGCTGAAAATTCAGCTTTGCATCACAGGAATAAATTAAATTTTAAAACTGAAAAGAGTTCTTTTAAATTGCTGTAATATTTCACAATATTACTGTTTTTGCTGTATTTTTCATCAAATAAATCCAGCCTTGGTGAGCATTCTTTCAAAAACATTAAAAAAATCTTACTGAGCCCCAACTTTAGAATGGTATGTGTATACAATGCATATAACTTCTATAATATTTTACTTATATAATTTAGTTTACTTGACTAAAGTTCCGTGTGTGTATGTGTGCATCATTAACCCTTGATATCATGATAATAGCAGTACCACACACATTGTGGAGATTTGTTTAGCTTTTATGAAAAAAGACGATGAAAACAAACTCTGTCTACACACAAAACTGAGTCCAATTTAGATGTTTCTTCGATCACACTTCAAATCCAGGCCAACAAATCAGCATTATGAAAACAGACGCTTAGTTCACACCCATTATTCAGCAGTAATGGAGGCAAATCAGTGTGAGTTTTCATTTTGAGATTTTTAAGTGGGCCCAACAGCTCTGTTTTTCTCTGTCATCCTCACATATAAAACACTTTGACGTCTTTGAACTCTCTCTTTGTATTTCCCCTCACAGTTCGTGAAGCGGATCACAGCTATGGAACGCCATTGCCGTTTGACCTTCCTGTACACTCATTTATCTCTGAGGAAAACAAGATCATGCATAACTGCTTCTGCATCTTCTGTAGGTTCTATTTTCCATAGGTGATGACATGACTGAGGAACTCTGGGACAGGCTGTCTGTAAACACTCTGAGGGCCTTGTAAAACTGGAACACGAGGTAAAATAAAAGTGGTACGAATACCGATCCCTGTGGAATACCAGTTGGTGCCTGTCACCTTGACCTTCTGTTTCCAGTGTGACAAATGAATCGGAGGTAATATCTGCCACTTCTAAGACATTTTTATACTAGATTAAATGATATTATATTTAATTACACTTTTTATAATTAATTAAATATAACAACATACATTAGGTACATTATAGATACATTAGTACCACTCAAAAGTTTGGGTCACATAGAAAGTCTCTTATGCTCACCAATGTTGCATTTATTTGATCAAAAATAACTTAAAAATTGTATTGTGAAATATTACAATATAAAATAACTTATTAATCATTCTGTTTTAATATGTTTTAAAATGCAATTTATTCCTGTAATGGCAAATCTGAATTTTCAGCATCGTTACTCTAGTCTTAAGTGTCACACAATACTTTTCTTCAGAAATCATTTTAAATCATTTGATTTGCTGCTCAAAAAACATTTTTTATTATTATTATCGGTGTTGAAAACAATGCTGTTAAGCCTTCCATCACACTGGAAATGAAAGGTCAAGTCTAGCACATTCCATTGTGGGATACAGTATTCAATGCAGTGTGATCTGAAATATCATCCAACCAAAATGTACAGCATGCAACAAAGATAACCTGTCTCTTAATGAAAAATCTGTTTCTTAGTTTAGGTAACGGTACTAATTCAGTGGTCAATTCTGCCAGTTGAAGCTTGTAAATCGGTTCCAAATATGCTTGACTGACCTCTTACCCACATTCCCACAGTCGGGCAACCGTCTGATTCTAACACTTTTTTTCCTCTCTACATTTCATGGTTAAATTGTACTGATCCCTGTGAGAGCTGCTCAGTAATGGCCCGTGAAGGGAAGCTGTCTGAAGGACCCAGCCAACAACTGCGGCCAGTTCACCCTGTAGGCCAGTTATACAAACTTCATCAAAACATCGTTTCCAATAAGAAAAGAACAACTTAGGCTGTGAGTACTATGTGAAGGACAAAGACAGTATTTTGATTTGACCAAGTTAAAAGATTAATATGAAAGTTTGGAGATGGCCAGTTTAAGTTTACATTACTTTTTAGTAAGGAATGACGTATCACAAGAATTAGATGTGTGTTTTTTTATTTTTATTATGTGGACCTTTTATTTCCTTTGTGACATTTTACACACATTTATTTGGAATATTCAAAGAGAAAGGACAGCCAAGAATATTGCTGAAATAGTCGTTAGAAAGTGAAGAGTCAGACTGGATTTAACCTAAACAGAAGAAGCGAAATAAGTTTAAACTGCACTCTGACTTTATTTCTGTATGTTTTGCCATTTGAATCCTAAATTTAATCTTAAAGCTAGATAACCACTCTCATATAATCAACATATTCTCAGCCTGGAAGTATTTTATTTTATTTTCACTAGATGGCAGCAGCGGTGTATTTCAATGCTCTATCGCTGAATGCTGTGAGGTGGCTGATCTCCACAAGATGGCAGCAACAACACATAATCTCCAGAATTTGTCCCCTCGTGTTAGGGTTCAGCAAATGATTATGACAATCGGTGAAAAGTTGTCATTCTAATTTGTTGTGACACTGAATAAAATTATCACTTCATTGTAAGACTGAACAGGTCACTGAATACCATTATTCTTTATGTCTTAATTTCCCGCGTCCTAATGAGATAATCAGGTGGAGCGCGTGGTTAATCACAAAATGCCTTGCAAGCACTTCACTCAATCAATTTAAACTAATAATTAATGTCCTGAAATGTATGTATTGTAAATAGACAATAGCTTAAATTAGTGTTTATTGCCTTTCGTGCCACTTTTCCAAACACGTTCAGTCAGGCCTTTCCTTAATTTGCTTATAGGCCGCTTAGATTAAAAAAAAAAAAAAAAGAGCAACAGACAAGAAGCAATTGCTTAATAACTATTTTAAAAAACTGCTCTTATTTCGATATTTTAGAGCTGGTGGTTACTTTGGATGGAGATAGGCTAGCTGACGTAAACTCCCCCTTTCCATCTCAACCTGTTCGCGTTTGTTATTGGCACAACGAAGCACATTCAGGACTGCGTTGGCTTGTATTCCGGGTGGCACAATCTCCAAAAATCAATCCATGTTCATATCTGGTTCCAATTATCTCCTCTCAAAATCGTAACACCCTTTCCATGTCTCTCTTTTGAAAGGTTTTACGCCCCAGTTCCCCAGGGTGTAATTAAAGTCCATCCCTGTTTAGATATGTTTCCACTAATAATTATCCCATGTAGGTTTGACCTGCTAAAAATGCTGAACCAGACTAGGTGGTTTGCTGGTCCTAGCTGGTTTAAACTGCTCCAACTGTGTTTAGCTCACTTAGCAGAGTTGTAGCCTAGGCTACTATAAATACACTGTTCAAAAGTTTGGATTCAGTAATTTAATTAATTTATTTAAGGAAATTAATCATTTTTTTCAGCAAGGATGCATTAAACTGATCAATGTGACTTTTACATTGATAGAAATTATTTATATTTCAAATAAATTAAGTTCTTTTAAACTTTATATTTATCAAAGAGTCCTGGGGGGAGGGGGTCACAATTTCCACAAAAATGTTAAGCAGCACAACTGTTTTCAACATTAAAGGGATAGTTCACCCAAAAATGAAAATTCTGTCAGTAATTACTCACCCTCATGTTGTTCCAACCCCGTAAGACCTTCGTTCATCTTTGGAACACGAATTAAGATATTTTTTATGAAATCTGAGAGCTGGATCACTCCTGCATAGGCTTCTTCAGGGATTGAAACTTGCCAGCCCCGAAAAGTTATTAAAGATATCGTTAAAATAGTCCAAGTGACTACAGTGGCTCAATCTTAAGTTTATCAAGCGACGAGAATACTTTTTGTGCGCAAAAAAAAACAAAAATAACGACTTTATTTCAACTATTCATTTCCTTCTCTGTTGGCCTCTAGTCAGTCAACTTAGTGTAATAGCGTAGAGCTACGTCACACGTAGGCTCACTATTGGCCGACGCTGGTCATGTGTGTGATGCGTGTGACACAACCAAGCGGCAACATTCCAATCTGAAAAATGAAGCCTACCCGGAAGTGCGAAAAACTGCAATACATCGAAAATCCGCTAGGGGCAGGTCCCAAAAGGGAGCAAATGTCCATAGACCCCCATGTTAAAATGTCCATTTTCACCGGTTTTCACAGCATAAATTCATGTTTTTACAGGTTGGTCCCATGGACTTTTATTGTATTTTTCGATAGGTTCCGAGTGCCTGACAACTGTGAGGGGGGTGATTTTTTTTCTAACTCGTTAGTTTAGATCGTATTTAGATATAAAATATATGACAAATAAGGGCGTGGTTAACTTTGATTGACAGCTTGATTGACAGCTGATAACGTGCTGCGCCTAGTGGAATTCCTGAAATTTGACGTCTCGGCCATGATCTGACCCAACACATCTTACCACGTGTTGTCACAACCTTGTCTCTTTTTGTGAGACCAAAGATCGCCTGTTAGATATACACAAGACGAATTATATCTCATGTTCAACCTCTAGACTAGAGACATCAGAGCCAGCGGCACACGTCAGAAGCACTAGCCGAGGTAAGGCTGTTCCAGGCGGGTTACATGAGCGCTGAGCGCGCGCTGATCCCTGGATCTCAACTCCGAAAACGTCAAATCAAATTTTTAAATAGGCGCTATCTTTATAAATAAACAGAGCCGGACAGTAACGGAGTACATTTACTTGAGTACAGTACTTGAGTACAATTTTGAGAGATCTGCTGTACTTTACTCGAGTATCATTTTTGGGGATTACTCATGACTTTACTCAAGTACATTTGAGAGGCAAATATTGTACTCTTTACTCCACTACATTTCTATCCATAACCGTGGGTACCCGTTACTTCTAAAAAAAAAAAAAAAAAGAAAAGGAAACCCTCAATTTGTTGTTTCCCTCTCAAACGTGATTGGATTGTTCAGGCGCCACTGATTGGGACAGCCTATCAGCAAATCACCTTCAGCTCTGAACTGACGCCAAAGTAAACTCCATGGTCAGATTTATGTGGGTTCAAATGTGGGTGCAAAAAATCCATTAAAACTCTAGCAGAGGTTTGTCAGAGCGTTGCCATTGTGCATTGCCTTGTGGGCAAGTGAGAAATGTTAAATAAAGCAACATGGTAAAAAGATGAAAATGACTTGAATTAACTTTCAATTCCTTTTAGATTATCAAAGGTATTAACATTAACATTTTTCATAACTCCATGTAGGACGTTTCTGTACATAAATGTAAGCACGGTTCGCGTACCTACCCCGAAGTGATAAAATAAAATTCTGTATCAAATTTATAGGCAAAGACAAGTAGTTTGTTTAGGCATGGTTTGTAGGGAATTACAAACCTGCACACATATATTCGAACACACATAACTATAGAATCAATTCTTAATGCACATGTGAACGCCATCAGCGTTTATCACAGGTTCAGTTTAAAGTCTGTTTAGAGAGAACGGTGTCATCTTAGCGGCCCCTTATTTATTAACAAATGATCATTTCGATGGAAGTGAATCAATCAAAACTAACTTTAGCTGGAAAATAACATTATTCAAGAACTGCTATAAAACCAAAACAATCTCTGTTACCTTAAATTATATGTTTATCTCTGAAAAGCCGCTTTGAAACAATCTACATTGTTAAAAGCGCTATATAAATGAAGATGACTTGACACAACACTGTGGCAGTAGTAATGCAATATTTAGAAAATTTACTCTTGTACTCTTGATACTCAAGTACTTTTAAAAACAAGTACTTCAGTACTTTTACTTAAGTAGACATCTGACTGTAGTACTTTTACTTGTACTTGAGTAAAATTTAGCAAGGGGTATCTGTACTTTTACTCAAGTAACGAAGCTGTGTACTCTGTCCGCCTCTGTAAATAAACCACAGATTTTAGCTTTAAACAACTACATTGTCGACTGAAAAACTATTAAAACTACATTTCGTGACACAATAACAGTAATATTTTTAAATTTCGCGGCTTTTCTCCTCTGAACGTTACTATTACTATTTATATCATGACCAAATACAACCAGAAACAAATGTTAAGTCTTGCTTGTGAAAGATAATTCATCGAGACTTGTTTTCAATTGTGTGGCGATTGGTACAGCCCCAAGCAGGCACGAAACTCATATGGGTTGGTCAGAAGGTGGGCGGGGTTAGGATTTCCCAAGATTTTCCAAGATGGCGCCGCCCATCTAAACGGCTTTAAAACCGTTCTTCAGAAAGTCTATGGGTGACGTCACAGACGCTTTGTCCATATGTTTTACAGTCTATGGACACAACAACAGAAGCTTACGCTATTACACTAGTGAACTGACTCGAGGCCTACAGAGAAGGAAATGAATAGTTGAAATAAAGTCGTTATTTTTGGGGGTTTTTGCGCACAAAAAGTATTCTCGTCGCTTGATAAACTTAAGATTGAGCCACTGTAGTCACTTGGACTATTTTAACGATATCTTTAATAACTTTTTGGGGCTGGCAAGTTTCAATCCCTGAAGAAGCCTATGGAGGAGTGATCAGCTCTCAGATTTCATCAAAAATTTCTTAATTCGTGTTCCGAAGATGAACGAAGGTCTTACAGGGTTGGAACAACATGAGGGTGAGTAAATACTGACAGAATTTTCATTTTTGGGTGAACTATCCCTTTAAGGATAATATTTATAAATGTTTCTTGAACAGCAAATCAGCAAATTACAATGATTTCTGAAGACTGGAGTAATGATGCTGAAAATTCAGCTTTGACATCATAGGAATAAATTACATTTTACAACATACAAATATGTTATAATATATAATAATTTTTCTCAATATTACCATTTTTACTGTAATCTTTATCAAATGAATGCAGCCTATATGAACATAAGAGACTTCTTACAAAAACATAAAACATAAACATTTGACCCTAAACTTTTGAACCTTTGTGACCACTTCTTGTGTGACAACTAACCTTGGTCTCCCCTCATTTTAAAAAAACATTTTATTCATAATATCATTGAAACATGTCAATGGTTCTTTTTCCATTTTAAACTCACAATAATACATAATACACGCACACACAGACACAAAAACAAGACCTTTTCCAAAGTACTTTTTTTATTATTATTATTCTACAGAAGAAAGTAAGTCATACAGGTTTGTAATGACATGAGGTTTAGAAAATGATGACAGAAATGTAATTTTTGGTTGGACTGTCCCTTAAAGAATCGGAAATGTTGTGTTAAAGGACAAGTTCGGTATTTTACACTTAAAGCCCTGTTTTAAGATCGTTTCTGATGAAATAGAACGGTTAAGATTGAAATTTGGACAAATTCTGCTGTCCCGAGAATTTTCGGTTTCTGTGGTAGCACCCCCCCACCTCGACAATGGTTTCATAGGGGCACTGGAAGAATCATTCATAAAACGCATTTAACTTTAGTTTACAAAGACGTGAAACTCACCAAGTGGTCTGGGGTGTTCACTGATATGCTCACACAAAAATCGCTGCAAAAGATGCTTTCCAACAGGTGTTTTACCATTCGTAGTAAAACTGTGGACCTATTTTTCCAAACGCCTCACAACCGGACATTCTTCCGTTGAGAGCTTGAATAATAGACACTCCAGCCCAGTTGGTGGCGATAATGCACCTTTGCCAATGTTTGGATAGCGTAGCCTACGATAACTACAGAAAGAATACAAACAACCCCATTTCCATCTCCGGCGGCGGAGTAATACCGTTACCTCACAGAACATCCAATACAAGTTAATGGAGTTGGACAAAAACTACGATAAAACCTGTTGGAAAGCATCTTTTGCAGCGATTTTTGTGTGAGCATATCAGTGAACACCCCAGACCACTCGGTGAGTTTCACGTCTTTGTTAACTAAAGTTTAATGCATTTT
Source organism: Gila orcuttii (assembly GCA_026230005.1). Classification (NCBI taxonomy): domain Eukaryota; kingdom Metazoa; phylum Chordata; class Actinopteri; order Cypriniformes; family Leuciscidae; genus Gila; species Gila orcuttii. Next base: position 24,659,832 of record JAPDVR010000014.1, read on the forward strand.
ATGAATGATTCTTCCAGTGCCCTTATGAAACCATTGTCGAGGTGGGGGGGGGTTGCTACCACAGAAACCGAAAATTAAAATACCGAACTTGTCCTTTAATAAAGTTATTAATGAAATTTTTCCTCTTGCCCAAAAAGTTAATTGTGGGCCAGTCACATTTAACACACCAGCATTGTTAACTAAAAAAAGAAAAGCTGCGTGTAACAAACAATGTCTTAAAATTATAGAAAGAGTGGCTGGGCAGGGAGGAGGTGAACAGGACATTATTCTGCCAGAAATATTCCCCGAAATCCCATCTGGAAGTAATTAATGGACAGTGTACAAGAGCCAGTCTTAAAAGATTTCAAATATTTGCTGAAGTGCCCCCTTGTTCCTAATTATATCTCACTGGCTGCCTTCCTCATTATTTAGAACTGCCCACTATGAATGAAAAAACACAAGTGAAAGTGAATGCGGCCCCTCCCCGGGGCCCCCAGCCCGGGCCCGTTCAAACAGCATCAAGCTAATGCTTAATGGCAGATCCTGAATGAGTCACTGTGCTAGAATAAAAGTCATTAATGAGGTAATTTTATTAACGGCGCTTGCTTGCCTGGCCTCGGTTGGGAAGAACGGGAGAGAAAACTTGCAGGCGAACAGCACCGACGACGGAGGAAATTAGGGTTTCACTCCGCGCTAATTAATGCCTTTAAGAGATTAAACGCAAGCACCAAATTAACTGCCCCAAAAAACCTTCATTGAGGGGAAGAAATACATTGTTGCCCTCCCATGTAATTACTGGACAGTGCAAATTCAATTTTAATGAGGCGAAAGCCACTCCTTCAGCTCTTTTTTTTCCCTCTTTTTTCCCCCCTCTCTTCACTCCCAGAAAAGAAAGGGAGTGCTAGTGAAAGCTTGCTCTTGTTGAGGCCTAAGTTAAAGGAAGCACCGGGAGGACAAAGGCCGATTGTGTGCAAGCCGAACGCTTTAGAAGCCGTAAACAGGTATAGGGGCTGAATAGCCCTCCTTCTGAGACTCCTGGGAGGCCTGGCTTCCCATCTCGACAACACTGGGCTCTTACAGAGGGAGAGGAGGAGAAACAAGGTGAGGAGGGTACCCTGGGTAAGGAAAGCTCGGCGTCGGGCCACTCTCGTCGAGTTATCTTTATACAGGTTTTGTCTCTTCTAATTGGAGCTGATGGGTGACTAATTGGTAGTTTTTTTTTGTTTTTTTTTGCAAAGCGCACTACTTAAACCACAGCAGGCCGAGGGAGACAGCATGAGCGGAGTTAATGAGAGGTTTTACACAAATAAAGGTCTGAAACTATAGGCCCTCCATCTCTGCGAGGGGGCCGCCGAGGAAAGTTGAGGATATCCTTTTGTCGTGAATTTCTCTTCTTATTCTTCTTTTTTCTTCTTCTTCCGTGCAGGTATCTAAAAAGGGGGGACATTCAAAGGTGGAGGAGATGGCGAGCACTTGTGAGGATAAAGGAATCTTTTCCATATTGTTTGGAACCTTTCGTTTTTCGTGTGTCGGTAAATAAGAGCAGGGCACGGCCTCTCCGGTGAATGCTCTTTAGTTTGGACAGATAATGAGAGAGCACTCCACACATATACACACACACACACACACACACACACACACACACAAGACCATGTTGAGCCACTTTAAGGTAATGTTTGAGTGCTCAAAACACCACACACAAAGGGCACTATTGCTTTATGTAGACACACAATCTCAAACACACTCGCGCATAAAATAGGTGTCATAAGACATCGAAGACTTCACTTCATTTAATTGACACATATTTTAAAAAACTTTTGAAAAATTCATATATTTTATGTTCATTGTTTATATATATATATATATATATATATATATATATATATACATATATGGATATACATACATATATGGATATTTTTTTACCTGATTATTTGTATGTATATATTTATATATATATATGTAACTTTTTGACACTTAATTTCCACTTATTTTAAAATACTTTTGTATTTTTTATTCATGTATATATTTTGTATTTTATATTTCATCTGATTTATGTATATATATATATATTATATTTATTATAAAATAATGTAAAATATAAATATACTATAATGAAATTATATTATACATTAAATATAATATTATTGTTATACTTATTATATACTTATTATTGTTATACTATATTCAATGTAAAACAGCTGTTTTCTATGTGAATATATAGTAAAGTATAATTTATTCCTGTGATGCAAAGCTGAATTTTCAGCATCATTACTCCAGTCTTCAGTGTCACATGACCCTTCGGAAATCATTCTAATATGATGATTTGATGCTCAAGAAACATTTATGATTATAATCAATGTTGAAAACAGTTGTGTACCTTTTTTTTTTTAGGATTCTTTGATGAATAGAAAGTTAAAAACAACAGCATTTATTTGAAATAGAATATTTTGTAACATTATAAATGTCTTTACTGTCACACTTGATCAATTTAATTCCTCCTTGATGAATAAAAGTATTGATTTATTTTATTTATTTCCCCCAAAAAATAAAATAAAAATTCTTACTGACCCCAAAGTTTTGAACGGTAGTGTTTAATGTTACAAAAGATTCTATTGTCTCATATATATATATATATATATATATGTATATATAAAATATATATATATAAGTATATATAAGTATTATATATAATATAAAAGACAATTATTATATAAGTATTATAGTATAAAAACTGTACAATACTATTTCATTTATTATGTGTTCATTCAACAGGTTAACACACTCAACTAAGTCACTGGTAAACATTATCAATCTATTCATTACTCGATAAGCTTGTCATCCAAAAGAGGTGAAATCTTAAAGTTGGGTCTATGATGTAATGAATAGGCCATCTAGGGCTGAAGTGCTCACCATAGTGATGTAAACTCCCTGCAGGTGAAAGATAATAACATGCTACATGCTGCTTTTCTTCCATGCCGCTGTTATTTACTTAGGGTTTTGTTGTGGAAATACGTGTTGTTTTTTGTGTGTTTGCATTCGTTCGTGAATTCAATGCGGAAAAACACACTGAATACAGAAAAGGGAACCCAGCTGAGAGGTGAGAAGCCATGCTCAGCTGCTCTGTGTCCCTTATGACCCTGAAAAGACCTTTTTATACTGCACAAAGAACGCACACAATGAGCCCTGTTAGGAGACACTCTGCCATAATTCACTTTTTCTTCTATATCAGCTGTTCATGTGACCCTTCTTGCCATGAGCGCCTTATTTGACATGTTAAAACTGTGGCCTATCCAAAAATAACAATTATGTGGCCACATAATTAGCTGGCCAAATATTTGCACTGACTAATTTGTAGAGGTATTCTCCTGATGCGTAATCCATTAGCTCCCATCAGGCTTCTTTGTCTCCAATCCAAATGAACTATTTGCATTTCTTTTGTTATTTAAATCGTACATTTCCTCCAAACTGTGAGAATTAACTTCCTAATGAACTTCACACAAAAGAGAAGGGACCTCAATTACAACCTCTCTCCTCGGGCTAAACTAATGATGCGAACAAGAGAGACACTTGTCATGATTAGGGGAGTATCGTGAGCCGGAGAATAGGCCACAGGAAGAGATCAGCCCGAGTGATGCTGATGAATTACTCACTATTCAACAGCCTTTGTGGAACAAGGCATGACATTTAGGGATGTCTAAGGATAGTTTTGGGAAATGCAACATGACGTGTTTTTCAGGCAAGAGATGACTCAAAAAACAGGATTTTGACATCAAAAACAAAATGTTTACGGGAGTTGACAGCATGATCTCTTTTTTTTTCAACGTCAATTCAATTAGAATTACATATAAAGGTTATAATTATATGAATGTATAAGGGAACATGTATATTGTTAGATTCTATTCTTAAATAGTTTTACCCTATTTTTAATCATCAGCTTTTTTGTTGTTCATTTAAGTCATTTAAAAAGTTTAAATTTATTTGAATATATAAGGAGAATGCATATTGTTAGATACTGTTTAGCATTGATATTATTAATAATAATAATATTTTTTTACCCTATTTTTAATCACCTATATCAGCTTTTTTGGTGTTCATTTAATAGTCCTGCAAAGTGCCTTTAAAGGTTAAAATTTCTATGAATATATGAGGGCAATGTATGATGTTATTATTATAATAACATTTTTACATTTTATTCGCTTTTTTGAAGTTAATTTATTAGCCCTGCAATGTGTCAATTTTTTAAAATATTTATTCCATTCAACTATTATATGTCTCTCAATTGTGAGGTTATTAAAACTGCATTTATAATAATAAATATGCAATAAATAATAAAGATTTTGAGGTATTGTGGATGGGTGTTTGGGAGTTGCTGTGTGGTCGCTATAAGGTGCTCTGATTTCAAGGTTCTATATTTGTCACATACATATTAAATATATATGTAAAATATGTTTAGTTCTTTTTCCCACAAAAACAGGGACCACATTTTCCACAAACAGAACCAGTAAGGATTTAAGGACATTCACACATTAAAAAAAAAATATATATATATATAGTATCAAGTATCAAGAGGATGTAAATAAAACAGAAAAATTATATTGAGATAAAAGAATACTACAAAGTATACAGAATCCTGCAATTTTTTAGCATGTTGACATGACATTGCTTGGTATTTACTAGTCAATTCAATGTTCTATTCTCATCCATGGTGATTCTGTCATCTCCCTCTTTCAATGTAAGGAGTTTATTTTATTTTTAATTGTCTACCTGTTAAAACTGTACATCAGATCTCATATAAAATCAATAGCTCAAAGCGATTTGAGGAACTCCATCATTCACATTTGTAGCACAAATGGTGCAGGACAAGTTACATACAGAAGTTAAACACATGGTTTGGGATTTATTCAAATGTCTAATCCTTAAGTATGCACAATAATGAACAAAAGTTCAAAAGTCAATTTGTACAACAAATTATTAAAAAAAATGCAATTTAAAATAAGTTTAGCACATCATATTTTCATTGCGGTGACATTATTTCAAATAAATATCCACTTTTGATCACCATAAAAATTATTTTTGTACTCGCTTATATAACAAATCACAAATGACATTGCATGTCATCCATTGCAGACCCCTCAGTTTCTTTTAGCTGTGTCAGGGTCAGCTGTTGTAAACCTTATAGTGAGGTCATCCATCCCATCATTAGCCCTGAGCTATTAGCATAGAAAGTGAATGGCAGGGGATTATAACAGACCGTCCCCTGCTGATGCAATGGGACTCCCCCATGAAAAAGACACCTCAGGAGCCCCTGCTCTCCATTGGGCGCTGATCCCTTCCACGCGGGGCTAGTGCTGTATTAGCACTGACCTGAGAGCAGGGGGTTGATCATTGGTCACCTGTTGCCGCCCACTGGGAAAGGGCATGCCAACCTCACAATCTCATAAAGATATAGCAGCCATTAAGACCCTAATTACAGGTTCACTAGATAAGATGTTGTGCTGAGACACTTTTGCTCTGTCAGTCAAGTTGTGTGTGAGAGGGAGGGAGAATGTTCTTATCACAAGCTTGAGCACATAACTTCATGTTCCTGTTGAATGCTTTGATAATTAGCACTGATACATTTCTCTTAATGTGTCAACTGTATAGCTACATGACAGCTATGCCATATAATATATTATTTAATATGAATCACATTATGAAATAAATGTTTTTCTCCAAAACACGTAATTATTTGGCACCAAATCAATCTGGTGGGTTTGGTGCCAAAAAACTATTTTTTTAGTTTCATCTGACCATATGTTCCGTTCTGTTTGAAGTTCCAGTCGTGTTTGCAACTGATTATGCTGGAGTTTGTTTTTGGATGAGCGAGGAGGATTTTTCTTGAAACCCTCCCAATAGGGGTTATTTGATTTTTTTTTTTTTTCTAATCAACTAATCTCTGAAATTCTCCATTTGTAATCCTTGAAGAGTCTTTGGCCACTCGAACTTTCCTCCTCACCGTGCATTAAGACAATATAGAGATACAGATTCCTAACATCTTTAGTTGATTGGAACTTCTTAATTATTGCCCTGATGGTGGAAATGGGAATTTTCGATGCTTTCGCTATTCTTACAGCCACTTTCTATTTTGTGATGCTCAACAATCTTTTGATGCACATCAGAACTATATTCTTTGGTTTTACCCATTGTGATGGATAATTAAGGGAATTTGGACTTTGTGTTTCCTCATATTTAAACTCCTGTGAAACAAGAAGTCATAGCTAGACAATTTCATGTTCCTAGTCAACCTGAAGTGCTAAAAAAAAAATAGAATATACTTCAGAGATATTTTACTTTTTAAAAAATTCCAGGCGTACCAATAATTGTGGCCAATGTGTTTTATAGAAAAACATTTATTTCATAATGTAATTTTACCCCACTTTCAATTTTTTTTACTTCAACAAATTTTTTGAATGAAAAATTGTGCCATCATTGACACCCTCAAGCAAGAGGGTAAGACACAGAAATAAATTTCTGAACAAATAGGCTGTTCCCAGAGTGCTGTATCAAGGCACCTCAGTGGGAAGTCTGTGGGCAGGAAAAAGTGTGGCAAAAAACGCTGCACAACGAGAAGAGGTGACCGGACCCTGAGGAAGATTGTGGAGAAGGACCGATTCCAGACCTTGGGGGACCTGCGGAAGCAGTGGACTGAGTCTGGAGTAGAAACATCCAGAGCCACCGTGCACAGGCGTGTGCAGGAAATGGGCTACAGGTGCCGCATTCCCCAGGTCAAGCCACTTTTGAACCAGAAACAGCGGCAGAAGCGCCTGACCTGAGTTACAGAGAAGCAGCACTGGACTGTTGCTCAGTGGTCCAAAGTTCTTTTTTCGGATGAAAGCAAATTTTGCATGTCATTCGGAAATAAAGGTGCCAGAGTCTGGAGGAAGACCCAACACTCTGGATGAGCTTAAGGCTGCTATCGAAGCATCCTGGGCCTCCATAACACCTCAGCAGTGCCACAGGCTGATTGCCTCCCTGCCACGCCGCATTGAAGCAGTCATTTCTGCAAAAGGATTCCCGACCAAGTATTGAGTGCATAACTGAACATAATTATTTGAAGGTTGACTTTTTTTGTATTAAAAACACTTCTTTTATTGGTCGGATGAAATATGCTAATTTTTTGAGACAGGAATTTTGGGTTTTCATGAGCTGTATGCCAAAATCATCAGTATTAAAACAATAAAAGACCTGAAATATTTCTGTTGTGTTTACATAATTAACTAAAATCATTTATTTACACACTGCTAGGAAAATAACAAGGGGGTTACTATTATGAAGTAAACTAGCTGTGTTGGTTGTTATAGATTCAGCTGCGCGATGTTTATGGTGCGCATGCGTGTGGGAGAGAAAGGAAGTTCAGTAAAAAACATGTAATACGGTTTCTGTGTGTCTCGGCTCTTTTGTAAACATAAGATTGGCGACGAGGATGGCTGAATTTGGTTTACCCCCACCGGCACACTTTCTTGCCATTCCCGGAGATCCTCCAGTTCCATGGGCAAACTGGCTGGAGAGTTTCACAGTCTACCTGGACGCTTTAGGCTTTGATGACATTACCGACAAGAGGAAAATGGCGCTCCTCCGCCATTGTCTGGGAGTGGAGGGGCAACGCATTTTTCGCAATCTCGGGACGCCCAACGACTATGATGCTGCAGTTGCCCTCTTGACGACCCATTTCACTGGCCACCAAAGGACTTTACTCCGTCGGTATAAACTTCGGAAGCGCCTGCAACGACCCGGTGAGTCTGTTCGAAGCTACGTGACAAACTTGAAAGACATGGCGCGCTTGTGTGATTATGGGGCTTTGCAAGATCAAATACTTCGGGACCAGTTCATTGAGGGGACATCGTGTGAGAAAACAAGAGAAAAGCTGTTACTAGAAGCGGACGATTTGACTCTAAGCAGAGCGGTGGAGATAGCGCTGCAGATCGAGACAGCCATGGAATGCACGTCTGAGCTAGCAGGCGCGCGGCCACTCGCGGACAGAGCTACAGAGCAGTTACAGCCTGCCTATCACACCAGCATGCACTCCGCCAATGACAGTCGGGGTTCAGAGCAAGGTTTCCCAGTACAATTCACACAGAGACAGAACAATAGGCGAACTGCAGAGGTATGTGGTAACTGTGGTTCTAAATCACACAATTCTAAGGCACAGCATTGTCCTGCCAAAGGACAACAATGTAGAAATTGTCTGAAGCAAAACCATTTTGCCAAGATGTGCCGTTCAGCCCCGGCCACGCTCCCACAACACACTGGACCTCCACCAGCTCAGCACAACTATACAGAGATCAGAAATGTGACTGCTGGTCAGGTGGCGTTCAAAACATGTACCGTCCAGTTAGCCGAAGTAACCTTACCCTTATTAATGGACACTGGTGCGGCTGCATCGCTCCTAAATTCAAGCACTTACTTTAAGTTTTTCTCTCACCTGCCATTAGATCATCCTGCCACCGCGCTATGCGGCTATGACAGCTCCAGGATTGACATCCTAGGTGTGCTCCACGTGCCGGTCCACTATGGCTCCAAGCACCTACCATCTTTTCCCTTTCACATTGCGAGGAGGGGAGCCAACCTTCTAGGCCTGGACCTGTTCACAGGCCTGGGGTTCACGCTCCGGGATGATGCGGGCTCCGACATTCACCACATCACCTCCACTTGGCAGCAAAGGTGGCCGGCTCTGTTCGATGGCCTAGGTTGTCTTTCAGCCTTCACACACAGGCCTCTGGTGAACCCGGACGTGTCACCTGTCATCCAGCCCCTGCGCAGGATCCCCTTTGCCTTGAGAGACGAGGTCACCCGCGAACTTGGGACACTCCTGGACATGGGAATTATTGAACCAGTCAACGCTGCTCCCTGGATTTCAAACCTAGTCATTGCAAAGAAAAAATCTGGGGGAATAAGAATATGCGTGGACTTACGCTTGGTGAATAAGGCAGTTATTCCAGACAGATATCCTTTGCCCACCTCAGAGGAGCTCACCGCACACTTTCACGGCTCAACAGTCTTCACAAAGCTTGACTTACGTCAGGGCTACCTGCAGGTACCACTCCACCCAGCCAGCAGGGACCTCACTGCTTTCGTGACGCATGCTGGGGTGTTCCGGTACACTCGAATGGCCTTTGGATTAAACTCCGCCCCTAGCTGCTTTCAGAAGGTGATGAGCACAATACTGGCTGGCATCCCTGGGGTAGCGGTCTTTCTGGATGACATTGTTATTCATGCTCAAGACATCGAGACACACAACAAGCACCTCCAGAGGGTGGCTCAAGCCCTTCTTCAGAACAACCTGACTCTGAATCCAGAAAAATGCTGCTTCGCTGCCCCAGCCATCGACTTTGTTGGGTTCCGCTTGTCAGCCAAAGGGATTTCCCCTCTACAGTCTAATGTCGATGCCATACACAGGATTCCAGAGCCGACCTCAGCCTCCCAAGTGGCCTCATTTTTAGGCATGACGGCCTACTACCTCCGTTTTCTGCCCCACTACTCACAGACCACTGCACCCCTCCGCCAGCTGCTTAAAAAAGAAGAGCAATGGCACTGGACTACAGCATGTTCTGAGGCCGTACAAACACTGAAAGCCCAGCTCACAACACCTCCTGTACTAGCCCACTTCAACCCTGAATGTCTGACTCTAGTCACCTGTGATGCTTCAGATCGGGCTATTGGTGCAGTCCTTTCACAGGTGCAGGACGGGGTGGAGAGACCGGTAGCCTTCGCCTCCAGGGCATTAACACCAACAGAACAGCGCTACTCTGTGGGTGAACGTGAGGCGCTTGCCTGTGTTTGGGCTTCAGAGAGGTGGCACCTTTACCTCTACGGACGGCGTTTCACCCTTAGGACCGACCATCAGGCTCTGACCGCATTGCTGACGGCATCTGGATCCGGTCATAAACCCCTGCGCCTGCACAGATGGGGGGAAAGGCTGAGGCAATATGACTATGTGCTGAAATTTACCCCCGGAAGGGACAATGTAGTCGCCGACTTACTCTCTCGTTCCATCGATGCCCCCACACCCATGGTCTCCCCTGACGAGGACACAGAGACTGAATTAATTCACATGCTTCACACGCCCTTGCAGTCAGCCGTGTCATTGGAGGAGTTGCAGCATGAGTCGGAGCGTGACCTCACACTGTCCTCGCTACGCACGTACATTCGCTCTGGATGGCCAGCAAAGGTTTGTGACAAGCTCATGCCATTCACAAGGGTGCGTGATGAACTTTCATGTTGGGGTGATGTTTGTGTCTCCAGGGGCTCGTGCACCGTGGTGCCCTGTAGCCTGCGGGCCCGTGTGCTATCCATGGCACACGAGGGGCACCTAGGCATTGTTAAACTCAAACAGCGATGCCGAGATCTCATCTGGTGGCCAGGCATCGATCGCGATATTGAAGCCCTTGTTAAAGATTGTGTGCCATGCCTCCTTAGTGGGAAAACTGGACCTCCAGTGCCAACCCCTCTGCAGCCGGTTCCATGGCCGTCCCGTCCATGGGAACATCTCCAGCTTGACATCTGTGGAGAGATCCATGGCCGTGGAATTCCCCATCATCAGCGTTTCCTTGTGGTGCTGTACGACCTCCATTCGAAATGGCCTGAAGTGGTCCCGACTGGAACCGTCACAACCCAGGTAATCACAGACATTCTAGAAGTCGTGTTCACGCGTTGGGGCATGCCTCGCGCCATCACGACAGATAATGGACCCCAGTTCATCTCTGCAGACTTTTCCCAGTTCCTCAGTGATAGGGGAATCAAACACATCCGCACAGCATACTACAATCCACAAGCAAATGGGGGTGTGGAGCGGTTCAACCAGAGCCTAAAGAATGGCGTCCGGGCCCACCTGGCTCAGGGGTGTACATTCCGGACAGCACTCAACCAAACCTTAATGCACTACAGGGCCAGCCAACACGCTACAACCGGGGCCTCTCCAGCACTCCTCATGCTGGGCCGGGAGATGGAACTGCCACTGGACAGACTTAAGGCACAAGGCATGGCAGTGCCTACAGCCGGCAGCTCTCAGGCTCGGACCAAAGCCGCTGTAAACACACACCAGCAACGGATGCGACAGTATTTTGACCGGAAACACAGGGTCAAGGCCACGGCTATTACCGCAGGTGACTGGGTTCGAGCACGTAGGCCGCATCGGGGCAACAAGATGGCTTCATGCTGGAGCCAGCCCTGTCAGGTGCACCGCCAGCTGGGCCCAGCCACATTCGTGCTTAATGACGGATCACGATGGCATGCTAAAAGACTGAGGAAAGTGCGGAACCCAGGAGAGGAAATGGTGGCTCCACTGCCATCGGCCCCCCCTCCACCGGTGCCGATATGTACAGGGCCACAGCAGGCTTCCCATACTCCTCGGGCCGCACTGTCACCAGCGCCCCAGCAACCTGCCCCTGACCTGCAATCTCACCTGCTTTCCCCTGGCCGTCAGTCAGACCCAGGGCCGGGCTGTGCCACAAGTCCAGCTATGGGGAACTGCCCAGCGGTTCTGGAATGGCCGCAGCCTGAGGTTGAGCAGGGCCGACCCGTAAGGGCCAGGGTCCGCCCTGCTTACTTAAAGGACTTTGTCACAGAGTGACAGTGTAGGCCTTGCACTAGGTATTGGACTGTTCAATTGTTTTGGCAAGGACTCAGTTATGCATAAGTTTAGTTCTTGGGAGGGAGGGGGAAATGTTGTGTTTACATAATTAACTAAAATCATTTATTTACACACTGCTAGGAAAATAACAAGGGGGTTACTATTATGAAGTAAACTAGCTGTGTTGGTTGTTATAGATTCAGCTGCGCGATGTTTATGGTGCGCATGCGTGTGGGAGAGAAAGGAAGTTCAGTAAAAAACATGTAATACGGTTTCTGTGTGTCTCGGCTCTTTTGTAAACATAAGAATTTCAGTTGGTGTGCAATGAATCTAAAATATTTGAAAGTTTAATTTTTATCATTACATTATGGAAAATAATGAACTTTATGACAATATGCTATTTTTTTTTTTGAAGGACCTGCGTGTGTGTGTGTGTGTGTGTGTGTGTGTGTGTGTGTGTGTGTGTGTGTGTGTGTGTGTGTGTGTGTGTGTGTGTGTGTGTGTGTGTGTGTGTGTGTGTGTGTGTGTGTGTGTGTGTGTGTGTGTGTGTGTGTGTGTGTGTGTGTGTGTGTGTGTGTGTGTGTGTGTGTGAGTGTGTGTGAGTGAGAGAATCTGTTATTTAATAAAAGGTCTGAAAAAAGCTCTCATGTTAATTAATTATAAATTTACAGTGGCAAAATAAACTCTTTTTCTGTTACTGTGGTAACGTTTTTGTATGCTGCTATGACACGTTTAGTACGAAGCTTTTACTGTCTATGCTACGAAGTCATCAGTGTCTGAAAACGAAGCTCAAGGCGGTTCGCCTAATATTTCCGCCGTGTGTCAATCTAGCGCTTCAGCCAATGGGAGAGCGCCCTGTTGGCCCTTCAGCATTTCCAGTCCTCCCGCCCCTCTCTGCGCTACGTCAGCATTCAGACTCAAACATGGCGGTGCCCATAGCTAAGTTCCTGGCAGCTTATGCCTATTTATTACTCATTTCTTTAATATGTCCGTACGTTTACGCCGACAACGCTGCCGGGGACTTGCCGCACCGGCGTTTTGAGTATAAATACAGTTTCAAAGGGCCACATCTGACACAGAGTGATGGAAGAATCCCATTCTGGATTCATACTGGGAGTAAGTTTATAGATGGGTGTCTGTCTGATCTCTCTCATCCATCTGTATCTCTGTCTGTCGGTCAGCATGTTTACTCCATGTACGGACATGTAGTGTAAATGCCCCGTGAAGTTTATGCGAGGTTGCATTAAAGTGATTCGTGAACTAAACCTGAGTGGTGCAAGTATTGCATTTTTGAATGAATGATTTTGGATTACATTGCTTGTGCATGAGGGGTTTCTTGTAATAATGCATATTATGATATTTGTAACACATCTTAAAGTTAAAATATGGCTGCATTTTAAAATCAATGCTCTACTTCTGTTCTGATATGTTTGGTGCATTGTTAGTTGCTTTTGTCCTATGATTAAATCAGATAATCTGTTAATAAAAGTGTAATTATGATTAGTTATCAGATTCACATAGCCTAATAATTTTTGATGCATAATCGTGGTGACATTGTTTAAAAAAACCTATGATTAATAAACGTGCGTGCTGTTTAACAGCTGACATGGCACTAGTTTTCCTAAAGGGTTAAACAAATCTGTCTCGGCATGTGGGAAGAGCAAAGTTCTGTGTTACAACATTTCCCAAATCTTTCAAATACACCGCCACATATTAGCCGGCAGGAGCAATCAGGGCTGTTTACTTGGTCCTCAAATTTAATATTGATTTTTCTGTCATTTTGTTCTGTTTAAATAGATTTATGTCAACAGAGAAGTAGCCTATGCTGTCAGGGAAGTATACGTACTCGTATACTTGGTAGTGTGCCAGATATTACACATGGGCATGTGATAATGATGAAATTATGTAACACAAATCTTTTGTTGTCTCAGACTGCCTAATAAAACTTTCTATATTCTCTTATATAAGATATTCTGATGGGTTTGGCTAACTGTGCAATGATTATTATAGTTTTATGGTTACACTTTATTCCGATGGTCCTCTTTAGACATTCTACTAACTACTAACCTATATGTCAATGTTATTAGTAGAGTATTAGTAGATTGTCTGCTTAATATCTGCTAACACTTTATTTTGGTGCTCCCCAACACACATTCTACTGACTATAAGTATCTTTGCCACTACATGTAAGCTTATTCTACTTACCTGAACCCTAACTCTAACCTAACAGTCTACTCTAATGAGATTTAAGTTACTTAGTAGAACAAACTATAAGTTCGTTCATTTTCAAATGTCCATCTTCTTTCCAGATGCCATTCCTGGTGCGGATCAGATTCGAATCACCCCCTCTCTCCGGAGCCAGAAGGGTGGGGTATGGACAAAATCCCCTGTAAGTTTTGAACATTGGGAAGCTGAGGTGGCATTCCGTGTGTCAGGACGGGGACGAATGGGAGCAGATGGATTGGTAAGTAAATATTAAAAATAATTATTACATTGTGTATGTGAGTCTCATTTCTACATTTTTGGCTATGGGCATTCGTAAACGTACAGAAGCACAAACACACATTGTTATTTTGACTCTGGAGGGTAATTTTGACCCATTTTAGGCACATAAAAGCCTTGAGCTAGTGTCACTGGTTGAATTCCAGATCTGGGTGAACCTTGTGGTGTCCTGCAAGTAGTGTACTAGAAATTGCTTTGGATGTACATTACAATTTAAAAGTGTTGAGTCGGTAAGATTTTTTAAATGTTTTTAAAAGATTTGCATTTATTTGATAAAAAAAAACAATTTTGTAAAATATTATTAAAATTTCAAACAACTTTTATATGGAAGCTTGTTTTCGCCACAGAAAATAATAAAATAAAAAAAGGTAATTGTGACTATCTTATTCTGACTTTTTACCTGCAATTGCAAGTTTATGGAAGTAAAATAATGCCAAATGTTTTTGAAACAAAAAGCCTGTTGAATTGTACTACTTGAAAAAAAATATGCATTGCATTAACCCTGCTTGTATTTTTATGCATTCTATTTTTAGGGCTTGCATTTTTATGGGCTGAAATTTAGCATGGTTGAATATTTAAGCTGTGAATATTTCAATTCAAAACATTTCAAACACATTTTCATTGGTAAAATTTCAATAATCCATATTCACGTTTCATATTTCACTTCCAAAATATACAAACTGATTAAAAATACAACCTATAATATTCAACAGGCGGTTTTCGGTCCATTTTATTTCGCTTTGCAAATTCGCTTCCACAAATTCAGTGGTTCAAATTCGACAGTAAATTCAACGTTGACATCCAGGAACTGCAGGATAAGCAGTAGATTACCGAGCATATAATCTCCATCTGCTGTTAGTCGACCTCACCAGCAGGGGGTGCAAGCGCGTGTTGTTGACAAAGACCAGAGCAACAGTTAGAGCAAGCCATTCATTCATAAAAACTCATTTACAACAATGTAAGTGTATCTGTGATTATTATGTTTTATGTGAAATTCAGTGTCTTCACGATTACTTTTCCTGTGTAGCCTACATGCATCTCTACCGTGAACGAGATTATAATGGTATTCCCCCGATGCGGATGTATGATCCAATGTTACATTTGAGTTTGACATATCTATTGGTTGTTTAGTTGCCTCAACCTTATATTGCGGTGATTGTGCTGCATGCAGTAGCCTACTAGGGTTTCCCTCAATACGTCAGGATTCCCCTGCTGGACATAATGAAACGCTTAACGTAGCTTAATGGACTAATACAGTGATATAAAAGACCAAACTCGCATGCAAGCAGAAGGACTCAGAATATGAACTTAACGCGCAAAGTTTAAAGCTGAGCGTTTCTCAGTGATACTGGCATAAGTTGGCTTGACATTCGCACATTTAGGGACTGTCTCTAAAGTTACACACGACATTGGTATACACGTTTCTAACTTCAATAGCATTTGAAGAGAACGACTTGCAGTCATAACACCAACTGTAAAGTGTTCATGTAGGTGTCAGGCATAATGCGCAATTTATTCAAATAAATTGAAGTTTGCCATTTAAGTTAGAAACGTTTAGGCCTGTAGGACTACCAATGTTACTTTAGAGACGGTCCCTAAATGTCCGAATGTCAAGCCAATTTTACATTTAGTTATTTAGCAGACGCTTTTATCCAAAGGGACTTAAATTACAGTTAAATTAACAATATAGGACAACAATATGAAAGTGATATGACCCTTCCCAGATTAATCATGTATGTAGGAATATTAACAACATGTATGTAGGCATACTTCCATAAGGTGCGAGTTTGGTCTTTTATATCATTGTATTAGTCCATTAAGCTACGTTAAGCGTTTTGTCCTGATGGAAGGGGAATCCTTGAGTATGATGAGGTATTGAGGGAAACCGATTATAATCCCGTTCATGGTAGAAACAGTTGACAACATGTAAGGCTACACAGGGAAAGTAACAATGAAGTTAATGAATGAAACATAAAAACAGCTTTTGTGCCTTTTCATCTTTTCTGCATATATACTGACCCAGATAATCATCACAAAAAACTTAATGCATACTCAATTGTTTAAATGAGTTTTTATGAATGAATGGCTTGCTCTAACTGTTGCTCGGTCTTCGTCAACAACACGCGCTTGCACCCCCTGCTGGTGAGGTCGACTAACAGCAGATGGAGATTATATGCTCGGTAATCTACTGCTTTTCCTGCAGTTCCTGGATGTCAATTACTGTCGAATTTGAACCACTGAATTTGTGGAAGTGAATTTGCAAAGCGAAATAAAATGGACCGAAAAACCGCCTGTTGAATATTATAGGTTGTATTTTAATCAGTTTGTATATTTTGGAAGTGAAATATGAAAGGTGAATATGGATTATTGAAATGTTACTAATGAAAATGTGTTTGAAATGTTTTGAATTGAAATATTCACAGCTTAAATATTCAACCATGCTAAATTTCAGACCATAAAAATGCAAACCCTAAAAATACAATGCATTAAAATACAAGCAGGGTTAATGCAATGCATATTTTTTTCAAGTAGTACAATTCAACAGGCTTTTTGTTTCAAAAACATTTGGCATTATTTTACTTCCATACAAGTTTATATCTTCCAATTGAGAAATGGTCACAATTGTGAGAAATTCAGACTTTTTTTCTCGCAATTGCAAGTGTCTCGCAAAGAATTGATTTGAAAAGAATAAAAAATCTCACAATTTAGACTCGCAACTGTAAGAAAGTCGCAATTTTGAGAAAAAGTCATAAAACAAATTTGCAAAATAAAGTCGCAGTTGTGAGAAATAGTTGTAATTCTTACTTTTCTTGCAATTGCAAGTTTGTCTCGCAATTTTGAATTTCTTTCTGTGAATTGTAAGTTTATATCTCACAATTCAGACTTATAAACCTTCGATTTCTCACAATTGGGAGAAATAACGTAGAAATTGGGAGAAATAACTTCGCATTTTTGAGAAGGTCGGAATTCTGACTTTTTTCTCAAAGTTACAAGTTTGTCTTGCAATTCAGAATTTTCGCAGGTGTGAGAAAGAAAGTGGCTGTTGTGAGAAATAAAGTCAGAATTGCGAGATGTAAACTTATAAAATTATACTTTGACTGCCCTTGCTAATCTTTTTTAAAATCAATCCTGCTTTTTGATCATTTAAACAATGTCATTTAAAACTTGGGTGGACTATATTACTGTAGTGAACACAAAGGCGTTTACATAAATAAAACTTTATTAACTGATGTGTAAAAGACTCTGTATGCACCGTCATTAGACTCACTTAAACAGAAGGGCAGTGTGGGTACTTCCTGTGAAGTCATATCTAGAGATCAGAAGATCATAGAGACTTGGTGGCAGGATATTTTTACTTTGGCCCCGCAACCGTATAGAAATGCGCTAACAGACACTCAGAACACCTGCATAGTCACGCCCGGGCAACCACCCAGAACACCCTAGCATTGTGGCGGCATAGTCACATTTTCTTCATAAGATGTAAAAAATCTAGTTTTATGTTCCTATTATTGCTTTTAACAAACCATAAAAGTGTATGTTTCACTATGTTCAATATTTTGTGGTTTTTATACTTATTTTTTTACCTTATTTTATAGTCATAAGGTTCAGTTTTTTCGTCTTATCCCAGGTACTTCTTTTTGCACAGAATAAATCATTTTATCAGAAAAAGCATCCATAGGTCATCCTTGATAATTCATGAACTTTGTTCAACATTCACAGTATAGAGTGAGTAATTATATTGTAGTGTTTTACGAGTAACATGTGCTTTCATTGAATTGTCCCACAGTCCAGTGGAGCAGACCACACTGATCTCAAGCACCACTTACCAAATTTTTTGTGTGTGTGTGTGTGTGTGTGTGTGTGTGTGTGTTCTGTAGGCCATATGGTTCACGACTGGTCAAGGTCTGGATGGTCCTGTGTACGGGGCTGCTGATCAGTGGAACGGCGTGGGAATATTCTTTGACTCTTTTGATAATGATGGGAAGGTGATTGCACATGAGTATAATTTTAATAATTGCATTTTAATTCTAACTTTATTTTTAATAAAAATAAGTTTGAAGTTATTATTTAAAACATATTTTTATGTAATATATATATATATATATATATATATATATATATATATATATATATATACATTATATAAGTATTTACTGTATATGTATGTAAAGCTTTTAAAATCTTAATCTTTTTCTTAGCAAATATGAATATTTGCTAAAGCAGCATATTGTGTAATAAATTTGATTGTTTTGAATTATTTGGCAGCACTGTAATTTATTATAATTAGTAGTTTATATATTTTATATATACTGATTATATAGTTTATATATATTATATTATAATTAGTAGTTTGAAAAATGACTATTTTAACACTTGTTTGTGTCAGTAAAATGCACCAACAATGTTTTGTTTTTTTACCGATGTGCATTTTTCAGTCAAAACATCTTAAGGTAGAGGTAAATATATATATATATTATCAAAGGATTATGGTAATGTGCTTAGCTTTTGCCTCCGCAACAAACATTAAAGCACCTCCGTAGACTTGTTTTGTGTCTCCTCTGAACTAAATAAGGATTATGTCTCCCTGTCTTCTGTGACCTTGCTATTGTAGAAAAACAACCCTGCTGTCCTGGTGGTGGGTAACAATGGAAAACTTGTTTATGACCATCAAAAGTAAGTAAACATATCCTCCTTGCTGACATCAGCGCTCTCATTTTTACAACTCAAAGGAGATTAGTAAATATGATTATTTATGAGAGAGAGAGTCTAATCCTCTGTCTGTCTTAATCTGAGTGCAGTAACAGTGAAAGCATTAAATTAGATCTGTGAGCCAGTGGGGGAGAGTTGTCAGCGGCATATGTACTAGCTAGACTGTGCTAACACATAAGCCTTCACATTATCAGTTCAATATTTCATGACATTTTAAAGAGAAACCTTGGCCAAACTTGTTGACATGGAAAGGAAGCTTGTTGTCGTTCTGTTTATACATGTATGTATTTAATAAATAATATTTTTCCTCCAGTGATGGCTCAACACAGGCTCTGGGTACATGTCTTAGAGACTTCAGAAACAAACCTTACCCTGTACGAGCCAAAATCATCTACTACAAGCAAACTTTATCGGTAGGTCAAGTTTATATCATCATATAACCAATAATAAGTTTCAAGATTAATACTAAAGAACCGACTGTAATTAAACCTTTTGACCCTGATAATTTAACAATAGCTTTTGTGATTAAATGTGTCTTTCTGTGAATCTTGCTCTGTAAATATACATCAAAACAATAGATCCATGTACAACTGGCAATACTAGTAGTATTTTGTGGGATGTGTTCAGGTAAATTTAATCAGACTATTTAATCTATTCATGTCAATATGATCTCATTTTGTTTTGTTTTTTTTAAAAGGAGCGAATAACCTTACCTAAATTTATCTTAAAGATTCTTAGAGAAATTGAAATGAAAATCTGAAATTTCCCAGCTATAATAACATCTCAATATATTCTCAATGGTTTCAGGTTTTCATCAATAACGGCTTCACTCCTGATAAAGACGATTTTGAGTTCTGCACCAAAGTTGAAAACATGGTTATTCCTGAGTCTGGTTATTTTGGCATCTCTGCAGCCACCGGAGGACTTGCAGGTATTTTTACATATCCAAATCAACAAAGAAAAATGGTTGGCATTCAAACAATAAGTTATATGAAAGTAGTCTAATTTATGATTTATGTCCATTTCTATAGCAGGTTCTGAAGAAGAATCGGTTTGAAACTTCAAAACGAGTTTAGTGTTGCTAGTGGCACTGAAATTACACTCTGCAGCTTTAAAAATGTCTAAATTTCTTTCAACAGATGACCATGATGTGCTGTCATTTTTGCTGTTCAGACTTACAGAGCCTGGGCAGAATCTGGTACGCATTTTCCTCCCCACACATTCGCATACACACATTTAAGTATGAATAAGTACGAAGAATCGGCCATACTTATTTCATAAGTGTCTACCTCTTACTCCATTCCTCTTGTTCATTATAATTGGAGTATGCGTAAGTGTGTCTATGTGCGTGATTGTGTTTGAATGTGTGTTTTGTCTTTCTATAAAGCCTCCCCCAGAAAAAGAGATTCCCAAAGAGGAGAAAGACAAGTACCAGGAGGAATTTGAGAATTTCCAACAAGAGCTGGACAAAAGGAAAGAGGAGTTTCAGAAAGAGCACCCTGATGTCCAGGGGCAGCCCAGTGAGTTGCTCTCATTCTGTCTGAAGTTTTGACCTCAGATTCACATTCAGCTTTGAGTTTTCATCATGTTTATAGTCAAGAGAGAAATGGCCTGGAAACATTAAGAGAAATTCTCATAAAAACACAAAAATCTTGAATGGTAAAATGCATCCATTCCCAAATCACTTTTTATGAATCCTGTTCTGATCTTAGATCTATGGAAGCTCGTTTCCGTCATGGAGTAAAAAATATAAGATGTATCTGTGACTTTTTTTTCTCACAATTTTTACTTTTATCACAATTTGAGTTTATATCTCTCAATTCTAAGAAAATATTCAGAATATAGTGGTGCTGGTAAGGTAACCCAATGCACGGGACAATAGTGACACCAGAATAAAAATATTAATGATTCTGAAACTGAAAATACAGAATTATTTTAGATGAATGCTCTTGCACTCTGTCACTTTTTTCTGGTAACATATTTGACATTATCAGGACCCACAAATATTCCCACATTGCATTATTATACATTTATATATAGTAGTTTAATGTAGTACTGACACTAAAACTCTGAAAACTTGAATTTTTTTCTCACACAGTAATTTTTATTTTGGGTGAACTATACGCGATACATGTTGTCACTATCCATGATACATATTGTTGCATTTTTATATTGTGACAGTATGCTACACCCCTAGAATTTTGAGATATAAATTGTCAATTCTCTCAATTCTGACTTTACAACTCGCTGAGAAATTAAATAAAACCTCGCAATTCTATGAAAAATAGAATTTGTGAGGAAATTGCGAGGGGAAAAAAGTCAGAATTGTGAGGAAAAAGCAAGAATTGCGAATGAATCTTTTTTTATTTTTTTCTGAATGTTGAGATATGAACTCTCAATTGCAAGTTCTAAAGTCCCAGTGCCCTATTTTAACGATCTGAAACGCAAGTGTCAAAGCGCAAAGCTCAAGTAACTTTGTGGGCGGATCCCGGCGCTGTTGCAATTTTCCCGGCGGGATAAATGCCTCTTGCGCCTGGCGCAAATCTAAAAGGGGTTGGTCTGAAGTAGCTTCATTATTCATAGGTGTGGTTTGGGCGTAACGTGAAATAAACCAATCAGAGCGTCATCCAACATACCCTTTAAGAGCAGGTGCGCATGTTGCATGGCGGATTGTTATGATTATGGCGCATTTACCAGGCGCGCTTCAGAATCGGTTCACAGCCGAGGAGATCAATGTTCTCGTCAGGGCCGTAAAAGAAAGAGAATTGACATTGGGGATGGGACAACCCCACCCAAATCAATAGAAAAAAATTATGAGAAAGCTCAACTTAACTGGTAAGTTAAAGAGTAAGGTTTTTAATGTACTTACATTATGGTAAAGGTGATTTCGCAGACTTCAGATTTTTTTTTCCTGGTTCTTGACGGACAAACTAATTTGTCAGATGTCCTTATATTACATATGTGTCTTGCCGCTATTGGGCAAACAGGTCTGATCCGTCATTACTACAATTTGCCTGAAAAATTTGGGTAAATGTGTAAGCTAGATTTATGCCTATTTTTTCACATCTTCATGGACACCACAATGATTTCCCTCGTGTGGTAATATATTTCCTTGTTATAATGTATGATTTGCAAAAGTAAAAACTGCTGCATCTGTGTTGATGAGAGAATCAAAGTGTATGCGCGTTGTGCACCCGCTACATTATGGCCAAGCATGCGCGCTTAAAATAGCATTATGAACAACGCGCAACGCGCCACTGACTTTAGACCAGGTTTTTTTTGGTCAGTGGCGGAATTGTTTTCTGGAAGTGCAAAATAGCACTTGGGAATGTTTGCGCCGAAACACGCCTCCTTTTTGCGCCGACCCGCCCAGGGAGCGCAAGTTCATTTCCTAGTTTACCGACGTGCGTCTGTGGAGGGAAATTATATATATATATATATATATATATATATATATATAATTGTTTTTGTTTTTTTGTAAAAATAAATTGTATCTAGATTTTTTATTTTAACCGTGTTTAAGGGCATTTTAGGCGCAACATTTTTCCCTAAACCATGCAGTCTCTGTGTTTATTCACAGATGTATTTACAACAGATTCTGTTTCTTATTCATTTGAAATGCCTTGTTGAAAAATGAAAATCTATATTTGTAGAAAAACATCTGTTCAGTGTTTCTCTTCTGGCAGTTGAGGACCTGTTTGAAAGCGTTAACGACCGGGAAATCCGTCAGGTGTTTGAGGGGCAGAATCGAATCCACCTGGAAATCAAGCAGTTGAACAGGCAGCTGGCCATGATTCTGGATGAACAACGCCGTTATGTGTCAGTCATCACAGAGGAGATCTCCAAACGCGCACCACAAGCACAGTCAGGACAGGTAGGACATGACAAATGCATTGGATTTATGGCAATTAACAGCACTGGACACTCTTACGTTGACCAGATTTTTATATTGAATGCCATGGTGTCATCTCAGATCCAGTCAAAATCCTTCATGAGATGTAGTGACTTTAAATTGTTCAGATTGTAAAGCAGCAAAATGATATGGTTGATTTACATTCTTACATTGATTAATCGAATTTATGCTCTAACCTGTCTTTGAGCCTGACCAATAGTTTACTTGCTTTATTTAGGCTCCCACTCATGAAATGGACACCATTATTAACACACAACAGGAGGTTTTGAGAAACCTTAATGAAGTAAGGTAAGTCGCCAAGAAAAATATTGTTCTCCTGTCACAAAACCTGACTGGAATATTACTGTATTTTTGGTAACACTTGACTATAAGTTGCACTGGGTCGAAATTGCATTTTGAGAGAGAGAGAGAGAAAAAAAAGATACGTTTCAGAAATAATGTAATAAAATCAAACATTTACAAATATTATAAAATTTAATTATTTATTTTTTTATAGTGAAACTGAAACCAGCGGCTGCTACACAAATACACTTGCAAACACAAATGCAAGTTTTGTTTTGTTTGCTTGATGTTAATTACATGAGGTAAACCTCTTCTGGAAATACAAGTCTCAGCACGTTTCAGATTTAAAAAAGATACGATTTATATTCTGGAATATATGGTATACTCCAGAAAATCCCTAGCCAATAAAGTGTTAAATCGCATACAATCTCTCAGCAGAGTAAAACAACTACTTAGAGGCCTTAGCGCATTACATGCCTTTGAAAAAAAACTGAACAACGCAACAAATTAGGTTTCATCTGTTAACTTTTGTTTGTTGTGTCTTTACATAAAGATCTAAAGATGTTCGTTGTATAATCCAGATTAAATACATTTGTTTGTTATTCTGTTTTGGCCTCTGTAATGTCAGCATTGTTTTTTGTTTTGTTAGCGGACAGTTGTTTGTTTTCTTCCAGGTGTTTTTTTTTAAGCGAGGTGTGGACGAACAAGGATTAAAGCACAAAGACAAAATCAAACAATAAGGCTTTAGGATTAGATGCCAAAATACAGCATTTAAAACTCTTTAGCCATGCAAGTAGAGGATTAGCCCACAAAAGACTGTTTTTACAACTCTTTAACTCGTATGTGACCAAACTATAATGATTGTTAAACCGACTTTTAGCACAACACTTACCGATGGTTTTGTTTGGGATTTAACCAAGAGATTTGTTTGTAACGGATGCATTTAGATTAAGATTTTCTTAATAACCCAATTACATCATGTACTTTTATTAAAACAGAATTTTACTACAACAAAGTTTCTTTATCATCTTTTCCTTATCTACACAATCTTAAATATTTGACACCATCTTTTCTGTCAACAAGTTGGTGTTTGAACCAGTCTGTCATTTTTCAAGGCATGCAACGTTTATAAAAAGGTATTCGTTTGCTATTTAGTGCATATGCAAATATTATTACTTTTATTTTTGCTATTAGCAAAGACATAATATAGTCTTCATCAAAAGGACAGCGTTGAGGCCACATTGTCGTCCTGTTGTCAGAAAGACGTTGAAAAGATCAGTAATCTGTGGCGATTGTTCATTTAGGCTAATCCTATTGGCGCGCATTTAAACAGCATTTGGTCCGCAACAAGCAAATGCTCAGTTGATCGAATTCATTTTATAGATTATGCACATATTAAGATCTTGACCTTTTCTTTTTTTTTTATCATAATTTAATTTTACTCATCTTATCCCAACGAAATTACTCATTTGAGAGGGGAAAAAACGGCTTCCTCCGACATATAGGTCATTTGAAGTGGATAAAGATTACTGGGAGATTCTAAATGTTCACTTTTTGCCTCAAGGGAGATTTATGTCTTTCTCCCCCTTAAGAAACAAATTTGATTTTGTTTAGGCCCCTTATGGGCCTCTGTTTGATGGATTATATGCGAATCTTTAAATATGTCCATCATACACCAGTGAATACATGGTCTGCTTCTGATTGCTTTCTTGTCTTTGTAATTCCCCAAGGAGTCTGTACTTATGACTTACCAAACGTTTTCATTTTGTCCATCCCCTCATATATTTATTTATTTATTTATTTTATCCTAGTAATCATCTTAGAATTTTGAAGACGATATCCGAAGAAATAGGGTTCAGGCACAGGATAATACGTGATCAGTAAAAAATGCAAGTTAAGCAGAGAAATTATGTTAAACTAGAAGATGTGTTCCTGATTAAAAGGTTAAACCATACGCTGCTCTTTTTTTAATGTGCAGACCTCAGGTTTGACCTTGTTTTGATTAAACATTACACTACATATTTTAAGAAATCGTTTTAAATGTAATTTAATTCCCTTTTTCTCCCAGAACATTATAAGAAACAAAACATTTCTTTCATTTCCTTAGGGTTTTCTCTTTAATCATACAGTACTGAAGTATTTCTACATTGTTTATTTGTTTATCATCCAATGTATCATCTTTTTTATATATTCATCTAATATATATAGTACTACATCTTTAATGACTATTTATAGCTGAATGAAAGTGTCCCCCTGAGGAAAGCTGTGGCATGGCCCAAATGGGTATTTCTTAATCATCTGAAATATGTTTAAGAAAAGGGCCATGTTTTTTAGGAAGATTAATTTAGCAATCATTCCTGCTTGCGCTGCATGGTAATTTCATTTTTTCTATGAGGCTGAAGGATAAATGGCCTTTTGGGAGAGTTAAGATGAGGCTTAAAAGATTAGATTGGGACAATTCACTGTAATATTAAGATTTTCTTGGCCGAAGACCTTGGGCACAGAAGTCATTTGCCAGTGTAATCAGGGATTTTTCACCAGCGTTTTTTGCATGCAGTGCTCTGAAGATACCACTAGAGGTGAGAACTTTTATACCAGCCAGAGCTGAACAGTAAGTGTAGATGACAGAGTTTGATTTGTTGCTCGTTGAGACATGGAGTTCAGGAGATCCGTATCTGACTGTCCTTTCTTGCATGTCTACAGTTTTAAATTTGGAAGTATAAACCAAGTACAAATCATTTGTATTTTTATTTTGTTTCAAAGTTATTTTACAACCATTTTGTTGGTGAATATTTGTCCTATGGTCATGTGAAACTTGGAAATATCTGGGAATTTATTCAAATCATATTTTAAAAGTTACTGAAATGTGATCAAGCTTAAGTCATATGGAAATAATTGTGAATATATAATGTTTCTTTACAGAAAAAAAGAATCATCTATTGAAACGCATTCAAATTTCAGAATGTTGTTTGTCTTTTATATACCAATAAGTATAATCATTTAAGTCTATTAGCCTTAATGATTGGTGCATGAAATTCTGCAAATTTATTGTAATACTTTGAGTGAAGACAGGAAGTGCAAATCATCTTTTTGCATGCTCATACAATAGAGCAATAATGTCATGAAATCCAGAAAACATGAGCTTTGTCTTAAGAATCAGATCAGGTATTCAAAGCTTAAAGCTGTTTTATGCATTTAAAACTCAGATTAAATCTTGTGACACTGTGTCTCAGAGGAATTGATTGTTTGATACGATCCTCTTGTATGACATATTTTCTGCCTGTTTACATGCAAGGAAACATTGAGTTAGCCTTCCTTTTAAAGCCTTAATGTCGAACCATCTAGCATGAAAATTCTCTGAAAATGTTCAACTTTTTTCTTTTTTCTTGAATAATTATTTCATATGGTGTCTGACTCGATCCTTATCAGATTCATGAATGTTTTTCGAAACCTGAGGGCAAATGAAGCATTGCACTAATGTTGTGGTTTGTAGGGACTCGTTGTCAGGCTCACTGAAGCAGTTGGCAATGGGTCAACAGCAGGGTAACGCAGGCGGACTCGGATCATACGAGACAATCCAGCACTTCAATGACATTAAGGAGCATTTGCATGTCGTCAAGAGGAACATCGAACACATCATTCAGAAAAATGTGGTGAGTTCCCAATAAAGCAGCATTTCTGATATGGACAATATATCTTATAGCATGGCATATGTGTGGCTTAGCTGACAAATAGTGCACAGTTGGATTTCTGGTCATAGTTATAGTTCATATTTCTGTTCAGATTTTGACTAAAAATGTCTGCTGAATGTATAAATGGAAATGTTTTTGGTACGATTTATTGGTATACTCGTCAGGCTTATAACCATCTAAACTAACCAACTAAGCCATAAACAGTATGTTACTAAAATAAAAAAAAGTTTAACTGAAATAAAACAACGTAAGCTTATTTATTTAACCTATTTGCAAGGCATCATTCTCATTGTTATTTAGTTTAACCTGATGATTTAACTTGTACTAAAATAACTACAACAGAAACCGAAAAAGATAAACTACATAGACATGTTTTTTTTTTTAAATACTAGAACTTTAAAATTAAAATTAAAACTGTTTTGTTGTGGTTTTTGTCTCCTAAATTGGCTGTTAAAATTCAATAACAATTGCAAAAAAAGAGGCAACAACCAAATGTATAAAACATTTTGGACATATTCCTTAGAATCCTGCAGAAAAGGCACAATGTCCTGAACTTCCTTCCTTACCCTCCTGCCTCTCTACCACACACTTCCTGGTCTTCATCGTCATTCAGTCCCTCCTCTTCTTCGGCTACGTTATGTACAAGTGAGTGAATGTTTATGTTGCAGTGTCCATAGAAAGCTCTTTAAGAGGTGTATGTAAAAGAGTTCTGTTCCTATCTGGGTGCTTCTTACAATAGCTTCCTCAGATGTTTTGGTAGTTAAAACTCTGAAATCTCTCTCTGTGTCTTTGACAAAAATGAATAAAGACAGATTTTGTATGCAAGGAACAAAAGTTAGGACCAGTTTGTGCATTAAAAGGTAGGGTAGGTAATTTTCAGAGCAGCTAGCAATAACAATACACACAGCAGATTCTGCAAAGCTTCACGAGAGACGGCGTTAAACTACCTCATGTCTCAAAGCACATAACATTACAATAATAATAAACATAACTTGAAGAGCTCTGATCTGTACCACATGTCTGCTGCAGATTTATTTTGGCATGATAGTGTTGACATTAGAACGCATACATTTGAGCCACAAACCACTCCAAGTATAACGTCACAGGCTTCCATCGCTTTCAAATTACAGTAGTTATGGCGTGAACGCAGCAAAACCTCGTTGTTTTGGTTCAGGAGAAACTGTAAAAGGTGGCTTCTGTTTCGTTTGTGGCGCTCAGTGACTGACGTCTGTCTAACTCTGCAATAGCATGAAAAGCGCTGATGATGTGTGTCTGCGCGAGCAGCTGGGCGGAGGTATGAAAATGCATATTTTGACAGGCAGGACATCGTATCGCTGCATTCGGACCGAATATACATTTTATTTATATCAATATAAATGCATTTAAACCACTTAGCTTAAAGATTGATATCAGGATGTGAAGAGACTTTCAACCAGCATAACAAAGATTGTTTCTGGAACAAATCACCTACCCTGCCTTTAATTCTCTCTCTCTCTCTCTCTCTCTCTCTCTCTCTTTCTCTTTCTCTTTCTCTCTTTTTTTCTCTCTCATCTACTTCCAGGAGTCAACAGGAAGCAGCAGCTAAGAAGTTTTTTTGATGATTCGTAGCTCTTTGCCAACACAACATGTAAATTGTCAATTTTTGTTAATTTCCAGTTTGTTTTCTGTTTGCAAACTGTAAATTATGGTACTTGAAAACTGAAGTATTTTGTTTGAGATTTTTTTTTTTATTCTTAATTTTTAAAATGATCAGATTTGTACAGGGTTTGAATGACTGCTCTTTTCCAAGTGTGTGTGACATTTTCAATGGAAGATTCCTGAATATGATGTAATATATTCTTTAGAGGTCTAACATTGTATTTACTATTCACTACTGGTCCAGGAATCATTTCAAGATCTCAATCGCTGTCCCAGGAACGTTCTGAACTGTGGTAACTGAAGTAATTACAATAAGATAGAGTATTTTAACACATTCACTGGTATTACCTTTACAATAAGGCAACTTTTTGCTCCACAAGTGTTAAAGCTTTATTGTATTGGCGAAAGCAAGAACCCAAAGGTTGAGAATGTGTTCTTTGAATCTTTAAAAAACAAAAATGTTTTTCTTCTCAAACAATTTACATAAAACAAATCAAATGACCTTGGTGTTGTCACATTTTGTCAACTTAACATACATGAGTGTTTTTTATTATTATAAATTGTATGTATGCATATAATGGGGGGGTGCAAACTTTTATAGACAAACTTTTATCTTAGATTTAATAAATTGCGATTAATCGATTTGACAGCACTATTTATTTCTATAAAATAATAATAAAGTTAATTACATCGGTAGTAAGTCATACATAGCACACACATTATTTTTTTTTGCTTTTTATGCAAAAATCTAATAAAAATTCATAAGCATTTAGTCATAAACCAAAGATTATATGTTCTTAAAAGTTTTCATAGATAATTTATGCCTGTTACAAGAATAAATTGTAATATAATTCACAGCTCATAGTGTCTAAATGAGTACAGAAGTGCGGAAGTTTTGAGTTCCTGGATGCAGATGTAACTCTCTCTGACAGGGACGGCCTCATGCCAGGGATTATGTAAGGAACCCAGCCGTGAGCCATAGTGCTTCTCTATAGAAGCTTCTGTGACCCGGGCCATCGTTAGGGATTAGATCAGAGACAGAGGGCTTTAACACACTTTCTCCACCTTCATTCAGCTCCAATCAACACAAACAACTGATTGCATGTTGGTTTAAAGGCTTTCTATCAATAGTGAGGAAAAGGAACGGGAGCGATTACAATCCAGAATGTTTTGAAAAAACAGGCCGATAAGTATTTTGTTATGGGAAATATTAGAAATGTAGCTTATTAGTTTATTAGGCTATATTATATTATGTTATATTACATAAAATTTTTGAATTTATTGTTTTATATTATTTTTTTTATTTAAATTATATTTTATTTTTCATATTATTTTGTTTTGTTTTTATTTTATAGTATATTATATTTGACTTTTTATTTTTTGTTTTTATATTATTTTGTTTTTATAATATTTTATTTATATTATATTATTATGATTGTTTTTTACTATGTTTTAGAAATTATATTTTGTTTGTTTTTATTGTTTTATTTTTACTATTATTATTTTTACATTATTTAGTTTTTGTGGTGCTATCAAATCACTGTTTTGTTTTTTTAGCATCCTGCCTAGCCAGCAGATAATCACTGATGTTAAATACAGCATATATAAAGTTAGTGTTTGCGTAATTGCTTTTTAAAATGTTATGCAATATTAATAAATAATTATGCTCAGGAAGTTACGGAATCACTGTGTGGATGATACAGGCTTTCAGAGTCATCTTTACTAGCGTCCTTTTGTGACATTCGAGTATTGCACGGGGATATGCCAATGACTCTTAGTGCTGATAATCCAACAGCCGTTCCCTCCCTCTGTCTCTCTTCGCTCTCAATCACTGCTCTATGCTTCAGCTTGATCACATACTCGCTCTCTTCCCCACCCCCTCCTCTCTCTTTTCAGGGGATTACATGGAGAGATGGCGTGTACGTTTACCACATCTGTCACTCCATCCCACCATGCTGTGAAATCTCTCCAGCACAAGCTCACTGGAACTATAGGAGCACAAGCCAACAAATTCAAATGGTCTCCAATACGTTTTAAGTTCACCTAGTTAGTTTAGGACACTTTGGATGAATTTATTATTAGTGCTAAGTGATGTAAAGGTTATATTTGCATTTTTGTATATTTGCATTATATTTGCCTGTGTGAATAGTAGTTTTCTTCCAAGGCAACTGTATTGTCACCTCATGAAATTTAAAATTTTAAGACCTTTTGTGCACAACAATCCACTCTTTAAATGACCTTTCCTTCAGGAATAATTTGTTTTCACTGTGTTTATGCTTCCAATAGACTCATAATGGAACAGTTATTGTACTGTGGGGACACAATGGTGTCCTTATTGCATTAAGTGCCTTCACCTTGGACAGGCAATCTCCGCTTCAGTTGTGACTGTGTCAGAGCTTTAATAGGAGATAATCACCGCGCAAAACATGAGTTGTTTTGTGTATCAGGTCAATTCATGTTGCAATTTGACTATTGTCCCACAAAAGAGGGACAATAATCGAAATGCAACATGAATTGACCTGATTCTTTGAATTCATCAACTGTGAATAGTTAATTCACAGTGAATAGTTAATTTACAAAGGTCATAGGAGTTCAAAGAATCGAAGATGCTTACTGCGTATTGTCTACCTGATAACTGAGCTGTTTCTTGTTTAAACCATGCAAAATCTAACAAGTTATGCTTGTCTTGTGGTAGAAACAGCTTAAATCAGTCTGAGGTACACCACCTTAGACTGTTAAGCTGTTTTTACACAATCAATGTGTCAGGGCTTTAAGAGCTATTTAACTCTCAAAATGAGAGCTCAAAATAAATTGACCTGAGGTAGGCTACTTGTCAACTGCAAATGATCAAATTAAACAAGACCTTTCTGTAGTTCCTTTCAGTTTATGCTGCTCCATGTGTGAATGCTATGCTACATGCTAATATGCTACTTGGCAAATTTAATGCCTGAAATTAGCTATTCTTTGTTTAAACCGTGCAAAATTTAACAGCTGAACAGTTTAAAGTTGTGTGCTTATCTTACCTGCCACCAGGTTGGTCAAGTTTAAAATATTTAAAAAATATTTGTTAGCTAGTCAGTCTGGAATATCAGCTCAGTTAAATTAGCTGAACACCATCTTTGAAGAACTAGACCACCTGAAGACCATCTTGGCCATTCTGGATGACCAGATAGAACGCTAAAGACCAGTTTGGTCACATTGGGAGACAAACTATAACACCAGAAATCCATGTTAAGTCTTTTCTTTTTTCTTTTAAATGGTATTTCATGTCATGTTTAATAGCCATTTTCTGTTTTCTTGAAACATCTCAACTGACAAGTATTGAAGAACGGATGAACCACTTCCTGGATGTTTGCTAGTAAATATGGTGTATAAATGTGCAGCTTCTCGTCTTCATCCACATCCTGTGAAACAGATAAACAGGTTTGTAATCCTGTAGCTGTGCTTCTTTGGGCTCCGAAGGGGTATAAATGGAAAATCTGTGAACTAGCTGCATTGGTCAGTCCCTCATTAAGTAATGTGATTAGCAGTCAGTGGGTGGATACAACAAATGTGACGTCAATGGCGGACGCCAACCTAATCTCCAAAACCCAAAATTCATTGTTTTCTCTCTGAACGGTGACTACTACTGATATTTTATTCCACTAGTTACAGCTTATGATTGATAAATGCATTGGGTTCTTTCACTTTTATTGTGTGGAAAAGAGAAAGCACACAGCCATCTGCCTCTCAGAGTAGACGGCCGTATCTTAATCCAGATTATGGCTGCACCATAAACGTTTTTTTTTTTTTTTTTTTGGTCCCCCTGGCCGCCATTTCTAGTCAACAGTGTGTCCTTGGTAACAGACAGGCAGGTCGGTTAGCCTAGCTCCAATTAGACCACCAACAATCCATCTGAGGGACGTCTCTACTGGAAACTATAAGGAGTTTAATCAAAAGAGTTCAAGGAATCACAATTTGACGTCATACTAGAGACTCCAACGGGTAAATAATGGCTTTTTTAATCAAAAGTATGGTTGGGAACCCACTGAAGGGAATGGGACTTGGAGGAGGAGAGGAAAAGGCTGAGGAGGCGACCCCCAAGGACCCCGCAGCGGCTGCCGGCATGACTAGAGAAGAATATGAGGAGTACCAGAAACAAGTAGTGGAGGAAAAGTAAGTTCGGGCCTCTCTGTGGCCCTATTTATCCTTTAATGACCTTGACAAAGTAAGTGGGAAAAAACATGCATATGGCATCTTGTATATTATGTTTTTAAATGTTTTTTTTATATATATATTTTGGAGATTGTTTGGTTCTTAGTGGGATTAATGTATTTATCCCAATGACAACGGTTATAGCCAGTCAGTTTTGGATCCTTCCATTCATAAAGGTGTTGATGCATTACAGAAACACTTTTAGGCTGTTTAAATTAAAAGCTGCAGTGATTTCTATTGCAAAGTGCAGCTTAACATGCATGGAGCAACATGAGCAGTGATGCAAGCTCATAAATCTGTTATTCTCCATAGTGATGTATTCATGCTAAAACCTGCACCTGAACTATCTCTGGGTGTGAAGGTGATAACGTCAACGATTAAAGACGAACAGACTCCATGTTGGTATCAGAGAGTAAGCGTCAGATGCTAGCTGCTAATCAGTCCTGAGAGCAGAGCTTAGCGTGGGTTATCCTGGCCTTGTTGAGCTGGATAATGCTATTTTTAGAAACAATCGTGGTAGCAAGGAAGTATTGGAGAATTATGAACCTCTGTATATTTCAGATCTTCCTTCCTTACTTTTTTTTGCTTTTTGTTAAAAAGACATGGCTGATATTTATTTATGGCTATTTCACTGTTAAAGTGCAACAGTTATCTTAAAAAAAAAAATCTTGGTGATACTGAAATTCAGTATTTATCATTCAGTGCTGCTCAAATGGGAATGTGGTTTAATAACCATATTAATACATGGAATGATGCTGCACATTCTGGTTATGAAAAATATTTGCTTTTTGGAACCAATCATGATTACATTTTTATACATAAAAAGTATATATGCAAAGCAAATACATTTAGAAGAAAACAACTTAATTTTTACTCATTTTGTGAAACTCAGATTTAACACTTGTGTACACTGTATGTGGTTCAAATATTTATATTTAAGTTTATTGAGGCTCTTGCCTTTCGTATTGGGACAATAAGGAGATTTTCTAATCATACGGATCAAATTGTACAGCAAAAAAAAAAAAAAAAAAACTATTGCCAGTTTAATCCTAAGATTTGATATTATTCATGTTCAAGTGAGATGAGATAACAACTAGCACCAGTAGGCTCACTTAAGTAGAAATATGACCAGGTTATAAACAGATGATTCGTACAATAAACATACATGTCTGCTGTGAGATTACATCTAAACATCTGAAGATCATTGTGTAGCTTCAGATCAAACATCCAAAGGATTTTATCATCTAGATGTTGCTAGTAAACTAGCTTTGCTTCAAGTGTAGTCGTCGCACTGCCTGAACAATGCCATAAGCATCCTGAAGCTCTTTATCTAGAGTTAAGCTGCAAGCTAAACCCCAGGGGTCATTTCATTCTACCGCTAGTGTTCTGTCACGCACAGATTTTTAAACAAACTGTTTGTGCAATGCATGTTTGCAGTGAATTATACATGTTTACCGGTGGTATGTTTTTTTTAACATGAAAATCACAAGATTAGTATCCACTGTATTACATAGTGTAATCATATTTTTATTAATTTTTTTATTCTGTGTTCTTAGCACGTGATGATGTGTTTTTAAAACATTTCCACAGAATGGAACGAGATGCAGATTTCTTGCACAAGAAAGCAGAGAGGGCGACACTGAGGGTTTGTCTACGAGAAAAATACCGGCTTCCTAAAGTAAGAGTCACTTTGCTACCCCCCTTTTCTCAAATACTAAGTCGTCATTTTTAATAAATGTTTCTCAGTTGACAACTGATTTTAACTTTTTTCATCATCAGTTTGTAAGATGATTTATATACAGTTGTACAGTTTTGAGATTGTCTTTGAAGAGTGTATTATACTCAAGACTGCATTTATTTAATCAAAAATATTAAATATATATATTGTGAACTGTTATTACAGTTTAAAATAACTGTTTTCTATTTTATTATATTTTAAAATGTAATTTATTCCTGTGATGTAAAGCTGAATTTTCAGCATCATTACATCATGACTAGCATTCTTCAGTCACATGACCCTTCAGAAATCATTCTAATATGCTGATTTGCCAATCAAGAAACATTTATTTTTATTTTCAATGTTAAGAACAGATGTGCTGCGCAATATTTTTGTGAAAACTGTGATTATTTTTTTTTTTGTTCAGAATTCTTTGATGAATAAAATGTTCTAAAGAACAGCATTTATTTAAAAAAAATATTTTGTAACATTATAAATGTCTTTTACGGTCACTGTTGATCAATTTCCTTGCTGAATAAAAATGTATTAAATGTGTTAAAATAAATCAATTAAAACTGACCCCAAACATTTGAACTGTGTGTAAAATGGTAAGTCTATGTTTTAGATGCTGATCACCAATTTTTCAGCATTTCGAATAACCTAAAAGCATTTTACAGTGCACATAAATGGTCCTCCAGTGTTACATGAATTTTATAGTAACTTACAGATAACAAATATTTATTGGGTTAAAAATAATTAATCTCTAGAATTACTAATTTGCATTTGGCTCACACACATGCACATACACACAAATGTATTTTGTCCCATATGGATGCTTTGTGTGGCTCTGAGCTCTGGGAACTTCCAATAAATAAGCTAACCAGATTAAGAGAGTGAACTGAGGTCTGCGTAAGCCTCCAACAATATTGGTTCTCCACAACATCTGTTTGTCTTTTGTACAGCTTCATTTTCTCTCTTAATTCTTCAATATGTGATGCATTAATGCGAAAAGGCTAACATTTAAGATGCTAGAGGCTAAAATGTTTGATACACTCCTCTGGTACTCTTTGGTCATTTTTGACTGAAAAATTGTCGATTTTATTTTCTAGAATTTTTTTACTTCATCGGAATGCTACGAAACTTGGTAAAGGTTTTGGCACTTGCTATGTGAATGAAAAAAAATCATGGACATGATTCGAAAATGTAAACAAAACAAAAAAAACAATCACACTTGTACTCTTTGCGGTCAAAATGACGGCACTGGAAAAGAATGGGAAACTAATTTCAGCTATTGGAAAAGTTTGGTATTTCGCCCAAACAAAATCTTACCGAAAGCTCATTTTTTGAGATGATTGCTTAAAATTTGGAACACAACCTTTTTACATTTATGGCTTTGATTTTCTCAGTTTTTTTGATTGCAAGGAACACCTGAGGGTTAAAAATAAAGGTTATTTATATCTGTGGTTCCACGAAGAACCTTTAACATCCATGGAACTTTTCCATTACGCAATGTTCTTTACACTAAGAAAAAAATGGCTCTTTTAAGGAACTGTCCACTGAAAGGTTCTTCTATGGCACAAAAATTGTTCTTCTGTGGCTAATATGTGAAAACCCTCTTTTAGAACCTTTTTTTTTTTTTTAAATGTATTAATTATAATTGTGTATAACAGACAAATCTTGAATTTCATTGGTTGAGCCAATGTAAGGCTGGTCGAGTTTAAAAAATAAAAAAACTAAAAATTCGCAACTCATCCACATTGTTTATTTTTGCATTTTTGAACACTAATGTAAATGTGTCCTAAAAAGTACAGGTCCTTCTCAAAAAATTAGCATATTGTGATAAAGTTCATTATTTTCCATAATGTAATGATAAAAATTAAACTTTCATATATTTTAGATTCATTGCACACCAACTGAAATATTTCAGGTCTTTTATTGTTTTAATACTGATGATTTTGGCATACAGCTCATGAAAACCCCAAATTCCTGTCTCAAAAAATTTGCATATCCTGAAAAGGTTCTCTAAACGAGCTATTAACCTAATCATCTGAATCAACTAATTAACTCTAAACACCTGCAAAAGATTCCTGAGGCTTTTAAAAACTCCCAGCCTGTTTCATTACTCAAAACCGCAATCATGGGTAAGACTGCCAACCTGACTGCTGTCCAGAAGGCCATCATTGACACCCTCAAGCAAGAGGGTAAGACACAGAAAGAAATTTCTGAACAAATAGGCTGTTTCCAGAGTGCTGTATCAAGGCACCTAAGAGGGAAGTCTGTGGGAAGGAAAAAGTGTGGCAAAAAACGCTGCACAACGAGAAGAGGTGACCGGACCCTGAGGAAGATTGTGGAGAAGGACCGATTCCAGACCTTGGGGGACCTGCGGAAGCAGTGGACTGAGTCTGGAGTAGAAACATCCAGAGCCACCGTGCACAGGCGTGTGCAGGAAATGGGCTACAGGTGCCGCATTCCCCAGGTCAAGCCACTTTTGAACCAGAAACAGCGGCAGAAGCGCCTGACCTGGGCTAAGCAGCACTGGAGTACCCACAGTCAGTGATGGTCTGGGGTGCCATGTCAGCTGCTGGTGTTGGTCCACTGTGTTTTATCAAGGGCAGGGTCAATGCAGCTAGCTATCAGGAGATTTTGGAGCACTTCATGCTTCCATCTGCTGAAAAGCTTTATGGAGATGAAGATTTCATTTTTCAGCACGACCTGGCACCTGCTCACAGTGCCAAAACCACTGGTAAATGGTTTACTGACCATGGTATTACTGTGCTCAATTGGCCTGCCAACTCTCCTGACCTGAACCCCATAGAGAATCTGTGGGATATTGTGAAGAGAAAGTTGAGAGACGCAAGACCCAACACTCTGGATGAGCTTAAGGCCGCTATCGAAGCATCCTGGGCCTCCATAACACCTCAGCAGTGCCACAGGCTGATTGCCTCCATGCCACGCCACAATTTCTTTCTGTGTCTTACCCTCTTGCTTGAGGCTGTCAATGATGGCCTTCTGGACAGCAGTCAGGTCGGCAGTCTTACCCATGATTGCGGTTTTGAGTAATGAAACAGGCTGGGAGTTTTTAAAAGCCTCAGGAATCTTTTGCAGGTGTTCAGAGTTAATTAGTTGATTCAGATGATTAGGTTAATAGCTCGTTTAGAGAACCTTCTCATGATATGCTAATTTTTTGAGATAGGAATTTTGGGTTTTCATGAGCTGTATGCCAAAATCATCAGTATTAAAACAATAAAAGACCTGAAATATTTCAGTTGGTGTGCAATGAATCTAAAATATATGAAAGTTTAATTTTTATCATTACATTATGGAAAATAATTAACTTTATCACAATATGCTAATTTTTTTAGAAGGACCTGTACAACATGACTTCT
Source organism: Gila orcuttii (assembly GCA_026230005.1). Lineage (NCBI taxonomy): Eukaryota > Metazoa > Chordata > Actinopteri > Cypriniformes > Leuciscidae > Gila > Gila orcuttii. The sequence continues at coordinate 24,697,456 of JAPDVR010000014.1, forward strand.
GTCCCCGTTTGACTCCCTGTGTGTATTTCCCCGTCAGAGTGAGCAGGACGATAACATGCTCCAGATGGCAGGAGATGATGTAGATGTTCCCGAGGAGCTGCTGAAGATGGTGGATGAGGACGCCACAGAGGAGGAGGAGAAGGACTCCATCCTGGGGCAGATGCAGAACTTACAGAACATGGACATGGATCAGTTAAAAGAGAAAGCCAGCGCTACACTGACAGAGATGAAGTCCAAGGCTGAGGAGAAGTGTTCTGTCATGTAATGATTTAGCAAATTCTCACATTTACAATCCAGGTCTGTTTCCCAAAAGCATTGTAAGTCTCCAATTGCCACCAAAGGTCTCTATGATCAACTTAGCTCACAATGCTTTTGAGAAACACAGCCCAGGTCTCTTTTGAAAAAAACATAAAACAAAAACAGTTTCTTAATTTTCCCTCCGCATTGATTTATTGCTGTTCAAGTTTCGGTGACACTTTACAATAAGGTTTCATTTGTTAAAGGGATAGTTCACTCAAAAATGAAAATGATGTCATTAATTACTCACCCTAATGTCGTAAAGAGGCTTTTATTCACATTTAAACATTGTTCAGCAGGTTCAGTTGAGCTTCTGTTTATGTTCGCTGATCAATGTATAAATGTAAATAAAAGCCTCTTTATGAACTTTTTACTTGTGTAGCTGTCTATGGAGGGACAGAAATCTCTCAGATTTAATCAGAAATATCTTTATTTGTGTTCCAAAGATGAACGAAAGTCTTATGGGTTTGTAAAGACATGAGGGTGAGTAATTAATGACAGAACTTTCATTTTTGGGTAAACTATCCTTTTAAAATGAACTAGAAATGATAATACTTCTAAGTTAACCTTAATTCCAACAATTACGAATACATTTTTAAAATCCAAAACGAGAAAAATCTAAACAAAATCTAAAATCAAATGAGACTTTGTCTTTAAATGAAACTTTGGTAGCAATTTACAATAAAGTCACCCAAGTTTTTAATTTCCGAAGCTGCAACATCTGATCTGCTTTTCAGCTTCTCTGAATATCATTTGCTTGGCCCCATATTTTGCCGTTTTGACTTTTTTTCTCTTGTATGTTTTGTTAATAAATTGTTGTAGTCTCTTTTCTCTTTCCCTTTCTTTTGTGCATATGTTGCAATATTTACCTGTAAATATATCTAACAAACATATAATGACTTGAACCAGAGGCGGAGGAGAAGCTGTTTAATTCTCCCTCCTGCTTTTTTGCACAAGGGTTGAGATGAATGTGATGCTGTTGTTTCTTCTTTTCTTGACAGCAGACCATCTAGCATTGGCGCATATGGTATTGTAATGTTTATTAGGATTCTTTAGTCTTATGTATTAAGTTACTTATGAAACTTTTTAATGTGAGGTAAATAGGCATGAATATGATTGATGTCTCATGTGTAAACAGATTAAACCGACGATTGACAAACTGTGCGTTTGTGATCAAAATAAGTCATTGTCTGAGATTGTTTTGGCCATAACGTCATACTGTCAATGTTTTATAATGTTACATGCACAAGAAAACAGTCAAATCCATTAAAAAGGGCGTGAAAAATGTTGGTTTATTTAGCAATATGACAAGATTGGAGACAATAAATGTTAAATTATTCTAAGTTCATGGTTATTAAAAAAGAGCATGTATATGGAGTTTTAAGATTACCGGTTAATAGGATTACAAGGTCTAAGACAAGTTACATTCCTTCACTAGACAGTAGACATATAACACAGTAATCTTGTATTATATGACCTTATATTAGTAGAAATTTGCACTTTAAAAAATTGTCATGCCATTTATAATAAGATAAAGACCAACCAAAGGGGTATATAAAAAAACAATATGCTTAAAATTGCCTACTTAAAAATATGTAGGCTACTTTTCCTTTTTCTGTAAATATTATTTTATTAAAATCCTAATCAGAAAATAATATGAAAGGATAGATAGATCGATGGATAGTCATTTTTTAGTTCATAAACATGTTCTTGTTTTTTGTGGTGTTTGATTTTTCGTGTGTGTGTGTGTGTATCTTTGAATAAATCTCGGAATACCAACATTATCTGTTGTAATTAGGGAAAAGCCAAGCGGTTAAAAGGATTTGGGCTGTTTTGGATAGAGGGGGGAAAGTGTGTAATCCCCTCAAACCAGCGTGTGTCCTGCGGATTATCAGACTGCTGTCAATCTTTGTTCGGAGCTAATTACACGTATCCATTCAATATTGAGGAAGTTTGCAAATTCTTCCAATTAACTGCACCTCAATTGTAGGCCAGCTCTCAGGGGTCGCGCGCTTGCTGCTTGAGATCGCGTTTTGTTCATGTAACAAAATCTCCTAATGGCCGAAACCACTCCATGCTCGAAGTGTAGGCGTAAAGTAGTTATTATTGGCGGTGTTTTATCGGTTTAGGCTGGTAATTAGGCTTCTTAAATGTGTTCAAAACTTATGATAGTTAAATTAGATAGGCTAGGCTATAATAGTTAAATACTAGCCTACCAATTTATCAAATATTCTGAATAGGCATATTCCATTCCGGTTTAAAGGATTTCAGTATTTTGCTGTTCACAAACAGACTTTAAATAACGTTTAGGCTACATTTTCTTCTAGAATTTGTATAAATAGCCAACTTGGTTATTTTTGTTACTATTTTATTTTTATAGCATAGACTATTATCGCCTTTACAGTAATTACAATCTGCCAAGAAAGTCAGAGTTTTAAATGTAAATGTTTTACATTTTTAAATGTCTGCTCTTTGTTTTATTTTTATTTTATTCTTTTTTTTAAGGCTATTTATACCCATTTTTTAAATATATTTAAGTCTTTGATATTTTTTATTAATACAAATTCCATTATTTTAATAATTTCATGTACAAAGAATAGGTCTACTCCTTAATTTTAAACATTTTATAAAGGGATCGTTTGAATTCAAAACATCAATCAGATAAAATTAGAAACAAATATAAAAATTCTCTAAACAGAGACTTTCCGCTTTTCCGCTGTCACCTCATAGCTGTGATTTTCACATGATAAACTTACATGGCATCTCTTTTAGCCTAAACTGTGTAAGCTTTTTATGACGCTGGTGCCTAATATACAACTATTTCGTTGCACGTGGTTAGTTACTACGGAGAATTTTTGTAAACTGACGTTTTTAATGTTATTTTGCGCGTGCAGAGATCTTATAATTGTGATCTGTTTCGGCCTTAAAGATGTAATCCAGCCCCAGTTCCTCTCATTTCTACAGGCCATCATGGTCAAGACATCTGGAGTGGGAAAAGATTATTTAAGATTTATGTAAGGCGGTTTATAAAGCTGCCATTATGCAGAAGAATCTCTGGGAGGAGTTAAATGCTCTTCTCAGGGACAATACTACATCCCTCACTCCGGACAATCTGACGTTTCTTGACGTGTAGAAGGGGATGTCACTCACACAATAGAATCCCGGTCAGGGGAATCCATATAAGGCCCCTGGGGGCCACTGCATCCTCAGTGTGTGCAGGACCACTACTGGAGAAAGTTGCATGACTTGCTTCTGCTGGGACAGTCTGGACTATTGGAAATTGATGTGCTGCTGAGTGTATTGAATAGAAAATATAGCTGAGCTTTCCATACTTTTTTTTTTTTTTTTTTCAATATCAAAACGTTCGATGAGGCTTGTTGGATCCCAGTCCCAAGACATGGAAGAGCGTCTCTCCCCATCCGCGCGCTTGGTTCGCAGTCCTGGATCCCAAACGAGGATCCACAGTATTGAATCCATTTTGGGATTTAAAGGAGAGAATTTGTTCCACCCGGCGTTTTCCTATGGATCAGGAAAGCCCGTCAAAGACACTGAGCACTTGCTGTCCCCCAAAAAGGACTCAAATAATTCCAAGAACTTTGAAGGTGAGTAAACCGATGCGTAAAGTTTCATTTTCAGGGTTTAAAACTGGCCATTTTGGCAGCACTTTATAGCGAAATAAATTACTTTTTCAAGTTATTAATAATCTACATGCAGGCTACATCTGATGCACATTTAAATGGGCTATTAATATAAACTGAAAGGTTTATTAAAAAGTTTTAGGCGTGTTAAGATTTTTGTTAGGCTATATTTAAATTGTAAATGAAACAGACGTTAAAATTGAAAGAAAGAAAGAGAGAAAGAAAGAAAGAAAGAAAGAAAGAAAGAAAGAAAGAAAGAAAGAAAGTTACATTATTTAAAGAATTATGGGCTATAAAATATAATTACCTAAATGACAATGTTAGCCTATACGGAATACGAATAAAAGTTGAAAGACTTTTTAAAAATGTTTTCACGTGTAGTTAAAAAAGGTAAATCATTAAAATGCCTGATTTTTAACTAGAATATCAACACGTCACACCATCTCAAGGAAAACTTTACATTATTTTTCTACAGGTGTCTGTAGATCTGCTGTCATGGTCAGTCCGGATCCAGATGCGGATGGCGGTAAATTATCGGATGATGAAAATCCCAAGAAAAAGCACCGGCGGAACCGGACCACGTTCACCACATTTCAGCTGCACGAGCTCGAGAGGGCGTTCGAGAAGTCACATTACCCTGACGTGTACAGCAGAGAGGAGCTCGCGCTCAAAGTTAACCTGCCAGAGGTTCGAGTACAGGTGAGCACAGCGCGTGCGCCATACAGATGTTGGGCTTCATGAGCTCTGTATTTTGAGAATAAGATAATGATACATATTAGAAATAGGATTTCACCTTATTTATGTGACCTTTCTTTTTACATGTTCATCATTGGTTCCTTCAGTTAGCCTACTTAAAAAATATATATATTAAAAAAACAACATTTTCGTTAAAAAAGTATAGGCCTATATATATATATATATATATATATATATATATATATATATATATATATATATATATATATATATATTTAAAAACGTTTAAAAATATATAATAATAATACAAACTCAAATAAAATAGGATAGGCTAGTACATACCTACGCATTGGTTTAATTATAATTGAGTATTTTGTTTTGTTATTTTTTATAATATATATATATGGAAAAAGAACAAAAAATGAAATAAAAGTCTTGTAATCAACTAATTAAAAGTAAAGTTCAGCAAAAATAAGAGATTTCACATCAGTCATTTTTTCTTGTGTTGTATGAGAGAAAAGTTGGCCTTCTCTTTGATTTCATTGGAATTTTATGTTCTGATTGAAAATGAGTAAATATTAGAAAATAATTTTAGTGACAGCTAAGTAACCTTTATCAGGGAGAAAAAAAGTGTCAAATTGAATTGGGTTTCAAATAACAAGTCAAGTAAATTATGATTCGACCATAAACAATTGCTATAGCCTACAATCTAATCATCAAATAAACATAAATTATGGAAACAGATTAATCTTTTTTTGCAAGGGTACACTGTACATTGTTACCTTAAAGAGCTATTTCTGGTTAACCCATAAAAAGATTTAAATTGATGTATATATTAAGTCATGTTATATAATATTTAGATATTACCATTTTTAGGTTACCATGTTTTTTTTCAGCGTATTTGAAGGGTTTTTACATATTAAGAGCATCTAAACTTCCCTCACAATGTGAATTTTCAATATGTGCAATGTCTGCATTATAAACTAAATCCTTTCTTATGTCACATTTCAGGTATGGTTCCAAAACCGCCGTGCAAAGTGGCGACGTCAAGAGAAACTGGAGGTGAGCTCCATCAAGCTGCAGGAGTCCGCCATGCTGTCCATCCCCAGATCAGGGCCACTGTCTCTGGGTAGCGGTCTGCCGTTGGAGCCCTGGCTTACCGGACCCATCTCTTCCTCCAGCTCTCCCCTGCAGTCCCTGCCCAGCTTCATCACCCCTCAGCAGGGTGTTCCAGCCAGCTACACCCCTCCACAGTTCCTTAGCTCGTCCACGTTCAACCACCCTCTGCCCCATATCGGGGCGGTGTGCCCTCCTCCACCGGCGTATCAGTGCTCGGGGTTTATGGATAAATTTTCATTAGAAGAGGCAGACCCACGAAACACGAGTATCGCCTCGCTAAGAATGAAAGCTAAGGAACACATCCAGTCTATAGGGAAGACGTGGTAGACTGAGAATGATGCTGGACTGACTGAGACACTCAGAGACTTGTTTGCATCTCCTTTAACTTTTCAAATCAGACTCTGTTTGGTCCTGAAAGTGGTTTTCACATCTGTTTGTCGTTCATAAACCTCCCAGAGTTGTTCAATGTACATGTTGTACTGTTTTTTTTTTCTTTGATTTTTTTTTTTTTTTTATCAAGAGTTCAATAAAGCTTCCCTGCTAATTCGCACATATATGAATTATAATTCAACCATTTTTGGACCAAAAAAAGCATTTAAAGATATAAATAAATATCGATTATATAATGTTTGCATTATAAATGCATGCATTTAAATTCACAGAATCACATTTGTCAGATTTAAAATAGCCATGCAGTGCTATAGTGTTTGTTCATTGTACAAAGTAGCTGGCCAATTTCCATGACGCGTTTGTTGTATGTTTTCACTGTACAGATTCATTTTGTATTTTATAATAAAAACAAGATCATACAAATATCAAATGCAATCTGTCTCCAATAGTGCTTAATGCTTTTTTCAATTGTTGAGGTTGTCATGCTATATCATACTAAACCTGAGTCAATTTTTATTGCATATTTATTATAGGCCTACATTTATTTTAATTTCTACAGGCTATAAACTATCATTGCATATTTAGGGTATATTCTATATAATCCTATATATTTTATATATTTTATATCCTCCTGGGACCCAGGAATAGACTTTTGTCCTCTGTAGTGGACATTATATTTTAGTGAGTTTCTCTGACACTATACATGTCACAGTTTTAAGTCTGGATGTCCTGTAAAGAGCACATCCAGGGCTTTACAGATACAAATGATGTGAGGTTTCACCATGACAATAACTTCTCCTTGGTCTTTAAAAATTACTGACATTACCTTAGTGATAAAATGTAGCACTCTTATGAAAAGTTATAATATTTTGTAATTATCATTTAAATCTGACTAATTTTCAAATAGTTTGTCTTAAATCAACATCTCAGGAAAATGTATGGGGTTTATAATCAAAATATGGCTTTCTGTTATACAAAACAGGGCATTGATTTCAGACATGTCCACGGAAGAGGACACCAGAACATTTTGGGAGACACAACAAGTGAATAGGGAAATAAATTATATATCAATATTCCTAGAAATATTATATATTGTTATGAAAATGTTGCCAATTATTACTCCCATTATCACACTTCTTTTTTCATTACATGTTGCCCCAAGTACACATTAATATACAAATTAAATACATATACATTGTAGGATATTGAATGAGACTACCTATATATGGCCATTTTACCCACATATTGCATAAAGTAAAATTGTATAAATTAATTCTGTCATATCTTTCATAACATAGTTGAGAATCATCTTTATACAAAGTTTGGTTATACTAAAATTGATTGGTGGATAAAAAAGAAAAATCCCATTGTTTTTTTCCTATACATGTCATTTCAAAACATAGCATAACATATGAATCGAATAAATAAAATAAAAAAAATCCAATTTGTTTATTATGCTCTAACAATGTTATGACATTTTAATTGACTAAATTCTGAAAACTTTTTTTCTTGTTTTGAGGAGGATATAAACTGTTATTTATAATATAAATGATCATTTTTACTTTTCAGTTGCCAGGAGAATCCGGTTGGCTACCAGCAGAGCGTCATCGCACTGTGAGTCTCAGAGCGGCAGAGGCCTCGCTCACTGTGGCGCTTCTCCTTCATTATGCCGCCATCTAGTGGCTGCGTTTGGAACATTCTTCTCCGCCCACACTGTGGTAATAGACTTATGTCTTTACAATCAGTGCTGGGTGGGTACTAGTAATTGATTACATGTAATCTGGATTACGTAATCAGATTCAAAAATTAAGTACTTGTAATTAGATTATATTATGTTTTCTTAAATACTCGAAATCAGACTACAGTTACTTTTTTATTGATTGCATGATTACATGATATTTTCATAATGGCAGTAAATTATTCATAATTTTTGTTGTTTTATTTTGATTGTTATTTTATTTTTTAATGGTTTTATTACTTGATAGCTTTTCATTAAAGGGCTAGTTCACCCAAAAATGTAAATTCTGTCATAATTTACTCACCCTCATGTTGTTCCAAACCTGTATGAGTTTCCTTCTTCTGTTGAACACAAAAGATGATATTTTGAAGAATGTTGTTAACCAGACAGTTGACGGCACCCATTGACTTCCATAGTAGGGGGGAAAAATACTAAGGAAGTCAATGGGTGTCGTCAACTGTCTGGTTAACAACATTCTTCAAAACTCATGCAGGTTTGGAAAAACATGAGGGTGCGTAAATGATGACAGAATTTTCATTTTTGGGTGAACTATCCCTTTACGAACCCCTGCAGTTCCATCATGAACACCAGTCTGAGAAACCTTGACGTTTGTCTAATATACTGAAGTTTAGTCCCCAATTTTTTTTTATAGTTTAGTCCCCAAATACACTCCTCAAATACAACGAGTTGTAATTTTTGTAATTTATACTTATACGGTGTAAAATTCAAATGAAGCATATATTATAAAGTTTTTTTTTTATGTATAATTATTTCTCGACACACTAAGATGTGTAAACCTTTAAAATAAAATAGAGGTTTGTTTTAAACAATACAAGTACATATAGATACATATGTCCTCCAGTTAAGCAAAATTTCACAAATTTATATAGTCAATATAGTTGTTTGCTTTACCATATTCAAGACACCCGTACCAAACCCATGTACATCTGCATGAACACACATCACGACTATCATCACCAAATCTAACATTTGCCATTTTTGCAGTAACTTTATCAATGATGCATTAGATTCTGATTGATGCTGAATTTCTATTAGTGGTCGTTCATCTGTGACAAATGAGAAAAGCACACATCCCTGTGAACTAGATGAACTTAACCAAATGAAAGTGGCTCAAATTGACATTTTCCATTGTTAGAAACACTGGTGTGAATAATTGGAGCCATTATTGCGCACAGACAGCTGAGAGCGGGCGAGACAGACCATCAACAATTTCCTGCCAGTTCTCACAGACAATGCAGAGGTTGTGATTTAGTTATTCAGATGGTCATTGGTGTGCGGTGAAGAGGTTTCCTGTCACCTGTCTGCCTCTGTTAAGTGAATGCTTGACTAAAAGGCGGTTTATGGCCAGTCACCTCAATAGATCAATCATAACCAATAATACATTTACTTTCAGAATGTTTTTTTACTCTTCTGTGACACATACTAGCGCATTCAGCTTAATACATTTACTGTTTAATCATAATGCACGGAAAGCAATGTATTTACAGTATATGTAGCATATGTATATAGGATACTGTCATTTTTATAAATCGCAGATAGCTCAATAAGTTAAAATTTATTATATATTATTCAGCTGAACTATGACTACAATGCTTACTATATGGTGTCAGTTGCTAAGAAGATGAATTAATTTATAAAATAATAGCATAAAATATACAGAATGATGACACTCAGTTTGTGTATTTCATTGAGATAGTGACATACAAAAATATAGCATGCTTATGTATATGTTGTGGAATAAAGTGTTTGTATTTGACAGAGTCAGTTGACAAGTGAACTTCAAACCACAGTCTTTCGTCATGTTTGTCCTCAGCTTTGGTTGTCATCCTGCATTCTCAAAGCCTTTAACAAGAAGTCCTCAACCTGTATGTCAAATATATAAAAAAATAAACATTCAGTATATAAGAAACAAAGGACAAATAACAAAGTAATTAATTAAGCTATTAATTACATCTTCAATAGTGTAATTGGATTACTGTGCTAATTACTCTCTATTGCATTATACTTTTAACATTAGATGTTAAATTTTGGTCTAAGAGAAAAGTAATTAAATTACAGTAATTAAGTAATGCATTACATCCACTGATCATCATTATTTTGTCAAATAAAAAACTCTAGCCTGTTAACTGTCAGTGTCCTGGTAGCGGGACACTTTTTTATAGCTTTCTTTCTCTAACAAATATTTTAGTAATCATCATAAATGTATCATTCGCAAGCTTAAACACTCGAAATTCATGCTGTGACAACCATTTCTATGCTTCACAGTTAACAGGTTAAAAATAATAATAATTAACAATAAATGTTTGATTTTTGTTCATTATATACTGTACATTGCAGACCAATTCATTAAAAAAATAACACTGTTAGATCAGAACCTCCATTATGCACTTTACATGCGTTTTTCACGCATTTATGCATGAACATAATGATCTTGTTAAGTATTTAGTTCCTATGTTCTCACCAGTTTGACTTGTCTGTCTCTCTCGGGATCTTCCTCCCACTGACGTCTCTTCGTCAGCATGCGCTGGAGCAGTTTCGAAGCATCGATCTCCTCTGTGCCATCCTGCATGCTCTCCGCTCCTGTCCGTCCTCTCATGAGCGCATGCAGGAGTGGAGGCAGATGTTTGTTGAATCTTTCCAGCAGCAGATCCTGGTCTGGGTTCCTCATTAATGTCTTTTCATCACCTTCTGATTCCTCTGGTCTGACCTGCTCATCTGTGCTTTTCTTGCCCATTAAGTGCCCTAAAACAAATATAGGTCAATAGGCTGATTGCTGCTCTGATTTTAAGTAAAATGCATGCTCTTAATATAAATATGACTAAACGTATATGGATTTCATGTGGTTGCAAGTGTGACTGGTCCTATTCCTACCCACTCTGAGCAGGATTCGAACATGCACATTTGTGTCACATCCATGGGAGGTGGGCGCGCTAATAAGGACGTTAAAGACAGCATCAGTTGCTAGTGCTCCTCTTGAGGCCAGGGGAGTGAGATATACTTGAACAGCTCTTTTACTAACTGGCCTCTGTTACACTCACCCCCCTAAACCTCACTCCCATCCGGGTCACGGCACCAATGTGACTGGTCCTACTCTTACAGCTCAGAGCGGGATTCAAACCAGAGTCACCATCTTAGGAGGCGGGCGCACTAACAAGGACACTAAAAACCACACCCTCTAGAGTCAGTCGCTAGTGTGCATCTTGAGGCCGGGGAAGCGAGTTTTACTTGAACAGCTCTTTTACTAACTGGCCTCTGTTACACTCACCCCCCTAAACCTCACTCCCATCCGGGTCACGGAACCAAAGTGACTGGTCCTACTCTTACAGCTCAGAGCGGGATTCAAACCAGAGTCACCATCTTAGGAGGCGAGTGCACTAATAAGGACACTAAAAACCGCAGCCTCTAGTGGCAGTCGCTAGTGCGCCTCCTGGAGGCTGGGGGAGTGAGGTTTACACACACATCCCTTTTATTCATCATGTCAAGATGGACAACATGAGTTCAGTAGCAGAGAATACAGTACATCTCAACAGAATGAATTCTGACCATGAACATGTCATATTATACCTGCTTATCTCTTTATTTTTTAACAAATTCATCACACAAACATACAAAAATCCAGTTGCACACCTCCTATTTTCATCCAATTAAGATACAGCTGTTAGTCTGCTCTTTACACCCCATAGATCCACTTTCACTCATCAGTCTCAAAGCTTAAGTGACACTTGAGCGTTTTGCAATCACTCCAGATATACATAATACATGCACTTAATAAAGTACCACTGGTATGTTTAATCAAGTGGTTTCTATTGTTATCATTGCCTATAGTGGTATTGATTTCATTTACTGTAAATGTTTTTTATGGAGATCAAAAGTTCTAGATGTTACATTATAGGTCCTCTTGATCAGCATATTTGTTTCTAAAAAATACTTATTATCATTTATTTATTCCACTTTAAAGTTGATATTTTACAATTTTATTGAATTTTATTTTTTTAATTTTATTGAAATAGCTTATATTTTATTACAGCCTGTTATTGTAGGCTACTCATCTTACTAATATGTATACAAAAATGCACTTCTTTTTTCAACAAGTAGCCTACTGTTGTTGCTCATTTGACAAATACTTTGACTTAAATTCTCAACATTCAGTAAGCACAACAGTGACTCTAAGCATTTAACAGTATTGTCTATTTAAAAAAGTAACAAATGTAAATGCAGAGCATCTTGTTTCGGATTATTAAAATATGCAGGATAGCTGCTGCGTTGTGTAATGTAACATCAATTTAAATGCATTTACTCGGCTCCAAACCCGAGTTTATGCAATATATAGCCTATAGCTATAGGCTATATGACCCACAATTATAGGCTATTATTGTTTTCGGTTTGGGAAAATTAAAAATAAGATTTTCACTCACCAACAGCCCAGTGATTTCCGCGTGGATAAACTTTTCCAATTGGTTGTGCGTCTGATGCATACACACCACAGAGTACAACAACCAGAATCATGGACACCACTAATCTGTATCTCCACACGATACACATAACGCCCATATAAGACTCAAGTCCCTTCACCTTCCTTAATCAGTACTCCTGTAACTGCTCCAACAGTTATTGCTAGTAGAGGCCCCTGTAATGGTGCATTTAGATAATCAGTTCATTTATATACTCCCGTGACGACGACCACTTAGAAAGTGAAAGAAAATGACGCGATAATTTCCTGCGCTATAGAGAGAAATTGTCGTGCCAATGTCTGGATGGTTCGTGTAGGGTGTTACGCTGAAAGTTTAATGCCCCCTCCCAAGGGGTTCTGCGTCAGAATATTGGTGGGTTAGGCTACTTTATATATATATATATATATATATATATATATATATATATATATATATATATATATATATATATATATATATATATATATATATATATATATAACACACACACAGAATGTCATGTTGAGCTAACCTGTCATTAACTCAGCTCAAAGACAGATTAAATGTGATGTGTCATCGGTATTTCATTAGATGTGGGATAAAAATAACTTTTAAAGTAAATGCCTCCTTATTGTTTTCTTCTGCAGTTGCTTTATGTCATAGGAAAATGGTGATTAAAAAAACAACAACAACAGTTGGCTAATTTAACTGGTCTCCCATTCTGACCAGCTAAATAGTGCCCAAAACTCCTTTAAAACCAGCCAACAGTCCAGATAAGGACAGTGTTGTTTTTATGAATATTGAAGTTCCTGGTAATGGACACTGCAGCCTTAAGCTGTCAACAGATCTCCAGTTACAAATTTGTTTGTATTATAATACAGATTAATTTAAGACATTATGCCAATATTAAGCAATTTAAGGCAATACATAAAACACTGGTTGGTTCTGCAGAAAGATGAAAGATCAACATATTTTTCTTCATCGTCATCTTCTTCTTGTGTGTGTGTGTGTGTGTGTGTGTGTGTGTGTGTGTGTGTGTGTGTGTGTGTGTGTGTGTGTGTGTGTGTGTGTGTGTGTGTGTGTGTGTGTGTGTGTGTGTGTGTGTGTGGACCTAAAGCCTACACAATGGGGACCTATAAAGATAGGAATTTTCTACCTTGTAGGGACATTTTTTGTCCCCATGAGGAAAACAGTTATAAATCATAAGTGTGTTTTTGAATATGTAAAAATGCAGAAAGTTTTCTGTAAGGGTTGTGTTTAGGAGTAGGATAGGAGATATATAATATACAGTTTAAACAGTATTAAAATTAGTATGTCTGTGCGTGGAAAGTCCTCATACAACGTGAAAAAAAAAAACGTTTTTTGTGTGTGTGTGTGTGTGTGTGTTTATAATTTTTCCCATTGGGGGAAAACCCCATTTAGTGGCATACAAAGGACTGCACACAATTATGAAATAAGGAGTTATGCAAACAGCTACTGTAAAAAAAGGCATTATAGTGAAGAAGGTACATACAACCCTGTCCATCAATGTAAAGTGCTTGGTGCAGATGTATAATTGGGAGAAGAATTAAGAATTGTTTTGGGCAGTAAGCGTGATGAAATTACTTGGCACTTTTCAATAATATCCGCTGTTAATTTCACATCTCTCACAATTTAAATAGTGTTAATTACATGGCAAAAACTGTTCATGCCTCCATTCAATGGCACTGAAGGAGAACAAAACCCCCCTAAAAACCTGTATTGTTCTGTAAATCAGAAAGAACAGATGCGCTTTGATGCTTGTGGTTTCACTTGCATGGAAAAAACAACAAGTGAACAATGCGTACACGCAAATGAGGCAATGTGCGTGCTTTTCTGTGAATTATCATATTGGGATAATATTGAGGGATGTATTTAAAGATATAATATTTCAGGATAATGTGACCCAGATAGCAAAGCCTAAAAGTATGGATAAGACCGCAAAGGCACAGTCAGTTTTGTAAACAGTCCAGCAAAAAGCAGGACGGGCAAGGTGGATTTCTCATGCTGTCGTTTATGTCATCATAATGGCTAATTCATGAAATGAAGTTGAATGTCAAAAGAGAAATGTTAGGTTATAGAATTGAGTGGAATTAGTTATTTTAAAAATCTTGCAAATCAAAGTATGTTGCATTAAATGTTTTTTTCTTAATGAACTAAAATATTTGCAAGATATAAATAATAGACCAATGTGTCACAATTGGTCTAAAACACACAAATATATATATGCAAACTAGACCTAACTGCAGACAGTATTACCCGGCAACCAATAAAATGTAATTCATCCAAATAAACACAGCATCACTTTCACCACTAGATGGAACTATTTGGTTTCATTCGAAGGTTACCAACCACATTACACTAACTAGTCTGGTAGCCTTTCTGTTGATGAGAGGACTTAGTTTACAAGGACAAAAACTTCCATTTGGAACTTATGGAATAATAATAATAATAAACCGATAATAATAAAAGCCCAGTCACAGCTGATCATGGTAATGTTGATAATAATCTGATTATTTGATTTCATCATGTAAAAAACTGCATTTATTTGCAACATTGCAAATTGCTAGGCCTATGTAGACTACATTTAAAATCACAATTAAAAGAACAATTATTAATCAAGATATTACTTGACTAAGTGTATTGCCTCAGGCCTAATAAGCAAACTGAGTAGGCTAACTTTTTCAGATCAGATTAAAGATGAAAAGGTCATGATGTCAACACAACTCTACCCTATAAGACATCCAGGTTAAGTGTCCCTGCATTCGCCATTCTGTTTTGTGTTTTTTCTGCAAATGTTTCTGCATGATTGTGTCCACAAACGGGCTATACACAATTACTTACATACATACAGTGTTGGGTAAATTATTCTAAAAAAAGAAATGAATTGCTACTAATTACCTCTTCAACAGTGTAATTAGATTACTGTGCTAATTACTCTCTCTAAAAAGTATTTAATTACTTTTAATTACTAATTACTTTCTAAATCCCATATAAACATACAAGGATAGACATGAAACTGTTTTAACTCTTCCAAATAAATACTATAAAATTGCATGAATTATCCTTAAACTGACCAAACAATTTAAAGGGAGAAGGTTACATAATAAACATACTTTTTAACATCAGACAATACATTTCTATGTTAAACCCACTATTGTTTTATATAGAATTGTTCTAGTTAATATCAGTCTGATATTAAGGTGGCTAATTCGTAAGAATTTGTAGGAGTGAGGTCGTACGATTTATTCACCTCATAAAATCCATACGAACTGCCGTGAGATCAGATTGGTCTATACACAGTATTTAGCTCAATTACATCAGAAGTACCTGTAATTAAATTACAGAAAAATTAAGAGTAGGCCTAATCCTTTACTTTACTTTTTCGAAGGAAAAGTAATTAAATTACAGTATTTACTTAGTAATTAGTTACACCCAGCACTGCTTATGTATATAGGCTATATTAATAATGCATTTCAATTGCTTACTAGAGACTCCTGTTTCTACCACACATTGCTGATGTGTCCAGCAAAGACTTCTGGGAATCAGGTTTGATCATGAGCTGAACTGGGTGGCTGCACTCTCACACAGCAAGTACGGAAACGCATGCTGTCAAGCATTTCAACAGCTGAATATTATAATAAAACTCTTATTCAGTAGGAGCATCTTTAAAAATTAAGACAGATCTTGAAGATTATGAGGAGCGCATAGGTATCACCCGTATCACCGCAGTGATGATTCATGGGTAAGTGTCGCACAAAAACAACTCACTAAATGTTCCAGGATTTTCCCACTCGCCATAATAAAGTAATTTTAATACGTGGTCTTGTTTCGATATATGATCTCAGGTCATTAACCAACCATAAGTTTTCTTTATCCAAGTGCGGTAAATGAATTGTTCTTATGAGTCGGATCTTTTCAATGAATCAGTTAAACCGGTTCACATAACCGATCTTTCATCGGACTGAACCGACTGAACGTATGTTTCACGAACCAGAGGTCAGAGAATTTCTCGAGTCAGCTCCTCAAAACAAAACAAAGTCACACATTTAAAAGGGATCCGGATTAAGCGAAAAAATACTTTTTGCTAAACACCATAAAAGTTACAAAAAATATTAGGAAATAGTTTATTCAGCTTGATAGTGTTGCCTTCTGTGAATAGGTTCTAAAATAAATACTTCTGAATCTGAATCAAGGCTGCAACAAACGGCACCAGCCACCAGGACACATAAAATAACACTTTATAAAAAACGTAATAAACTGAGTCTATATAATTTGCTACACCGGAAGTACGTATATGACGCAATTGCGTCATGACGTAAAAGATTCGCCGAATCATTTTTGGAAATGATCTGTTCAAAAGAGCCGATTTGTTGAATCGTGGCGCTGTGAAAATCGCAAGGGCTTGTGGGATTGGCAGTCACAAAAAGCTCAGCTCACTATATTAAAGCAGTGTGAAGTACAAAAAACGAGATTATATAACGCAAATGTTCGTTCAATACCGAAACCTTTTAGAAACGCGCAACAATATATGGGCAAGCTTTGAGAGAACACTTCCCAATTTAAAAAAAAAACTTATTTTTTTTCTGTTAAAAAGAGCGAAGAAATACTCCGCGTTGGGCGAGATATTCGTGGTGGCATCATAGTACGTTCTGGAACTCAAATGTTCAATGTTGCACCTTGCAGTATTATTACACGATTTGAGGAATCAATACCACAGGCGGTCATGTGACTGCGCTTACATCTCGGGGGGGGTGGGCAGCAACCTCTCCATGTTACTGCTGTATTCGGCTGGGGGAAAGCCATGCATTCTCGATCATTTTAGAGCAGTGCTGTCATGAGGGCTTCTTGCACCCATGAGCAACGTTTTGCAATGCTTTTTGACAGTACTGCAATGTATTCCTGAGTCCCTCTTTCATGCATACTGATGATGTGTGTCATTCTAGGTTGTGCTGTGCATAGCTGATTTTGGTGGTGCAACAGCAAGAATCATGGCTGGCCTTCTTGCTTTTGATATTTGCCTTTGCTGCCCTGCTGAGAAGAAGAGCCCTCACATGCAAGCTTTTAATTGAGACAAAGCTCTTTCTTACAAAACCCCACAGGTAGGTCGGCATCTGTTCTTTGCTCTTTGAATTGATACTTCTGATAGCTGTCATTGTGGAAGGCCAAGAGGGTTTCTGATAATGTGGTGTAGTGTGGAGACTGGAGAGTATACATTACATGCATTTATTTACCATAGCATTGCTGCCGTCATGGTTTTCTGGTATGATTGGAGGTTTTCATTCGCTGGACTTTGAATCTGTTGGTTTTTTTATGCAATAGCTACATGCATTCATATTTTTCTCATTCCAGAAATCATCAGAAGTGAACCTCCCTGTAAATGATTCAGGGTCCATGGCTAAAGAATCCTCTGGTAGGCCACAACGAACAACCACCAATGTTTTCTTTATATAACACAAGAAATGATCATCATTTGCTTTGAATATTATTTTTCTAATATTCTATTACAGTAGAAATATCTCCATTTGTATTTAAAGTCAACATTAAATCAATATGGACCCCATTTACTTTATTGGTAATGATCCTTTGAGAAAATTAATATATTTATATAAAGTAAATATATTTAAATTATTTTATATCTAATATTTAATCGAAATGATGTAACTTGCTCATCCTGTGAAACGATTTTACTGCTGATGTCATCACTTAGGCCTTGCAAAGCTTTAAAAATAACCTTTTAGCCACTGTGTTTTTATAAACTCGCTTTCGGATTGGCTGCATACTGGTACGTAACGCCCACTTTTCACAATACAGTCGGATATGGATATATAATACAGTACAGTATAAGTATAATACAGTACAGTATAATACAGTACAGTATAATACACAATACAGTCCCAAATGGATAAAATTGAGTCCTGTCCTGGATTTTTTTCTAATGGAATATTGAATATTCAGTCAACCATATTGTTTGTAATAATTAATTATAGTTGGAATATAACTTTATCCATTTTTATTTAAAGTCAACAGGAAATCAAAATGGAACCCATTTACTTTCTTCATGCATGTCTTGCTCATGTTATGATTTTTGGACAAAAACTTCTTTGTAATATTAAAGGTGCATTGTGTAATATTTAGGAGGATCTGTTGACAGAAATGCAATATCATATGCATAACTATGTTTTGAGTGGTGTATAAAGACCTTACATAATGAACCGTTATGTTTTTATTACCTTAGAACGAGCCATTTCTATCTACATACACCACGAGTCCCCTTACACGTTAAGTTGCCATTTGCGCCACTATGATTCTACAGTAGCCCTAAACGGACAAACTACTACAGAGCGCGTTTCGTCACTATGTTGTTCTTCGTGCAAAGAAGCTAGCTAAAGTCAGCGAATAAAACACTGACGCAATGATGAACAAGTATCAATAATATTTGCAATAACACATCGTTTTACTGAAAAATTAAGTAAACATAATTTTTTAATTTATCTTTGAAAAGAAACCTCATTGCTTAACTGGCTACTCTCTGCTGTCTCATCTCTTCCTGCCGGCCACCGTAACTTCTGTTGGTTGTAATTCGTAACCTCACCACTAGATGCCGCTAAAATTAACACACTGCACCTTTAAATCAAAATGCTGTAACTTGCTTATCCTGTGAAATTACTTGACTGCCGATGTCATCACATAGACTGTGCAACGCTATTGGATAATGCTAACCGATAGCCAAACATTTTGTATTATTAAACTATTTTGTGGCATTGTGTTTTTGTAAACTCACATTTGGTTTGACTGCATACTGGTACGTATGAATGAATGAAGTCTAAATTAATATTGTTTTACATGGATATACATCAGATTAGGGAAGTGCAATAGGTTGCAAATGGAAACTCATGTTGACTGAAGAAAAATAACAAAATGGAATTTTGTTTGTGATTCATGAGTTCATAAGTTCATGGGCTAGTCTTTCTAGTGTTGGTAATAGCATTTGGTTGGTTTTGACTTTAGTATTTTCTGCTTTGTTACGTGTCTCAGGATTAGTTTGCTTTTATTTGGCAAAGGCCAAGTAGAAGAAACAAGAACATCTAGTGCTTTTTTTATATATATATATATAAATGGTGCCACAGGGTCATAAATTAAGAAAACATCCACAATCATTGAATGCATATTTAGTGATGACATGTCACTAAAGAGCTTCTTTTTTTTATTCTTAATTTCATCATCATTTTTGGGGGATTCTTCAAATATGCCTGAGCCAATAAGATTGAATGTTTATGTATGCACATGCATGAAAAAAAGAACACGCATACATGATTCGACTGCATTCTATCTTCAATCTAGCCAACGCCATCATGGGCCTTTGTTCTCTCAGCAAACGTCACTCCAGAAGAGCTTCCCTTCTCCCCTTACACCCCTCCTTCCAGTCCCGTCTCATATTCCCTCATTATTATTCCACCTCTCCACTGCCTATTTCTCTCGTCACTCTGTCTTTCTCCTCAAATCTGTTTGTCTTCTTTGGCTGCAGCAGCTGGTTGCAGTCTTGAGCCAGAGTCTCATCCCGCATCCCCCTCCCCCCCACGAGTGCACGCAAAGACAAAAGGCCAGGGCTGCTTGTCAGAACACTGCCCCCTTCCTCCCTGTGCTGCCGTGCATCTGCAGAGGAGAGAGTGACCTATAGAACAGGAACCAGCAGGCTCATAGTGAAGAAAAAAATCACACACATACAGAATGGGGCCTGGCTGGACTGACATCTTGCATAAGCCTTTCCACGAAGATTCCCGGTAGTAGGGCCGAGGAGAAGCGGGGTAGGGCGAGAGCCTACTTTTTCCCTGTTTGTGTGTCTCTCTGTGTATGTGTTTTTATACGTGTCACGGCCTTTGTTTTTTCTCTCGTTGGGCAGAGGCTGGACACGGTTGCCCAGGGCTGGAGGATTAGGGGACGAGCAGCTGATTTTAATTGAAAAAGATCCGTGTTTCTCACTGGTTTTCTGGGAAAACACCAGAGGAGGAAGCAGGGACACTGGCTAGAAGAGAGGAACAGGGACCATGGAGAGAGTGAGGGAGAGAGAGAGAGGGAGAGGGGAGGCAGAGAAGGAAGTAGAAACAGTCCAGTGCTGCAGAATGGGGTAAAAGCGAGAGGCACAATCAAAAAGAGGTCAGGTACCGAGCCTGTTTAAATTCTACTTGCTGTCTCTGTGTCTTGTTTTCTTCTGTCAGGAAACAGTGCTCATCTTGTGGTTTTGGTTTACACAGTGCTTGTGGTTTTCCTTTGGAATGTGCATCTGCTTTTTAGCTTTTCATTTTTCCTTCTCTCATCCATCCATCCATCCATATAAACCAGCTCTGAGCCTCTGGTGTGCATGTATTTTTCATAAACATCCTCCATAGTCTGTGTTTCTCAGGCCTAGCATTTGATTCAGCTCGGCAACGTGAATTGCACACGCATTCTGAACACAAACCTCTTCGATAATATTAACACACACTCTAAGCGGGAATATTTTGCAGGAATATTGAAGATTTGACGAAGAAACTGGCAGCTCCTGTGTCTCCTGTGTGGCTGCACTGCAGCACACACATTATGCAGGGTGACCGGAACCGGCTGAAACCGGTTTGAGGCAGACGAGGAGGCTAGGAAACAATACAGTCACTGTGCTACAGGCAGATAGCCGACTGCTTCATGGCAGCCAAAATGGCAAAGGGGTCTTCAGGAGTGATACAGCCCCGAGCAGGGATGTTAGAAAGACAGTCTTTACACACCTTGAGATGATTATGCACGTCAGGGTCGGGAGGCACCCATGAGAACTGAGCAGATATGGTGACCGTGGGTCACTATGTGCTGTTATTCATAGTGGTCACCATCCAGAATGGTCTTTGGCGTGCCGTCCCGTGTCCCTCCTGGTGGATTGTTTCTTGATGGGCCCTGCCTAGTGCAAAAAGTGGATTTTTTTCCCTCTGCTGTCAGGGAGAAAGGAGGAGGAGGGTGGTGGTGGAAGGAAGGAAGGAAGGAAGGAAGGAAGAAGAGAAGCAAAGCAAGATTGTTTGCTGTAGTTGTCGGAACAACGAGGGTGAGGAGTGGCTCATTTGCATGTTTCCACTTCTATATGTTTGCATGTGTATGTGTGTGTCCACTTTTATTATGTGTGATATTCTCTATTGTTCAAATATTTGAACTACTGCGTCGTACAGTGGCCTGATTCTACAGGCCTCGGATAGAAACCAGAGAATCACAGTTGTTTTCCTCTGAGCGGCATCCTCATTTGAAATCAGGCTGCTCAGCTGTAAATGTGTTTAGGCCCCATACTGGCTTTAACAGCTTAATGTCTTTCATTAAATTACTCTTGTCCTTGTGTTATATCTTTTTCTGTCTTTTGTCTGCTGCTCCTCTGCTTACATGCCTTACCACATTGGCTCCATTGTGTGTGGGGAAGGCCGTCTTGGCCCTGCATACCCTGTGCGTGCAGATGTTATTAGCTGTTATGGAGGCAGGGCTGCAGTGCTCTTTTCCATTTCAATAAAAGCAGCAGTAGCAGGAGTAATGGGGGGGTTGCTAACCCTGGTAGCACAACACAGCTTTATTTTCCTTCTTTTTTTTTTTTTTATTAAATTCTTCTCTTACCACTTTAAATATGCCAAAATGTTGATGTTCATATGTTGGTTGATTTTTAGTTAGTGCTGATATTTTAGAATCAACCTTATGGAGGACCAAATCTGTTTTTATTGTTTGTTTTTTGCAAAGTGTATTATTCTCACAATGTGGTCTTCCTAAAATTCTATTTTTTTTTATTTTTTTTTCCTTATTTTATAATTTATGTATTTTAGTCCTTCATTTATTTTAATTGTTTTTGTATTATACTAAAATATTTAATTTATCATTAATATCTCTTTTATTTATTGCTTTTTATTTTTGCAGATTTGTTCCTGCATACTAGTACGTTTGCAAAAAATGCTTAGCTTTAATAAACAGTTTTTTGTTTTTTTTATTTTTTAATGTTTAAATTTAAATAATTAAATAATCTTAGTTTAGATTATGTTTTACATGTTGTATTTGGGGCTTTCTTAATATTTTTCAGTACCTTTATTTACTGGTAGAAAAACTCCTATACAGAATGTCATGTCCAAATAATTCACATTTCCTTTCTTATTTACATGTATTTAACTCAATTTGTATCTCAGCAAGAGTCGCTTTTTATGGTATCAACAGATATTAGCATGATAATATAATGATTGTAATGTGCATATATTTTAAGTAGTTTTAATGCCTTGAAAAGACATTTTGCACTGGTTGTGGTCATTTTATATATTGCATAGTTCAACGCAAGAATATAATGTTAAAGTCAAGAATACTGGCAATTTTTTATATTTGTAATACAGAGTGTAATATAAAATGTCTTTCCCCTTTTTTTCAAAGGTGTTTAGCTCATTCTTTTAAGTACCTTTATTTACTGGTAGAAAAACTCCTCTACAGAATGTCATGTCCAAATAATTCACATTAACTTTCTTATTTACATGTATTTAACTCAATTTGTATCTCAGCAAGAGTTGCTTTTTATGGTATCAACAGATATTAGCATGATAATATAATGATTGTAATGTGCATATATTTTAAATAGTTTTAATGCCTTGAAAAGACATTTTGCACTGGTTGTGGTCATTTTATATATTGCATAGTTCAACGCAAGAATATAATGTTAAAGACAAGAATACTGGCAATTTTTTATATTTGTAATACAGAGTGTAATATAAAATGTCTTTCCCCTTTTTTTTCAAAGGTGTTTAGCTCATTCTTTTAAGACCATGGGCGACATGAAAACCCCAGACTTTGATGATCTACTTGCAGCCTTTGACATTCCTGACATGGTTGATCCAAAGGCTGCCATTGAGTGCGGCCATGATGATCATGAAGGACAACTCAAACACCATGCCCACCATGAAGAGGATTCCCATGTCTCCTCTGGTCCAGATGTTGGGGTTAGTGTTATTGTTAAGAACGTCCGGAATTTTGATACCACTGAACATCTCTCAGAGAAGGATGTTCATCCTACTGTCGAAAATGGACTGCACAACGGTTTCTTGCCTGTTTCACCCAACAATAGATACAGCAAAGAGAGTGACAAGCTTCAAAAAAGTGAAATCCATGGGATGGCAGGAAATATCTCCACATTCAACCAGTTTAGTCCCATCTCTAGTGCCGAGGAGTTTGATGATGACGACAAGATTGAAGTAGATGACCCTGCTGACAAACAAAGTAATTTACTATTTAGACCGAACCCTCTAACCAGTCTGAGCACAAAGGCTAAAGAGCCTCGTTCTCAACTCACTAAATCAGATGGTCCATCTAGACAAAGAACAAATGGCAACTACAATCATATGAAAGTTGAGAATAGTAGCACTAATGGCACAGTGGAACACTCAAACCTTTATGACTCTCGAAAACCAAGAAAAACTGAGGAGCCCTCCAAAGAAACCTCCAGATCCCATGAAGCAAATGAGCCTGGAGAACCAGTTGTTGAGTTGAGTGCGACCAACCTCTCCCAAGCCAAGGCCAAATCATCTGCAAAGCTCTCATCCTGCATCGCTGCAATTGCAGCACTCAGTGCAAAGAAAGCTAACACAGAAGCAATGTCTCCAGAATCCCTTGCCACACCTCAAGACTCACCCAGAGAGGCTAAAGAGATCCCTAAGGTTACAGAGAAATCACTAGAGCAGGAGTCAGCTCTGGAGCTTGGCAAGAAGATGCTCTCAAAACAACCTGAGAGTCCTTGCAGTGTTACCAGTGAAAGCAGCAGCAAAGGGTCTCCAGCATCTCCAGCAGGATCCATACCAGTCATTCCCAAAGTCCGCATCAAAACGATCAAGACATCATCAGGGCAGATTAAGAGGACAGTTACCAGAGTCCTGCCTGAGTTTGACCCTGACGTCTTGAAGAAAGGTATTGATTCTTCATCCAATGTTGTCTCTTCTCTGCTGTCCACTCCAATCTCGACTTCTGTTTTTTCATCTCCCACCAGAACAACTTTGCCAACCACAGTAGTAGCTAATTCTGGAGGCTCTGCCATTGAGGTAACTAAACAAATGACCATCAAACCCGTGGCCACTGCCTTCTTACCCGTCTCAGCTGTCAAGACGGCAGGCTCCCAAGTAATTAATCTGAAACTTGCCAACAATACAACTGTAAAAGCCACTGTCATACCGGCGGCATCCGTTCAGAGTGCCAGCAGTGCCATCCTCAAAGCTGCTAATGCCATTCAGCAACAAACTGTCATGGTGCCCGCTTCCAGCCTAACAAACACCAAACTTGTGCCAAAGACAGTCCACCTAACTAACTTAAATCTCTTGCCTCAAAATCCATCAGCAGCTGAGCTCCACCAGGTCCTGACCAAGTCTCAACAACCCATCAAACAAGCCATTTTGGCCCAACAACAACAACAGAAGAAAGTATCTCGGGTCCAGGTCCTAACTAGCTCCCAGAGCTCAGTGGTAGAGGCCTTCAATAAGGTTTTGAGTAGCATTAACCCTGTGCCAGTTTATGTACCCAATCTCAGCCCTCCGACTTCTGCCTGTATATCTTTACCAACTCGTGGCTACAAGTGCTTGGAATGCGGTGATTCCTTTGCCCTAGAAAAAAGCCTAACTCAGCATTATGACCGTAGAAGTGTTCGCATTGAGGTCACTTGCAATCACTGCGGCAAAAACCTGGTCTTCTACAACAAGTGTAGCCTTCTGTCACATGCTAGAGGACACAAAGACAAAGGGGTTGTCATGCAGTGTTCACATCTCATCTTGAAGCCAATTCCAGCTGACCAGATGATCCTAGCGCCATCAATAACCTCCACCGCTCCCACCTCTTCAGCTAATCTTGGATCCTCCATTGTGGGAAGTCAAGGGAAGGGAAACCCAACCACAGTGATCTCCGCACCCTCTTCAGCCCCCGTTGTTGCTGCCATGCCACTGGATAAGGACACCGCCAAGGTCTGCAAATCGAATTTGAAGTGCTTGGAGTGTAGTGAGACATTTCAGGAAGAGTCATCTCTTGCAATGCACTACCAGCAGGCTCCTGAGTCAGGTGGACAGGTGGGTGTATGTATTATTTGTGAAGAGTTTTGAGTCCAGCCCAAAACCAGAAGAGGGTAGAGTTCAGTCTTGAGTACTACAACACTGACTTCCTCTTTTATTTACTGAGGTAGTTAAAAGTTGTGTTTAAGGAATAGTTCACCCAAAAATAAATTATTTCATTAATTACTCACCCTCATGTCTATCCAATCAGTAAGACTTTTGTTCATCTTCGGAACACACATAAAGATCTTTTTAATGAAATCTGAGAGCTTTCTGTCCCTCCATAGACAGCTATGCAACTACCACTTTGACGATTTAAAGAGTTCATAAAGAGATCGTAAAACTAATCCATATGAATTGAGCGGTTTAGTCAAAATTTTCTGAATAGACACGATCGCTATATATGATGAACAGATTGAATTTAGGCTTTTATTCACATATAAATATTCATCAACTCACACATCAGTTGTGGTAAACGGAAGCTCAAGCATGTTTGCTAGACGTACAAGAACCAATGGGGTTCATTCAAGTGTTTTTCAGCACGTTTGAGCTTCTGCAGTAGGTTTGTTCTCACATATCAAGCATGTTCGGTTGAGCTTCTGTTTATGTTTGCTGATCAATGTTTACATGTGAATAAAAGCCTAAATTTAATATGTTCAGCATATAAAGTGATGGAGTCTCTTCAGAAAATTTGGATTAAACCACTCAATTCAATTGGAAGTTGTGTTGCTGTCTACGGAGGGACAGAAAGATCGTAGATTTAATCAAAAAGATCTTTATTTGTGTGCCGAAGATGAACGAAAGTCTTACAGGTTTGAAACGACATGAGGGTGAGTAATCAATGACAGAATTTTCATTTTTGGGTGAACTTTCCCTTTAAAGACTTTTTGAACCATTTTATAACTTTAACAATAATAACTTTTCCTTCAACTTAAACAGAAAACCTGCGCCATTTGCCAAATGCTACTGCCAAACCAGTGTAGCTTTGCTTCCCATCTGCGGATCCATCAGCACAAGTCTCCATATATCTGCCCTGAATGTGGAGCTATCTGTCGGTCTGTCCATTTTCAGTCCCATGTGACCAAGAACTGCCTGCACTACACACGCAGAGTGGGCTATCGGTTAGTACTGCATTACTGTCTATAACTGTCAAGGCTAAAACAAGCTCCATGATTCCTTGAAATGGCTTCATTTTTCATGTAAAAGATTGTTTGTTAGTTTATTTATGCAAAGCAAATTAATACAAAATGGGGGATTTTTAACCTCAGCCGGAGATCAGCAAAACTGTAGTTATTTTCATTGACCACTAGGGGTGTAGCAATGAAGGATGCCACAATATATCACAATTAAAAAATGCAGCAACATACACTGAGGATATGAAAAATTGATTGCAATAAATCATGCTTTCTTTTACAAGAAAAAGTATAATGGGAGTATCGAGTCACAACTTCAATGTCGTGTATTGAACCAAATTGTGAGATGAGTGAATCCACCCCTACTGACCTCATTTTATTCTTATTTCTGAGTTGACTTAAAAGCTCCTATTTATCCATAAAACATGTATTGAAATAAAAAATAAAAAAGCTGTCTAAGTGTTTAATTGGTTTTGAGTGGAACATGAAATGAGGGTTCGTCATGCTTTCAAAATGGCAATCACAGAGCTATTCACTGTTATTATTCTGCCATTCACCCATTAATGATGCCGCATTAAAGGTGACTGGCATCGATTATTGAAACAAAAAAGACGGTTAGGTTATATTCAAGAGTAACACTTTCTTTTTTTCTTCTTTGGCCATAGCTGTGTTCACTGTAGCATCATCTTCGCTGACGTTGCTGCTCTCAAGTCACACATTCAGGGGTCCCACTGTGAAATCTTCTACAAATGCCCCATCTGCCCCATGGCTTTTAAATCGGCCCCCAGTACACATTCCCACGCCTACACCCAGCATCCAGGAGTTAAAATTGGAGAGCCTAAGTGAGTCATTTCTCTATAAATTTACAGAATTTATAAAATAGTGTGTGATTCATGATATCTTCTTTGTCCAGTTTCTATTTTTCTTTCTTATTGTTTTGAAGGTGGAAACTGTTTTTTTTTTATTTTTTTTTAGAAACCACATGGTTAAGTAAAGGAAAATGTATAAATAGCCAGTCAATATGCCCAAATAAGCCCAAATGGGTCATCTGATTTTATATTCTATTTATTACTTGACAAATGAGTAAATAATAGACAAGAAATAATGATTTGAGTTGAAGTAATTGTATTATGTGAGAAGAAACACTGTGACGTGAAACCCACACAGCTATGTTTTTCTGGGATGATGGGCTGTTATACAGTTTGAGCAGTCATTATACAACAATATTTGACCTCAGAGTGCTACGATATACCAATCAGAAACAAGTATTTCATAGATCTGTATAATATTGTTTATCGCAGATGATACTATTGGATATTTATGCTTTGTGGATTGTTTTTTCACTAAGGTAAAACACTATCCATCTTCAGTGTTATTTTCCTATCGTGCAAACGCATGCATGCACTAAACACTGCCATCATTCTGACAAAACAAGCTTGCAGTAATTCTTAGTAGTAGCAGTAGAGTGGAGAGAAACTCAATAGGTGTGTCAAATCGCTTCGTTTAGAACCCATACACCACTGACCTTTTCAGGTGCAGAAAGAAATTATGCACGGTGGCTTTAATTACTGTGCCCTCTCTTTGAACTCGACCACCCCCCCCCCAAATGGCCTGTCAGCACTTTTAATGAAAAGGCCAGATGGTTTGTTTGCACTTCCTGTGTTACCTGTATCTATGTTGGAAACATGATCAGCTGGTTTATTGACAACATGAGTGTTTAATGCAGATGTCAGACACATAAATGAGCTGACAAGTTTCCGTATAGCATAATTCCTTCAACACAGCATTTACGCTTTAGACAGAGAATGTTGTTTGTTTTGTTCGGCCTGAGCTATTTAACCTTGTAATGAGAAGTAGGAATGCACACCTACACTAGTAGGAACAGGCAGCCAAATATTTTAGAAAGTACTCTTTTCACTGGCAATGTATTATGTTTTGTTTTGCAGGCTGATCTACAAGTGTTCCATGTGTGACACCGTTTTTACCCAGCAGACTTTGCTCTACACGCACTTTGACCAGCATATATCTAATCAGAAAGTGTCTGTCTTCAAGTGTCCAGATTGTTCGGTGCACTACGCCCAAAAGCAGCTCATGTTGGATCATATTAAAGTAAGGGGGGTAAAATCAATTTTTTTTATTAATTGTCATTTGCCATAATAAATTGTATTAACAGGTCATTAAAATATATTTAAATTAAAATCATATATATATATATACACACACACACACATACATACATACATTTTTTTAATAAAGTAAATTTAAAATCTTGAAATTAATTTTAATTTTTTAACAGTTGGCATTTTATTATTATTTAATATGAACAATTATAATTTTAAAATATTCATATTAATTTTTTTTTATTTTATAATATTACACTTTTTTTTTTTTCAAGTCCCTGCATGGCACCTTAAAGACCATCGAGGGCCCTCCAAACCTTGGCATCAATCTCCCTCTCAGCTCCAAACCTACTAATTCCATGAGCCTAAATAACAACAACAACAAGGAGAGTGGCTCTATCAACAGCCTCGAAAAGGGAGAGAAGAAGCCAACATCCTCGACAAAGAAGAAAAGTAATGGGACAGACCTTCCCAAAAAAGTCCCATCGTCCGCCTCCTGCCCTGGCTGGACTTGCATGGAGTGTGACCGCTTGTTTACACAGAGAGAAGTCTACATCGCACACATGAAAAGAGAGCATGGGAAGGTAAAATATAATGAGAAACAACTCTAGTAATTATTACAAACTCAGCTCAGAGAGATCCAGGGCTATAGGAACAATCTGAAAAATCTGGAAGACACATTATGAGCTCTAATTGAATGCATGTACATTATTGCACACGTATAGGCATGATTATGATCAATCTTTTTCTTTCTGCTACACCAGCAACTGAAAAAGCATCCGTGTCGACAGTGTGAAAAGTCCTTCAGTTCCTCTCACAGTTTATGTAGACACAACCGAATTAAACACAAGGGCCTACGGAAGGTCTACTCATGTCTGTGAGTATCATGTGCTTCTGGACCATCTATGCTTGTTTACTCAGTTCTAGGTCCCTCATGCCTGGAGGGGTCCCTCACTTATAATGCTTAAAACACTTAATTTTACTCTAAAGCTAATGTGAGTGTCAAACTGATCTCTCTTGGGTTTTCGCAGACATTGTCCAGAACCTAGTCGCACTTTCACCAAAAGACTGCTGCTAGAGAAACACATTCAGTTGATGCATGGCATCAAAGAGACAGAGGCCAAGCTTCCGGCAGATTCCAGCAGCACAGAGGCCACCGTGGGCAAAGAGCAGGTAACCAACAGACAGACTAGCACATTTGCATCTGTATTGTCTGGGAATTTTGCAAGAGCATTAGACAGATGTACACTACTGTTCAAAAGTTTGGAATCAGTAAGATTTTTGTAGTGTTGTCGAAAGAATGTGCTCATCTAGGCTGCATTTGATCAAATATACAGTAAAAACTGTAATGTTGAACTTGTGAAGTATTATTACAATTTAAAAGAACTGTTTTCTATTTTAGCATATTTTCAAATGTAATCTATTCCTGTGATGGCAAAGCTGAATTTTCAGCATCATTAATCCACTCTTCAGTGTCACATGATTTGCTGCTCAAGAGTCATTTATTTTTTAATGTTAAAAACATTTATGCTGCTTTATTTTTTAAGCTATGGAAACTGATACATTCTTTGATGAATAGAAGGTTCAAAACGACCGCATTTATTTGAAAATGAAATATTTTGATCAATGTAATGCATGCTTGCTAAATTACAGTATTAATTTCTTTAAAAAAAACTTTCAAACTGTAGTGTATATGAACATGTAAATGACCTTATGAAGTTGTAGTCTTTTATGAGAGATGCACAATATATTGGTACCATATTGTATGTTAGATTCTTCTATTTATTTATCGATATAGGTCAAAATTGCATATTTAATTGTGCACGCCAATTTTGAGATTCATTAAAATGCTGTGATGCATTTAAATGACTGTCTTAACAAAATACTATATATATATATATATATATATATATATATATATATATATATATATATATATATATATATATATATACAGGTCCTTCTCAAAAAAATAGCATATTGTGATAAAGTTCATTATTTTCCATAATGTAATGATAAAAATTAAACTTTCATATATTTTAGATTCATTGCACACCAACTGAAATATTTCAGGTCTTTTATCGTTTTAATACTGATGATTTTGGCATACAGCTCATGAAAACCCAAAATTCCTATCTAAAAATATTAGCATATCATGAAAAGGTTCTCTAAACGAGCTATTAACCTAATCATCTGAATCAACTAATTAACTCTAAACACCTGCAAAAGATTCCTGAGGCTTTTAAAAACTCCCAGCCTGTTTCATTACTCAAAACCGCAATCATGGGTAAGACTGCCGACCTGACTGCTGTCCAGAAGGCCATCATTGACACCCTCAAGCAAGAGGGTAAGACACAGAAAGAAATTGCGGCGTGGCATGGAGGCAATCAGCCTGTGGCACTGCTGAGATGTTATGGAGGCCCAGGATGCTTCGATAGCGGCCTTAAGCTCATCCAGAGTGTTGGGTCTTGCGTCTCTCAACTTTCTCTTCACAATATCCCACAGATTCTCTATGGGGTTCAGGTCAGGAGAGTTGGCAGGCCAATTGAGCACAGTAATACCATGGTCAGTAAACCATTTACCAGTGGTTTTGGCACTGTGAGCAGGTGCCAGGTCGTGCTGAAAAATGAAATCTTCATCGCCATAAAGCTTTTCAGCAGATGGAAGCATGAAGTGCTCCAAAATCTCCTGATAGCTAGCTGGATTGACCCTGCCCTTGATAAAACACAGTGGACCAACACCAGCAGCTGACATGGCACCCCAGACCATCACTGACTGTGGGTACTCCAGTGCTGCTTCTCTGTAGCCCAGGTCAGGCGCTTCTGCCGCTGTTTCTGGTTCAAAAGTGGCTTGACCTGGGGAATGCGGCACCTGTAGCCCATTTCCTGCACACGCCTGTGCACGGTGGCTCTGGATGTTTTTACTCCAGACTCAGTCCACTGCTTCCGCAGGTCCCCCAAGGTCTGGAATCGGTCCTTCTCCACAATCTTCCTCAGGGTCCGGTCACCTCTTCTCGTTGTGCAGCGTTTTTTGCCACACTTTTTCCTTCCCACAGACTTCCCACTGAGGTGCCTTGATACAGCACTCTGGGAACAGCCTATTTGTTCAGAAATTTCTTTCTCTGTCTTTCCCTCTTGCTTGAGGGTGTCAATGATGGCCTTCTGGACAGCAGTCAGGTCGGCAGTCTTACCCATGATTGCGGTTTTGAGTAATGAAACAGGCTGGGAGTTTTTAAAAGCCTCAGGAATCTTTTGCAGGTGTTTAGAGTTAATTAGTTGATTCAGATGATTAGGTTAATAGCTCGTTTAGAGAACCTTTTCATGATATGCTAATTTTTTGAGACAGGAATTTTGGGTTTTCATGAGCTGTATGCCAAAATCATCAGTATTAAAACAATAAAAGACCTGAAATATTTCAGTTGGTGTGCAATGAATCTAAAATATATGAAAGTTTAATTTTTATCATTACATTATGGAAAATAATGAACTTTATCACAATATGCTAATTTTTTGAGAAGGACCTGTGTATATATATATATACACACACACACAGTTGTGGTCAGAATGAATGGCACCCCTGGTAAATATGATCAAAGATGGCTGTAAAAAATAAATCTGCATTGTTTATCCTTTTTATCTTTCTTTCAAAGATTTTGCAAAAATCTAACCTTTCATTGAAGTAAAAGAATTGAAAGTGGGGGGGAAATCACATTATGAAATAAATGTTTTTCTCCAAAACACATTGGCCACAATTATTGGCACCCCTGGAATTTTTTTACGAGTAAAATATCTCTGAAGTATATTCCCATTAATATTTCCCTTTTTTAGCACACCTGGGTGACTAGGAACATGAAATTGTCTAACTATGACTTCTTGTTTCACAGGAGTTTAAATATAAGGAAACACAAAGTCCAAATACCCTTAATCATCCATCACAATGGGTAAAACCAAAGAATATAGTTCTGATGTGCATCAAAAGATTGTTGAGCATCACAAAATAGAAAGTGGCTGTAAGAAAATAGCTAAAGAATTGAAAATCCCCATTTTGACCATCAGGGCAATTATAACTAAGAAGTTCCAATCAACTAAAGATGTTACGAATCTGCCGTGTGTCTATATTGTCTTAATGCACTGTGAGGAGGAAAGTGAGTGGCCAAAGACTCTCCAAGGATCACAGATGGAGAATTGCAGAAATTACTTGAGTCTCCCCAAGACTCAAGTAATTTCTGCAATTCTCCATCTGTGATCCTCCATCTGTCAGAAGCCTACCAAAAAAAAAAAAAAATCAAACAACCCCTACATCACCACATGTTGTTTGGGAAGGTTTCAAGTAAAATCCTCCACGCTCCTCCAAAAATAAACTCCAGCATATTCAGTTGTCAGACACGACTGGAACTTCAAACGGCACAGGGTTCTGTGGTCAGATGAAACTAAAAAAATAGCTTTTTGGCACCAAACACGCTAGATGGGTTTGGTGCACACAAGGATAAAAAGTACCCCATGTGTACAATTTAATACACCGTTGGATCTTTAATGTTGTGGGCATATTTTTTTGCTGGAGGTCCTGGACATCTTGTACATGGCATTGTGGATTCTATCAAATATCAACAAATAAAAAAACCTGATGGCTTCTGTTAGAAATCTTATAATGGGCCGTGGTTGGATCTTCCATCAGGACAACGATCCAAAACAAACATCAAAATTAACACAAAAATGTGTAACTGAGCACAAAATGAAGCTTCTGCCATGACCGTCCCAGTTCCCTGACCTGATGAGTGCAGTGAACTGAAGAGAAGAAGCACCTACATGAACTTGTGAATCTGAAGGATCTGGAGAGATTCTGAATGGAGGAATGGTCTCTGATCTCTTGTCGGGTGTTCTCCAAACTCATCAGGCATTATTGTAGAAAACTCAGAGCTGTTATCTTGGCAAAAGGAGGTTGCAAGAAGTATTTAATAACAGGCAGCCAGTTTTGTAACGGCCAGCTTTGTTTTGGAGAAAAACATTTATTTCATAACGTGATTTACCCCCCACTTTTAGTTATTTTACTTCAATGAAAGGTTAGATTTTTGCTAATTTTTTGAATGAAAGATCAAAAGGATAAACAATGCAGATTTATTTTTTACAGCCATTTTTGATCATATTTACCAGGGGTGCCATTAATTCTGACCACAACTGGTCAACTATAAATATATATATATATATATATATATATATATATATATATATATATATATATATATATATATATATATATATATATATATATATATATGTATATATATATATATATATATATATATATATATATATATATATATATATGTATATATATAAAGCATCTGCTAAATGATTAAATGTAAATGTGTGTGTGTGTGTGTGTGTGTGTGTGTGTATATGTATATATATATATATATATATATATATATATATATATATATATATATATATATATATATATATATATATATATATATAATCTGGCATCCATCTGCATGAAACTAACATGAACATGAAATTATTATCAGCTTATCATTATCAACCATTAATTAAATTATCAATCATTATCAGTGCATTCTAAATACTTTAGCATTGCATAAAGCATTATTGTTATTTTGTATCCTCAGTTACCCAGTCCTAAACGAAAGCACCACTCTGAAGATGAGGATGCCGAGAGGGAAGAGGAAGTGGAGGAGGCCGGAGGGGCCGTGACTCCTGGTAAGAGGTCCAAGAGCTCATCCTCACAACCTCTAAAGAAGCTAAAGATCAATGTCTTCAAAACACACAAATGCGCCGTGTGTAGCTTCACCACCGAGGACATCGTGAGTTTCCACGAGCACATTCCTCAGCACAAGACCGACGTCTCGTCTTTCCAGTGCCGTGAATGCGGCCTGTGCTACACCTCGCACCACTCCCTGTCCCGACACCTGTTCATCGTGCACAAGATGAAGGAAGCCCAAGGACTCGGACGCCACAACGGTCAGCAGGAGAACACGCCCAACCCAGAGGCCAACGACGGCATCCCAGATACTCAATGTAAAGTATGTTCCAAAACCTTTGAAACGGAGGGAGCCTTAAACACACACATGAGGACACACGGAATGGCCTTCATTAAGTCCAAACGGCTGAGCGCAGCTGAGAAGTAAGAACGAGGTAGTGCCCCCTAGTGGATGGATAATGGTTTGCAAGGAATTATTTGTTTGTATGTTGTCATAGAGAACGTGTTGTATTCCTTCACTCTGGCCTATTTGTATGCTAATTTGTTGTGCATACGTATACATATATATAAATATACATATATATACAAAATGTATAAATCTATACACACAGAATGTGTGTTTAAAGATGTGTAATATATTAAAAACTGATATATGTGTATTTAATTATCTATGAGAACACATTTTGTATACTTTATGATAGATGTTTGTATGCGTGTTGGATAGACCTTTTTTATAGATTTTTTTTTCTTTTCTATTTTAGACTGTTCTCGTTGTCTTCTTGTGGGAACAGATACTGTCCAAAACAGCTGTGTCAGTCTTGGGATGCACTTTCGGTCCTAATTCCCGAACTGCTGCTAAAAAAAAAGAATGCACAGAATGTCACAGTTACACTTCTCAATGAGACATTTTGCACTCCATAAGGACAATCAGTCCACAACTTACAACACAAGCAGGAAAAGCCGAAAATGGCATTTGACTGAAGAATTGGTCATGGAATTGAGCCTGTAAGCTTCTGTTCTGTCAATTAGTTGTCCATTTAAAGCTACTATAATTTAGCACTACGGAAGAACAAGACATGAAAGTAGTTCTTTAAATTTATATATCTCAGCCACTGCCAAGAGGTTGTGTTGAATCGATATGTGCTTTTTTAACTTTAAAGTGTCGTCACACCTGGACGATTCTCCTCACTTAATTTCTTCTCAGGCAGCTTGTTCCAAATCATAACTTAGTACTTGGTTATGATGAGTTATTTTTGGTTGCATTTGCATTTTGTATTATTCACATACTACAGTGGGTCAGCTTTGGTCTGTTATCAAGAACCATATTTCGAATTTATGCCCATTTAATTTTGAGGTTCTTTGGGAAGCTTTTATTTGTCATTTGAATCCAAACCACTTTGCTCTGCAGATA
Source organism: Gila orcuttii (assembly GCA_026230005.1). NCBI lineage: Eukaryota > Metazoa > Chordata > Actinopteri > Cypriniformes > Leuciscidae > Gila > Gila orcuttii. The sequence continues at coordinate 24,733,240 of JAPDVR010000014.1, forward strand.
TGTGAAAGTATAAATGAAACAAATCCTGAATATGTTCATTTATAAGTTCCTTCCTAGTACGTGACACCCCACTCGTAGGTTTCTCATTCATGAAATCAGTAAATCATAAGTGCTTATTTTCTACACATTGTGGTCAAGTGCCTCTGGCGCTCAAAAGCCAAATGTAGATTTGACATTAACGTCCAAATGTTTTTTTGTTTTGTTTTTTTTAGAGCTGCATGTTATGGAAAATTCTCAAGTATAATGTTCCACTCACTCACATGCTTAGTGTGATAAAAGTGGGGGCGGGGGGGAGCAACAAATGCTGCCTTCACTATAAATGAATGTTTTGGTTGAATGTGAATGAGCTGTATTTTTTTTTTTACCCCTCCAACTCGACTGTAGCATTTAATTTCAACGTTTCACTTCATGATGAGCTCAGTCGTTCTTTTTTTTTATTTGTCCTTGATTCCATCTCGAAACGCTGTATTTTGCTCTCCTTTTCCATTGGATATACGAGGATGCATATGTGCATGAGAGAAGCCATTCACAGTGGTTCTGTTTTATAGAAGTTCTTGCTGATGTTCGGTAGACCTTGTTCTATGTTTGTGCAAAAAAACTGTTATCATTAATAAATGATACATAAACATTCAGTTCACATTTATTTGTATAACGCTTTTCACAATACATATTGTTTTAATGCAGCTTTACAGAAAATGCATGCGTCTTCTACATTACAATTTAGAGTGATCTGTTATCAGAAGTGACTGTGTCCAAGTTATATATTTCAGAAATGAATCTATTAATTTAAACAATTAAATAATTTAAGGCAGAAACAATGAGCTCATTGAAGTAATGAATACAAGTTTGTTAACGAATGATTAGAATATATAGAAAATGTAGCATTGGTGCATGTTGATTCAGAATATTTTACATGTTTAAAGTGGTATGGAGTTTGTATACTTCAAAAATTCATTCAATCTCATTTGGGCCTATTTTAATTAGCTTGAAAGCATTTTCTTGTTAGCCGCTGGTCTTGGTCACCATTGTTACAAGGGAATTAAAAGTCCGGATTCTCAGAATAAGGGACCAGTGTGAAATGTTACGGTGTGATTGATGCGTTCATGTTGGCAGGGGTGACATTGACTATAATAAATCACACTGTACCCTAACTCTCAAAATAATTAATTGGTTTGAGTAGGGCAAACTTAAATTAAACAAATTCGTTCAATAAAATTAACTTTTATGTGTTTTCAGAACTTTCTTTTACTTTTGAGTTCACAAAACTAAAACATTTGAAGAAATCTGAATGTTTCATTGTTTTGAGTTTTATGAACTTGTTTCTTTTAATTTAGACAAACTTAAATATAACTGAAACTGGGCTGGGATTTCTATTTCCCAGCATGCTTTGCCATGGCACTCGAAAGGAAGAGTAAATGCTAGAAATTAAATGTTATATTTTTGTGCAAGTTTAATGTTAAGTGGGAGGTTTACTAGTTTTTAATGCTTTGCTAATTAAGAAGAGTTTATGTTGTAGTACAGTGTTAAATTTTCTATATTGCAGTATTCATTCAGCAATTGTTATGCTATGCTAATGCTATCAAATCAATAGTATTACCAACAAGTTAGCATTTGTTGAATTAGCTAATTAAAGCTAGACAAGTTTCCTGTAATGAAAACTTTTAAGTTGAGATCATAGGATGATTTTAAGTTAAATAAATGAATGAATGAGCTTACTCCGATATTTCAAGTTAAGAGCAAATAAAATGTCAGAGTACAAAATAAAAATATGCAAGTTCTGCTTACTTTGAATTTTCTAACTTAAAAATATTGATGTAACTTATTACCTCTTAGTTTTGCCAACTGCAGGTTTATAGTGCACTGTAGTGTAAATCTAAGGCATTAGAGAAAATATCATTTTATAAAATTTCTCCTGTCTTGTTAAACGTGCTACATGTAGGCTAAATGTTAAGATTCATTAATCTCTCTGCCTTAAATATTTGTGAACTTTTTGATTTTGATTTATGAATTTTTCTGGCAAATATTTCTCTTAGACTGAAGTTCTCATCTAGGTGTCATTGTATCATTGTTCTGTCTTTTGTTTCTCTTTACTTAAGACAATGATATTCAGTAAGAGTATTGCAATATGATGTGGATTGCATAGCTCAGATGATTTGGCCTTGGAAGAATCTTATCAGAAATATTTTTAAAAAATGATCAGATTTTGTTCTTCAGAGCTGAGAACTAATCATGACCACAATATCAAAACAAACATTGTGTTGTCGAATTGTTCATTGGCCTCCCGGTGGTAAAGGGCTGATTATGTCTGGTTTGGGTGTGATGGCCAGACTAGCATCCAAGCGTGCCGATTTGATTTCCATGGTCATTTTGAATGACGGGTCACATGTCCACCTCTTCTCCCATCATGTGTTCAGGTCTCACATTATTTAAACCAGTGAAACGGCCAAAATGAATCACTGTACAAGATGCCACTGTTAACATGGAGTGCTGTCACTCTGATGTACTTGTTCGTTTTTCACGACTCATGTGCCTGGAACGTGTCACAAAAATGCACGGGGGACACAAAAGCCTTCCTTTCGGAATTACAGAAAGAAACTCCAAGAAAATACGCTGTTTTGAGTAAGTAATAATGCCAGACTGAAGCATATTTTTAAACCTCTACTTGAATGGGGGTCATTTTTTCTGGTTGAGCTTTGCTTTTTATTTTACTCCCATAATCATGAACGTAATTATTGACTGACTTTGACACATTTTTGTGCTCATGGAACTCTGTTAGACATTTTACTTTAACAATATTAATAATATTTGAAACATTGTTTAGGAAATATTAGAGGTGTTTATATGTTAATTTTTGATTTTATGTATAATATTTTTCAATAATTTCATATAAAATGTTTGTCTTAAAAAAAAAAAATATATATATATATATATATATATATATATATATATATATATTTGTATTATATAGCCTATAAATATATACATACAAACACACAGCGCGCACACACACACACGTAGGCCTATATATAATATTATGTATTGTACATTTATAGTATTTTTAATTTATATTATATGTATAATATAATTTATAATTTATTTTTGCATTATTATTATTATTATTTATCAATATTTTTTATTTTGTTCATGTGTTTTTGAGACTTAACAGTTGGTAGTTTGTTCTAGGTGGTTGCTAGGTCATTGCTATGCAATTATTATTGTAATTAATATATTAGTATTATTAATGGATTATTATATCCATTATTGTTCATACATTATTGATTGATCATATTTAAATTGAGCTATTTATTTTTCATGTTAATTGTCTTATCAAATTTTTATATTTAATTTAAATTTTTTCTCTTTATTTATCAATCTATTCTTTTTTTATTTTATCCATACGTTATATATATATATATATAGGTGTGATATATATATAAAAACATAGCATGGTGTGATTGTTTTTCATTTCCCCTGTCCTGCTCCACTTGTTGTAGTGTACGATGCGTTTGGTAAGATAGGCAGTGATGTTGAGGGAGGGAACGTGAACAGACCTGGATCTCAGAGAGAATGTCTGTCCGTGGAGGGCCCCGAGTTCAGGGGACAGTACTGCCAGGTGTTCCTCAAACAGGTACACCTCAATCCACAACGAAAAAAATATTTTATAATATTGCATATTTTTACAATAAGTGTGTTATGTATCATGCTTGTGTGTGATACAAATATTGCAATGTGATTAAACAACCCGACACTGTCTGGAATGGAGATGAAAGAGTGATTGTTGGTGATATTTGTCTGTTGTGCAGGACGGGGTTGAGTACTTTGTAGGTGTTTGTGTTCCAGACTCTTGTTCAGAATCAGACGTCCAGACGCTAGTGGTTTATGGTGAGTGAAATCATTATGTCTGATGTACACAAAACAATTATGCCACCCTTAAAATGTCTTTTTTCATTGCATTAGACAAACAGTGAACCATGTGTAATTTATTTGAAAGCAAGTCACAAAAATGATAGATTTACTATGGTTCTTTATCATTTTTGTGTGTGGCATACATTATGTACATCACCTGTCTACATTTGTGTGTTTGTTTCTGCAGAGGCATTTGAACAGAAACATATCTCTTTGCTTCCTTCTGTGCCTTCAATCTTGATGTCGGATTCCACATTGGGCATATTTATGACTCAGTGCCTCAGTGATTCCCCCAATGCTGACCTGTCTGCTGTAGTCTGCCTGTGAGTAACACACGCACACACACACACACACACACACACACACACACACACACACACACACACACACACACACTGTATGCAACCAAATGTGCACAATGTGTGGGTTCAAGCTTAGAATGGGTGTTTTATTGAACAGGCACACTTATGTTATTCCTAGTTTGCTCCTTTTAGTCTTTTATTTATTTATTTTACTTTTTAGAAGTAGCTTTTTCATTTGACTTAGGATACTTGCACATGTACAGAGCACCTAAAGGGAAAAAACATATTTTACATATGAAACATAGCAAGAAAATTGGCATTCTCTTTAAAATTTGTAAAATTCTTTAAAAAGATTGCAAAATATTTGCGACAGAATGCAAAAGCATTGATGCATTCCTTTTCCTCCCATCTCATATTTTTTCCACCACCATGTCCCTTTTAGAGGCTCTGCACATGTGCCCCATATGCTAGAGTGTTGTGTCTGTGATTTTCAGTGCGTTGCTATGCAGCTGCTAAGGTATTTTACTTTTTTTTTTTTACGATTGTTAGGGTGTACTTGGTGGTTGTTTGGAATTTACTATGCAGTTTCTAAGATCTTTTGACTTTTGTGCAGTTGCTAGGGTATTTTGGGCAGTTGCCAGGGCATTGCTATGAAGTTGCTAAGATGTTTTGAGACTTTATTCGGCTGCCTGGGTTTTATGGGTGGTTAGGGCATTGCAATGCAGTTGCTAAGGTGTTTTTGAGACTTTAGACATTTGCTAGGTTGTTCTGGGTGGTTGCTATGGCATTGCTAGGTAAATGAGGGTGTTCTGGGTGGTTGTTATGGAATTGCTATGTAGAGACTAAGGTGTTTTGAGACTTGATGCGGTGGTAAGGTTGTTCTGGGTGGTTGCTAGGGCATAGCTAGACAGATGATAGGTATTGTTGGTGATTGCTAGGCAATTGCTATGCAATTGCTAAGGTGTTTTGAGACTTTATATAGTTGTTCTGTGTGGTTGATAGGGTGTTGCTATGCAGTTGCTAAGGTGTTTTGAGAGTTCATGCGGTTGTTTGGTTGTTCTGGGTGTTTGACAGGGTGTTGGTAGTTTTGGGTATTTGCTATGGTGTTGCTTGATAGATGCTAGGTTGTTCTGGGTGGTTCCTAGGGCACTGTTATGAAGTAGCTAAGGTGTTTTTGATACGGTTGCCAGGTTGTTATGGGTAGTTGCTTGGGCATTGCTAGGTAAATGCTAGGTTCCAGTTGGTAAGGTGTTTTTGAGACAATACAGTTGCTACGTTGATCTGGTGTTTGCTAGGGTGTTGCTAGGTAGATCATAGGGAATTCTGGGTGGTTACTAGGTACATTGCTATGCAGTTACTTAGGTGTTTTGAGACTTTTGATGCAGTTGTTCTGGGTGGTTGCTAGGCATGTTGTTCTGGGTGAATGCGAATGCAAATAAGGATGTTTTTCTTGGAGCAAAAACTGTAACAAGTGTGTAAAAAAATTTTTTTTATGTGTCTCAGGTTTGTTTGCTGTGCATTATTGGCACTTCCTCTCATAGCTTCCATCTATGTGGCGTTAATAAAAAGGAAGAGAATGAGAGAGGTGAGGCCAGCGGCGGGTTTTGCTCAAACCTCAAACACCAACCAATACGGCGCTGTCTTGACTAATGGCTCGGCCAATCAGAGTAAAGCATGCAGTGATGCCCCTGATGCCTCACAAACGAGGAATCAAAATGCAGAAAATGACCAGCAGGGCAAGTACATTCACAGAGACATACAGATACCCTTTTTAGCATCTATAGCATGTGTGACTGTACCGATACTACCCATTTTAATGGATTACTTTTCACATTTCATGCCCTTTCATCGCATTATTTCCCCCTCCTCTATCCTCATACTTTCTTTTCTTAGCGGTGTTATCATGCCTTCAGGCGCTCTCTGTTCAGAACAGCAGTCAGGGGGTGCTCGCCATGGAAAGCTCTGGAAGCAGTTATTCCTCTCTGAATGGTATCCGTATCCTCAGTCTACTCTGGATCATCTCAGGCCACACCGTGCAGCTCAGTGCCTGGAGTAACCTGGGTGAGAGTGAGGGGGAGATATCCGTATCCATGCACTACTTTGACTATGAATTGAGAGAAAAGTGTCATTCGTGTCTTTCGTCTGATTTCATCAGTTTCACTTGATTTGTTTCCATGTAGATAATGATAAGAGGTGGAAGGACATGGTAGAGAAGAACCCTTTGTATGTCTTGGCCTTCAGTGGGCCAGTGTATCTTGCGGTTGACTCTTTTCTGCTGCTGGGGTAAGACCATCTTAGCAATAGAGCGCAACAGTCGGGTTCCAGAAGTAAAAACTCCATTCATTTGATTTTTAATGATAACTTATAAACCTTTAAAGACAGCCGTACTGTGAGCTACAAGGTTGTTGATCGATGGTATTTGCTTCTGTTGAAGCCAATAGATTGCACTATATACTTTTTTGAAATTCCTATGGGAGAAATGAAAAATACTTCCGGAACCACGCTGCTGAAAAAATGGGTTGTTGAACTGGCTCATATCTGTCATATTAGACAAAAATATGAAACATTGTCAAATGTCAAGTCTTAGCCAGGAGAAATCAAAGCAATCAGGATCAAAAGCAATCTATGATCATCACAGTACTGTCATTTGCCTTCACCTGTTGGCTATTCATAAAATAATAATAAAAATAAATGGCTCTGTTTAAAATAAAGTGGCAGTCTTTATAGACATTAACAATATGCTATTTTTAAGCCACATGACATTTAATATTCATTTATCGATATTTAAGTGGTTTTTAAGATTCATAAACTTTGTCTAACGTTTTATGGGGTCGTTTACACTACACCATTTTCAAAAAACACAAACTTTGAAAACGGGTTTCAGAGTGCAAGTTTCTGAAAATTATACAGTTATTGTCTCCGTGTAAACTACAAAAACACAAATTTGTGTGAAAACGGTGACTTCATGCACATGCATATTATGTGTTCAGTCTTTAGGCGTGTAGTGTTTCTTTACAAAGTGACATCGCCAACTACTGGGATGGCAGCATAATACAGCGTTTTTAGTAGCTTTTGCAGATCCGTGTGTACGGGGATCGTTTTGACAACATTGTCATCTGTACCTGAAAAACGCAAAGGAAAAACTTTTCTTTTTTTAGTACATCTTTGTCGTGTAAACATACCTTAAGGCTTTTTTTTTTATACAATTACTAGCGTGTTCTGGGTGGTTGCTGGGGAGTTGCTATGCAGTTGCTAAGATGTTTAAGACTTTTTATGTAGCTGCTTGTGTGTTTTGAGTGGTAGCTAGGATGTTGGTAGGTAAATACTAGGTTGTTCTGAGTCAGTGCTAAGGTTTTGCTATGCAGTTACTAAGGTGTTAAACAGTTTTACCTAATTGAGAAAAGTTATTGCCATATGTCAATTCTTTAATGTATTTTCTCATTGGATATTCATTCAATTTAATGACATCAATATTTATTTATTTGGATTTGTTTTAAATAATATGCTTGTATTTATTCATAAATAATAGTTGTGATTTATGTTTCAGAAAAATATATGCTTTTATATTGTACAGAAATGCCCAGAAGAATTGTGTACAATTTACTTTTAACAGTTAGGATGGTCAGCAGAGGATTTATAACTTACTAAATTATGCCTAATTACAAGCAACTAACCATAAACCAAACCCTATATAGAAAGTACATGTAGTTAAGTAATATTACTCATTATACTTATTTGTGTAATAAAGTGTAACCAAAACATTGTTTAACCATGTTGCATGACATAATCTCCAATTTAGAACTGGAACTGGCTTATTAATATTGACAGTGTGTTTTTTGTTTGGTTGTGTTAGTGGTCTACTGAGTGCCAAATCACTGCTAAACTCCATCCAGAGGTCAGATGACACTCTTAGCTTCAGTCTGGTGGCTCATTTCCTCTTCAGGCGGTTCAAGCGGTTAGTTTTATCTTCATAGCTTCCAGTCAAGACATATGTTAGTTCTACACCAATTTTTCTGGGTTGATTTTCTGATAATTATCTGCCTTTTTTATTTCATCTAATTCTTTCCAGGATTCAACCTCTCCACCTCTTCATCGTGTGCCTAACCATTGGACTCTTCTCTGTCGTTCAGAGAGGGGTCTTCTGGTTCATAGCAGAGGATGAGGTTTTCAGTTGTAAGAAATACTGGTGGTCAAACCTGCTCCTCATCAACAACCTCTTCACCATCACAGACATTGTACGTCTGGGAACCTTTTGATTGATCTAATCACTTCACTTGTGTAATTGCAGCATATGGTTAAAAGTAAGTGACATTACTGCAATAAAAAATAACTTTTTTTTTTTTAAGTGTGCACCCTGGACGTGGTATCTCTCCATTGACTTCCAGTTCTATGCAACAACACCTTTTCTGATCTTCCTATACAGAATGTAAGTTCAGTCCTTTTGCCTCTTTCATAAATACAGAATTTATTACAACATCACCCTTTATATCTCATGTTAGACATGTGGGATAATTTGATGAAAACACGTCAGGGTCATATTTAACCCTAAAATTATTTATTTTTTTAGTATCATTACTATAATTAATTTTTTTTACATTTTTAATAAATGGTGATTTTCACTAGATTCTAACAGAGTAAAGGCGCTATAGTAAAATAATTAAGTATAAAGTAATCTGATTAAAGAAATGCTTAAATTAAAGGTGCCTTATGTCAAAAAATCAATTCATACTCCACATATTCCATACCAAATGGGGGCAGTATACCTCCAGAAAGTTGGCCTACTCTAGTCTGTTTTTTAGTTTCAGGTTGTTAATCTTCTAAAACTGTCAAATAGTCCGCTTTGTCCCGCCAAAGCCTAATTTGATCGGTGAGGGATGTATATGAAGGTAAAATGATGTCTAAAAGAATCGCATGCGCAGGGTAAGATTTGTGAAAGTGTGCATAAGATTGCAAGCGTAAATTAAATTTGCATGCGCAAGAGAAGATTTGTAAAGGTGTAAATTGTGTTTCAAGCGTAAGAGAAAAAAAACTGCAACATTTTGCTGGTTTTCGCAAGTGTAATTAATGTATTGTGAAACTGCTTCACGTTAACGCAAAATAAACATTATCTGTACTCTTCTGACTTCCATTTTTCCGCGCTTACACTTTTGCCACGTTTATTTCGCCGAAATACGGCCAAAATCATTGCAAGCCTGTGAACAGTGATTTGCAACCGAAAACAACAGTTTAAAGAGCTGCAACCCGGATTGAAAGTGTAAAACCAATCTGTAGGCGTAAAAAATAAAACGTTGCACTTGTCTAAACTTAGGTGTTTCTCAATGTCAAGGAAGGATCCTCGGAAGCCGTTATTTCGAGGATGCTACGTCATCGACATCCGTCGAAGGACTGTTCCAATGTCGAGGATCCTCAGAATTTCAACCAAGGACTGAGTCCTTCGTTCGAAAAATATCCCATACACAGGAAAGGATGCATATGTGTAGCCTTCGCGCTCTCAAATCACCCACAATCCTATGCGCCAGCTTTGCTATCTTGTTCAAAAAATAAAAAAATTCGGACGTTAGCGGAGTCGGAGCAATAAGGGGGCAATATGCTTTTAAATGTAAATATTTACGTTACCATACATTTGTTATAACTGTAGTACATATAAGTAAAGTTTAACGTTTAAATGCCAGTACAAAATACTACCGTATTGATATTACAAATTATACAAATATATACAAATTACGTTATTGATGGCTAACGTTAACTGAACCGGACCTGTCATTTAACAATTGCTTGGTTGCTGTCACCGGCATTTCTTTTATAAATAACTAGTTAAGTTGTGCAAAGTAATTTAACATGGTTAGCAGAAGAGAATTCTTTTAAAAGTGTTTAAAATCATACTGACCCCAAACTTTTGAACGGTAGTGTACATCACAACTTTTTGATCTTTTTGAATTTTTGCAGCGCCAAAAGCGGACCTTTTCACTGACGTAATGACGCAATGACGTGCACTTGCTAGCCTGTTCCATTTATGTGTTCTCCGAATGCTAAAGAGGAGCCTCGCCTAGCCTCTGAAGGAAATGACTTGGAAGGATCAATCCTGCCAAGGAAGTATCCTTGACATTGAGAAACGGCTTAGGCCTACTTGTTGTGTGCGTAGGGTAAATGCTCCCGAAGTAACCTGGTTTGCACAGTTCCGAATTCTGCGCGCTCAGTTTTGACACGATTCTCTCACTCACTGAGTTTTGCAGGCGCGAAGAGGAGGGCGGGTCCACCTTCATCATGTAGCCAATCAAACGAGCTTCTCGCTGACACTTGATTTACTCTGATCTGATTGGTTCAATAAACACGCCAGTCACCAGAACACATCTTTATCTTGATTTGATTTGGCTCTGAAATGTTCTCATTGCTGAAATGGTACTTTTAATCCACACATACATGTTAAACACGCTAAATAAATAAACGAACAAATAAATTAATCATGATTGCTTAAGCTGTGCACCAGGCTGACTGACATTCATATTGAATTTCGAGCTGGTGTAAATGTTATTTAAATTTTATACATTTTATAATCTGTTACACCACTGAGCTGATGTTAAACTTTACAATCAAAACATTTAATACCCATTCTTTATGTAATAATACTATTCTGATGCAGTGTTTTTCACATCATGTCTCTGTTCATGGTATTTAACACTCAATTATATATTTCGAAATATTGTCTTGCACTGTCAATATTGATTCTGATTACTTCCGTGTGACTGATCAAGCTATTATATGTAGCTAGCTAGTATGAATAACAAAATGCTTTCTCCGTGTCCAGATTTGACTAATGAAAAACTGATACTAAATCAATATGAACTCAACTTTGACAAAAAGTGACTAATTATGTCTGAATAAAAACCCAGCAACCAGGGAAAACACAGCATAGATATGTTTATATATAAGGCTATACAGCCATCTAGTGGTTACGCGATGGAATTGCAGGTGATAAATTGTGCATAATTTTTAATCTTAAAATACATGTTAAAGGGAAAAAATATTATTATAACTAATTTTAGTAAAATAATAATAATAATTCTGGAATCCCCCAGATCAGTAGACGGGTGAAATTATGCATGCAGTAGTGCAGGTACTAGGCCTACATTCAGCAACATCAAGATTACAAACTGGTATGACCTGATGAGCAGGAGGATGAAGAGCAGGAGGATGATGATGAGCAGGATACATGCACTGAATACACAGTAATTTTCTTTCTTAACACACCAGCTCGAAATTCAGTTTTGGCTCATATAGTCAGCCTAATGGTGCACAGCCTATTAAGCAATCATGATGTATTTATGTATCTATTTATTTAGTTAGTTAGCTATTTGCTCCTTTATTTATTTATTTAACATGTATGTGTGCATTAAAAGTACCATTTCAGCAATGTGAACATTTCAGAGCCAAATCAAGATAAAGATGTGTTCTGGTGACTGATCTGATTGGTTCAATAAACACGCCAGAGTAAATCAAGTGTCAGCGAGAAGCTCGTTTGATTGGCTACATGATGAAGGTGGACCCGCCCTCCTCTTCGCGCTTGCAAAACTCAGTGAGTGAGAGAATCGTGTCAAAACTGAGCGCAGAATTCGGAACTGTGCAAACCAGGTTACTTCGGGAGCATTTACCCTACGCACACAACAAGGAGTTTAGACAAGTGCAACGTTTTATTTTTTACGCCTAGATTGGTTTTACACTTTCAATCCGGTTTGCAGATCTTTAAACTGTTGTTTTCGGTTGCAAATCACTGTTCACAGGCTTGCAATGATTTTGGCCGTATTTCGGCGAAATAAACGTGGCAAAAGTGTAAGCGCGGAAAAATGGAAGTCAGAAGAGTACAGATAATGTTTATTTTGCGTTAGCGTGAAGCTGCAGTTTCACAATACATTAATTACACTTGCGAAAACCAGCAAAATGTTGCAGTTTTTTTTTCTCTTACGCTTGAAACACAATTTACACCTTTACAAATCTTCTCTTGCGCATGCAAATTTAATTTACGCTTGCAATCTTATGCATACTTTCACAAATCTTACCCTGCGCATGCGATTCTTTTAGACATCATTTTACCTTCATAGATGTAGAATAGAATGACTGCTGCCGCTGCGTTTGACAGGGCGCATTACGAGCAGAGAGAGAGAGAGAGCTCGGCCGCGCGCGCGCACTCTCACGTCTACAAACAACACGAGCGCGGTCCTGCTCTCTCTCCATCGCGCATATTAATCAAATCAATTGACACTATAGTAAGACCGCAGTTTCACGTGGAGCATTTGGAGATTTTTAGAGATTAAAGAGATACAAGCCGTGCGAGTTATTCGTGTGTTGCAGTTTGGCTGGTGGTTATGTATGTTGCCCGCATACCGCCTCCCATGGCCGAAACTGGTATTAGACACCGGCCGGCCGGGGCTAGTAATTTAGCATTCTAATTCAGGTTTATATCTCGGCAGCACTATAACTTGTCATTTTTTAATGACATCATTGCACTTATTTCTTCTCATTCTTCTGATACGTGTAGCTCATTTTTTGGATATTTTTACCTCAATTTTAACATATGGCACCTTTAAAAGCTTCCAGCAAAAAGTAGTTGCAAATTAGAGTGAAAAAAAATTATGATTTTTTTCCACATACACTATCGTTCAAAGGCTTGGGGACATTACGATTTTTATGTTTTAGAAATAAGTCTCATATGCTCACCTATGCTGCATTTATTTGGTCACAAATACAGTAAAACTGTAATATTGTTAAGTTAAATATTACTACAATTACAAATAACTGTTTTCTATTTTTAAATACTTTAAAATGTTATTTATTCCTGTGATGCAAAGCTGAATTGTCAGCATCCTTACTCCAGTCTTCAGTCACATGATACTTCAGAAATCATTCTAATATTTGTACTCGTAAAACATTTCTTATTATCAGTTGTGCAATTTGAGAATGAGAGTAAAGAGAATGCAGTGCAAAAATATTAGCTTTGTTTCTTTAAACAAACCATGATTTCTCATTTCTTTCTTTGGGGTAAAATGTGAAATGTTCTCGACAGCTTTTGAGAGATTCACCCATGTAAAGGCTGCCAGTTGTTTCCAGGTCATAATCAACACCTCTTGCTTATGTACAGGAACAAAAGTGTGCTTGTCGTTGTGTCGTCGGTTCTCCTAATGCTCTCCAGTGTAACAGGAGCCCTGATCACCGGTCTCCTGCAACTTCCTGTGCACCAGCCAACCACACTGTAAAATAACTTTTTTTTATATTGCATCACTAAGAAAACACCCCCAATGAGACGAAATCACACAGGCAAAGCGGGCATTAATAAAACATTGATTACGGCCTCTAGCTGCTGCCAATGCAATACAGAGTCAGTTTTAATACCAAATTACTCTCCCTCTTGTCTATCAAACCCGTAAGACTTTCATCTTCGAAACATAAATGAAGATATGTTAAATAAAATCTGAGAGATTTCTGTTCCTCCATTGACAGCATACGCAACTAGGGCTGTAACGATACACCAAACCCACGATTCGGTTCGTATCACGATTTTTGACCCACGATTCGATTCGTATCGCGATTCTATCACAGGGGCGGGGCTAAGGGTGAAAAAATAGATTTTGAGAGGAAAAAATATACTTGTATTTTTATTAAATAACATTTGGAAAAACTATAATCTGAACACCAAAAAACAATAATAACAATGCAAATTATTAAACTAAACGCAGCTGTAGGCTGCTGCTTTTGGGTTGTTTTCTGTGCTCCAACTATATATATATATTTTTTATAAGGCTATACCCTTCTTGTTTTGAACTTCATGCATGTGTATTAAATGTTAAACAAGTTCATAATGATAACAAGACTGTTTATCATGGTGATGTGTAGCCTACAGAGGCTTTACACAGACAGTGAATGAGAGAGATCAGCGTAGCGCGTGCGATTGCGTCTGTCTTCGAAGTCGTGAAAAGCTTGCCGTGTATCATCTTTTTAACGTTCACGTCACGGGTATTTCCCATAAATGCGCGTCTGCAGCAGCGCTGGTCAGCATCCCACAGCGCGAGGAAGCCGCGGGGAAATAAAATCTCTGAGTCACGCATGAATCAATGCCATATTGTTCTCTAAGTGAAGCATCAGCTTCAGCGTTACCCATGCGACGCATTGCCTTGAAAATTGCCTGAGCCTTGAAAAGTGGAACTCAAAGTTAAAGATAATTAACACATTACATCTCTTTTAATGAATCAGCTTTTTTGAACGTGTTCGTTGAATGAACGGTTTAATGACTCGCTCAAAGTCCGTTGTCATAACAATGTGCGCGCTGAGTGAAATCCTTTCAATGCGCATATAGACGCTCTTTAGTTTCGGTTACAAAGGTTTTGTTCTCTTACGAGAGTATCTCTCGTACTGCGTAATATCTTACGCTATGGGGAAAACCTCTTTTCCACGAGATATTGAAGCCAAAAATTATCCTTAATTTTGAATTAATGCAAAACGCTGTGCAGCAGCATGCAGACATAGGCAAGACGGCTTGCGTGCCTATTGGCTGCCCTGCGGCAACAGCAGCAGCCTATCGAGAGTGGCCCTGCGTGACACATACCCAATGGGGGCACTTCGCGCCCATTTCGTCACGTCCCGCCAGAAAGGGCGTGGTCCCGCCCTTGTAAATACGGCTCGATTAGGCTGGTATACTGATTTTCATCTCTTCAGCGAAGCATCACGCATCGCTGGATCCGGAGTGAGAAGCCGCGCCGTCTGAGATAAGCACACAGCGGGACGAGCCTTTGAGTCTGAAGTCGCTGGCATCGCCGCCTTTAGCCGCCGTACCTGCTACGCTTTCCGGCGTCATATCCTTTTATTGCAAGTGTGTGTGTGTGTTCGCCGCTGCGACACACATTTTTTCACTGTCTCTCTCTCTCCTAAAAGAGCTGCGTCTTTTTCAAGATGCATAGATCCTGCGGCTCGTGCCGAGCCACACTCAGTGAAGAGGATCGCCATTCTGCGTTTCCTGCCTGGGTGAGGATCACGCGGCTCTCGCTCTCGTCGACGGCGGATGCCCTCACTGTGAGCTATTGCCTATGGTGACTCTGAGGACTCGCCTGGCATCATTCTCAGAGCCTGCACTTCAACCCGCTGTAGCGCCGCGCCGTAAAAGCGCCGTGCCCAGCGCGGCCTCGAGCCTTCTCCTGCCCGCCAAAGCTCGCCGGTTCGCCCGCCAGCTTCGCCGGCATCGCTCGAGTCCCTCACCGACGGACAGCGGCCGCCGTCTGCCGCCGCTTCCGCCATTGAGGTCGACGAAACAGCCCCGAGCCTTCTCCAGCCCGTGATAGCTCGCCGGTTCGCCCGCCAGCTTCACCAGCTTCACTCGAGTCGCTCGCTGACGGACAACGGCCGCCGCGCGCCGCCGCTTCCGCCATTATGACGACGAGATAGCTGCATCTGTAGAGAAGGCCAGCTTCAAAACCGCGGCTAGCTTTCTTTACGTTATAAGAAAGCTACCCCACCCCCGCCCCCCGTGGGCATGCGTCACCGGCGAAATGAGGAAAGAGTGTGTTTTTAGTCCCGCCGAGGTCGGACCAATCTCCATTTCTCAAACATTTCTCAGCTCCTCTTAGTTTGAGCGGCTGAAAATGTCAATATTGCAGCAATGAGCCTGTTGTATAACACGCACGCCTGCAAACAAACGCCAACACACACAAACTGTGATGACGCTCTCTTATCTGCTCGAGCTGTTTTAAGCTTTTGTCATTTCCCCCTGTGGCTCAGTGGCGAAACCCAAAGCCCTTCGCACGGGAGACCCGTGTTCGATCCCAGGTCTCGCAGCAGATAAAAAAATTTAGTCTCGCTGCGGCCAGACTTGCACCGAAACTTTTCGCTCGTTCAGTTCCAAGAAAATGTGACTGTTCCAGTGTATTTTGCAGTAAACAAGCCGGTACCATGGCCCGCTTGCCTGCACAAAAATGCCGTTTCCACGGCGACCCAGAAAAATCATATAAGCAGTGTATTTTCTGGTATTCCGGCCAAAGCCGATGGTGTTATGAGTGTAATAAAAATGCCCACAGCCCAGTGTTCATTTCTAAACACAAACACAGCCCGCCACAGTGCAGGGCACGCACAAATGAGATTGACTCATGTCATTGTGCATTAAATGTAGTGAATGTGCCCACAACCCAGTGCCCACAAACACTACACACTGCATGTGCCACGTTTTCTGTAAAACGAAACCAACACACATACAGTCAGCTAAAACCCACGGTGTTTAAGTCTCGCCGCGGCCAGACTCCACCGAAACTTCTCGCTCGTTCAGTTCCAAACGATGTGACTGTTCCAGTGTATTTCGCAGTAAACAAGCCGGCACCACAGCCCGCTTGCCTGCACACAAATGCCATTTTTACGGCGACCCAGATAAATCCCAAAAGAGTGTATTTTCTGGTGTTCCGGCCACGGCCGATGGTGTTATGAGTGTTGTAAGAATGCCCACGTCTCAGTGCCCATTCCCACACGCAGACACAGCCCACCACAATACAGGGCTAGAACGAATAAAATCGACTCATGTCGATTGTGCAATGAATGTAGTGTACGTGCCCACGACACAGTGCCCACAAACACTACACGAAGCATGTCCCACGGTTTCTGTAAAAACGAAACCAACACATTTTCAGTCGGCGCGAGCCGACAGTGTTCTCAGTGCAGTGAGTGTGCCCGCTATCCCGTGCCCACATTCCCTCACAGACATGCCGAAGCCCACGGGGTTCGTCCCGCTCGCCTTCTCTCCACAATCTGTCAGAGAGAAGCCGAGCGCGGTCGGGCTGCCCGCTGTGATCAGCGCACCCCCCGCCTCGCGCATTGCAAACACAGTGTTTGTTTCTCAGCACACCGGAGCTCTCCGGCCGCCGCTATGCCGCGGCCAGAGCCCAGATTTCATTCTACCTCTAGCTATTCACGCACATGCGTGGGCAAAGCTTCCCGGGGTATCAGAATGGGTGCTGAACACTATAAAAAGAGGCTATTCGCTGCAGTTCGCTCGACGCCCCCGCCGTTGTGCGGCGCGAGTCGAAACGACGGTAAAAAACGAAGTATCTCATCTACTTCGAGCCGAGATAGCCAAACTACTGAGCAAAGGGGCGATAGAACCTTTATCTCAGGCTCAGAGCGAAGGGGGTTTATACAGCAGGTATTTTCTGGTACCCAAAAAAGACGGGGGTCTCAGACCCATTCTAGATCTGCGACAGCTGAACAGAGCGCTCGCGAAGCGCCACTTCAGAATGATTACAACCAGGAAAATCCTCGCGCAAGTTCGCCGGGAAGACTGGTTTATGTCAATAGATCTGAAAGACGCCTATTTTCAAATACAAATAGCGTCACGTCACAGGCAATTCTTGAGATTCGCCTTCGAGGGCCAGGCATACCAATACAAAGTCCTGCCGTTCGGCCTGTCCCTGGCACCCCGTACATTTACGAAGTGCATGGACGCGGCTCTCGCACCCCTGAGACTCCAGGGCATGCGAATTTTGAACTACTTGGACGATTGGCTGATTCTAGCTCGATCACGATCAGAGCTCATAGAACACAGGGCCACATTACTCGAGCATCTCGAGAATCTGGGTCTCACAGTCAATTGGGCGAAGAGCTCGCTGTTTCCCAGCCAGAAAATTTCTTTTCTGGGAACAGTGCTGGACTCGCTATCCATGACAGCGCGTCTGACGCCAGAGCGCGAACGGGACATTCAGAGCGCCGCGAAATCCTTCCGCCGCGGCTCGGTTGTCCAGCTCAAAAGGTTTCAGAAAATGCTGGGCCTCATGGCCTCAGCAGCTTCAGTGCTCCAGCTGGGTCTGCTTCGCATGCGCCCACTGCAGCTGTGGCTGAAAGCGCGAGTTCCTCCCAGGGCATGGACCGCTGGTCGGTTTCGCCTCCGGGTCGATCTGAAATGCGTTTCAGCTCTGGAACCTTGGAAGATAACCGACTGGTATCAGTCAGGTGTGAGTCTGGGGACTCCCTCGAGTGTGAAGGTGGTGTCCACGGACGCCTCCACCTCGGGATGGGGAGCGCTGCTCGAGGGCAGACCGTTCTTTGGCCAGTGGTCAGAACAGGAAAAGCTCCTACACATAAACTGTCTGGAAATGATGGCAGTCGACAACGCGCTACGGCGCTTCTGTCCCCAGATAATGGGCCACCACGTCTTGGTCCGGTCGGACAACATGTCAGTGGTGGCATACATAAATCGCCAGGGCGGCACCAAGTCCCGAAACCTTTACAGGCTAACGGAACGCCTCCTGGTCTGGGCTCAGCACAACCTGCTTTCACTGAGAGCGGCGCACGTGCCTGGTCACCTGAATCTGGGACCAGACAGACTGTCCAGAAACAATGTCCCAGCAGGGGAATGGTCGCTGCACCCGCAGACGATCCAACTGCTGTGGGAGACATTCGGCAGAGCGCAAATGGACCTGTTCGCGTCCCACGAGAACGCTCACTGTCCGAAATACTTCTCCAAGAGCAAGGACGCGCTGGCCCACGTCTGGCCCCGCTGTCCCCTCTATGCTTTTCCCCCCGTCTCGCTCCTGCCTCAAGTGCTGGAACGAATCAGGGAAAATGGATGCCCAGTGCTGCTTGTGGCTCCGCTCTGGACAAACCAGACTTGGTTCCCAGTCCTGATGCGGCTGACCAGCACTGCCCCGTGGCCAGTACCGTTGAGGAAAGACCTCCTCTCTCAGGCCGAGGGCTCGATTTGGCATCCTCGCCCGGAACTATGGTCCCTACATGCATGGGCCATCAACGGGTACCCGCTAGCCTCCCGGAGGGAGTGCTAAACACGATCACGCAGGCAAGGGCCCTGTCTACTAGACGGCTCTATTCCTCGAAATGGTCTGTGTTCTCTGCTTGGTGTCAAGCTCAGCGCTTTTCACCTGTAGACTGCGGGGTCACGGAAGTACTCTCCTTCCTTCAAGAGCTGCTGGATAAGGGCAGGTCCCCATCCACGCTCAAAGTGTACGTGGCGGCCATAGCAGCGTTTATAAAACCTGTGTCTGGCCAGTCACTGGGGAAGAACGACCTAGTCGTGCGATTCCTCAAGGGAGCTCGGAGGCTGAACCCTCCCAGACCTCCTTCAGTCCCGGTGTGGGACCTTTCTACGGTTTTGGAAGCCATGAAAGGTGCCCCGTTCGAGCCACTCCATTTGTCAGACATGAAGCATCTGTCTTTCAAAACGGTGTTCCTTTTGGCTCTCGCTTCAGTGAAGCGCATAGGGGACTTACAAGCGCTTTCTGTAAGCGCGTCATGTATGGAGTTTGGGCCTAATGACTCTAAGGTCATACTCAAACCAAGGCACGGGTACGTGCCCAAATCCCTCAACACACCGTTCAGGGCCCAGGTCATTTCCCTGTGCGCTCTCTCGGTTCATGATGAGGAGAAAGATGCTAGTCTCCTTTGCCCTGTCAGGGCACTGAGAGCTTATGTGTCCCACTCGTCTGTCTTCAGACAGACCGAGCAGCTCTTTGTTTTGTTTGGCGGACGCTCCAAGGGCCTGGCCGCATCAAAACAGAGCCTATCCAGATGGGTAGTCGACGCCATAGCACTGGCTTACACTTCTAAGGGCCTGCAGTGTCCTTTGGGTGTCAGAGCGCACTCCACAAGAGGCGTGGCCTCGTCGTGGGCGTGGTATAGTGGGGTTACCTTGCAAGATATCTGTACGGCCGCGGGCTGGGCCTCGCCGTCTACATTTATAAGGTTTTATAACCTAGAGGTTCCCGCCTTACAAGCCAAGCTTCTGTCGGTTTAGAATTCAGTGCTATCTGCCCCGCAGTGCGGCCCAGATGCTGAGTTTGCCTGTGCATCGCTCACTGAGCGATAGAAACTGCCCCTTGGGTGTTGAATAACCCGTACTATTACCCAGTTCAGGCTGAACACGTTCACCCTGTCTGCGTGAAACACTGTTAACATAACTAGCTCCTGTAGGATGCTATTTTATGGGGAATGATGCTTGCAGCCTCTCTTCTCCGACTCTCTGTGAGTCTATGGTGATTATGCACTATATGAGCCCCGGGCTACTGCCCTTGGGACTTTGGTGTCGGATCCCAGTACGCACGGCGTTTTGCATTGTGTTCCCCATAGCGTAAGATATTACGCAGTACGAGAGATACTCTCGTAAGAGAACGTACTCGGTTACTAACGTAACCTCGGTTCTCTCTAGAGAGGGAACGAGTACTGCGTATCTTGCCGTGCATACACAGCTCTGGTTCGCTTCGGCGATGAAAACCAGTATACCAGCCTAATCGAGCCGTATTTACAAGGGCGGGACCACGCCCTTTCTGGCGGGACGTGACGAAATGGGCGCGAAGTGCCCCCATTGGGTATGTGTCACGCAGGGCCACTCTCGATAGGCTGCTGCTGTTGCCGCAGGGCAGCCAATAGGCACGCAAGCCGTCTTGCCTATGTCTGCATGCTGCTGCACAGCGTTTTGCATTAATTCAAAATTAAGGATAATTTTTGGCTTCAATATCTCGTGGAAAAGAGGTTTTCCCCATAGCGTAAGATATTACGCAGTACTCGTTCCCTCTCTAGAGAGAACCGAGGTTACGTTAGTAACCGAGTACGTTTTGTCCACATCGTAAACATATTTATATATCAGCAAATACATATAAAATAAATAAATAAATAAATGGCGGTAATACCGCATTTCGCGCTATTGAGCCACTCAACATTACCGCAAGGGACATTCCATAACCGCGACAGCCCTACTTCGCAGAAGTGAACGCGCAAAAGAGAAATGCACTTTTCATACGGATTACATAAGCAGAGAGCAGTCTGTTTTCTTTCGTTTTGAATTGTTCTTTTTAAAAGTAGACATTTCAATATATAGCTATATATATATTTCTCAGGTCTATAGGCTTATAGGGTTTCGATTCATGAGCGGCACCTCAATGTCGTGATTATCTGTGTGCTAGCTATATTTTCTTCTTATTTATTAAATCCAGGCAATTGGTTGATGAAACATTTATTAAAATTGAGATACAATTAATAAAAAAAACGAAATTCAATTTAAAGAAAGTCTTTGTGCTTTCTATTTGAATTCTCTGAAAGTTTTAAGTGCCGCTTCCAGAGAACTGTCACAACATTGTTTTGTTTTTTTAACACTAAAAATAAAACAAAATAAATATTTTATGTTCTGGGGAGAGCTAACCCTTCATCCGGTGGGTAGCCTATAGTATTACTTTTGGTTTGTAGTGTAATTCACATAATTATAAAAAAATATAGGCTATATTTTTTCCACCTAAATATTAAAGATGTTTTGTGTCGCGTCCGTGTACGCGTGTGTATTTCCCTCATTTTATTAAGGGAGTAGGCTATGGATATATAAACAGAAGTGTCAATATATTGGTATTAAATGCATTTTCTGAGAATTTATTATTTTGATGGATTTAAGTTTGGGTTAATTTACCCTCAACTAGTTTTGTGATGTAGGTCTACATATTTTATAATGTTTACATTTACATTTATTAATTTAGCTGAATAATGTTAACTTCAAATAATATTAATAGTAATTTAAAGATGTGGTAGCATTGGATCTTGACGGAAGGATAACTCTGGGAGGTGGAAGGGGTGTGTCGCGATTCTGCCTTCTTACATCGCGATACAGGATCGTGGACCTGAGTATCGCGATTTCGATTTTATATCATATATCGTTACAGCCCTAGCAACTACCACATTGACGCTTCAAAAAGGTCATAAACAGATAGTAAAACTAATCCATATGAATTGAGCGGTTTAGTCCAAATTTTCTAAAGAGACTGCATCAATTTATAAGATGAACAGATTGAATTTAGACTTTTATTCACATATAAACATTGATCAGCGATCATAGACAGAAGCTTAACAACCCACTTGACACAAGAGAATGAACCTCATTAGTTCTTTCTGAAGCTCAAACATGCTGCGAAACACGAGAATGAACCTTATTGCTTTTTCACGTCAAGCGAACATGCTTTAGCTTCTGTTTACCATAACTGATATGTGCGTTGATGAATGTTTATATGTAAAAAAAAAAAAAATTCAATCTGTTCATCATATAAAGCGATCGTGCCTTTTCAGAAAATTTGGACCAAACCGCTCGATTCATATGGATTAGTTTTACGATCTCTTTATGAACTTTTGAAGCGCCAAAGTGGTAGTGCGTAGACTGTCAATGGAGGAACAAAACTCTTTTAGATTTCATTAAAAAATCTTAATTTGTGTTCCGAACATGAACAAAAGTCTTACGGGTTCGGAACGACATTTTCAGGTGAACTAACCCTTTAAATGTTACCTATATTTTAAATTGCTATTTAAATGTATACTGGTTGACTTGTTTTCAGGGCCTATGAAAGCTATTTTCAGTATTACTACAACAAACCCTACACAAGATATGGACCATATCTGCTGGGCATTCTTGCTGGAATATACATGACAACCAAGACAGAGACACTTATAAAACAACAGGCAATGTGTTTAATACTTTTTACTTAGTCACAGTATTCGTTTTTACATAAAAAATGAGTTTTCAGTCACATAAATCATTTTTGTTATGTGACAGTGGCAGGTAGTCATAGGTTGGCTCTGCTCCCTGTCAATCATGGCCTTGTTGGTGGGATTGGCCTATGTGCTGAGAGATGTCCCGCCCTATCCGTCCCTTCCCCATGCTGTTTATCAGGGGATACACCGCTCAGTCTGGGCCCTGGCTCTGGTCTGGATCATCCTGGCCTGTGAGGAAGGACACGGGGGTAACAAAAAGAGCTTTGAAAACTCAAATTGTAGTAAAAAAATATAATTAAGGCATAAGGTACAGTCAGTTAATCATTATTGCAAAAAGCAATCCATAACAGGAGTGGATTTGCATCACCCTGAGGAGTTTATTTCTGTTGTTAAAGAGTAGCTGATATTACATCTTACCCATTACTACATGGATGCTACTAAATAAATGAACATTGATTTGAATTGAAATGAAATTATTTTATTTAGTAAGAAGAAAGAGACTACATAGCGATATGAGGCATGAAACCAGCTGTATAATAATAACAAATCATTTTAATAAGCACCTTTCAACCATAATTAATTTACTGCCAGCCATGCATGTAAGTGATATCTGTTAAAACATACCTAAATATTTATCTCTCTGCACAGGGTTTGTGGATAAAATTCTGTCTTTAGGCCTGTGGGCTCCCCTGTCTAACATCAGCTTTGCCTGTTATCTGATCCACCCCATTATTATTATACTGTACAATGGCAAACAAGAGACAACCATGCACTACACAGACTACAACTTTGTAAGTATTCTCTTCAAATAAATGCAAATGAGAGCATGCAGGACAGTTAATAATAAAATATATATATTAACACCAAGATTTTATTTTATTTATACAGGTCCTTCTCAAACAATTAGCATATTGTGATAAAGTTAATTATTTTCCATAATGTAATGATAAAAATTAAACTTTCACATATTTTAGATTCATTGCACACAAACTGAAATATTTCAGGTCTTTTATTGTTTTAATACTGATGATTTTGGCGTCAGCTCATGAAAACCCCAAATTCCTATCTCAAAAAATTAGCATATCATGAAAAGGGTCTCTAAACGAGCTATTAACCTAATCATCTGAATCAACTAATTAACTGTAAACACCTGCAAAAGATTCCTGAGGCTTTTAAAAACTCCCAGCCTGTTTCATTACTCAAAACCGCAATCATGGGTAAGACTGCCGACCTGACTGCTGTCCAGAAGGCCATCATTGACACCCTCAAGCAAGAGGGTAAGACAAAGAAATTTCTGAACAAATAGGCTGTTCCCAGAGTGCTTTATCAAGGCACCTCAGTGGGAAGTCTGTGGGAAGGAAAAAGTGTGGTAAAAAACGCTGCACAACGAGAAGAGGTGACCGGACCCTGAGGAAGATTGTGGAGAAGGACCGATTCCAGACCTTGGAGGACCTGCGGAAGCAGTGGACTGAGTCTGGAGTAGAAACATCCAGAGCCACCGTGCACCGACGTGTGCAGGAAATGGGCTACAGGTGCCGCATTCCCCAGGTCAAGCCACTTTTGAACCAGAAACAGCGGCAGAAGCGCCTGACCTGGGCTACAGAGAAGCAGCACTGGACTGTTGCTCAGTTTTGCATGTCATTCGGAAATCAAGGTGCCAGAGTCTTGAGGATGACTGGGGAGAAGGAAATGCCAAAATGCCTGAAGTCCAGTGTCAAGTACCCACAGTCAGTGATGGTCTGGGGTGCCATGTCAGCTGCTGGTGTTGGTCCACTGTGTTTTATCAAGGGCAGGGTCAATGCAGCTAGCTATCAGGAGATTTTGGAGCACTTCATGCTTCCACCTGCTGAAAAGCTTTATGGAGATGAAGATTTCATTTTTCAGAACGACCTGGCACCTGCTCACAGTGCCAAAACCACTGGTAAATGGTTTACTGACCATGGTATTACTGTGCTCAATTGGCCTGCCAACTCTCCTGACCTGAACCCCATAGAGAATCTGTGGGATATTGTGAAGAGAAAGTTGAGAGACGCAAGACCCAACACTCTGGATGAGCTTAAGGCCGCTATCGAAGCATCCTGGGCCTCCATAACACCTCAGCAGTGCCACAGGCTGATTGCCTCCATGCCACGCCGCATTGAAGCAGTCATTTCTGCAAAAGGATTCCCGACCAAGTATTGACTATTGAGTGCATAACTGAACATAATTATTTGAAGGTTGACTTTTTTTTGTATTAAAAACACTTATTTTATTGGTCGGATGAAATATGCTAATTTTTTGAGACAGGAATTTGGGGTTTTCATGAGCTGTATGCCAAAATCATCAGTATTAAAACAATAAAAGACCTGAAATATTTCAGTTGGTGTGCAATGAATCTAAAATATATGAAAGTTTAATTTTTATCATTACATTATGGAAAATAATGAACTTTATCACAATATGCAATTTTTTTGAGAAGGACCTGTATATATATATATATATATATATATATATATATATATATATATATATATATATATATATATATATTCATTAATAAATGCTAACATATTGTTCATGTTAACTAATGTAGTTAGCTAATATTAACAAATAAAACTTTAGTAAAGTGTTACAATTTTTTAAAGGGGCTAAATGTAGAATTCAGAAACCCCTTGTTCTTAGCGACACAGATGGCTGTTAAATTAACTGCACCCTGCAACTTATTGCTTGTGCTCGCACTCGTGCACACACGTGACGTGAGCGAGTCTTGGCCAAAACAGTGACTGAAGGCGATTCACCGGCATAATTTCGATGAGCTTAATTAAAATTACACTGTTCCCTTTCGAGAACGTTCACTTCGTATTGCGTAGCTGGCCCACAACTGGCCCAGCCGCCCCCTTTATGCGTTCCCTCCGGTCTCGATGCTCCCACAGGTCATCGAGCAGATCAGGGAGAGCAAGTGCTCAGTCCTCCTCATAGCCCCCCTCTGGAGATACAAAACTTGGTTCCCAGACCTGGCGAAGCTGCTGAAGGCAGTTCCCTCACCCATACCGCTGAGGATGAACCTCCTCACGCAGGCGAAAGGGTCAATCCGCACAGTTCTGTGGGCCCTACATGTATGTCCCCTCAATGGGTACCCAGGGACCTCCCAGAAGGAGTCCAAAATACCATGATTGAAGCTAGAGGACCGTCTACCTGACGCCTCTATGCCCTCAAGTGGTCAGCGTTCGCAAGCTGGTGTGCAGGACTCGGTTACTAACGTAACCTCAGTTCCCTGAGATTAGGGAACGAGTATTGCATAGCCTGCCGTGCTATTACGCTTGGCTCAGGTGTCGCTTCAGTCGATTCAGTCGAACCTGATTGGTTTGCGCGTCTCAGCCGCCTCGCCATAGGTTTGTTCAGTTGCTGCAGCACAGCCAATGAGCGAGCTAGACGCTCTGCTCTGCACTCGCTGTGCAGCTGCACTGCGTTTTAAAATAATTGCTTCAATATTCTCGAGAAAAGGAGTTTTCCCACTGCGTATAGCTATAACATGCCCTTAAGCTCAACAGCCTTCCCTATATTCACAGATTTAAAAACTTTACATGTGTCAGGGACTGAGACCTGCTGAACACATCCCCAGGTCGGGATGATGTGACTTGATCAAAGTCACGCAATACTCGTGACTTGTGACTTGTTCACAGTACACAATACTCGTTCCCTACTCTCAGGGAACCGAGGTTACGTTATGTTAGTTTCGTTTTTATTTTCCCATGCAAACCGTCCCGAGTCCTTTACATAAAAATCAGTCTACACAGGCTTTCATTGACAACCTGGGAAGTCGGGGAAGTTCTTGTGTTTTTAAGTTTCATCACAAGCTGTTCCCACATTGGCAATAAAAATGCTATTAATAGCCAACATGAAACATTTAATGTTTTTGAAAGATGTCTCTTCTGCTCACCAAGGCTTTATTTATGTGATCAAAAATACAGTCAAAACGGTAATATTGTGAAATATCATTACAATTTAAAATAAGCACTTTCTATTTTAAAATGCAATTTATTCCTGTGATGGCAAAGCTGAATTTTCAGCATCATTTCTTTTGACTTCAGTTTCTCATGATCCTTCAGAAATCATTTTAGTATGCTGATTTGCTGCTCCATAAACTTTTTTTTTATTATTACCCATGTTAAAAAATTCTTTGATGAATAGAAAGTTCAAAAGAAATTGGTTTGGAATGGAAATCTTTTGCAGCACTATAGGCTAATTGTCTTTACTGTCACTTTTGATCAAGTCATATCATGGTGAACTGTTCATTCTCTTTCCGGATGCCATTTTTAATTAGCATTTTGTCTTCTTTTCTGTCCTCAGTTCTACCTGTTTCTGGGTCACCTGCTGTTGACAGTCTCTATAGGTTACGTGTTAACTGTGCTAATTGAAAAGCCGTATCTCTTCCTGTTGAAACGATAAGTCCTGCTTCATTCCCTCAAAACTGGAAGGTGAAGAGAAGATTTACATATATTTAAGAGAAAAGAGAAGATTTAATTACAGTATACTTACTCATTTATTACCCTTGTACCTCATTTCATTCTGTGAAAGCTGTAGATTACTGTTTATGAACAGTGTTAGAGAGCTTTGGTGTGGTTAATTGAATGCACAAAATAAATGATAGTCTATATTGATGCACAGAATTAATAGAATTGAAAAGTTCAATGTTATAGTGTTATCACATAGTGACAATGCTTGTTTTGTTTTTTTTTAAATTTAAGACTCACAGAGAGTAAAAATTTACTGTGATGGTACTATGGTATAATGATTACATCAGAGCATTAAATATTACAACAGCCATTTTTCTAGGTACTTTTTTGTATGCATATTATACAGGAAATGTCTCCTCTGCATAATGGAATGATGTCATGCATGAAATGAACTGATGTCATGCATGACAAACACGAGTACCACAAGTGCAATAAAACTCTGAGCAGACGTCAGCATTTGAAGTGCAGTTGAGGTGACTATTGATCACTTCTTAATAGCAGGAAGTGAAAGATGATTCATTTAACAATCTATCATTGTAAATAAAAAAATTACAAATCAGCCCATTAAAGTCACTTTAGAAAAGAAGGCTTGCAAGACAAAATACTGCATAGCATGCTATTACCCACCTAAATGCCTGCTGTAATCTGGTAAGCCACAACATCTGAATCATATGATGACAATCAACATCAACTGGTCAATCAACTCTTCAAGAGGCTATATACTGTAGCCATTTCACAACTTAGAAATTATAGAACTACTTTAATACTTCATGCAACTCATTTACACTTAACAAGTTCAAACTCAAATTGCAATAACCCTAACTTAACACAAGCTACTAACTGCACACTATACACTATATAGCCTACTGCATAGTAGCCTACAATTAAAAAAAAATAGCAAGTGAAGAAGTAAACCTCAATTCACTGAAAACGTCTAATTTTTAAAATCGAATTAATATTTCCAAAATTGTGTGTTAAAACGTTTAAGAAATTTGCAGGTCTGAGAGAGCAGTCAAATGCATTGCATTGTGGGATACAGTATTTCAGTTAGTATGCTTTGTTTTTTTTAGTAGGCTATGCACTGTTGTATGGCTCATTTTGTATGAGGTCACCCAGGTGTTCTATGTGTACAGAAAATTAACACTGTCCACAGTATGCATATGCTGTACCTGTGCACTGTATAAAGGACTATACTATGTAGCAAGCTTATTTGTAGTATAGTAGGCTACTAAATATGAAGTAGGCTATACTGTAGGCCTAGTACTATGGCTGCATCCAACATAAATCTGTCCCCCGGTCTCACTTTGGGAAATCAGATCATTCCTCTGTACTGCTGCTCCCTGTGAATATGCAGGAGATAAAGAGGGAGAAACCCATTGTGAGGACAGTACATCGCTGGACTGCGGAAGGTGAGCTTATGTTGCAAGATTGTTTTGAATCTAGGCTACTGACTGGTCAGTTTTTATTGATTCTGCTACCTTGCATGAGTACGTTAGACTGAGGCAGTTACTGATAAATTCTGTGAGGACAGCTGTATTTCCACGCGTACATTTCGCGTTTACCCCAACAAAAAAACGTGGGTAAACCACGATGTACGCGCGAAATTGCATGAGTGGACAGTGGCTTTTAAGTCTGGGAATGACGCTCGTTACAAGAGCACGAGATACAAGCTTAGAAATGCAATCAAGTCTGCTAAAAAACAACAACACCGGGACAGGATAGAGCGATATTGTTCTGAAGGGGACTCTAGGCGCGTTTGGCAAGGCCTACAAGCGGTCACTAGATACAAGGTCAAAACTATAGCGGCGTCACAACAAACTCTGCTTCCTTCTCAGACGACTTCAACATTTTTTATGTTCGTTTTGAATGCGCTGCTGAGGCACTGACTCTGGAACCATCTACAACTGAGGGTGTGCATGTCCAAAGTACCTCCAAATGGGAATACACACAGACATCATCCCGACCTGGGGATGTGTTCAGCAGGTCTCAGTCCCTGACACATGTAAAGTTTTTAAATCTGTGAATATAGGGAAGGCTGTTGAGCTTAAGGGCATGTTATAGCTAGGCCTGTCACGATAACAAATTTTGCTGGACGATAAATTGTCCAAGAAATTATTGCGATAAACGATAATATTGATAATAAGCGATAATATTGTCGTTCTGAGACCATTTTCATCTAAAATAATGATAATGGCATAATAATGCAGGTACACCTTTTCAAAGATCAATAAACTTTTATTTCTAAAGACTATTTAAATGAACAAAACAACAAAAAACAATAAAAGCAATGGACTCTGTCTCTGTTAACAAAAAATGCACTTACCAATGTGTGACTTCCGTTCACACTGAGAATCATATGCATCATGTACTGTGTGAACATGCGTCTCATATGAGTATGTGTGCTAGTGTGTGTGTGTGTGCTCCCGTCTCATATGAGTATGTGCGCAGAGAGTTTGTGTGTGTGCTCCATCTCATTGAGTTTGTGCGCGAGTTTGTGTGAGTGTGTGTGTGCGCTCGCGTCCATATGAGTATGTGCGTGGAGAGTTTGTGTGTGCGCGCGCGCGTCTCATATGAGTGTGCGCGAGTTTGTGTGTGTGTGTGTGTGTGTGTGTGCGCTCGCGTCCATATGAGTATGTGCGTGGAGAGTTTGTGTGTGCGCGCGCGTGTCTCATATGTGCGTGGAGAGTTTGTGTGCGCACGCGTGTCTCAAATGAGTAGGTTATGTTCGTGGAGAGTTTGTGTGTGCGCCATCTCGTGTGTGTAGAGTTTGCGTGTATGTGCGTGAGCGACTTTAGGTGTGTCGTTGTGCATTTCATATTTGTTTGAGCATTCAGCAGTGGGCTATACATGTATGTTTGACTAATTATATGTGTATGCAAGTGTTTCATATATGTGTGGGTGAATGAAGTTTGATTTAAGCCCTAGACGGCGCCTCATATGAGGGTGAGAGAGCGCGCGCGCGAGAGAGAGGGACGCGCTATGGCGCTCTGCAATCAAATACGATTGTAAATGGGCTCTGTAAAAACCCCCAATAATAATTTAAAAAAACTTTCGAAAATCAATGTGTGGCGGTCAGCGTTGATATTGTCACCCAGTCTCTTTTGTAGAGAGAGAGAGAGAGACGAGGAAAACAAACAAGCATGCAAATTGAAATTATCGCGGCAGGAAAAATTATCGAGCTCGTTTTTTTTATCGTGCGATTAATTGATTTATTGATTATCGCGACAGGCCTAGTTATAGCCAAATTGCCTCTGTTTTTACTAACATTTTTAACCTGTCACTCTCTCTTTGTGTGATTCCGAATTGTTTTAAAAAATCAATCATAATTAATGTGCCTAAGAAAACGACTGCCACCTGTATGAATGATTTTAGACCTGTAGCCTTGACTTCTGTGATTATGAAGTGTTTTGAACAGCTTGTGAAAGCATATATCAGCATGAACAACAGCATACCTGTCTCTACTGAACCACTACGATTTGCATACAGATCAAATAGAGCTGTGGATGATGCTGTATCCTTGGCTTTACATACAGTGCTCCAGCATCTAACGTAGAGGGCAGGGATACGTATGTCATGCAGTGCCTTCAGTACTATCAGACCTTCTATTTTAATGCCTAAGCTGTTAGACCTGGGCCTCTGCAATTCCATCTGCAGGATACAGGACTTTCTAACAGGCCGCCCCCAGACGAGTTGGCACTACATACTCAGCCTCTATTTTGTTAAATACCGGAGCACCTCAAGGCTGCGTGCTCAGTCCTCTATTATATAGTCTGTATACATATGACTGTATTTCAAAACATCCCACTAATCGTATTGTGAAATTTGCAGACGATACTACTGTGGTAGGACTCATTGACAGTAAAAAACGAAACTGCCTATAGGGATGAGGTGAGTAAATTGATCATGTGGTGCCGCAGAAACAATCTGTCCCTCAATGTGGGGAAAACTAAAGAGATCATCATAGATTTCAGAAGGAACAAACCCACACATATACCTGTATATATTAACAACTCTCCAGTTGAAATTGTCAACACCTTTAAGTTCTTAGGCATCCATATTTCAAACTACCTCTATATGGTCCTTCCATATCAGCTGTGCCATTAAGAAGGCACATCAGAGGCTTTATTTCTTGAGGTGTCTCAAGAAATATGGTATGTCCCTTTCTACAGAACTTTTACCACTGTACAATTGAGAGTATACTGACCGGTAACATTGTAGTGCGGTCAGTATACTGACCGGTAACATTGTAGTGTAACATGTAGCGGTAACAACTAACATTGTAGTTTCTGCACCTTCATGTGACCATAATCTTCTGATAAAGGTGGTTACAACTGCATCTAAAATTATTGGGGTTCCACTTGAACCGCTTTAAAACATTTACTGGAAGCACAGCACTAAGAAGGCACTAGGTATTATACAGGATTCTAGTCATCCTGCGCATAATCTCTTCTCCCACCTTCCATCAGGGAGACGTTTGCAGAGCATCCCATTGTGCACATCACATTTCATGCATAGTTGTTACCCTCAGGTAATAAGGCTACTGAATGATAGTACAAAAGGAAGGGTTTGAGCTTAGTTACTATGTTTACTGTGCTTGGATGTTTTAATGTTATTTATAATTGTTATTATTGACTGGTGCTGAGAGAGTGCCAAGGCACATTGTATTTCATTACTGTTGTAATCTGTACTGATATGCATATGACAATAAATGTGAACTGAACATCGCATACTTCCCTATATAGGCGAAAAACAGTATGTCACAAAAGAAGTAGCCTATGTCAGAATTTACAGTCATTATAAAAGAGTTGGCAAAAAGTACCCAGATGACATAGGCTACTACTTCCAGCGAGATTTTGAAGTGTGAATTTATTGAAACATAGGCCTACAGTTCGAACAACCGCTTGATATAAAGAATTTGACTTTCCAAAGTTAAAAGGTACTTGAAAGGTAATTTGAGACTTTTGATGATAATAAATGACATTTCTACAGTCAGTGAAGGTTTATTCATGTTAGTAGTTGGGGAAAAAAGTGCCTGAAGCCTGACATCCATCTTTAAAAGAGTAGGCTAATCCATTTATTTAGAACACCACGTTTACATTTAACATTCTGTTTTAAGGTTTTAATATAATGTAAAAAATTACAGGATAATTAACATGTCTACAGCGCCACCTTGTGGTTACAATGAGAAACATTATCAGGACCGCTTACCACTTTTGGTCATGAGCATAACATGACTCCAACACTAAAGTATGCTTTACTGGCACTGTACGTATGACGTCAGTCTTAATCGTTAGCTATTTGAGAGCTGTGAAGCTGTTTTAGCAGGTGGTCTTATCCACGGAAAGTTATAAATGCATGGTGAATTTATTTGTCAGAATGTTGATGGATGCTTCTTAGATCAGTCTTCCCATTCAATTTCGTGGATGAATTAACATAATATGACAAATTCAAATCAAAGTCATTTAGCCCCTCTGAGTCACTTTGTCCTGACATTTTTTTCATTAAAGAGTGCCTTTTTGGGGCTTGCTGGAGCGTAGTCCTGAGAATGAAGTCAAAGGCTGTCCCACTTTCTGTTTTCTGCACCTCGCAGCCTCCTTTAACACCCCACCGTGCACGTATATCGTGTATACAGGGATTTATGGTGTAGCAAGATGCCCTGTGCAACAACACGTACCAGTGAAGTTATATTTAACTGACTTTTGAAAGCTGACACTCTGGACGTTTTCCATATCTCCACTCAAGAATGCTTCAGGTTCTGTGCCAGAACAAGACTAGATCTGTAAGCATGTGTCTGGATTGGGAATAACAACACAATTAAACACTTAACAAGCTTATTTTCATGACTGATTAACTGATTGCACAGATATTTGTGATTTAGGACTTTAGAGGACATGAGTCATGCTGTATATGATTTTTTTTTTTATTATTTTTTCAACTGGGCTTATATGATCTCACAACACATAGGCCTACACTATTGTTCAAATGTTTGGGGTCAGTATTTTTTATGTTTTTGAAAGAAGTCTCATTATCCCCAAGGCACATATTATTGAGATGTAATTTATTATTTATTATTATTGAATTTTCAGCATCATTAGCTTCAGTCTTCAGTGTCACATGATCCCTCAGCAATCATTCTAATATACTTAGGCTATTTGCTCAAGAAACATTTTTATATTATTACGAATTTTGAAAACAGTTGCACTGCTTAATATTTTTTATGAAAACAATGAAACATTTTCTTTGATCAACAGAATGTTCAAAAAGCATTTATTTGAAATACATTTTTTAATTTTAACATAAACATAAAAGTCATCACTCACTTTTGATCAATGAAAAGTATTAATAAAAACTGTGTAAATATGAAACGCATCCATGAATTAAGAGATTAAATCAGATTTATTTATCAGACCTCTTAAATAATTTCTTCTCTTTTATATACTTTTGTCAATATTTTGTATTTGAAAAGTTTTTTTTTTTTTTAATACTAGTGTGGGATGTTTTGTGGGGGAAAAAAACAATAAAATTTTATTGATAATCGTAAGTTGGTTTACTAATATTTATTCTCTATGATTCAGAATCCAGACAGTATTGAATGGATGCTGAAAATTTTGAATTACTAAAGCTGTATTGTATTTTGTTTAGCATTCTTAAACGGATGATGTGAGACTAACCTTCATTTAATACAAATTTCAAGGCTATATTCACTTACTGTAATACATCAACACTCAAGCTCTGTGCAATCTGTTCTCAAAATTGTTTAACAAGCATGTGTCTGAAGTGCTTTGAGTGTGTAGTGATACTCTGTTCTTTGATAAGAATACAAGAGCCCGACATCAGTATGTGGTGATCATTACAATATATAGATATATATATATTGTGGTGGCCAAAATTATTAGAACAGTAAGATTTCTTTAATGTTTTAAAAGAAGTCTCTTCTGCTCACCAAGGCTTCATTTAGTTGATCCAAAAATACAGCAAAAACAGTAATATTGTGAAATATTTTTACAATTTAAAATAACCGTTTTCTATTTGAATATATTTTAAAATGCAATTTATTTCTGTGTTGGTAAAGCTGAATTGTCAGCATCATTACTCCAGTCTTCAGTGTCACACGATCCTTCAGAAATCATTCTAATATGATGACTTGATGATCAAGAAACATTTATTATTATTATCAATGTTGAAAGCAGTTGTGTACTTTTTTCAGGATTATTTGATGAATAGAAAGTTCAAAAGAACAGCATTTATCTGAAATAGCATTTCAGTAGGCTAACATTATCACTACCGTTCAAAAGTTTGGGGTTAGTAAGAGTTTTTTAAAAGAAATTAAAGAAATTAATCATTTTATTCAGCAAGGATGCATTAAATTGATCAAAAGTGACAGTATAGACATTTATTATGTTGCAAAAAGCAAAATTTTGGCCACCACTGTACATGCATATATGATAATGTATCAGTACCCATAGTAAGTTTCAAAGTACCATGTTTCTCCATCTAATACCATCAGTATACCATGCTGCCGTCAGAAAACAGTTTTATATGACCTATAACATTCTATTTTGAAGTGACTGCGAAGACATTGAGGCCTCCAAGAAAACAAATTAAAGATGTCCAAGTCCTCATATCTGTGTGTGTGTGTGTGTGGTATAAAAATAGTAAACTACTAGGCAATAGGTTCACTTGTAGAACAGATGCAGTAAATGAGAAACGTAGATGTGAAATAGTTAAGTTTACTACAGTTACACTTACAGTAACGTATACTTTTTATATAGGGTACTAAAAGTGGGGCAATTTAGTCCCAAGCAGTATTGAAATAGGACACTTACAAGTTTACTACTAGTAGGCTGTATTGACATTAGTATACTT
This sequence comes from Gila orcuttii, assembly GCA_026230005.1. Classification (NCBI taxonomy): domain Eukaryota; kingdom Metazoa; phylum Chordata; class Actinopteri; order Cypriniformes; family Leuciscidae; genus Gila; species Gila orcuttii. The sequence continues at coordinate 24,768,308 of JAPDVR010000014.1, forward strand.
ACTACGTAAAGTAGTAAAATATACTATATATAAGTATACTTCATAAAATGAACTTGAAGTATACTTCGTTTTTGTAAAGGTTGTTAATCTGTCTGAGCCGTATCTGCCCGGCAACTGTTCAGACACACATACTAACACACACTCAAAACATCAACATGGCTTGTTAAACAAACAGGAATGGCCATGCTGAGTTTAAGCCTGTCCACACCTCTTCTGTATACAACACAATGCTGTCAGTGACCGGCTCATAAATTTATCAGAAAATAATACACCACACACACATGATGTAACATGAATGATGTAACAGTCTGTTGTGTGTTTCATTACAGTTCCAAAACCCGGGACTGTATGCAGTCAACCTCTCTAGATGAGCTATGAGTTGTTTCTCCTCTGGACTGAAGTGAATGTGAGAAGTAATGTCTCTTTCTGTTAAAAATGTGACCGTTCCAATAATTGCATTGATAGCAATGTGAAAGAAATATTTGTGTATCTACTTTTTTTCATTTAAAAATGACCCATGAATAAAAATATTAAATACTGAACCCATTTTTGCACAACATCACAAATCTATTTTTACAGAAAGATATGTTGTGATGTTTTGTGTAATGTAATGCCACTCCTCTGCTCGACTGTTTATGAGAGACGTCTGCATTTATAGACGTGTGTGCGTGTGTGTGTTTGTTTTAAGAGGTGTCCAAGTGAGGCTCAACGGGGAACTAAGGTCACACCACTTGACCTGTAGATGTGCGTGTGCGCGTGTGTGTGTGTACATTTGTTTGTGTGGTCCAAATGATTGTGAATGGCGAGCAGCAACAATTGCTTAGATTTCCAAATACCCGCAGTACTCAGACTTTGCGTACGTCTGCTTAGATCCTGACGTGGTGCTAAGTACTTTTTCACGTCAAAGATGGTTTTATGAAATATGATTGTTGGCGTGGATTTTAGCGATCAAATCTATGCGTACGCACGTTTTATAAATGAGGCCCCCCATGTCTATGGAAAGTCCCCATAAAACATGGAAACCCAATGTGTGTGTGTATTGTTCATGACCCTGTCTCAGGACACAGACTGGAGTCAAGGGTTTACGCTTTTTTTTTTTTTTCTGGTTTGCAGTTGGACACTGAAGGATTAAAGACTGTATGTCTTTATATCCCACAGAGATAAATCGCAACACATTCTGAAGACTGAAACCTCAGCATGATTTTAACAGCCTGCAAAGCTTAAAGGTTTCTCGACCTGTGCCAGCCCTAAGCTGGAGTTTGTGGGATAAATTTGTTGCATTCAGAGACACACTTGTAAATTGAGGGAGATATTAACATGACACTGACACCAGAAAAAAAATTAATTGTCATTCCAAGTGAACCTCACTCTGAACCCCAATGTTTCAAGAAGATTTGCATGCAAATTTATAATCCATGCACCACATAACAACATTATATGAACAGTTGGTTTCTCATAAAATTACATTGTATGAATTCAAAAGACTTGGAATATAGTAAACAAGTTGTATGGTATGGACTACATTTATAGTACTTTATGGTATGCTTTTGCATCAAATGATTTATATAACGCTTTATGCAGATTTTTTCAAAGCAGCCTTACTGTGATAAACAGGAAAATAGTGATCAATGACGCAAACAGAATTCAATTCGACTGTTAACCAATTCTTTAATAAAAAAAGATTAGAAAAAAAAGCATGCAGCTTGTTGACAGCTTCTTGAATCAGTTCACGTAGGTGTTGACACAGAGAAAGAAAGTTTCCATAACTGTGTTCCTCCCATCAAATGCACCTGTTGGAAAGGCCACCTCACATTACAGATGTGTGTGCTGGAGAGAGAGAGAGAGAGCATTTGAATTGTAGGATAAGGTGATGGATATTAGGGTGTCCAAGGAAAGAACGAAGCACTTCTGAGAACCACGCAATCTTCTTCCTCTGCGTCAGAGCTCGTAGATCAGATCCTCCCTGTGGAGCTTTAAACATTTCTAACATAGAATCCCTCTATCTGCGCCTGCAACACATGCAGGATAAAGACTCGGCCAAACGCCTCTGAAAGGCATTCAAATACCTTTCAATGTCAAATTCCCCTCCTGTGTTCTGACAGTAATAATCTCATTCTGGCTCCACAGATGAAAACACCTCGGAGATCTTCTTCATGATGTTTGTCAACTCTGATTATCGCAAGGCAGGTAAATATAGCAGTGAAGTGATAAATCATCTGGCGTGGCACATGTCTCTGCTATCAGGTAACCAACTTTGAACTAAGGGGGATGTTGACTAAAAATAAACCCTCTCCCCAAACCCCCAAGACCTTTCAGCTTTACGTGAACCTCATATTCTCCAGACCGACATCACTGTTGAGTATAATTGGCCATTTGGAAATTATTATTATTTTTTTTTTTAAGGGAAGTGGGATTTTGTCACTGGGATTTTCTGTTAGGACAAACAGTTTCTGTTGTGAATGCAGGGAACGGATGCCGAGAGCTGTCTGCTTTAAGAGTGAGATTTTTGGATGGTCTCTCATGACTGATGTGTCCTAATTAAGGTAATGAACTCTCAAAGCTTGTGAGCTTTTATGACTTTAACTTAATATCAAATATTTTTTGTATTTTTATTTATTTATTATAATTAATTACATTCATTTGTTTATAGTTATGTTTTCTGTCACAGTGCACTTTTCATATTCTAACAAGAAATTTATTTTTAAAAGTTACTTATTTATTATTATCATGCCTCTGTTTTGAATACTTACACAAAACTTTTTGTTGTTGTTTTGCATGCACATTAAATGAGTCAGGTGTGTATATAAATAATAATTGACCTTATTTATTTATGTTTTGAGTTACTTCCTAAGTTATTTATGTAGTCTTGCATCTGATTGAAGTGCATGATGACAGTTTAAGAGTAGCTTTAGAAAATCATGCGAGTAGGAAAAACAGGGCTGAGTCATATTCATCTGATAGCTCTGACGTAGGAATCACGTATGGAAATTACGCACACATGGTTTGATACAAATCTAAATGGAAAATCATTTGACCAATCAGTCAGTCATTTTCCAGTGTAGCCCTACACCATCGGGCAACAATACAGGTTGTTTGTAATGGAAATATATATATATATATGTTGCGTGATTTTGCCCATGATGTATTATAAAACAAACTGTGGTTGTACAATGGTGTATTGATAGTATCAGATACTGAAAAACATATTTCTATATTATAGTATTACCCCGTATTTACCCAAGTTTCTGAAAAGAATACCATGTCTAAAAACCACAGTAATGCTTTTTTGCTGAAACTTGCTTTTTTAAATGATCTTCAGCTCTCAATTTCTATGGGTCTTATTGTTTTCTTTTTCCATTTCCTCTCTTGCAGTGACGTGTGCGCAGTGATCCAGAGAGAGGAGATGACAGCCGAGCAAGTTGACAATCTGCTGCTCTTGGACACAGATGCTGTCAACTCTTCCCTCGCTTCAGTGCCCATTGAGCAAGATGAGCCGGCCCATGCCTCGGAGAACCAGACGGAAGACAGCTTCAGTCCAGTCCCTGATCAACAACAGCTGGATCCAGCTTCAGAAAGCTCAGGATTAATGCCAGTTCTGTATCAGGGCAGGAACATGGAGATCCATAGTCCAAACATTCACGGGGCAAGATACGATGAGAATGGTTTAGTCTTAACGCAGCCTATGGATCAAACTGCACTGACTGAAATGAAAATAAGTCGACCAAATAATGATAAAAGCAATAATTGTGACTTCGATACTGGTGTTGTAATGGAGAATGACAATATTACGAACAGTATTAACAACCCTGACCTAATTAAACTTATTGACGTGGACAATATGATAGACAGAAATCAAAATAACAAACACAGTGAATTAAACACTATAGAGGATCCAAATGATGCTCATGGGACTGTAATGAGTCCCGAAGTTCCATCATTAACAGAACACAACAGACAAGAAGAAATAGGCCAATACACCATTTTAAACCAATATTCCTCCTCTGAAAGTATTGGACTTAAGGTTAGCCAAATGGCTAATGATGACGATCCCCTGGTAAATACTGTCTCTGATGTAACGAATATTGAGCAACACCTTGACCAACCATTCTTGATAGGAAACAATGAGATTGATGTAACTTCCTCTGAATCGTTCATCCAGACCTGGCAGGATACACCTGAATGTATTGATGTAGCTGTCGAAGGAGCAACTTTCTATAAAACTCACCCAGAGATGCATGCCATTGCAGAAGGCTTGACGTGTGGCGGCTTCACAACCTCCCAGACACCAAAGATGGACAATCCTATAACTGACGTCCCTATATGCTTGGGCGATTCGCACGAAGCAGACACTCTAAATATCTTAACACATGCCTCCACATTATTAGATTCTTTGGGGATGAACAACATCTTGGAAACAGCTGACATGCCTATCAATGACAGTGACATCAGTCAGACTGTAAATAAAGACTTGGCTTCCTCAAATGTTGGGTTTTGCACTGCCGTTTTAACTCAGACGGTTCAGAATCGTCATCAGGTTTCAGAACATGACATAACAGAATTGGAATCCAACAGAACTGATGACTCCATGCTTGATAGAATGATTGATACAAAATTTTCATTGGAAGACAGTAGAGTGCAACCATTGGTGACTTGTAGCCATGAACCGAGTGCAACAATAGGTAATTCGGAGTCAATTTTCCCCCAATCCATACTTGAAACCCCACAGATTGGTGAGAAACATGAGAAGGATCTCTCACAAGTGGTCCTCTGCCCAACAACAGTCACAAATGGAGATTTAGGTAAACGTTCTGAGGAGATTGAGTGCGCTTGCTTAAAGTTCACAGGAACAGAACGTGATGTTGAGGCTGGTAGTGAGTTGTGGCTGGACGCTTTCCAGTTCTTGGCAGGTGAAGAGGATGAGGGTGCTATTTTTGACAAATGGGGTCGTTCGTGCTTTCCCAGCCCCCTTACGACCCATCCAGACAACACAAAAGCCGCGGATCACACTAGGAGAGAGAACATTTCAATTGACCACCATGCTGAGGACTGGGAGCTGAGGTTTCCACCTGTTGAGAGGTGGTCGTCCTCAGACAGCTGGGCTAGCGCTCTTTCAGACTGGTTCCAGGCTGTTAACACCTATCCGGAAGACTCTTTCACCAGTGCTAACACTTCAAGCACTGGTTCTAAGCACAGTATGGCAATCCAGGACAATATTTTGGAGCATAGGACGGATCCACATAATGCAAACAACAATGGACAGACTGGTCTGTCCCTGAACCTCCTAGAACCAGAAGAACCAGGTCAAGCCTCAAGTAGAGGACAAGTCGAGTCTGATAACACTAATGGAACTTTTTTTAAGCAAGGAGATAAAGACGGGCTTCCTTCTCATTTAGACGCAGACAGTCGGGACAATGCAATGATGGAGACTTTGGTTAAGTCTGAATCCCTTAAACCAGATAATAATACAAGCATGGATATGTTTAATGCATCAAAGTCATGTATGTCTTCTGCAAATGAATTCAATGCCAAACTAAATGGAAGTCAGCACATCTCTGGAGAGCTTTGGAGTGGAAAGGTGAGATGACTAGCACATTTCAAATACAATTAGCAAAGGCAGATTTAGACTCTGGTGTTTTGACTGAGTATTCTTTAGATCTTTTGCGTTTTGCGTTGAGAGATTTATACTTCAGAGTTTTCAATTTCACCTAAAGGTTAGTTTGGTTATCTGTACTGAAATAACCTCATATAACCTCAATAACCTTTGTACCCTTAGTTCAGTGATAGGATCATCACACATACACCGTGTTACTGAATGATTTCTGTATTTGTATATCGTGGAATTTACAAGCTACTGAACTTCAAAGAATACACTGTACATCTCCAAAAACATGCTATTACTGTCACACACAAAAAATGCCAATACCGCGTTATTTTTTTTACATTGTTTTGTTAGTGACCATTTCCATTATGTAAAAACTTCTACATGTTGCTGTGACAGTATGTGATCTTAAATAGCCTGTCACCTTTAACATTTCCTTTAATAGATCTTACATGTGTTGAATACTTTCATTATTTATTATGACACTCTGTGTGCTGGAAGAGCCCAGTCATTCCACACAGGAATTTCACTTCATAATGTACACACAGTCTCTCTAGCTCTCATACACACACATACAAACACATTTACCTAATCTAATTTACTTAATCTAATTATAATAATTAGAGACTAACCTAAAAACCATGTGAATACAATTTTTTTCTGCAATTACATTTTTTTTTATTCTACTTTACTTTACTATACTTTACTTTTTCTACCCAAAAGGAAGTTGTGTTATTTATCTAACTTCTAGAGCCATTTTTGACAAATTCCTCCCCAAAGCATGACTCAAACACACTCACTAATACTTAAACATTCACCATCCCCGTCATTCATGACATATAGCGGTGGCTGCTGAGGAAATGTGAGGTGCAGAGAAAAATACTGATAAACAGAAATGCAGACTAATTATAGAGAATGGCAGATGATAATAGACCAGAAAGCAAAAGAGGAACTGGAGAGGCAGGGGGTTGAGGGGCACGAGCACAGCTGAGGGCCGAAATACGACCCCTGCTCGCAACTTCATCGTCGTACTGTACGGCAGATTCTCCAATCCCACAGACCCCTGAGCCAGTGGGAGAGCTGTGATTGGTCCAACTGTGTTACACAGTGGCTGTGATCACTATAATAGAGATGATCCCTTCCATTACCAACCACATGTGGCATTAGACTGCTGCATGAAAGCATAATGATTTTTGCATTAGGCAGACCATCGCCTCAGTGAGGTATGTAAACAAACACTGACATGCAGTTTGGACGAGGATAGGCCTAAATTGTGACTTGTTAAATGATTCTAATTCTTCAATTCCTGTGTTGACTTTATTGTCTCAAGATAGGCCTTTCTGTTTTCCCCATGACATTTAATGTTTTTGTCCATGTTTTTGTGTTTCAGTCGGAGGGAAATACGCTGGTGGAGGTGACTGAAGACAAAGTCACAACGTCAAGACAGGAACGTCAAAGCAGTTTTCCTTCTCAGAAGATCTCAGCTTACACCAGCAACAAGAATTTAACTGGCTGTGTGAGTGGCGATGAGCGGCGTCACAGCTCCAATGTGAATCTCCACACATGTCCCACTCAATCGGACATTCACTTGTCTTCTGAGGCGGGACGTGCTGAAGGAAATGGATTGTTTGTGCATTCTAACTCTGAGGACTGTACCGTGAAGCCAAGAGAAGAGGAAAGAAATGCACCTCCAGAGTTTATTATGCCATTTGCTCCACTCTGTACTGGAAATAATTTAATTAATCATAGTTTATTGAGAGAAGACAGTCAAAAAGCTGATCTAAATATTCCTCTTAAAAAGATTATTAATGAGATACATCTTAAGAGTGATCAAAATTCAGTCAGTAGTGACAGTTCTTCTGAAGACCGCTTTCATACATGCCCTGACCAGTCTTCATCTTCATCCGTTGTAGATTCAGATGATCCTTCCATCAAGTATACGCTTTCTAAGTTACTTTTACTGACAGGAGAGCATTTTATGGTGTCTGAGAACAAACGTGTTGCATATGTTACTCTAGACTTGGAGGAACCCAGAAGTTTGAGTCTTTTTTCCTTGTCAAACTGTGAGGAACTACCTAAAACAGAAACTATGCCTCAAAAGACCTCAGATGGTAAAACACGCTCTAAACATAAGGAGAAACCAGCTGAGAAGCAGCAACATGGGATTCAAACGTCAAAAAAGCAAGATCTTCAGTTTTCATCCCAGGTGAAAGACAAATTCAACTCAGAAGAAGCTGGTTGTAAAGATCTTCCAGGCACTGTCATTGAAACCATCGTCATCACAGAGAAGATCGTTCCTAAAACCCAAGGGAAGAAGAAAAAGAAGCATGTGCAACATGGGACGCCAAAACCCGAGAATGATCCACCAACTAACATAGGGAGCAGGAACGCTCAGAAGAGCACAATTGGCAAGACAGAGAACCTTGAAGTGAAGGTGGCGTCAAATGGACTGGAAAAACCAGCATCTCATCTTCCCACCAAAATGGACATTACTAACAAAGATAGCACTCAAAAAGTCATGACAGTGAGACCCAAAGGAGAACCCAGTGGGGCCAAGATGAACCCTGCCAGCATAAATGTCACTCAGAAAGCTTTCCCTATAAAACTCAAAGCAGACGCCAGTAACACAGCCAAGATGGAAAACAAGACGTGCACCTCAGATTCTCAGAGCACGTGTTTACCCAGTATGCTAAATGACGACATAAAGCGCAGACGAATTGCAGACGTGTCTGGAGCAGTTTCGATAAGGACAAGACCACAGCTGCCTGCAATTTTCCGTCAAGCAAGAAAAGATGGAGAAGATGTGCCTCGAAGAGCTTACAGTGATGTCGTCAAGCTAAAGATTCCAACACCCAAAGAAGGTTCTCCAAATGCATTCCTGTTCAATTTAGTTTTAAAAGTCAATCCAGTAGAACAGAGCTGAAGTCTACTACATTGGCACTCGTCCCAATGTCCTGCAGAGTCTAACTTCAACCTGCCCAAAACACACTTGTCTGGAAGTGTTCTAGTAATCCTGAAGACCTTGATTGGCTTGTTCATTTGTGTTTGATTGGGACTGGAGCTAAACTCTGCAGAATAGTGTTAGGATTGGACACACTCTCATTAGAACATTATTGCCCGGTTTCATAGACAAGGCTTAAAGGAGAAATCCGGGCAATTTTTAGGTTAATCTTGATCGTTACAACTTTGTGAGTAATGTCTATAGAAAAAAAAACGAACCGGATTGGTGCTTGCAACACGGAGCTGTTCCCGCAAATGCCCAGAGCTCCCAATCAGCTAAAACGGCAGTTATGGGGGCATATACATAAAGAGTGTCTTTGTGCCTCATAACAGACACAAAATGCAATTAAAATGTCTGTCCAACATGAACAGGCCCCTTACATGTGAACAAGATGCGTTTAGCAACTTAGCCATTGTTTAAATTCACCTAAATAGTGTTTTAGACGGCTAGCTGTAGTCTCGCACTGAAGTCCCGTGGGAACTCAGTTGTAGCCGGAAAAAGGTAAATACTAGCCTGGTTAAAACCAGACCATTCTCAGTTGTAACTGAGTTAGGGTCTGGCAAAGGGTCATAGACAAATCATTTCCAGAGGGGCGTCACCAACGGACGTCGCGGATAGACCTAAAACCAATCAGAGCGATGAAGGAGATGACGTATGCAGAGCGGCGGAGAGTGTTGTTCTTTGCTCGGTTTTTAACAAAAAGGAAACGTTCAAATTGCTTAAAACAGACGCGATAGCTGATTCGAACGAGTGATGTTCGACGGCGGCATCCATCTTTGTAATGTAGGCTACAAAATCTGCTTCAAAATCCCAGCCCGCCCCAACGTTTCTGATTGGTGCCGCGATTTCGACGGATTGGAAATGGGTTTGAATGAGCTCTTTGCCAGACTAACTTTCAGAGCAAATCTAAATTTGCCGGAAGTTGTCTGGGTTTTCCCAGGCTAGGTAAATACCAGTGTGCAGGTGGGAGTATATTATATATATAAATATAATTGAAGACATAGAAGCTAGTGAAATAATTAAAGTTTTGCAAATAAGACTACAAAAACATATTACTGCACATCTCAAGCCGTGTGTGCCCAAATGGAAGGATAAATAAAGTATACATTACCTACAGTGGTTGCACCCGTCTTCGTCCACGGAATGGATTTTTTCTTCAACCGGCCCCGCTGTGTTGTGTCTGTGTAGTCATCCTTGTCAAAGTGTTCGCTGCAAATGCGTAATCTTTAGCGCGTAATTGTATGGGAGTTTGCACATCAAGTTGAAGTAAAACTAGCCACAACTGCAGAATCTCGAGGTCATGGAAAGGAAGACGATGAAAATGTAAGTTCTTGTATTTTCGCATTCTGTTGCCACAATTCGGAACGACACAAACGCGAACCATTTCTTCTTCACTTGTGAGCAACTCCGATCATCACTCTTCTTCACACACTACGCTCCTCCCACGTGCACACTGTTTACTTTTTTTCCGGCTACAACTGAGTTCCCACGGGACTTCAGCACGGGACTTCAGCGCGAGACTACAGCTAGCCGTCTAAAAAAAATTAGGTGAATTTAAACAATGGCTAAGTTGCAAGGATGACTACACAGACACAACACAGCGGGGCCGGTTGAAGAAAAAAGCCATTCCGTGGACGAAGACGGGTGCAACCACTGTGGAGGTAACTTAATGTAAACTTTATTTATCCTTCCAATTGGGCACACACGGCTTGAGGAGAGATGTGCAGTAATATGTTTTTTTAGTCTTATTTGCAAAACTTTAATTATTTCACTAGCTTCTATGTCTTCAATTATAGTTATATATATAATATACTCCCACCTGCACACTGGTATTTAACGTTACCTTTTTCCGGCTACAACTGAGTTCCCACGGGACTTCAGCTAGCCGTCTAAAACACTATTTAGGTGAATTTAAACAATGGCTAAGTTGCTAAACGCATCTTGTTCACATGTAAGGGGCCTGTTCATGTTGGACAGACATTTTAATAGCATTTTGTGTCTGTTATGAGGCACAAAGACACTCTTTATGTATATGCCCCCATAACTGCCGTAGTTGAGGAGGAGCTCTGGGCATTTGCGGGAACAGCTCCGTGTTGCAAGCACCAATCCGGTTCGTTTTTTTTTCCTATAGACATTACTCACAAAGGTGTAACGATCAAGATTAACTTGAAAAGTTCTCCTTTAAGCTTAGTCCCAGACTAAGATTCATGGTCGAGCTGTTTTAACTAAAATCAACTTGCACTGACATGTCGTAAAATAGGTCAGTGCCATTGTTTTGTCTCAGTATGAAAAAAGTAATGTTTTTTTTTTCTAAGGCACGTTTATGAAAAGCTACTTAAATGTTCTAATTGAACTAAGGCCTAATCCTGGCTTAATCTAAACCCTGTCTGTGAAACCAGGCCTTTGTGTTTTATTTTCACCAGTTCCTGAATCAGAAATGTCAGAACCCTGCTGGAAAAAACTCCAACTTGAACTAGTCTTTGCTGTTTTTTTAACTGATTTAAGCTGATTTAGCTGGGCTCCTATCCTACTTAAGTTGGTTTTAGTTGACCAGCTTAGGGAGACTAGCTAATCGCCTTAGGCTGGTTTAAGCTGTTTTTAGGGGTATGCATGGCAGCAGATTATCAAATATTGCACTAATAAGTGGCATGTGAAAAATGGTTTATAAATGACACATTTTTATGTGTTTTTGTTGTAGTTGTGGTTCCTCGTGTAGTCTCAGAGATCCAGGCTGACCCAGTCCCTACTGACCCCCAAAACATCTTACTTTGGTGCCAGTTCAGTCCCATCCCACCTGATGCCACCATTAAGTGGACTAAAGAGGGAACAGTGCTGTCAAACATAAACAAAGTGTAAGATAAACCCTCTTTACCCATCAGTCCCCACTTTATTGTCTGACTCTAGGTCCAAACATAATCAGTTAACTAAGATGTCCACATTTCTGAAGATCATCGTCGTAACTTTTTTACCACTTGGTGTCACTCTGTTCTTGTCTAAATCTGCTGTACATTTTGGCAGAGACCTGTCTGAACATCAGAGCACTGGTGATTCAGCCATGAGTTGGAGTGAGAGCGAAATGGACCTTTTACATAACCATATGATTCATTCCTTCGAAATGCTGACTATGCCTCAGACACTCTCAAACAGGACTCTGCTTTCCAGAATGGTCCTTCTGAGTTGTTTTGTAAGCTGTAACTGAAGTTATACTGTATATAATATGGATTCAGGGATGAACATCTGCATTGGCCACTGTATTTATTTAGTCTTTAGGGCCTTGACAGTTGATTTAGTAATTGAAATTATTTGCCCCGATGTGTGAAGAATTATTGATTTATAGGTTTTTCTTTTTTCTGCAGAGAGAAGGATGACGGCCGCTTCACACTGACAATCCTAAATGCTTGCAGTAAAGATCTAGGGCTGTACAAATGTAGTCTGAATGCTGCCAACGTTTCTGTTTCGACCTTAGAGTACCATCTCACATCTGAGGGTAAGTCATAGAGGGCTGCTTTCCCAGATTAATCTGATGAAAGAGGCTATAAATTAAGATTTTTATTTGCTGATGTACTCCATGACTAAGAAGAAATTTACAGCAGGATGTTTAATTCGTGCTCTGAAGCTTCAGCAGGAAGATTGATGTAATAGACAAAAAAAAACAAACAAAAAAAAGATAGAGATTTTCCCACTTTCAAAATGACTTACTGAATTTGATACAACTTGACTGGAATTTTAGTACATTCTTTGAATACAATTCAAACATACTACAATACTATTTCAATTTCAAATTAATGCTATTTCAGAAAAAATGCACCAGTTTCCACAAAAATGTTAAGCAGTACAACTGTTCTTATTTGATCGAAAAGAACAGTTACAACAGTAATTTTGTGTAATATTATTACAATTTAAAATAACTTTTTTTCAATTTCAATCTATTTTAAAATGTAATTTATTCCTGTGATGCAAAGCTGAATTTTCAGCATCATTACTCCAGTCTTCAGCGCCACACGATACTTCAGAAATCATTTTAATATACTGATTTGCTGCTCAAGAAACATTTCTTACTGCTATTAATGTTGAATATGATAATTTTTTTCAGGATTCTTTAATGAATACAATGTTCAAAAGCACAGCATTTGTTTAAAATATAAATTTTTACAAAACATTACCAATGTCTTTGTTACTTTTGGCCAATTTAATGCGTCTTTGCTGAAAAAAAGTATAAATTTCTTCAAAAGTTTGAGGTCAGTACATTTTTTATTTAAAGCGTAGGGTATATATTTCGTAATTTTAGTGTCAACAATGATATACAATTTATGTCTGGGAAACCAATCCTCACATTGTAAATCTGTAAACATGAGAAGACAATAAAATAATGGCAGATAGCTTATTGCACACATTGACTCAACTGTCTACATTTTTAATTGCAGTGCTTATGGAACTAGTCATTCCGAGTCATGATCAACCAGGTAAACAGACCTTAATTTCATGGTCTCTTGAGAACCTGCAGAGTAGCAAAACTATTATGAACATTTTATTTCATGCAAATCTGACATATGTATGTTTTTTAATGGCTTTTGGATGTGATTGGTTAGTTATACAAAAGTTCTCCCCCTTTTTAATCTCCCAGCTGAGCCCAGGGTTGTGAACGGGGACGAGGAGAACGTCCATTGCAGCCCGCTTCTATTTAAGGAGGATTTTCTCTCAGATCAGTACTTTGGAGAGAATCAATCCGCTAGCATTGTGACTGAGAAGATCCACTTCGGTGAAGGCATGCACCGCAAGGCTTTCAGAACCACTCTTAGAGAAGGCAATCTTCCACAATTTAACCCTGGCCATCCCTGCGTCCTGAAAGTCCACAATGTCATCAGCTATGGGACGAAAAATAATGAGGAACTTGTCCGGAAGAACTACAGCCTGGCTGTGGAGGTGAGAATGGATGTCTTCAGGGAGATGTTTAATTAAGAAATGAACTTAAGGAAATTTGGGACTGATTTTTTTTCTGTATTAACCAGGAATGTCATGTGCAGAATACCGCAAGGGAATATATTAAAGCGTACAATAGTGTGGCCAAGTCTGCTGAGTCATTCGGAGAGGTGCCAGAGTAAGTATATCAAAACTCTCCCAATGTCTCCTTACTGTCTTCACAATATTGACATTACGCACTTATATTTGTAATGTGAGGTGTAGAAAGTACCGGGAAAATTGTACGTACTTTATGTACATTACGTGAAGCATTAATTGATGCTTAAACACTCAATTAAAAGTTAAAGGTATCTAACCAAAATGTTCTTGAGTGAAGTGAAAACATTTACTTAATCAAAAAGTAAACTTAATTAGCATTTGAATTTTGACAGTAGGCCTACTGAACTTAAGAATTAGGAAAGATTTTCTAATTAAAGTAACATCAGTATGTTCAAAGGTTTGGGTTGGTAAGATTTTTTAAAAAAAAATTAGAAAGAAGTCTCTTATGCTGCATTTATTTAATAAAATATACAGTAAAAACAGTAATATTGTGAAATATTATTACAAATGTAAAAAGTGTTTTCTATTTGAATAGAATATAAATTTATTCCTGTGGTGGCAAAGCTGAATTTTCAGCAGCCATTCCTCCAGTCTTCAGCTTCTTGTTATCAAAAAGTGGTGCTTCTTAATAATTGTTTGGAAACCGTGATACATTTTTTTTTCCGGGCTCTTTAATGAATACAAAGTTCTATAGAACAACATTTACAGTTGTAATCGAAATGATTAAATTATTCAACCCCATTGCAAATCAGGTTAATTGGCAAAATTTACAGACTTTTAGCTGTTTGCATTGAACAAATCAAACAAAAGTAATTTTCTTCTGCAGACTTACAATTATTCAATTCCTTCTTGGCAAGCATCTTTAGTACTTAGTAGAATACCCTTTTGCTGTTATGACCTGCTCTGCAAACGAGATGTATAACCAGACTCCAGCTTCTAGCAGCGTTTCTGAGGAATCACTGAGCCCCACCATGCTTAACTGTAGACAGAGTGTTCTTTTAAGCATATGCTTCATTCTTCTTCCTCCAATCATACCGCTGATCCATAGGGCCGAAAAGTTCCAGTTTTGTTTCATCGCTCCACAGAACAGAATTTCATATTTCTATGATTTTGAGCAAATCTGAGCTGACTTTTCTTGTGCTTTTGGGTCAGTAGTGGTGTACGTCTTGGAGTTCTGGCATGCGTTTAGTACGCGCCTTACTGTGCAAGCTGAAACCTTAGTGTCCGTTACCACCAAGTCTTGCTGCAGGTCTTTTGGAGTCACTCAAGAGTTTTTCTGAACCTGCCTTCTTAGAAATCTGGTTGCAGCCATTGATGGCTTCCTTTTTCTGCCCCTTCTAGGTAGTGTAACCACTGTTCCTTTATCTTTGAACTTGTGAACTATGCTTCCAATTGTGTCTCTAGGAACATCTTTTTGTATCCTTTTCCTTGTTTGTGAAGGGCGATGATATCTTCTCTTAACTTTTTGAACCATTCTTCTTACTTAGCCAAACTGTATTTCTAACATGCAGTCAAACGTGACACTCAAATATTTCATGTGTTATAGCTCAAGCACACCTGGTGCAACTAATGAAGCCCTTGATTAGTTGCATCAGGTGTGCTTGAGAAAGATTTTGCAGATGTGTGCTGTTGTGAGGGATTCTATTCAGGGGGTTGAATAATTTTGAGACTGAAGAAGTGATTAAAAGTTGTATTTTCAGTGAATTTGTGTTAACCACTTGAAACATCTGTTGTGTTGAGCTATTTCGATACATTTTTTTTTTCATTGCAAACATGGTTTGCACGAAGGTCTTTAAATTTTGTCAATAAATCTGATTTGCAATGGGTGTTGAATAATTTCAATTACAACTGTATTTGAAATAGAATTTCATAGAATTACAACATTGTTTTTTTACTGTCACTATTGATCAACTGAATTCCTAAATAGAAACTATTAATTAAAAAAGATCTTTCTGACCCCAAACTTTTGAATGGTAGTGTACAATACGTATATTTACACACAAAGAAAGTGATTTAATCAGCATTCATAAACATTCCCAGAATCATCCCTATTTATTTGGTGCACCGGCCGTCTAACGACATCCCTTACGCCACGCTGGAGGAGGAGCTGCTGGGAGACTTCGTGAAGTACTCTGTGAAGGATGGGAAGGAGATCAACCTGATGCGCAGAGACTCTGAGGCGGGACAGAAATGCTGTGCCTTTCAGCACTGGGTCTACACACAGACAGAGGGCAACCTGCTGGTCACCGATATGCAGGGTATTTAATGTACTTAAATTTCAAGTGTTGCACATCATGACATGTACAGTATAGATGGAGGCTGTAGATGGAGTGAAGCAGAAGATTAAGATTCATTAAGATTCACAATTTTTCTCCTTCATGAACAGGTGTTGGTATGAAACTAACAGATGTTGGGATTGCCACCTGTAAAAAAGGGTAAGTTATTAATCAAATATCTAACAAATTTATCCTTTAAATTTTTTATGTTTTAATAAATATATTGAAATATTGAAATATAAATATATCTAATAGAAATCTATATATATTCATAATAATAATATGAAACGGATATTTAAATAATTTACTATGTAAATATAATTATCATAGGTCTATCTGCAAAATTAGAGCTGCACGATTCTGAATAAACTGAGAATTGTTTAAAGTAGAGGTCATGATTCTAAATAGACAACTATACAAAATAACTAAATAAAATAACTAATTTACTAGAGGTTCTGACAAAATGATTGGCTCATTGCTGTAGGCTATTCAAAAATATTTAATTAATTACACTGTTTTCTAAAACAAATTAATCAGGTTTGAATGAATGATTTAATGACTCTCTCATAAATACTTAACTTGTTTCATTACTGGATGAATCAAAGTTTTTTAATGAATCTCTTGAATGAATGATTCAATGACAAATACATTTTAAAGTAACACTATGTAGTTTTTCAACCTTCATAATATATTTTGAAGACCCTTGTGATGGTACATCGACTTACAATACGTTAAATGACACATCTGCCATAGCCTGACGTGGTCTGTATCGCTTTTACTGGCACTATGTAACTTTGGGTTTCGGGTAGTAACCGGAGCACAAAAAGAACTACAAAATTCGACTGCTTTACGGCATACACAGTTTTTCTTCGTTTGTGATGTCTTTCATAAAATCATGCATCATACTCTACCTTGTCTGTGCCATTGTTGATTCCAAAGCCGGTGCTGGATAAACAGAGAGCGTGCGCGTGCGACAGTAGGCTGCGGTAGGCTAAATTATTTACGACAGCGGTAATGGACAATTCCGCTTCCAACCTGTAGGGCGACCGCAGAGGAAAAGTTCCTTGGTGTTGCTTTAACTGTCACTTCTTGCCACCTACTGGTGAAACGATGTAATTAATACAATCTTTATTTGATCTACCATTTGTCGTTACTTTCAAATGGTGATTTATACTCTGATTTTTAATGTAGCGATTAAAATAGTGTTTATATTTGAACTATAAACTTTCATCCCAGTAATCCTGTGATAGTTTAAATTATTGTAACACAGAAATAATGATACTGTGATGTTGAAAAGACTGTTTGTGAAGCGGTTTACATGCTCTCTCTGGCTCAGTGGCAGCGCCAACATAAATTTGAATAATTCCACTGAGATCCTACTTTTCAAAGGTTTGAATCGTTGTCATTTAGGAATAGGATTGTGAGTTTTTAATGATTTATCTTGCAGCTCTAATATAATAAATGATATTAACACCAAAGTATTTAAATATCCCTTTCTTATATTTAAGTGAAATTTTAAATATTTGTAATAAAAAAATGTGTTGTTATTATGAAAGCAGTAATATTGATTTGTATTGGTGCAGCTATAAGGGATTCAGGGGAAACTGTGCCATGTCCTTCATTGATCAGTTCAAAGCTCTGCATCAGTGTAACAGCTACTGTGAGCTACTGGGCCTGATGTCCCTCCAGCCCAAGCCAAAACGCACTGTTGCTCCCCCAAAGCCAAAGACACAACACGTGCCAAAGAAAAAAACTTTCGGCCCTGTTCTGAGTGGCAAATCCTGATTGGACAGAAGCTCTGAACATTTGCTTGTAGGATAAGTAGTGTTTGCAGGTTTTAGCAATGAAGAAGTCTTGCTTAGGGACAATTGTGTTTCTGAGATGTTTCTTTAAATGTAAGATGACATTCATCTGTAAGGACATTAGGGAGGTTACTTCTTTCTTGAGAGTTCTTTGTGCTATTTTAAATGAGCTTATTGCTGATTTGTATTTATTTTTTTAAATGTTTTTTTAAGGGGTGAGTGGATTGTGAAAGAATTTATGTAATATTTTGGTTAAAATCAAAGAAATATAGAAGGTTATCAGCACAGGGTTTTCATCCTGATTTGCTCTGTTGAAAAGTTCATAATAGTGCCAGTGGTGCTGCCATCTGTTTCTTTATTATTAGCCTACTGGCACTATTCTATAATAGACATGCCAGAATAATAACAAAGAACTGGAAATGGTTCCTTATGTTATTATGAATGTTTGTTATGATAGTACTTAGAGTTTATCTAATAGCTAAAGCTTTATGAGCAAGTTCTCCCAAAAATGAAAAATCTGTCATTAATTACTCACCCTCATGTCGTTCCAAACTCGTAAGACTTTTGTTCATCTTTATAACACAAATGAAGATTTTAAATTAAATCTGAGAGATTTCTGTCCTTCCATTGACAGACTATGCAACTACCACTTTGAAACTTCATAAAGAGATCATAAAACTAATCCATATGAATCAAGCAGTTTTGTCCAATTTAGGCTTTTAGGCTTTGAAGCTCAAGCGTGCTGCGTTACACATGAGAATGAATCTCATTGCTTCTTTCACGTGTTTGAGCTTCTGTGGCAAATGGAGTATAACTGATGTGCGAGTTGATGAATGTTTACATGTGAATAAAAGCTTAAATTAAATCTGTTCATCATATAACGTGATCGTTTCTCTTCAAATTCGGACTAAACCGCTCAATTCATATGGATTAGTTTTACGATCTCTTTATGAACTTTTTTAATTGTCAAAGTGGTAGTTGCGTAGCTGTCAATGAAGGGACAGAAATCTCTCAGATTTCATCAAAATATCTTCATTTGTGTTTCGAAGATGAACAAAAGTCTTACAGGTCTGAAACGACATGGGTGAGTAATTAATGACATATTTTTCATTTTTTGGGTGAACTATCCCTTTAAATAGATATTTATTTTATGAGTGAGATGAATGTACAATAGAAATTGTTAATGTAACTGCTAGTGTTAAATGTTGGAAGCTGCTCATTTTCAATGTTAAAATATTTCATTTTTATTTCTTTACTTTTCATTAATAATATTTCATTTAGTTTTACTTTAATGATCTATGCTGTTTGTCTCTGGGAAGGTAGGATAAGGTGATAAATATGATACTATGGAAAATTTTGTACACTTGCCCTAGTAAACAGCTGTTGACTTGCCTCGGTAAGAATGACAATCCTCCCACCTTCACATTTCACATCATCCTTTGAAAGTCAAATGACTTATTGCCTCATTACTATATATAAACACACACGTTTGAAGCAACATATTTGTAATGAACCTCACAAATGAATCACCTGCAATTAAAAACTGCGATTTATGCAAATCTAGATAGTCTTATATTTAAGTATTAGTAGTGAATATGGATTGAAGGTCATAGGTTATAAGATTTTTGATTTGACTGAACCTCAATCCTGTTGTATTGGCTTTGAATGGCCTTTTCTGAATGATATAATGTATAATAATAAATATTTTTCTTTTTTGAGTATGGGCTTGATTTTAATCACAAATCATGTTACAAATAACATTTGACCCATTAAAACACTTCAAAACTTTGTAGATTTTATTGTCATGAAGATACCACATTTATACAGAATACAATATGAAGAAAGCAAGCATCGCATGACATGCATACTGAACTCAATAATAATCTAATAACAGCAACTGAGTCAGTAGGCAGACATGATCTATAACATCTGTTTTCAGCAGATGCCAATTTATCAACCTTACACAAAGTCATACGTAGGCCTATTCATTTAAAGACACAAAAGGGTTTCGTCTTCCCACAGCCTGTGACATCCTTTTCTCTTCGCTGCTGATTGGCCGAGGGTGTCGTGAGGTCTCACCGTGGCTATTTAGTGTGATAATGGCGTTTGACGACACAGGATACAAACACCATTGTCACACTCCACAGCTCAGGAGGACAACAAACAGACAGACAGGAACATTGCAGGTTTATAACCTTGTTTGTGCTCATTCCAGAAGTAGTTTTATCAACTGTTGTAAATATAACAGTAACATAATATAAAGTAAAATTATAGTGTTACAGAATATTGAATTTGTCTTAACATTTTAGAATCTCATCTAAACCCTCAAAATGAACCACTGAACAGCAACTTGCACTTAAAAGAACAAGGCCAGGATAGGTCGCCCTTTCTTTCAGTCAGCAATCGATATCGTCTTCTGTTTACATGTTGGTCAGTGGAGTGAACGGTTATGGGAACAGTGCAGATGGTTTTTTCTAGCCATAGTTTGTTCTCATATATTATTATTGTTGTAACAATAAAGTAACCTAAACAACAACCTTCAGAACTTAAAGTTCTGCTAAATGGTTCCATTGGTAGGCCTACTCCATTTTTTTTTTATATGGGATATTAAAATGTCATGTACAAGAATATGACTAAGGCAATGCATCATTTTTCAATAAGCATCATGAAGTCAGTGTCACATGATCCTTCAGAAATCATTCTGATATGCTGATCTGATGCTCAAGGAACATTTCTTATCAACGTTATTTGATGAATATAAAGTTCAAAAGAACAGCATTTATAACATTATAAACGAACATTTTTGTTTCTGGAAATTAAATACATTTTAACAAAAAAAAAACAACTTTAATATTAAAAACTTTTTTAACTTTGAAAAAATTATTTCATTAAACATTTTATTTTAGATATTTGCCAAGCCTTCTATTTTGGTGTACTAAAATAAACAAACTGAACTAAACATTAATAAAAACTACAGACATTTTTAAAAAATGACACCAAAATACCTAAAATTTTAACAAATTAAAATATATTCATGAAATAATTGTATCTCAATGCTACAAAAATAACAATAATTTACCTTCAATTTTCGATCAGTTTCATGCATCCTTGCGGAGCAAAATTATTAATTTATATAAAAACAAATGTATCCATTAAGGTCCATGGATTGAAAAAATAGTTATAGGAATGTCTCTTCTTGAACTCTTTTTTTATTAAACTACTGACTGACACTTAATTGTCTAGATCTCCAGTCTTCTTTTACAAAGCTTTAGTGTTTAATAAATAAAACTTGTTTTCTGAAGACATTAAGTTTAGTCACTTCTGATGTACAAACACTCACTGACCCCTTTGTTTGCATTAAAAAAAAGTAAATTGTAAAAAGCTAATTATTTAGTTGTTTATGAATCTGGAAAAAAATGACAACCTTAAATATTAATATAGATAAGCTCAAATGATGATTTATTTTTGACACCATATCCTTTCTGTGGACAAGTTGACTTACCACAGTCCACAGACCCAGTTTTGCAAAGATGGCTGATCCACGTGTTCCTCCATGCTGTAGGAATAATGAGAGCACTGAAAAAGAAACACTTCACAAAACAGTCTCTCAGTGAACTACAAACACCAAGTATAAAACACTCACACACTCTTATATCCTCACATAGTCTCTTGCAGGGTTCCTCAGTCTGCAAGAAAACGAGAACCAAGTCCAATCTCTGAACAGAGTTTGCCATGACTGGTCATTCTGCTCTCCTTTAACCTCCCTATATGTACCTAGAGAGGGTTTAGTCAAACAGTTTTGTGATAAGCTTAGAGAAGTATTGATCCGCAGTGACGTGGGGACGAGGTCACTAACCCAAAACCTGTGAGGCTTTAAAAAAAAAAAACACTTTTGAAAAACAGTTTTCCAGTAAGCATTCTTATAAATGCACCAGCAACATTTCAGACATCTGTACCCCATAAAAACAATCATGCGATATAAATAGTGGTGAGACGATCTGAAATGCTTTGATAGGCTCTTGAATCAGTGATTAAAATAAACGATAATATGGTTATTGATTTTGTCAGCCCAAATATTTCAGCAGGTGCAAAAGAAAGATTATACTGACACTAGAGGACTGTATTTATTCCATTCAAATCCACGTAACTTAACCGTCTTACCTAATTTCAGGCCTGCCGCAGTGTTACAATAACTGAAGCTCATTCTCTGAATAGGTGCAGGTGAGTTTGGAGCTGGACTTGTTTGCGATTACTGAAAGAGAGCACTTGATAAAGTTTACAGGACAGCAAGCCGCTTTTATTTGCTTGTCCTTGGATTTGATAGCTGCCCGATTGCATGTGTGAATGAACTGAGTTTCCTTCACCGCTTAGCATCACAGCTGTACACATGGCATGAGGCTCTGCTGAGCAACATTAATGGAGAAGTGATCAGAAATGATTTGACACACCAAGTAAATCAACCGTCTAGAAAAATAAATACGTTTTTGAAATGTCATCATATAAAAAAATATAATGCATATTAATCATCATTTTGTATTGTGATAAATATAAGCATTATTCATGTTAAATAATATGCAATTACTATTATAAGAAATTTATATTCAAATATTTTACAGAATTATTTTTGGCTTGTAATTAACCAAAAAGGAGCAAAAACTATGACTTGACATTATTCTGGCACATAATATTAATATTATATGATTTGATTTTAAAATTAAAGTGAATTTTGAAAATGTTGACATTGTCCAAAAAAGGACAACATTCATAATTTATATACAGTAATTCAAAACTTTAAGGTTAGTAAGATTTTTTTTTAAAGAAATCTTTAAGAAATTAATGTTTATTCAGTAAGGATGCATTAAATTGATGAAAAGTGACAGTAAAGACATGCATAATGTTACAAAAGATTTCTTTTTCAAATATATATATTTTTTTTATATATATCACAATGTCCACAAACATTTGATGCAGCATACAGTAACAATATTCAACATTGCTAATAATAATAATAAATGTTCAAAATCAGCATATTAGAATGATTTGTGAAGGATCATGTGACACTGAAGACTGAAAAATCAGCTCTGTCATCAAAGAAATAAAACATATTAAAACAGATCATTACAATTTAACTGTTTTTACTTTATTTTTAAATAAATAAAGCAGCCTTGGAAAAAAATCTAAAAAAATCTTACCGACCCCTAACTTTTGAAAAGTAGTGTATGTAAATTACTAATATGTAGCCTATATATAAATCACACAATTATATTTTATTTATAATCTGGAATTATAAATAAAATCATATATATAAATATATATATATATATATATATATATATATATATATATATATATATATATATATATATATACATACATACATACATACATACATACAGGTCCTTCTAAAAAAATTAGCATATTGTGATAAAGTTCATTATTTTCCATAATGTAATGATAAAAATTAAACTTTCATATATTTTAGATTCATTGCACACCAACTGAAATATTTCAGGTCTTTTATTGTTTTAATACTGATGATTTTGGCATACAGCTCATGAAAACCCAAAATTCCTGTCTCAAAAAATTAGCATATCATGACAAGGTTCTCTAAACGAGCTATTAACCTAATCATCTGAATCAACTAATTAACTCTAAACACCTGCAAAAGATTCCTGAGGCTTTTAAAAACTCCCAGCCTGTTTCATTACTCAAAACCGCAATCATGGGTAAGACTGCCGACCTGACTGCTGTCCAGAAGGCCATCATTGACATCCTCAAGCAAGAGGGTAAGACACAGAAAGAAATTGTGGCGTGGCATGGAGGCAATCAGCCTGTGGCACTGCTGAGGTGTTATGGAGGCCCAGGATGCTTCGATAGCGGCCTTAAGCTCATCCAGAGTGTTGGGTCTTGCGTCTCTCAACTTTCTCTTCACAATATCCCACAGATTCTCTATGGGGTTCAGGTCAGGAGAGTTGGCAGGCCAATTGAGCACAGTAATACCATGGTCAGTAAACCATTTACCAGTGGTTTTGGCACTGTGAGCAGGTGCCAGGTCGTGCTGAAAAATGAAATCTTCATCTCCATAAAGCTTTTCAGCAGATGGAAGCATGAAGTGCTCCAAAATCTCCTGATAGCTAGCTGCATTGACCCTGCCCTTGATAAAACACAGTGGACCAACACCAGCAGCTGACATGGCACCCCAGACCATCACTGACTGTGGGTACTCCAGTGCTGCTTCTCTGTAGCCCAGGTCAGGCGCTTCTGCCGCTGTTTCTGGTTCAAAAGTGGCTTGACCTGGGGAATGCGGCACCTGTAGCCCATTTCCTGCACACGCCTGTGCACGGTGGCTCTGGATGTTTCTACTCCAGATTCAGTCCACTGCTTCCGCAGGTCCCCCAAGGTCTGGAATCGGTCCTTCTCCACAATCTTCCTCAGGGTCCGGTCACCTCTTCTCGTTGTGCAGCGTTTTTTGCCACACTTTTTCCTTCCCACAGACTTCCCACTGAGGTGCCTTGATACAGCACTCTGGGAACAGCCTATTTGTTCAGAAATTTCTTTCTGTGTCTTACCCTCTTGCTTGAGGGTGTCAATGATGGCCTTCTGGACAGCAGTCAGGTCGGCAGTCTTACCCATGATTGCGGTTTTGAGTAATGAAACCGGCTGGGAGTTTTTAAAAGGCTCAGGAATCTTTTGCAGGTGTTTAGAGTTAGTTAGTTGATTCAGATGATTAGGTTAATAGCTCGTTTAGAGAACCTTTTCATGATATGCTAATTTTTTGAGACAGGAATTTGGGGTTTTCATGAGCTGTATGCCAAAATCATCAGTATTAAAACAATAAAAGACCTGAAATATTTCAGTTGGTGTGCAATGAATCTAAAATATATGAAAGTTTAATTTTTATCATTACATTATGGAAAATAATGAACTTTATCACAATATGCTAATTTTTTGAGAAGGACCTGTATATATACACACACAATACAAATATATATACATATACACAATACCAAAAAAATATATATATATTTTTTTTTGTATTGTATATGCATGTATAATGAAAAATTAAATCAGTCTCTTGTTTGACAGTTATTTCTAAATATTTCATAAATTACGTAGCCTTGTAATGTTAAGCATATAAGTAGAAAATCAGAGTAGTCAAAACAGCCTTGAACTAGATTAAAAAGACTGAATGGCTGCCAGATTTGACCCGGTTAGCAGTGCCTGCAGCTTTGAAACAGGTCAAATCAACAGAACATTAACATTGCATATCTGTAAAAAAAGAAAGAAAACCCCCACATTATTCTCTTCGACTTCAGACAATCCAGTAAATGATCAAGCTCAGTTTATCTTAACCTTCAGCTTAAAATCAAACCTGGAATAGACATGTAGGAGAATTTACAAGCCACATTGCAGTTAGAAAGGCAGAAATACCATGAATTAGTTTTTAACATTTACCATGAAATCAATGTTGATGGAACAAAAAAATGAGATGAGAGGGGGAAAAAAATCATTTCTCAATGCTTTTGCTCACAAAACATTTGCTTTGAAAAAAGTTTTTCCTGGGAACGCAAATGTTTTACGAGTGAATGCAAAAGTTTCTTGGGGGAATGCAAAAGTTTTGCGAGCGAATGCCAAGATTCTCACGGAACGCAAAGTTTTGCGAGGGAACGCAAATATTGTCACGGAACGCAAAGTTTTGCGAGGGAATGCAAATATTGTCACGGAACGCAAATGTTCTGCGAGGGAACGCAAAGGTTTTGAGAGCGAACGTTTCCTAGGGAAACGCAAATGGTTTGCAAAGGGAACGAAAAGGTTTTGTGAGAGAATGCAAAGTTTTGCAAGTGAAAGACAAAAGATTCTCTACGATTTTGAGAGCAAACGTTTCTCGGGGGAACGCAAATGTTTCGCGATCGAACGGAAAGTTTCCTGGGGGAACGCAAATGTTTCACGATCGAACGGAAAGTTTCTTGGGGGAATGCAAATGTTTCACGATCGAACGGAAAGTTTCCTGGGGGGAACGCAAATGTTTCACGATCGAACGGAAAGTTTCCTGGGGGAACGCAAATGTTTCACAATCGAACGGAAAGTTTCCTGGGGGAACGCAAATGTTTCGCGATCGAACGGAAAGTTTCCTGGGGGAACGCAAATATTTCGCGATCGAACGTAAAGTTTCCTGGGGGAACGCAAATGTTTCACGATCGAACGTAAAGTTTCCTGGGGGAACGCAAATGTTTCGCGATCGAACGGAAAGTTTCCTGGGGGAATGCAAATGTTTCGTGATCGAACGGAAAGTTTCCTGGGGGAATGCAAATGTTTCGCGATCGAACGGAAAGTTTCCTGGGGGAATGCAAATGTTTCGCGATCGAACGGAAAGTTTCTTGGGGGAATGCAAATGTTTCGCGATCGAACGTAAAGTTTCCAGGGGGAACGCAAATGTTTTGCGATCAAACGGAAAGTTTCCTGGGGGAATGCAAATGTTTCGCGATCGAACGTAAAGTTTCCTGGGGGAACGCAAATGTTTCACGATCGAACGTAAAGTTTCCTGGGGGAACGCAAATGTTTCGCGATTGAACGGAGAGTTTCCTGGGGGAATGCAAATGTTTCGCGATCGAACGGAAAGTTTCCTGGGGGAATGCAAATGTTTCGCGATCGAACGGAAAGTTTCCTGGGGGAATGCAAATGTTTCGCGATCGAACGGAAAGTTTCTTGGGGGAATGCAAATGTTTCGCAATCGAACGGAAAGTTTCCCGGGGGAATGCAAATGTTTTGCGAAGGAACGCAAAAGTTTCTTGGGGGACACAAAAGCATTGAGAATTTTTCCTCCCATCTAATTTTTTTATCACCATGGCCCTTTAGGGGCTCCCTAAAATCCAAACCCATTTGACACTGAAAATCTTATTTCAATTTTTATTTTAGTAAAATAGTTCCTGCATTTATGCCAAAACAGTTTGAGATTTTTTGGATAAAACGACAACACACCTAAATTCCATTTATCAGTTTATTTCGAATGAAGTTATATGAACTTGGCAAAGTCTCATGGTGAGCAGGAACCAGACAGTAAATGTTCCTCATCAATAAAAAAGAACTGCCCCTTCAAAAGAGGAAGGGTAATTTATAACAATAATTATAATGTTATCACAAACCTACAGACCCACAGCGGCCTGAAAAGTGTGAGTGGGGAGGCGTACAGAAAAAAAAAGACTGGAAAAGAAAATGGAAAAAGTCTGAAGGAGTGGAGCTCGTTCCAACAGAGCTGATCCAGACGTCGACTCGTCCAGTTTCACACTGAAGAGTCAGGCTGACTCCAGATCAGCTGTAGGGATGAGCTGTGATCAGATATGTTAGCAGCAGGTCCATTATAAACAATAGATATTGCACCAAGTAAATGAGTGCTTTAAAAAGAAAAAAAATAGATAATCATATTCAAGTTCACAAAAAAAAAACAGGTAACATGACCCTAGTGTGTGATCAATAAAGTGCCCTTATAGGTAAAGTGGTGTTAGAAGAAACAAGATAGAATGAAATAAAGACAGAAAGAAAGAAAGAAAAAGAAAGAAAGAAAGAAATGTTTACGTCCTGAAAGTCTACGAGACTTGCAGTGTTGAATCACAGCGCTTTTAAGATAGCTACACTCTGTGTCGCTCTTTAATACTTCCAACAGATTTAACACATACAGTAAAAGAGTCCAACCGCGTCTTTCCCAAAAACAAACTCATTTACAGCATTATGAACAGGTTTAATCATAATTAAGATAAGAACAATACTTATTACAATTGAAGAAAACCCTCTCTGACAAACTTTTTTACATGTCCAATGCATGTCCGTAACGATTTTTTCGATCTTTGCTCTCAACCAAGAAGAATAGCTTTATAATTACTACGTAATCATATTGAAACACAAGATACATGTTCATGCCAGTTTTCATAGCAATACAATAATCATGTTTGTTTTTTTTGTTTTCTTTTCTTTTTACCCACGATGATATGGATATAGCCAGGCAATTGATGCATTTTCAATAACGTTGTTTAAAATAGTAAACCACATTGTTGGTACAAATATCCGTTTACTCTGTAAGAATGACAACAGTATCATAATAACAGCGATAATAATAAACTTTTAAAAACAATTATCAACATCTCGTTGCTTCTTGGCGTTGCAAAAGAAGATAAAAAATAATCCTCGACGAAGGAAGGGGACACTTGGCGAACTTTGCCGGATAAGGGAGGATAAGGATGCGCCCTTCATCCTGGCTGTGTTTCCTAAGGTAATCTGGTGTAAGTAAGACCTGATAAGAGAGTCCGTTGTTGCCTCTTCACTGAACTTTTATTATGTTAATGCAAAAATGGGATTGATTGCAGTGGTTTTTATGCTGTATCAAGGCCACGCCCACTCTGAGGCCACACCCACTGAGGCCTTCAAATACTGAAGTTTCGATTACGGTCAATATAAAAATTGCCATGGCCTCAGAGCTGGATTTAAAAATAAAACGTGTTGGGAAAGAACATGATTTGTGGGATACTGCAGGGCTGTTTGGCGTCAAAACTCGTTCACAGCCAATGTCGTTCCAGCTAGACAGATACATGCATATATTGTGTGCTGACATCACACACACATGCGACCGCTGGGTTCTGGCTGTACAATGGCAACTCGAGAGTGTGTATATGTGAGTATAGATGTGTGCGTGTTGTACATGTCTTTGCTCGTCGGTTGCATTGGGATATGGTGTGTATATGAAGGGATTTCTTTAGTCGACGCCTTCAAAGCCTTGGGCGTTCTCTACCGCCATCAGAAGCTTCTCTCGCAGGTCTTCAAACGACTCGTACGTCGGGAGGTCCAGACGATTAAAGCTGAGCGGGAAGAAAATGTAACAATCAAAGAAATGAATGAAACACAATCTACTCTCTTTAAATCAGAACAGAGTTATGCCGTTTCAGAATATTACCAAAATGTGTTTTGTTTTATGAAATGGAGGGAATATATATTGGTGTTCTTGATTATATAACGTGGTCAAGTCCCTCTAGGTCTTACCAGGTGTGAGCACGAGGGAGCTTTTCAGGTGTCCCCCACTGCTCGATAGTAAACAACTGCGGCCCATTGGAACCTGTGAAAGATCACATGACTCATCAAGGACCAATCAGGGAAGGAGCTATTCTATGGGTCTCAAAGGGCAACACTAAGACTAACACTAAACATCTTATATACTGTATTCATTAAACTGTCTACAATACTACTGCAACACCAGTGACATTTTCTGAAATATTGTATTAATATTATACTATATTAATTTATTAGTTAAATATTTACCTTATGTAGTTATATGTTATATGATACTGTATGTTATATATTATGTTATGTTGATATATGTTGTTATGATATGTTATATGTTATGTTTGATAAGTTATGTTAGATATGTTATGATATGTTGTTATGTTATGATATATTATCTGTTGTTGTATGTTGTCATGTTATATGTTACGCGTTATATGTTATGTTATAACATCTACATCTATAACTTGTCTACCGTAGAGTTCAGCAAAGCCGTTCATTGGCACTCTGGATGTTCCGGTGACAAACTGCAAAAGTCTGATCCTCTTTTCAGCATCCATTAACAACACAGCCTGAGTAGAGATAAAGAGAGACACGGTTAATACCAATAACATTTATCCGTTTATGCTAGCAGCATTGAAAAGAGGTCTTAAACATTCCCGTATACGGTTGTTTCAAGGAAGTTTTTTTCTTAAAATAAATATCCTAATTTTTCAATTTAAATAAGCATCAGTGGAAAAAACTCCACTTAAAGCTTTTTTTAGTTAATGTGCACAAAAACTGACCCAGTGAATTGGGACATGTCGAAAATAATTCATATTTTTATTCATAGCGACAGTTGAGAGGACATTTACAGAAAAGAGAGCAGGGAAAAGGATCGAAAAATGCAACAGGCTACACTCGAACTTGCACTGTGGCTCAACATGTCAGAGCCAGGGGTCAAAGTTTGGTCTGTACTGTAAACCCCTGCAGATAGATGCCATAACTAAACCATTCTGTGGCATACAAGAATCTTTCTACATCGACTGTCATTCTAAAATGTGCTTGCCAGCTGAGCAACTGCAACTGAAATAAATTGAAATAACATAGATATTTAGAAAGAATGTAGAGCAAGCCTGGCTCCAGTCTGCTGATAAGAAGTTCCTAATGACTCTTTCATCAGAGTAAACACTCGTTGAGCCTCACATCAAACAGACTTTGATCGGTAACTGCCCTGCGGTGTACTTGGCATGGGGTCAGAAACACTCATGCACACAAAAGTTGACACACTTGACTTTTTCGTGATATTTGAAATCTTTTGATCTAAAGGACTGTGTTTAAATGGCTGAAATTCATTTTGAAGAAAATATGCATTCATGCCTAAATATTTTTATACTTATTATAAAAAATGTTTTATGCATTAGTTTGAGCAGCCAACAAGTGTCAGTATACAAGTGTCACAATACTGATTAAAAAGCATCCCAGGATGCACTTCTTTAAGTTAAAGGTACACTATGTAACTATTAATGTTCACAATTAACTAACTTAAAAAAATGAGTCACTACGTTATCAATCCTTTTTCCAAAATGTGTTTTTGTCTTACCCTGATTCACTATGTTAAGCTGATTGTAAGCGTGTATATTTTAAACCTGTCAGGATGGTTTTCACTTGAAATTGCGTACTTGTCAGTAGTCATATCGGAAAATAGAGAAAAGTTGCTCTGGCTACTCTGATGTATGTAGGGTGTTGGAGTAGCAGGTTAGTTGTCACAACGAGCGAGAAAGGTTGAAATGGAGGAGCTAAATCACCCGGGAAAAAACGGAATTACTCGTTAAAAAGGCCAAACAGAAGAGTATGCTGGCAAAAAGAGAACGCGACAGACCTCGTAATAAAACAAGTATCAACATGGGCTTTTCAGAGATGTCGAGAACTGAGGAAACTGAAATAATGTAAAAGTGTAAAGTAAAATGTACTGTATGTAAAATAAAGTTCCATAGTGTACATTGAAGATGAAATATAAGATCGTTTTAATTTGTTAAACATTTTTCAGTGACCACATTTGTCTTCTTTCATAGTTCAAATGACTTCAAAATTGTAATAAATGTAGAAATAGTAATAATAATTACTAGTAGGTGTAACCAAACTTATATTGCACACACACAGAGACTGTTGGTTCTACATACCTTCCAGAACCACTGGATCACAGGGTGATTAGGACAGTAGCCATTTTTATAAACAGTGTGCTGTCTCCAATCATTGACATCCACGTCTCCCAGACCACACATCAGCAGCTGGAGACAGAATACAGCACATTAAACAAACACCAACTAACATCTTTACCCTCATCATCCTGTAGATAATGATTGAGATATATATATATATATATATATATATATATATATATATATATATATATATATATATATATATTTTTTTTTTTTTACTTTACAAAAGATAAGTACTTTATCTTATTTGTTTATTTGGAACTAGAAATAACATTATTCATAAAATATAAATCAGGCCTTAGTACAAAAACAGCTTCACATCTGTCAAATCACGCACTGCGATACACT
Organism: Gila orcuttii; assembly: GCA_026230005.1. NCBI lineage: Eukaryota > Metazoa > Chordata > Actinopteri > Cypriniformes > Leuciscidae > Gila > Gila orcuttii. Next base: position 24,799,603 of record JAPDVR010000014.1, read on the forward strand.
GCGGTACAAATAGTAAAGCAGGAGAACCTCTACTGGCTGACACATTTTTGCCATGGTATAATGCAACGCCTGTCTTTTTTTCGTTTTTTATTATTTCCGACTATGACGGGCATAAATCTAGCTTTCCTCCGCTATGCAAACAACAGCCTGGACATGGACGCATTATCCTGTGCTCATGTGAGAAGAGCTGATTCATTCAACCAAACAAGAATTTTTGGCTCTCTTATGAAGTGTACGTGTATTATTCTATGGAAGTCTTGGACATGGAAGATGCAGTCTCCATGACAACGGCAGATACTGAGTAATGGGTATGTGGGAAGTTGTTACCTCCAGTTCATTTTCGTCAAAAATCTTTATCAAGTCGATGGGAATGAGCTCGGTGAATCCCTGTGAAACAGATATGAGAAACATGATGTCATTATAGCACGTTGGCATGCAAGTATTATGAATAATCTAACTTCTGTTACCACCTAGAGGCATTAGTTGAAATTACAGATAACTTTTGATTGTGCAAGGAATGTTATCACGTACTTCCAAAAAGGCGTTCATCTGTTTCTGCACCCTGTTCACAAACCGCCACTGAATCACCAGGCTGTGCAGAGCCAAAAGAAAAGACATTGTTAGTATAAGAAGCCACATGTAAGATTTTGCATACAGAGCAAAAGAGCAACTCACTCTATGTATTCTTTTTTGTTGTCATTGGTTACAACCATGTCTGATCCGCTTGGCTTCAAATCCACCTGATATGTCTATAAATATACATATATAAACATTTTTTATAAACATATATATATAAAAAAAAACATTGACTAAAAATATTACAATTAGATAAATGACTAAAATTAAATGAAATCTAAAATAAACACAGACATTTAGAAACATGATGGTGTTACCTGTCCAAAGTTGTCCTCATCAATGCAGAACCGCAAATCCAATTCTGTGGGGTCGTTTTCCAGAATCCACTTTAGAGAGTTGTAGTATTCACTGTCCTACATAGTATACATGAACATAAAACATGAGAAAATTATATATACTGCATATATTTATATTACTAACACTGTAATCAATGCCTCTAAACAACATTTTGTAAGAGTAATAACTATAAATTATACATAATTACATGCAACTAATCCTAAACCAAACCTAATCTAGCCCCAACCCTACAGTAAGTACATGTAGGCAATTAATATTACTCAGACCTTAAATGTATAATTAAACTGTAAAAAGATTTACACTTTATTTTAAGGTGACGTAGCTACATTGTAGTATTGAGTAAAATTAATTAACTACATGTACTTCTTGTAGAGTTACGGTCAGGGTTAGGTTTTATTGTTAGTTGCATGTAGTTATGCTTAATTTACTGTTATTATTAAAGCAAAAACATGTAGTAACGTGTAACTACTTCACCTTAAAATAAAGTGTTAGCCAACATTTCAATGACAAATCTTAATTATAAAGTTTTTGCATTGCGCTGCTATGGGTTCTCTCTTGAAATTGGTGTACATGTGTGTTAACGCACCACTGACTCCATATCAGTTAGGGTGATCTGTTTGCCCAGCATCATTTTATAGAACGGTCGAATAAAGAAACCTGAAAAACAAACAAAAACAACACATTTCTGTTTTCAACAGGGGAAAGAAACTACAAATCAAACTAAACCCACAACCAAAAGCTGATACCATGACTTTATCAAAAGTGAACAATAAAAAGAAAGAAAACATCGATAACTCTATTTTACAGTGGAATTGTTACATATGTTACATGTAGTTAATATAGTAATAACTAGTACAAATTAAGCTTAATTACATGCAACCCAAACCCAAATCCTAACCCTATAGGAAGTACATTTAGATACTTATTATTACTCCATACTTAAATGTATAATCACAGTGTAACAAAGACACCTTAAAATAAAGTGTAACCAAAACATCACATGAAAAAGCTTCTGATCGGCTCTTGAGGGTCCCCAGCTTACGTACCATCCAACAGCTTGCCGTGATACACAGCCATTCCAGCCACCCGACCAATGAACTTGAAGTACGAGAGGTGATCCTCATTGCACAGGCCGGAGTTAGGATTGATCTGAAGGGTGTAGTTATCTCTGCAGAAAGACAGATGGGAGACGTTAAACGCATGAATTGTGATGCCAGCTCTGCTGTTTCCCGTAATGAGTGTCAGTGGGAGAGATCTAACAAGATGACAGACCAGCTCTGTAAAAAGAGCAATAGCAGATAGATAGACAGATGTCCTGGTATATGGTAATACGATATATCATGTTATACTACAGGGCTGTTGAATGCTTGATTCTGATTGGTTGAGAACGTTCTAAGGTGTGCAATTATTTTCAGGGAAACGCACGGCTAAAGTAGTTCCAGGCAGGTTTGACCGCATTACAGTTCCATATCACTGCGCGTAGTTAACTGTAATAACGGAAAATAGGATCCAATTCATAACAAGAAAAAACATGCAGCCCCATGCGCTTGATCTGCAATTTTCGATGTCTAACTTCACAATCAAAGGACACATGCAGTTTAATTTTAATAAATAAAGTATATAGTCCTATAAATAGAAAATTAAACTGAATATATAAAATAAATTGATAGTCCTGCTGCACGGGTTTTCGTAATTATTCCAGATAATATAACAAATAAATAATTATTGATAGGCCTACTTATTAAAGGGCTTTGTGCGTTTAATTAGGTTATCTACTGTCAATTATAAAAAACAAGAACGAATTAAAACGAATTTAATTATTTAATTAATAAATAGCCTATAATAATATTGACGCACATGCTTTTCTGTCTCATTATTGCAACCTCTCTCTCTCTCTCTCTCTCTCTCTCATAACTGCATTAATAACTGCATAAAGCCGGGACACACTTACTAAGGCCAGTTATGAATGTAATTTGATACTTATGTTATGACTGATCAGTTCAGCGCGTTCAGTCTGTGTTCACAGTCGGTGTTTAAGACCTGCTGCAGTCGATGGAAACAGTCAGTCTTCGAATGTTTCAGCAAGTCGTAAGTGTGTCCCCATCATTAGTCTGCTATCAGTGGCTCAAACCTCCGTTCCCTTTCGAGAGGTCTCTCCTATTGCGTAAGTAGCTTACGCTATGGGAAAACTCCTTTTCTCGAGAATATTGAAGTCTTTATGTAAAACGCATTGCAGCTGCACAGCTGACAGCAATGAACGAAGGAGCTCGGTCATTGGCTGTGCTGCGGCAACTTGCTCGAACCAATGACGGTGCGACTCTGAATGCGCGACCAATTAGCGCGCTTCGCGCCCGCGCGCGTCAGAGCCCGCCAAGATGGGTGTGGCCAAGAGCTATATACTGGGCGCCCCGTCATGAGAGTTCTTTAGATTTAATCTCCTTCAGCGAACACCTTCTTCACTGGATCCTCCGGATTATGGAAGCTTCGCCGCCGTCGAAAAGCATACCAGCGGGATTGCTACGAGGACGTCGGCACCTTCAGCCGCCTTCGAACGCCATCCTACTGAGCCATCCGGCATGCTACACACGCAAGTATTTTACATCTGTTCGCCCCGCGACACTTGTAAAAGAGCAATTTTCTGAGGCGTTGTTTCAAATGCCTTCCTGCGCGTCGTGAAGAGACCTTCTCCCGGACGGGGATCGTCACATCATCTGCGCTCGCTGCCTGGGCCGGGACCACGCAGAAGCTGCTTTGACCAAGGGCGGATGCCCGGAATGTGATGACCTGGGTCTCTCCACACTACGGGCTCGCCTCGCCACTTTCGCCGTGAGCGAGCCCATCGCCGCCACCCCTCTGTTTGAGCCGCGCACTAAGAAAAAGCGCCGCTCACAGAGGCTTCCTGATCCTGAGCTCAGTGACGTCACGCCGAGCCAGTCTCCGCGTGCTTCACCGCCGCTCTTGCCTTCCCCACCGCCGGTTCAGTTCACCCAGCCGGACCCACACCCCTCTAGTAGAGCTGTGGGCCTTGTGACTTTCGGCGCGTCCGAGGACGACGGGGGAATGGATGACAGCTTGTCCATCGACGCTGCATCGGACGACTGGCCGGGGTCCACTCTCGACCCCGCCTCGTTGACGCTAGCTAGCACGAGCGGGGGCTCCACCATGGATACCGAGATTATCCGTGTCCTCTCTAAGGCCGTGGAGGACCTCGGGCTCGATTGGTCTTCTCCCGAAGAACCAACCCGGAGCCGACTGGATGAGTGGTTTCTGCAGGGGCGCCAGCAGGCCCCTCGGCAAAGGCCTTCTCCCTTCTTCCCGGAAGTTCACGACGAACTCACCAAGTCGTGGAAAGCCCCCCACTCTGCGCGCCTAAAGCCTTCTTTTTCTTCTCCGCTCTCCTCTGTGGACGGCGCGAAGGAAAGATGCTACGAGGGAACGCCGCCCCTCGAGGATGCCGTGGCCAATCATCTCTGCCCGCCCTCCACCACCGGATGGAAAGCCAAAGCTTCCCACCCCTCGAAGCCCTGCCGCACTACTTCTGCTCTCGCCGGTCGCGCCTACGCCGCCGCCGGCCAAGCTGCATCAGCGCTTCACTCAATGGCGGTACTTCAAGTGTTCCAAGCCAAGCTTCTCCGCTCTATGGACGAGTCTGGCCCCGAACCAGAAGCCTTTAGGGACCTACGCAGCGCAACTGATATAGCTCTGCGAGCCACGAAGGCCATCGCCCAGTCTATTGGCCATGCTATGGCTAATTTTACTGTTCTCGAGCACCATCTGTGGTTAACTCTGACTGAGATGAAGGACGCGGATAAGGCGCCATTTCTCGACGCGCCTATCTCCACCAGCGGGCTGTTTGGACCGGCGGTTAAGGGTTTCGCCGAACGCTTCACTGAGGCCCAGAACGCTTCACAAGCTATGCGTCATTTCCTGCCCAAGCGCTCCAGCTCATCGCAGAGCAGACAGAGACCGCCACAGCCGCAGCGAGCTAGAACAGCTCCCACCACCTCTCAGCCCGCGCCTCAGGCTGACGCTCGACGCCGCTCGCGCTCTCACAACCGCAAGCCGCCTTCTGAGCGACGGGGTCCTCGGCCCAAGATTGTGCTGAACCCTGAGCCTCGAAAGCTGTCCTAGCCACAAGAATGAGAAGAGAAGTGTCTCGCAAAAGCCGGACCACTCTCTCTGCAAAAGCTCAAACATTACCCAGTCCCCTTACAGGCGGCTGGATATGTCCATACAGCAGTCAATGGGCCAGTCACAGAGCTCGCTCACCTGCAAACAAACGCCGTTTTTACGGCGACGCACAGAAAACACAAAAAGAGTATTTTTCTGCCTGTGTCACTAAGGGTTCACATGTCCACAAAGTGTGCATTCCCAGATACTGTCAAAACAGTGCCAAATTCATTCCCAGCTCAGGCTGCGCTCCCCATGAATGTAGATCACGTGCCTACGGTCATGTACGCACCACTACACACAAGCACTGTTCACACAGTTATAAATTCATCCCCAGTAAAAGCGGGAAACATTATAAAAGTGACGCGTGTGCCTATCACTGTTTATGCACCCCCACTTATAAACACTGTCCTTACAGTGTCAAACACAACCCCAGCTCAGGCTGCGAGTTTTACAGACACAGCGCGCGCTGTTGTAATCACACACGCGCCCATTCACTCAGCGCGCGCCCGCGCCTCTGAGAGCTACGAGCTCAGGCGATTCGCTTGCCGGGTCCCTACGTCACAGCGGCCCGCCCCTAGCCTGTATTCAGCCCATATCTGTACACGCAGCGGCATGGGAAAACATTCCAGATATGCCGAAATGGGTATTGAATATAGTAAAGCACGGATACTCGCTCCAGTTCGCTCGCAGACCACCACGTTTTACGACTGTGGTCGAGACGAAAGTGAGAAAGGAGTGTTCACATGTTCTACGCACGAGGTGCGCAAACTAATAGAAAAGGGCGCTGTGGAAACTGTTTCCCCCTCTCTGAGCGAGGCAGGTTTTTACAGCCGCTATTTTCTCGTCCCGAAAAAGGATGGCGGTCTCCGCCCCATCCTAGATCTCAGACACCTGAACAAAGCACTAATGATTCGCTCGTTCAGAATGTTAACAACCAAGCATATCCTCGCGCAAGTACGCCCAGGAGATTGGTTTCTCTCAGTGGATCTGAAAGATGCTTACTTTCATATTCCAATAGCGCCTCATCACAGGCCGTTTCTGAGATTCGCTTTCGAGGGACAGTCATACCAGTACACAGTACTTCCGTTCGGCCAGTCCCTGGCTCCCCGTACATTCACGAAATGTATGGATGCAGCACTTTCCCCCTTAAGGCGAAGGGGAGTGCGACTACTGAATTATCTCGACGATTGGCTGGTTCTAGCTCAATCAGAAAGTCAGTTAATAACACACAGATCTTGGATTATCAGCCATTTAGAATGCCTGGGTCTAAGAATCAATTTTGCAAAAAGCATACTATCTCCCAGCCAGAGGATTTCTTTCCTGGGAATAGTTCTAGACTCGATGCAAATGACAGCGCGTCTCTCATCAGAGCGCGCGCTCACCATCCGGCGCCTTGCAACATCATTCAGGGCGGGCGCGCGCGCCCCCGTCAAGCAGTTTCAGAGGATGCTCGGTCTCATGGCCTCAGCATCGGCCGTACTCCAGCTAGGATTGTTGCATATGCGCCCTCTCCAACGCTGGCTCAAGAGCCGCGTCCCTACTCACGCGTGGCGTTCAGGCCACTTTTTAATCAGAGCGAACCACGGCTGTATAAAAGCCCTGACGCACTGGAAAGCCGCCGAATGGTACCAGTCAGGCGTGAGTCTGGGTGTGAACACAAGGGGAAAGATGATAACGACAGATGCCTCCAAAATAGGTTGGGGGGCCCTTTACGAGGGCAGGCCTGTCTCCGGCTTTTGGTCAAACCCGGAGAAGCGCCTACACATAAACTATCTGGAAATGAAAGCGGTCTCTTTGGCTCTCAGAGCCCTGCTCCCACATCTAAAAAACGAACACGTCCTGGTCCGAACGGACAACATGACGGTAGTGTCGTACATAAATCGCCAGGGTGGACTCAGGTCGAGCTCCATGCATTCAATGGCCAGGAGACTCATTTTATGGTCCCAGCACAACTTGCGCTCGCTGAGAGCAGCGCATGTGCCAGGCGCCCTGAACCAGGGGGCAGACATGCTATCCAGAGACAAGATTCTCCCAGGAGAATGGGATCTCAACCCGCTGACGATTCAGTGGTTATGGAAAACCTTTGGCAAAGTGGAGATCGACCTCTTCGCCTCCAAGGAGAACGCGCACTGCTCTCTTTTCTTCACGAAAAGCACGGACGCGCTCGCCCAGAGCTGGCCGAGCCGCCCCTTATATGCCTTTCCCCCGATCGCGATGCTGCCACAGGTCATCAGTCGGGTCAGAGAGGAGAAAAACGCAGTGCTGCTGATAGCCCCACTCTGGAAGAACCAAACATGGTTTCCAGATCTGATGCAAATGCAATCTACACCACGGCCGATTCCACTGAGGCCAGACCTCCTCAGTCAGGCCAGCGGGATGATATTTCATCCCCGCTCCGATCTGTGGGCCCTTCATGCATGGCCCCTCAACGGGTTCCCAGGAACCTCACGAGCGGAGCACTAAATACCATCGCTGAGGCGCGGGCGCCCTCCACGAGACGCTTATATGCCCAGAATGGAAAGTGTTCAGTGACTGGTGTAATGCCAAGGGCCTGAACCCTGAAACATGCGAGATTACGAACGTACTCGCTTTTCTACAAGGGCTTCTGGAGGCGGGCCGCACCCCCTCCACGCTCAAAGTATATGTGTACAGCGTCACACGACCCTGTAATGGAACGTCCATTGGGAAGAAACGACCTAATTATTCGTTTCCTAAGGGGCGCTAGGAGGATGAACCCTTCACGCCCCCCCTCAGTGCCGATCTGGGACCTAGCTACTGTCCTAGACGCTCTTAAAGGGCCCCCGTTCGAACCACTCCGAACCGTGCACCTTAAACAGCTCTCGCTCAAGACTGTGCTCTTGCTGGCACTCACCTCGGTCAAGAGAGTGGGCGACCTGCACGCGCTTTCGACAAGCGCTGCCTGCCTAGAATTCGGACCTAACGACTGCAGGGTCGTCCTTAGACCGAAACATGGGTATATTCCTAAAGTGCTCACCACTCCCTTCAGAGCACAGGTTATCTCCCTAACTGCGCTATCGTCTCAAGCAGACGAACACGACGCTAATCTACTCTGCCCCGTTAGGGCTCTCAGAGTGTATTTGGAGCGTTCTGCCCTATTCAGACAGACAGAACAACTGTTTGTATGCTTTGGCGGCCGTACGAAAGGTTCCGCCGTTTCAAAGCAGAGAATCTCTCAGTGGATAGTTGAAGCTATAGTGCTGGCTTATGAAGCTAAGGGGCTTCAATGCCCCTGGGGAGTCAAAGCACACTCCACCAGGAGTGTGGCTTTTTCCTGGGCATGGTCGAGCGGGATACCGATCGAGGATATTTGTGCGGCGGCAGGCTGGGCCTCACCGTCCACATTTATCAGGTTCTACAACCTACAGGTCCCGACATTGCATTCCAATGTACTATCAGCATGATGCTAGTTGAACTACGAGTTCGTATCTAGATTATGTATGTGCTTGTGTCACACTGAGCGCCTTCTAGCCGCTCTGTATTTTTTCCCACATATAAAGCTCGCCTCTGCCGGCTAGTTGGATGATAACTTTGCTTTTCAGCTCAGGCACCTGCCTCTGGCTATCATAAGCCGAAGTTCAGCACGCACAGCGTTTTGCATGGTGTTCCCATAACGTAAGATTGTCCCCCAGAATATTGTTATCGAATACTTCAAAATACCATGAATAGTTATTTATTACAAATTATTTTGATTTGTTTGAATGCATTAAGAATTATTTTAACATCAACTGTTTAAAATGCACTGCTGTATGCTGCGTCGCACTGATGTAAACAAGCCCAACGGATGAGAAGCGCATGGCGGAACGAGTGAATGAGACGCACTGAATAAAAAAGCACATTTACTCTCAGACAGCAGATGGCGCTGATGGAACAGCAGACATGCATTTGTTTTCACGCAGCTGCGCTACTTTCTGTTTCTGAACAGTATTTAAATGTTTTAAACAGCCATTCAGATTTTTGTATTCACAATGGTGTTCATTGCACCACTTAATACTTAAATACTTTAATAGGCTATTTATTTTTTTAAAACTTAAACGTTTTTACATTTTAATCTGGAGTAGGCTACAACATGCCCTAGATATTGTTTGAAAATGTTTTGATTCTTTATTGTTAACAACGTTAAATAATGAGACCTTATTGTAAAGTGTCACCTATTGTTCTTTACAATTCTTTAGCACTTTAATCTGTAAACGTTTTACATTTATACTATTTGTTTACTTTTTGGTATTGCTTTATTGCATTTAAATGTTCAGTTCTTTTTGTTATAAGGAAAAAAGTTTTTAAACCTGTTATAGAATGACAACTTTTTTTTGCAACTTATTTTAATATAGTGATAATACCGAATAATGTGATAAAAGCTTCAGCAATTATCGCAACATAAAAATTTGATACCGTCACATGCTTAATAAAGTCAGACAGATGGACAGACAAGCGATAGATAGATAGATAGATAGATAGATAGATAGATAGATAGATAGATAGAATTTGCCAATGTAGTGCAAACTTGACAACACAAAACTGTAGTGCACAAACACATGGGATACTTACGTGGCTGAGTACTCAAACAACCCATAATAAGGGTTAAACATCTCCTTGGAGAGCAGGAAGAACCATTCTCTGGCCACGCCCCCATAGTCCAGGCCTTTCTCCGATTCAAACTCGATCCACAGACGGGCCTTCAGGCTGTCGGGTCTTTTCAGGGACATGATCCGTCTGTATGACTCCTCGAAGATGTTATTCCTGTGCAGCTTCATCTCAAAACGGTTCGGTATATCTGCCTGCAGGAGAGAACGCCAAAACAAAACAGAAAATTATATCCTGGAATTCAGGATTGAAAATAAAATAATAAATTAAAGCTCACTGTTGGTTTGCTAACAGCTTTGAGCATCACACTAACATCTCAAATATTAATGCCTGAAAAAAACGCTGTTTCAGTCGTGTGAAGAACAATTTAACACCCAATAGAAAAAAAAAAACCCTCTTCACTCCTTGACAAGGATTTCACACAGAATAAATTAGAGTGTCTAGGAATACAGTTTGTGACAGGAAAGAGCTTACAGCAATGTCTCTGAAAACGCTTCGTTTCTTACCGGTTTCTTTAGCTTCTTTCTGAAGTAGTCATACTTCTGCTTGAACTCTCTAGAATACGGCACCGCCTAAGAGAAGACAAGCAAATAAATAATCAAATACATACGTTTAATATCAGTGTAACAACATATATCACTGGACGAGCTAGAAACCAAACATGAGTTTGGAACAGAAATTATGCTTTCAAAGAACATTTGATCAGTATATTTCGATGAATCGCACAACATATGTCAAGAACAGAATCTGGACAAGTCACATTTCATATCACAATGAAAAATAAATATATATATATATATTTTCTTATTTCCTTTTATATTATTAATAACAATTATTATTATTATTTAACTGTAGAGTAATCCAAATTTGTATTTGTTGGAATGCCTCTAATTAAATATGATTTATATATAAAATGCAAGGACAATTGCAATTGACAATATTGCAGTAATGAGTCACCTAGACAAAATATTTAATAATCATTGATATGTATTATTTAATAACCTGAATATATGCAAATAAAAATATATTAATATATATACAAATTATACACACACACAAATACGTGTGTGTGTGTGTGTGTAATTCTTTTCTCTCTCTTTCCACTTGGGACAAAACCCAATTGCAACAACAAAAAAAGTAGTGCTAGAGGAAAACAGAAACATAAACAAGACAAAAATTGTGACAGAGAATAACAGCACACTCACAGGTCCAGTTATGGCAGGACTCTGGAGGCGAGGGTCTTCCCACTGTGTTTTTTTGGTGTCTGAGGGGGAGAAGTGGAACTTCATTAGCTCACTTCCCCATTTTCAGTGGTGTTTGATACAGATTATATTTCACTACACTACACCCCACCACTGGACAATGCAAACACTAGAGGTCGTTTGTGAATGCGTATAGCTGACAAACAGAACAGGTGTGTATCGACCGGAGCAGCAGATTCAGCAGTGGTTGAACACACCTGTGTTTGTGGAGTGCGACGGGCACTGAAGGCATGTCCGAGTTTATTGATGCATGAGTAAAATGATCTCACAACTTGTGTTACCTTAAACATCTAAATAATTATTGATCACACAGCACAGAATAAAGAAACAAAATAACAAATAGAAACTTGAGCATATCTGTGACTGAAAACTGCTTTACTGTGTGCGTATAACTGAAGGCAGGTGGGATTATCATTGTTCTCAACAGTAGATGGCAAAATACGCTGCACTCCAAACAAAGTACATAGTGATGTATAGATGTACAGATATTTTGAAAAAAAAATCTATCTACATAATATATATTTCTATTTAAAATAAATGCTGTTCTTTTGAACTTTCTATTAATAAAAGAATCCTGAAAAATATATCACAGTTTCCACACAAATATTAAGCAACACATCTGTTTTTTAATAATGATAATAATAAAAAAGGTTTCTTCAGCATATTAGAATGATTTCTGAAGGATCGTGTGACACTAAATACTGGAGTAATGATGCTGAAAATTCAGATTTGACATCACAGGAATAAATTACATTTTAAAACATCAAAAAAAGAGCATTTCAAATTGTAATAATATTTCACATTATTAATTTCACAATATTACTGTTTCTACTGTATTTTTGATCAAATAAAATTTAAAAATGAACACATTTAAAAAAAAAAATCAAACTGATGTCTTTAAGTATTTATAATTTGTCTTTTTTCAACTTTTAAATCATTTTGAATACTGGTTTCTGCCAAATGCATAAATCCTTCTAAAAGAGAGTGTGTGTGTGTATGTGTGTGTATATATATATATATATATATATATATATATATATATATATATATATATATATATATATAATATAAATTTTAAAATATATATATTTTATATATATATATATATATATATATATATATATATATATATATATATATATATATATATATATATATATATATATATATATATTTTATGCAAAAGTTAACATTCTGAAATAGGTTTTCCAAAACAAAACAAAAATCTGTGGACCCTTGCAAGCCCCTGGACCTCAATTTAACCCCGCCCCCCCTGATCCAGATTTGTCTTCTTATTTTATCAACAAATGAGTGTCCTTACTGTGGTCAATGTAAAAGGTTCTTCCGTCTGCATGCACTCGTTCCTCCCACCCAGGCTGTGGAGATTCAGAGAGAGAATGAAAGATGTTAAAATAATCCAGATGAGACAACCAGGCCTGATAAACCACTCATTCACCAACACAATAACTGTAACAGATAATGTGATGGGAGAAAGGAACAGAAAGATATGAAGATTCCTCAGTTCAGTGTGGGAGAGCTTCCACGACAGGGTTCCACTGGCATGCAGAAGAGAGTTTGTTACACACTTTCGCTCTGACAAACACACACTCGCATTAACATACTACCCCTCTTTTGAGAGCGGAGACCCCGAGACCTGCAAACCCACGTCAATACCAACATCACGGGCAACTGCCAGGCCTGACAAAAATCACAGCCAGGGAGACACATCCAACAAGTCATAACCCACAACATCAAGGGAAGCTGTTTGACGACCCACACACGGGATCCGGAGAGGGGACAAGACCTTCGTTCACGACTGAGAGGCTGTGAGCCAGCACTGACGACAGGCGCGACACCATGGCTCTCGTGCTGAACAGGCATCAACCAAAATTGGTATTGAATGAAGCACAGGATGGATGGATGGATGGATGGATGGATGAATGTGATGGATGGATGCACGTGATGAATGGAAGGATATGGATGGATACACGCGCTGGATGGATATGGATGCATGTACGCGATGGATGGATATGGATGTATGCACGCGATGGATGGATGGGTGGATATGGATTGAACCACGCGATGGATGAATATGGGTTGAACCACGCGATGGATGGATGGATGGATGGATGCGATGGATGGATGCATGCGATGGATGGATATACAAGACGGATTTATGGATGGATGCATGCAATGGATGCACACAATGGACGGATAGATGGATGGATGCAGGTGATGGATGCACATGATGGATGGATGCACATGGATGTATTGATGGATGGATAGATGGATGGAGGGTCAATATACCCAGAAAGAGATGCGTGCAGAGAGAAATATAAAGAGAAAGATGGAGAAAAACAGCACACAGGAGAAATGACAGAGACAGATGAACAGAGACAAATAGAAAACGGACAAATAGAGCTTAATAGAAGGGTTCTGGAAGTAAAACTTCCTTTGAAAATCTAAAGGTTATGGTTAGTAAGTTTAGCAACAATGTCTTTTTCAAAACACCAACTACGAGTTCTGGAATTGAGTGAATGTGGCTTTTACATTAGCATATACCATCAGTGCAATTGAAAGCAATGGTTCTTATCTGGTGGGTCGCAAACCAAAAACCTGTATTTTGTTTCAAATTCATTTACCACTTATTCAATATTTGGCCCAGTTTTTCAATCCATGTGTAAGATAAATCAGACTTTTCCTGCAGTTTCTGCATTTACAAACCAGTAAATTTTCCTATTCAGACAATTTCATTTCAATAATTTTGCATACTGTTTGACCTACGCAGGTAAATAAAAATTAAAATAAAAGTAAAGTAAATATGCTGTGTTAATTTATTGGTACCAGTTAATGTGATTGATTAATTAATTAATTAATGTATTAACCTTTGTCTTTTTCATTATTATCAAATATTTTTTGACTCTGAAACACATTTTGATTTATCTTGTTGGTTTGGTTCAAGGCATAAAACGTATTGAAACATATTCTGAAAAAATACTTCTGAAACCAAGGCCGCTAAAAAGTGGGCAGTCAAAATATTGAGCTCTATAGAGTGGAAGGACTGATAAAACAGACAACAACAAAAAAATATCAGAACAAGAAAAGCAAACACTAACAAAGAAGACTGACAGAAAGAGTGAAAGAGGGAATAAAACAAAAGGGGAAAATAGGCACAGTCATCCATGCCAGCAATGATAAGAAGGGGTGGAGAGGTCGGTGGGCAGGCAGGTAAACACGCAGGCAGAGAGAGGACCGACCTCCTCTGGAAGATTCTGCCACAAACAGCATCACGTTCCCCCACGCCACCGAAAGACCAGAGAGAAATCACACACACACACACACACACCACCAGCTTGTGAGACAGCAGCACTACAGTAAATGCAGAGGGTATCATTTAGATAGCGTTTAAAAAAGAAGAAAAATCATAACGAAATGTGTTAATATATCAGTGTTGTTAATGTTAACTAAAACTAAAAACATTGTTTTTGTTAACTGAAAGCTGAAATAAAATAAAAACAAATATTAGATAACCTTAAACGAAAACTAGTGATGTTGCTTTGGCAATTAACTGAAAGAAGTTTTGGTTGAAGTACTAAATTTACTAAAAACAAATTAATAAAAAAAAAAATTTAATTAGTACTATAATAGTATATAAATAATACTAAAATAACTGATGGACAAAGGTGTAAATAACAGTATATTTTACATATTTGATATGATATTTGATATAAAAATCAATGTTTTGAAGCCACAACAATGCATATTTTTGCATATTGTTCATTTTTTTTAACATGCATATGGAAATTTCAATATTACATGAAATCATGCATGAAAATAGATGTTTGTTAGATTAGTTCCTGGCACGTATTCCCACTGAAAAGCTGAGAAGAGAAGGTGTGATAACCAAACATCAGCATCTAAGTGTTTCAAAGGTAAAAAAAAAAAAAAAAAAAATCACTTTCTTCAAAATCTTATTATGCAAGATGCATATTGCACCAACTCTTTCTTGCTTAACGAAAGATGTGTCAAGACAAATTGTTCTCATCACGCATAAAAAAAGAAAGTGCTCACTAGTGATAATTTTGTTCTACAAAATCACCAGGGACGCATTATTTCCAGGGTTCAAAATTAATTTCAACTTTTTTTTTTACATACATTTATAAATATAAACATTACTTTAAATAAAAATATATATTTTTGTCTTCTCATCAACAGGATTATTTATTATTTAGAATATTTAAGAGACTATTTAGAATGTTTTATTTTTTGCATATTTCTTGTGCTGAGCCAGACTCTGTGGTGAAATAAGACTTGTCGTAAAAACAAGCAGTACGAAACTTAATTTTGCCTCTCATATTTCCCTTTTTATCCACCTAATTTGAGAAACATTTCACGTATGTTGCCAAAAGGGCTGCGTTTACACTGGCACAAAAAATATATTTTTTTACTCACATCTGACATAGATCGGGAATTTGTTGCACATGTGTAAACACATAAATCCACGCAAGATCAGATTTTTTCGCATCCGATCTAAACTACTACCAAATGTGGTTTCAAATCAGATACATATCCAATATCTGGAAATATGACCTGCATCTAAACACGTATATCCGATTCCCCTTTTAATTCCAAGCCAACACAAGGCGAGGGTGACATGTTTGGCCACAACGATAGCTTGTTAATGTTGTATTCTGAAGCAGACGTGTCTGTATGTGCTTGCACTAATACTCAGCTTTTTTTCCCCTTTATAGTTAAGAGAATAGAAAGCAATGAGGTGCAAAAACGAGCAAAAGAAAAACCAGCAAAACGAGCCGGCGGGTTCGTCGACCCCAGATGGTTAATGTAAATAAAGATATCAGATACCAGTCTAGCATGTCTAATGTGAATGTAAACAGGCAGGACAAAAAAATAAATAAATATCGGATATGGTCAAAAGATCCGATCTGTGCATTAAAGACTTGTGCAATTGTGAGTTGTATTATGTTGCAGTTCCTTATAAAGTTACCATCCAACTGGTGAGCATTGCATTGCAAAGGCAATTTTGGCACTTATCGAAGCCAGACTTTAGGGATGTTCTTAGACAAGTTGCATTATAGGTAAACAAAAAAGAAATGATCTCACATGAGCTAATCCGCTGTCAGATTTTTGTAGCATTGTTCTGTGCATCAGTGTTAAATAACTAGGCTTGAGAATGTAGTTTAATAACAAAGGAATCCATGAAACACCACACCCAAATTCCTGTTGTGTCATTTGTTGCAGCCGTTATGTCAGACTAAATCCTATTTTTCGCTTTGCGGATTGAATTAGTTTCACGATTCTTGTGTGATATGGCTGTTGGTTTCATGATCGTGCATTGCCGTGTCACAAACAAGGACACATGTCAGGCGAGACTGTTGAAAGAGCTCGGGATTGTGGGTAATACTGCTCAACGTCACTCCTTTTATACTCACAGGAAGTGGGCCGAGGTCACCAGGGTCTAGGGATGCTTTTGTCCTCATGTGAACGGGATACTTTAAGCGTGGATCTTCCTGAAAAGAGAGAAAGAGAAAAGAGAGAGAGAGAGGTTGACACATGCTCAGATTTTCCCAGAAGATTTTATCCTCATTTAGCAGTAAATTGCATTCACTGTCTGCTGCCAAAATGCAGTTCTTCAGACAATAAGTCATTTTGGAATGATTGTGGGGTTTTTTCATGTCTCCATGGGGAGATTATTATGTAGTAATTACACATAGACCTAGTGAAATTTAAGTCTTCTCGTGGACATTTTAAAACCACTAGCAGAATTGAATAAAGACATTCTTTGTAAATCACCACGTACTATTTTAAACAATTGTGAACATAAAAAACAGGTTTAAAATGAAAACAAATTGATTTTCTCTTCCAGGCATTAAGTCTTTCTAATAACAAAGAACCTCCATAGAGGATGCAATACATCTGACACAGAAATGGACAAAGGTGAGTCTGTGCTGGGGGAAATTAGGGCACTGGAGAAAAGCTGCAGTTCCTCTGCCAGTCACCAGGTGGCACAGTGATTCTGAGTGGATCATGCATGCATCACCCAGGGCCTCTCTCCAGATACTGTGGGGCACTGAAGTGTGCGATTGTGAGCAAAACTGTGCGTGTGTGTGTGTGTGTGTGTGTGTGTGCAAGTCTGTTTCCCAAATGCCTTTCATGCATCTTAACGCAGGCTAACAAAAAACAAAAACCCCAGATCAGATCTAAATTTTAAACATTTGATGAAACAGCAACCACTAAATATAATAATAACAAACTAATAATAATAACTTGGCTGTTTGTATTAAGGACTGATTATTGACATACTATTACAGTTTTTATATTTTGAATTAGATTTTATTTTCTGTTTTTATTTCAATTTTATTTTTTTAAAATTATCATAGTTGTTTCTGTCATTTTTATTAGTTCTTTTTAGAATGTCTATATAGGTACTATGTTTTAGTTTATTTAGTTTAAGTTTTACTAGTATTTTAACTTAAACTAAATAAAATAATCATTAAAAAAAAACTTATTTTAGCTAGTTGCAGGCAACATCTCATTTTTGTTAAAGTAATGAAAACGTTTTTTTTTTTTTTTAAATGGTTTTAATTTACAAAAATAACCCAGATGGAAGACTAATGTTTTGCAAATTATACACATTAAGTAATAAAAGTACAATAATATGACTTAATTCTCAAAATATTTTGATTTTAATCTCAAAATGCTAGAATTTATTTATTTTACAGAATTTTTTTTTATTTTTATTTTTTTTTACATTGCGGTTCAGGGCTTCCGTAGTATGATAATATGACTCATTAAAATAATATTCATGATTCATTATGCATGGATAATAACAACAACAGCAACAATAATATAATTAATATAATAAAATATAACAAAATATAATTATTATTAAATTATATACATGAAGTAATGAAAGTATAGTAATGATATAATAAGAATAATGAATAAAATAATATTCATTATGCATGCATAACAGCAACAATAATATAATAATAATTATTATTATTATTAATAAACTATTTTAAGCTCAAAACACTGCAGCTGCAAGCAGACAATGCAGGTGGATACAGTCATGAGTCAAGCTACAGGTCAAACTGCTGATGGTATTTGTATCGTAGTAAACAAATGCTTAGTGATGTTATATAAATAGCATAGAGCAGAGTTACGTCAGCAAATGAAACTAGCTCTGTTCCAAAACCTAAAGAGCTGTTGTGCTCCAGCAACAAACGTGCAAAATATAGTGCACTTATGACTACAACAGAGTTTGCAATTTCCGTGCTACTAAAATAACAGCGTGATACTAGGAATAAAAATAAATAGCACACAAATATTGTGTAGAACAGAACATTTTAATTAGCTTTTTTTTGGAAATATTTATAGCCAACATTTAATCTCTCTTCACTCATGGCCAGCTTGCATTTGTTTACTCAGAGCTCATCACAATGCATTCTAGGATTGCCCTTACCGTGAAGAAAACAGTGACTGCGTCCAAAATCGCATACTTCCCTACTATATAGTAAGCAAAAAAAAGTATGTGACAAAAGAATTAGGTCCAAATTCACAGTACTCATTAAAGAGTAGACAAAGTACCCGAATGACCTCCCACTTCTGGTGAGATTCTGAAGTGTATACACGACCGACACTTTACTATCCCATAAGGCCACAAGAGAGGATTTGTGAATGGCCGTGAAGCGACGCAACTGACGCTGGAATGTTATATGACAGTGACAACATGATGAATGAGAATTACATTCATACTACATACACTCATACTATATACACAGTAGAACATACTTTTTTAGCGCACGCCAAATAAGTACTTTTTCAAAATAAGTACACACTCAAGAGAGCATGCGATTTCGGACGCAGCCACTAACTAGCAACATATTTTGTGAGTGATTGTCTTACCCATGTAGTGTTTCTGCTGTTGTGGTCAATGAAGAAAGGCCGTCCGTTGGGCGCTATTCTCATTTCCCATCCAGGGGGCAGGAAGCTCTGGTTTGCTTTATGCTGGGATTTAGGTGAGCTGTAGGGAGAAGGCTGGGGGGACTGAGGGTTGGAAAATGTGTCCTTTACGGCTCGCCGTATCTGGGCGTTATTGGCTCCCTGCAACAGGAAACAGAGTCAACGTTTATCAGACTCGTTATTTAGGTTTTACAGCTTTTTTGTGTAACTAATTCAATTTTTTTTTGTGCAAGAAAGACTTAGAATGTCATAAAATGTAAAAGACTTGGAAAATGCATAACGTGTTAATGAGACGGCACGCTGTTATTTAATCCTGCTAAAATTTTAATTAGCGCACAACTCAAGAGGATTTCACCTCTTCTTTTCTCTTCCTCTCACTTTTTTTTCCCACAAAACAAATGTTTCCCTTTCAACTCTTTAATTAAAAGATATTTAAACACAAAAACATATTTCTTTCTGTAAACTTTCAAACCTTTGTGAAATGTTTACCCAATATTCCACAGATCTTCTGACTTCAGATGTGGAAAATTGACCACCTGTCATGTGATTAGTCCTACTTACTTATCTGACGAATGAATTCTGGGTATTCTTTCGTTCTAAAAGCTAAACTAGCAAAGGAAACAAGAAGAGAACAAGCAATATGACTGTGTTCCATAAGTGTTCATAACTCTAGAACATGAACTACAATGAATCATTAAAATGGAATGTTCTTTTTCAAAAGCTTATCACTTTACTGAAACTTCTATATTCTTCGTCACAGACATCTAGTAAAAAATTCTACAGCATATATTTATTATGTAATATATACACATATCATATAACATATAATATATCTATATTATGTAACAGCTAAAATATATTGTTGTATATTATCATAAAACAAGCCAGAAAGTCAGAAAGAAGCACAGGGATTTTAATCACTTCCACAGCAGGCAGCCCCATGCCTTTTTTGTTAGCTACCATGTATTTTGCACGGAAGTGTGTGGCTGTAATTAGCAATAATTGCTATGAGAGCAAACATAAGACACTTATTCTCCCCATCCCCAACATCTGCAGATTAGCTACAAGAGCTATTGTTTATTCCATTAGCAAAGTCATTCTTCACAGCGGAGACCATTAGATCTGGCTGAGGCCCATCTTGACAGATAAAATTGTTTTCAATTTTCAATGGAAAATTCTGGATTAAATTACCAATTACAGTATAAGTGGTCTATTGGGGTGGATTCATATTTTTGGATTCAGTTTGTAAGAAGCATCAAAAAGAATTAATTTTGTAATTTATAAAAAAGATTATAATATAATATGATTTATTATTTTATATATTATATTAGAATTATAGCATTATAGCATTATATATATATATAATATTTTTAAAAATATAATTTTATATTAAAAAAATATAAAAAAAACTATTTTTATTTATAATAATATTATTTATTTTTTATGCTTTTTAAAAAATAAGTAATCAAAATTGTTTCCAGTGGTAATCAGCAACAGGCCACATATACTGCTGATAGAGATCAAGCTGAATTTTAATATAATTTAATATTTTTTTTCATAATATGTAAAACAAATATTACATTAAAAGTATGGCCTAGTACAGCACAAGACTTTTTCAGGATCAATAGAATTACTTATTTAAAGCTATTCCCACTAACATGAATAATGTTTTATGGCTATACTTGCTAATATAACAAAAAATATAGCCATATATATATATATATACACATACATACATACATACATACATACACACACACACATATATATACACATACACACACACACACACACACACACACACACACATATATATATCAGAACAATGGACTATACAAACAAAATAAGCAGCAGGTTTAAGGTCAGACATGGATTTAGAGCAAAAGAACAGAAGGAAACTATGAAGTCATGGCTGTTTGAGAGATTAATCTTCTTTTTGGCAATGGTGACACTTTGGCGAGTTTCACGATAAGCAAACGGACAGCTGCCCCTACCCGTAGTTTCAGGTAGCGTCAACTGATACGAATTCACAAAGCGGGGGTAGAAAACAGCCCTGTTCCCTCCACACACACGTAAATGGTGAGGAGTATATTAAAACTTGATACAAACAACAGCTGCTCAATTCAACTTTGTGATTAATCACGAATAAGGAAAACTCCTGAATGCCTGTGGCAAGATTAAAAATACATCCCAAGATGTTTTACTCTTTATTCAAAGCCTTCAAAGAATTTTTGCAGTTTCTGGGGAGCATTAGTAAATTAATAAAAATGCAAAGTTGCCATTCTGACAGTAAATACTACAATAAATCCTCTCATCATGTGTGAAATAGACAGTATATGTGTGTGTGAATCGCATGTGTCCCTATTTGAAGGAAAACAAGTGCGTAGTAGTCACTATGCAATATACATCAGAATTCAGCAACTGACCAATCAGAAACAAGTATTCTAACGAGATGTCATAATGTACAAAAATTAGGGATGCACCGAAATTTTGGCTACCAAAAATATTTTCGGTTTCAGGTCAAAATGGTTTTGGAGGGCTGAAACATGAACACAATGGCCAATCAGAGACATATATGTTATAGTTTATTGTCATTTAAATATATTTTATATTGTATTTTAGAATAGAGTAGAAACAAATCTGTTATTAAAAAGTTGATAAAAACAGCCTTATGCCAACAACTCAGTTTGAGCTATTTGAGTATTGATTATTAAATAAGTTAAATATATACAGTTTATAATAAATTACATTTAAAATATATTCATTGATTATTAATTTATTTTCGGTTTTCGGCCAAGTGCATCCTGAATTTTCGTTTTCAGTTTCAGACCAGATTTTTCATTTCGGCGCATCCCTAAGGAAAATATAATTGAATATCTATATCTGGGTAGTAGATGACATTAACTTCACCTAAGGTACCCAACTACCCTTTAATCTGCATTAGCATTTTCAAGAAAGTATGGCTGTTTGGACTTAGCATTAAGGTTACCTTAGCATTTAGTCTCAGAAACATTTAATAAAACAAACAAATAACAAAAAAGGGTTTGCTGGCAGCTGTAAGAGAACAAGATGATGACTGATAATGGCACTAAGCTAAATAACGGGATTATTCTTTTTTTCCTTTACAGTAAATCGAAATAAATTAAATTACCCTGAATTGAAAGGTCTGGAGCAAATGGGTAGAGAAATTGTCTCTAGACTGAATTTGCTTTCGGGACATCAGACTTTGGCAGTGTGCAAAGAACGTAATTCTGATTTCCTATCTCGACCAACTGTGAATGGACATTGTGATTATATTACACTGCACAGTCGCAATGGAAATAAAACAGGTGTGTAACCCAAGTTCAACATTAACACTTGTCTAGCACCAAATGTAATAAAAATATTGGCAATCAACTGCACAAAATGATAATCTGAATCTCAATTGTGCCAGTGACATGATTTAAAGATGCACAAACACTAGAAAACATCTGTCGAGACTCGAGCTTTGTGCAAACAACTTTTACCTCAGAAGTTTATCTAGAAGGAATCTTTTTTTTTTCTTCAGAACTCCATGTCAACACATATAATAAACATTCCTCACATTAGGCCACCAAAGTGATTAAATGAGGGGCAAAATTACAGTGTGCATGAAACAAATGAAACAAACACAATGACCTGCACTGTTTGTCGCTAATTTGCAAGGAAAAGCAAAGCAAAATATGGCAAGTACAAATGTAAAAAAAAGAGAAATATTTAATGAGAAATTTTAGAAAGAATTTTAGAAAGAAATTAATATTTTGTATTCAGCCAGGATGCATAAAATTAATCAAAAGGGACAGAAGCAACATTACCTTTAAAATATATTAAAATAGAAAACAATGTTTGTATGTATGTTTGATCAAACAAACGCAGCCTTTGTGAGCATAAGAGACTTCTTTCAAAAACATTTAAAAATCTTACCGACGTTTGTGTAACACTTGACAGAAAATTTGTATAAAAACATTGGTTAAGAACACCAAAGACTGTTTGAGGTGAATCAAACATAAGCTAGATGGACTGGAGCTTGGAGGAGGGGAAAGTGAGAAGGAAGTGAGGGGTGGAACAGGGGGACTGACGGATGTTCTCACCTCTACTGGGGAAGAGAGAGTGACGGTGGGGGAACTGAGGCTACGGGGTCTGCGCACTTGTGGTTCGATTAGATGGTTGCTGGAGGAGGAAGGGGTGGAAGCGGGGGGTGTGGCTGCTGTAGCGCCCCCTGCTGCCGCAGCTGAGGTACTGGCTCCATCTTCAGTGTGCTGTTGGGCAAAGAAAAGGGTTAGCTAGCTAGCCACCACAAGGTCCGGTATATGGGCTAATGAGCCTGACTAGAGTGCATTCAAAGTTTACAAAGGTCCAGAATGGAGAGCAAGGTCTAAAATAATATAATAGGAAATGAAGGCTAATTAAGCTGATGAAAATGATCAATAACTGTAAGGTTTAATTTTATTATGAGGACAAACGTGATCTGTCAGGCTTATAAATGACTGGAATAGTTTAAGGAAGTTAAAAGATTGTAGAGCAGTTAAAGAGGACCTATTATGCTTTTTTTACATTTTAAACTTTCTATAGTGTGTAATGTTGCTGTTTGAGCATGGAAAATGTTTACAAAGTTACAAAGCCCATTCTAAAGGGAGATATTGTCCATATCAGTAAGCACTTTCAGAACTCCCTGAAACGTCTCGATTGTAGTCTTGAGTTTTCTTCCAGAAATGCACACTTCACAATAATTCCTCATTTAAATAATTCCTGCCTAAGACATATGCAGAATAAAAGGGATTAGGCCTGGTTGATCTCCGTTAGTAGTGTGTTGAAACTTGTGGTTATAGTCATATCCGAAACACGCTCGAAACGGTTGACCAATCACAACACGTTCGTCCAGCCGACCAATCAGAGCACACGGCTCTTTTTAGAAGGAGGGGGTCCATAGAGACAGGAACTAAACAGAGTGTTACTGACAGACTGTGAAGAGAGGTGCAGCATCAATGTAAAACATGTGAAAAATAATGTGTATGAAACATTCAAGCATGAAAATCTATTCTAGTAGACCCCAAAAACAAAAATCAAGACAAGGGCATAATAGGTCCTCTTTAAATAAACCATTTTACCTGTTCTGTTAGAAAATGGAGAGCATCCTACAAAGGATGAAAAATTAGTTTACTAGGACAAGGAAGAGGATGATAAGATATAGATCAAGAGGGACCAGAACAGCAATAAATAGATCAAGGGAACACACAACGCTTGCCAGAACAAACAACATCCAGACATTGTGAAGGGACGAGTACAAAATAACATGGATGCAAACAGATAAAGGCAGAACAATAAAAAATGATGAGACTGATGCAGTAAAACAAAGATGGGTCATAAAGAAGGAACGTATAAAAGTCACTCAGATTTGACAGTGGATGATGCTGGAAAACACCTGATGAAGAATAGACCTCAACTAGCTTTAACTAGGCTACGCTAGATTGCGTACCTGCAGAATGGGCCGTGTCCACGTGGTGCTACGGTTGTTATGGTTGACATAGTACATTCGTCCTTTGGGGTCCTTGCGTTCCTCCCAGCCTGGCGGAAGGCCTGGTGTGGTCAGGGCATAGGAGGCTGATGGAGACTGAACAAAGTGAAAAGAAAAAATGATCTATGTACAAAATCTATTTAGATTCATTCATTGTAACAGGACTGACAGTGATATCATGGTCATATTTGTATGAGAAGCCTTGTGAACTGATATGACATTTAATATGTTGAGTGTGGGGATACTGCCAGAATACTAACACATTTTCACAGACACAAATGTAGATGTAAACACACAAGAACACACTCTGTTCTAGGTGACATGACTTTTAAGAACACATTTTAAATGTATCCGATAAATATGTCTGGATGACTTTACATTTATGGTGAAGATGGACAAGTTGAGGTGTACATTAAACCCTTACAATCTCTAATTTTATGGTCACATGCTAAAAAAACTGGTATAAAACAATAAAAGAAAATTTGTTTTTGAAATGTGCCACCTTTAAAATAGAGCTCCTATAGTAAAAAAACAATTGTTTAAATTAATTTAAAGAAACGATTAATTTATAAATATAAATAAAATTAATATATGTAATAATAAATGTAATTATATTAATTTTAATTAATAATAATAATAATAATAATAACAACCATCTCATTATAAATTAAAATAAATTAAATACAAAAATATATAAAATGTTAATATGATCAAATATATTTTAAAAAGAAGGGGAAGAACCAAGAAGACAGGAGAACACAAATGTACAACATGTGGACATTACCATGGTGTCCTCAACGCCTGTGACCGTTTGTGCTCTTGTTCGTCGGGTCTGGGAGCTCTGCTGGACAATAACAGCTGCTTTTAGATGGGGCAACTGCCCAGTTTTGGGCCAGTGGGAGAGGGGAAATCAGGGCAAATGGAAGGACAGGGTCAGCCAGAAAGTGTAACGGTGAGAAGGGGAGGGGGTGATTTCAGGGTGGTTTTGGTTATTTTAGGTAATTTTTGACAGCTGAAGGGGGTGATTTTGTGAGAGGTGCCCTGCAGTGTGACGTAAAGATACAACAACCCCAAAAAAGTGGAATAACAAACGGGATGTGATTAGATGAACCTCAGGGAGTGGGTTTAATATGAAATCACTGTTGAATAATTCAATTTGAGAAAACATTGAGATTTGATTCGATTAAAGAATGATAAGAGAGTGCATGAAATACCCAGGTGCTTATTTGTGGAGAAAAAAAAGCATAATTTGCAATTAAGAGATGATAACAGTTTCAACATTTTGTTTTCATCTTAAAATGACAGTAAATCATAAACAGCATTTTTATTTTGCATGAACCATTCCTTTAATTCATACTGTATAATTGTAAGGGAACTCCACACATTAACAATGAAACTAAAAATAAATTATGATGATGCTAATAATAATAATAATAATAATAATAAGCATTTCAAACTGACTCACACTTGCCTACTGACTACCAACTCTAAAAATACTGAGGAAACACCACCTGGACTAACATCCGACTGGCACACGGAGTGTACATTTCAAATGCTGAAAGATTCAACTCTCTGACAGACAATGAAATACTCTCCATCTGCTTATATATGGATGTAATAAAAAACACGTTTTTTCTAATAGGCAATCCTATTAGCCATCCCTTCAAGTAATGATTGAACATTTGCACTGGTGTGAAATGTCAGCCTCCTTACACACAGGGACAGGAAGTGTGGGGGAAATGCCACCTCTCACCCACGCTGATATCATACAGATTTGCTGTGACTATAGCGAAATCCCTCATCTGCAGCTCTGAGAAGCACTTCACAGCGGCCTCTTGTCAGAACAAAGTAGATGCGACGCAGAGAGAACACGGAAAAAGGCATCTATTTGAAAGCGGATTCAGGCGGATGAGGAAAAGCGCTTTTTATTTCCAGTGTAAAGGAAATGCTCCTTCAAAGTTCAAAGTTCAAGAATGTTGTTGAAGTGTGGAGGTAAAAGATTAATGTGACTACTTTATATTCAAACTATTCAGGTGGACAGTTTGTACTTTTAAGACTGCCAGAATAATCCCAGGCACTAAGAGATGCCTTGCGAAATCTTGGACCAGACGAATAAGAGTAATTTACACGTAAATCAGGGAATCAGATATAACACTTCAAGGAACAGTTGACCCAACAATGAAAATCCTGTCATCATTTACTCATCCTCATTTTAAACCCGTATGACTCAATTCTACAGAGAAATATGAAATATATCGTGAAGAGCAACAAGGGTATCATAAAAGCAGTACACACTGACTACATTACAAATCTAAAAACCATGCAATATATAACAGATTTACACTACTGTTCAAAATGGGGGTAAGGAAGTTTTTTTTTTTAATAAAATGAAATTAAAACTTTTTATTCAGCAAGAATGCTTTAAATTGATCAAAAGCAAAGGCAAAGACATTTATTATGTTACAAAATATTTTTTATTTAAAACAAATGCTTTTCTTTTGACTTTTATTCATAAAAAAAAAAAATCATGAAAACAAAACTCTTATTACAGTTTCCACAAAAAATATTAAGTAGCACAACTGTTTTCAACATTTATAATATTAGAAATGTTTCTTGAGCACCAAAAACAGCATATTAGTATGGCATAGTTTCTGGAGGATCATGTGACACTGAAGACTGTAATTATGCTGAAAATTCAGCCTTGCATTTACATGTTAAAATATATTAAAATAGAAAGCCGTTATTTTAAATTGTAATAATTTCACATTATTACAGTATTTGTTACTAAATAAATGCAGCCTTGCTGAGCATAAGAGACATTTAGAGACAAAAACATTAAACAATCTTACCGACCCCAAATGTTTGAAAGGTAGTGTAAATTCTGCCTTTATATTCTGTCTCTTCCTAAAATATGGCTTTATATAACATGGAATATAGAGCATGAGTTGTATGGGCTACTTTTATGGTACATAACTGTTTTTTTTATATAATTTTTTTCATTTTTATTTTTTAGAGGTTACGATATTTTGTTATATGAAAAAGAGCAGAACAAACATTCATTAAAACATCTCTTTTTGTGCTCCATGTAACACAGAAACACCAGCAGGTTTGGAACGACATGAGGATGAGTTAATAATGACGATTATAATTTATGGGTAAACAACTCCAGAGTCGAGTGGTTCTGAACACCTTGTCAGTACATCTAGTATTCATATAAATAAAATTCAAATCATTCAAAGCTTAGAAGTAAATCCAAAGTGAGAGTGCATCACATTTGCTTTATGCCTTTATAAGGTTCAATAACCGATCTTAATCCGTAGCACAAGGTTACTCCGCAAGCTGCCAGATCTTATCTTGGAAATTCCCAGCATGCACTGGTCTAAATGCCACGATACAATAATGAAATAGACACCAAAACACTTAAGAGAGACTAACCCAACCTCTTAACCCTTCCACAAACCTAATTTCAAACACTTGCACAGAGTAGCTGATGGGGCCATACAACTGTGTCACGTGAAACCAGCCGGCAGGAAATTTTCAGGAAAGTCTCAAGGCTGGAAATCATGTCTTTTAAATGAAGCAAAAGTGCTTCAAAGATGTGTTGGACTTCCAGTGAAACAACCAGTGTCTGCGTCTGTTTCCTGTCTCATGTAAACGGGAGCAGTTCATACGGTGACCTCATCCACATGGGTAATTTAATTTTACCATATGTGGCTTATCTGCTGTAAAACAGCATTTGGCGGATCATTTAAAAAGACAGCACACTGTTTTTGTTGTGCATCCATGCATCTTACAGCATTAAAAAAACAAGTTAAAGTACGAAAATACAATAGGTTTACATGCATCCAAGGTTAAAAAACCCTTTCATTTTCTCATAATATACATCGCACATCACCTCATTTCTCAAAGAGTCTGAAACAGTTTGTTCAAAAATTCGTTCTCTATAAACTCCTTTCCAAGTGCCTACTCTGCTCTGATTGGTCAGACAGCCCAGTCTGTTGTGATTGGTCTACCGCTTAAAGCGTCTGTCAGAAATGAAACGGCTGTTACATATCTGAATTTCAGCTCCAGAGGCTTCCTCAATCCTCAACGACTGTCAACACTATAAAGACAGTAACGATGGAGTCGATTTTAACACATCAATTAAAGCCCGAGAACGATGATGAAACATTGGAAGGACTAGTTAAATCAACCCTAACCTCAATCGCAGCAAGGATGACTTGAGCAGGAATTTTCTCATTGGTAAGTTTTTACTTAGTTTGTGGAACATTATAAGATGTTATAGCGGTGTAATTCCTCTACATCAGCATTAACAAGTGTATGTCCATCAATAAACCGGTGAGTAAATGGAAATGCCCCTGTGCAATGACAATTGATTACAACTCTTTTACACTTTTTTTCCAAACATTACTGAGAAAGCTGCACTGTCAAATGTTCCATTAAAAGAACTCCCACAGTCACATTATCACCATGGAAACACGTTAACTCATCCGATGACATCATAATCACCACTATAGCTTCAATAAATCAATCCTAGGAGCTTAATAATACCCTATGAATTACTCTAAATTATCCTTTGACATACACAGATTATGCACACAAAAACTACACAAACACAAAGACAGGTGATGCGTTTCTGAGTGAAAATCAGGTGACATTTTATATAATGTTGACCATTTTGTCACTTACATTATATAATGCAAAACATCAGTGAAATATGAAAATATATTTATTTTCAAAAAAATAATATATTTAATATATTAATCAAAGTTTCAAAAGATTTCTAACAACCTGTGCATGTGCTTTAAAAGATCTGTCAAGCATTATGTAATGTGAAAATGTGTGCTATTTATTTTATTCAACAGATATAGTAGAAAGTGGGAGGATAATATTGGTAAGAGATGGAACACTCTGACAGGAAATCCTCCATGTCGGACCTGATCCTTGTTCAATGTGTCAGGAATGTCATGGCTCCAAAGTTTATTAAAGTCAACAGTATTATTCTTAACTAATTCTAACAATTGTAGGTTGGGATATGATTTGTTTCCATGTGGGATTGACTAGATTGGGGGAAAGAGGCACTGATGATGTCATCTTAAAAAGTAGAGTTGTCGACTGGCTCGTTTCCACTGAGCAGTACGGTACGGTACAGTACGGTTTGGTTCGGGTCAGTAAACCATGATCCAGCTAGCGTTTCCACCGCCAACAGTACCCTACTTGATAGGCGTGGTGTTTGCCGGAAAGAAGCGATTAACGTCATTTTCGCGCGAAGAAGAAAGCGACAAAGTAATCACCACTGGATGGCATACAGCAGATCTTGTCCTTGCTTCTCGGCATGTTTGTCACAAGAAGACAAGCGCCGACATTAGGCATTTCTCAATAAGTATGTAAAGTTCTCAGCAGAAGGACTCCTGAGGACGCGAGTCCGGTAATTCTCCAAATGGAACAGCGCGTTCTTGAAAGCGTCACTCAGCTCGCTCTGCATGTACATTTTAGGCAACAATAAAACGAAAAATGTTATAAAACACCACTCTGCCTCTTTTCGTTTTCATTTAAATAAATTTTAAACATTATAGGCACACAAATGTGGTTCAGGCGGCAATGTATAGACCTGATTATTCACTGCATGTTTAACGTTAGCCTATTTATAACAAAACGAAATATAAAACACAACCCTGCATCTTTTCGTTTAAATTTTAAAAAATATTAAACATATTCCAGGCAATATGTGCATTTCTACAAATGTTGCAATAAACAACATTACAGTGATAATCTTGTAATAAAAAATGACAAAACTCAACCCCATCTCTTTTTGTTAAATTTCAGTTTTATCAATAATAGCCATTATAAAAATAAAAGTAAAAGGTAACGTTACAAGAAGCTATACAATAAGAAATAAAGCAAACAATTGAGTCAAATATACAAATTCAGCGCTAGTCTAACGTTAAAACGGAAAAGTTATAGCCTAAATATATGAAACTTCACTTAGCCCTCAGCCAAAACAATTGGCCAGGGAACGAATTATCGATTCACGAGACCAAAGATCACCCGTTAGATATACACAAGACGAATTACCACTACAGAGTCAGCGGCAAACGTCAGAACGACTAGCCGAGGAAAGGCTGTTCCAGGCGGGGAACATGAGCGCGGAGCGCCCGGTGATCGCCTGGAATGGATCAAATTATCATAAATCATTATAAATAAACCGCAGATTTGAACTTTAAACAACTACATTCTCGCCTCAAAAACTCTTAAAACTACATTTCGTGAAAGAATAACCGTAGTATTATATTCCAACTGTATATTAAAAAATGGCGCTTCTTATGTTGTCATTCCCCTTGTAGCACGCGCAAGTGACGATACTCTGTCAACCAATCAGCGTTCTGCAGTGAGTCTAGCTCCACCCTTTAGTACCGTACCACTGTGCTAGGCACCCCAATGGAAGGGTACCCAAAAAGTGGTACGGTTCGGCTTTTTGGTACCATTCACAACTTTTGACAGTGGAAACGCAAATAATTGCGTACCGTACCGAACTGTACCGTACCGCTCAGTGGAAACGAGCCATAAGAGCCTATTTTATCATTTTGATGACAAATTGCAAAGACAAACATTTTTTCCTCTTTGAAATTATAAAATTTAAGTCAGGAATGTGTAATAATGAAGTAAATAGGACTGATTTTAATTTTGTGTTTACTTCAAAGCATTTTAAAGTGTTAAATATTCCTACTGTCACATTACTGTCATTCCCAAAGGTAACCAAGATGTTCATTAGAGACAACAGGATTTCATGCAAAAAGAGTGAAAGATTGTATAGTACTGTGAGTAAAAAAGAAAATCACCACATGCAGTGAGAAGGAGAGGTGAGGACAAAAGTCGGTGTACCGTTGGTGTGGGAGGTTGAGTTTGCTCACTGACTCCATCAGTCATACTAGAGGAGCGTAGCCGAGAAGAAAGATGGCTCTGCTGGTGTGAGAGAAGAGATAAAAAGGCATTAGACACGGTTATAAATAAATAAAGACATAAATATTTAATATCGTTCTGAGTGGCCATTTTCTAAGTGGTACAGGACCTAAATTCATACGGCCAGCAAAAATCTAATTCTTTGGCATTTCTCACTCAAATTTGTACAGTTGCTTGTGATCTGAACAGCCATAAAAAAATACAATCTTAATATTTACAAATATTAGGGGTGTGCATTGGCACTGCCCTCACAATTCGATTCGATTACGATTTACCAGGTAACGATTCGATTCAATTCGATTCTACGATGCATTGCGATGCATCAAAATTCTACTGCACACAACAAGGCAAATTTTTCATCAGTCATGAGCCAATACAAGCAGTCAGATATTGAACAACAGATTTTATTGGCTGTTATGTGTGTATTATAACTCTCCTGTATCTTTGACATAAATGTCATTAAATAAAATAAAATTGAATGGTACAGGGTATTGGATATGGCATTTTCAAACATGAAAAAAGAAAACATAAATCACTGCTTTCAGTGCTTGACGAATGTTTCTCTTCTCTCTGCTTTAGAACTATTTGAAATTAAATAGAGCACTAACAGACAACTTTTCCCAGCAGTGACCATAAGTTAGTTGTATTGCCAACGTGCTTGATTTTAGCGTGGCAGGTTTTACACACCGCGTCAGTCTTATCTAGTTTCCCGTTAACTTTGTAGAATCCGAAATGTGCCCAGATGTCCGCTTTCCAAGCTTTGGATGCGTTTTTGATTACCCGTCTATCGCGGTCATCTCCCTCCGCCTCAGCCATCTTTATTGTTGTTATTATGCCCCCGGAAGTAATTGAAACTTCAAAACTTTATTGTCCAAGGCCAGAAAATAAAAAGTGACATAATCGATTATGGCACTTTGCCGCATCGATGCTGAATCGTGGATTTCCCGCATTGCGATGCATCGCCGAATCGATTATTGTTGACACCTCTAACAAATATATACATTTCTTTTTTATATATAGGTCCTTCTCAAAAAATTAGCATATTGTGATAAAGTTCATTATTTTCCATAATGTAATGATAAAAATTAAACTTTCATATATTTTAGATTCAATGCACACCAACTGAAATATTTCAGGTCTTTTATTGTTTTAATACTGATGATTTTGGCATACAGCTCATGAAAACCCAAAATTCCTGTCTCAAAAAATTAGCATGTCATGAAAAGGGTCTCTAAACGAGCTATTAACCTAATCATCTGAATCAACTAACTAACTCTAAACACCTGCAAAAGATTCCTGAGGCTTTTAAAAACTCCCAGCCTGTTTCATTACTCAAAACCGCAATCATGGGTAAGACTGCCGACCTGTCTGCTGTCCAGAAGGCCATCATTGACAGCCTCAAGCAAGAGGGTAAAACAGAAAGACATTTCTGAACAAATAGGCTGTTCCCAGAGTGCTGTATCAAGGCACCTCAGTGGGA
The DNA here is from genome assembly GCA_026230005.1 of Gila orcuttii. Taxonomy (NCBI): domain Eukaryota; kingdom Metazoa; phylum Chordata; class Actinopteri; order Cypriniformes; family Leuciscidae; genus Gila; species Gila orcuttii. The sequence continues at coordinate 24,832,529 of JAPDVR010000014.1, forward strand.
AGTCTGTGGGAAGGAAAAAGTGTGGCAAAAAAACGCTGCACAAAGAGAAGAGGTGACCGGACCCTGAGGAAGATTGTGGAGAAGGACCAATTCCAGACCTTGGGGGACCTGCGGAAGCAGTGGACTGAATCTGGAGTAGAAACATCCAGAGCCACCGTGCACAGGCGTGTGCAGGAAATGGGCTACAGGTGCCGCATTCCCCAGGTCAAGCCACTTTTGAACCAGAAACAGCGGCAGAAGCGCCTGACCTGGGCTACAGAGAAGCAGCACTGGACTGTTGCTCAGTTTTGCATGTCATTCGGAAATCAAGGTTCCAGAGTCTGGAGGAAGACTGGGGAGAAGGAAATGCCAAAATGCCTGAAGTCCAGTGTCAAGTACCCACAGTAAGTGATGGTCTGGGGTTCCATGTCAGCTGCGGGTGTTGGTCCACTGTGTTTTATCAAGGGCAGGGTCAATGCAGCTAGCTATCAGGAGATTTTGGAGCACTTCATGCTTCCATCTGCTGAAAGGCTTTATGGAGATGAAGATTTCATTTTTCAGCACGACCTGGCACCTGCTCACAGTGCCAAAACTACTGGTAAATGGTTTACTGACCATGGTATTACTGTGCTCAATTGGCCTGCCAACTCTCCTGACCTGAACCCCATAGAGAATCTGTGGGATATTGTGAAGAGAAAGTTGAGAGACGCAAGACCCAACACTCTGGATGAGCTTAAGGCCGCTATCGAAGCATCCTTGGCCTCCATAACACCTCAGCAGTGCCACAGGCTGATTGCCTCCATGCCACGCCGCATTGAAGCAGTCATTTCTGCAAAAGTATTCCCGACCAAGTATTGACTATTGAGTGCATAACTGAACATAATTATTTGAAGGTTGACTTTTTTTTTGTATTAAAAACACTTATTTTATTGGTCGGATGAAATATGCAAATTTTTTGAGACAGGAATTTTGAGTTTTCATGAGCTGTATGCCAAAATCATCAGTATTAAAACAATAAAAGACCTGAAATATTTTAGTTGGTGTGCAATGAATCTAAAATATATGAAAGTTTAATTTTTATCATTACATTACGGAAAATAATTAACTTTATCACAATATGCTAATTTTTTGAGAAGGACCACCTGATTTCAAGTAGTTTTTTGCCATTTGGGATGTGACAATTCATACAAAAATTTAAATAGCGTCCATTTATGCCATATAACACAAAATAATAATTTAATATTTAATTGAATGAAAATAAATAATTTAACATTTTTTTATTATATATGGTCACGTCGCATTTGAAATTCAACCACTGCTTTCAAGTACTTTTTTGTCATTTTCAATGCGATGTGACCAAATTCATACACAGAGTTAAGTAGTGTCACTCACATGTGCCATTCGATATGTATTTAATGGTAGATGAGTGAGCGATTGAGCGATTTTAAACACATCATATGCATGACTGTATAAATACAGTAATGCCTCTGGCGCTTATGTATCTGATATGCTTGATGAATTCAGCACTGCGGCAGATGTCAAGATGGGCATCAGCAGAGGAAAAATGTTCAGTTTCAACTTCCCTAGGCCCCTTGCATGTTCGTTTATTAAACATTCAGTCTAACTTTCAGCTACAAATAAGAGTCTGTAGCACCTTCAGCTCTGTGTACCACATTTAATTCTGCACAGATCAGTCTGTGAAAATATACATTTTTATCTGGACATGTAGACTACATTGTCTGAACAAATGGGCAATGTATTATACAATTTTATTGTGAAAACCACAATATAGGTCCAAAAGAGAACCAAAAAGAGACAAACCAGTGCAAAGTGAACAAAGCCACATTAAGAGAGTTTTTTCCCAACTGAGTGGCTCCTGTTCACAGAAGTTTACAGAAGACCCCCGCGCTGCCTCCACAATGATTCACTGAGTGATTCAGCATGAGTGTACAGAGGTGCACATGTGGAATTTGCTTCAGAGTCAGCTATTAGTTCGAGCATCATTAATAACAAAATTGGTAGGGGGGAAACAATCCAACCGTCTCTATTGACTTTTTTGCATTGCCAGAACCTGCCTCCTTGTCATTTCTGACTTATAACAAAAAACAAAACAATGTCTAAAAGCTGCTATGTGACAAGGTGTACACTGTACAGCAAACAAGCTAAAAAAAAAACGACCCCAAAAAATTAGCGTTTAAGGACACAAAAGTGGATACAGGCAATCGAAACAGAGCGCAAAGTGTCATATTACTCTGAGAACTACATTCACTGGAGGGGAACGAAATCGGCGATAGGATAGCTTAGCTTTCAGAAATATATAAAACAGACATTTGGATTTTTTACTTACCAGTGACAATTTTTACTGCACACGTACAGTAGTGTATTTTTTAGTGCATACTGTACACACAATTTACCCATCCATTCCAGCCTGTATCCACTTTGTGTTCTGAAACGCTCGTTTTTTGGGGTCGACAGCTTATAAAAAAACGTATTTCAGTTTTTTTTAGCTTGTTTGCAGTAAGCACCTTGTCACATAGCAGCTTTTAGACAATGTTTTGTTTTTGTTATAAGTCAGAAATGACAAGGAGGCAGCTTCTCGCAATGCAGCTTCTCGCAGCTAACTGTATATATAAAGATGTATTTATTTACGACTTTCTCTTTCTGGCCCTTAAAAAATACATAACAGCATATATATATACACATATATATAAAAATATATATTTTTCCTGTTTTCTCTTTCTTACCACAGCAGAGCTGGGTCCTGGGATTTCTCCGTTTGTGTCTGGAGCGAGAGACAATCTAAGGCTGATCTCATCTGAGAATTCTGGAGTGCTGGAGAGGGGCATCGCCAGAGAGGAGGGTCCGGACAGAGAATGGTTCAGACCGTCAGTCAATAAAGTTGGGTCTTCCTCAGATATGGGTTCCCATGACTGGAGAAAGAGGGATATGCATGAATATTCTTTTTATTAAGAAAATTACACTAAATATGTAAAAAATAAAAAAATCTGATATTCTTATGATTTTTAACCACAATGAGGGTTAAATAAAAAAGCAAAAGCATTTCGCAGAAATAATGAGGCTATCTAGCTCAAGTCATAGCCTCAGAGATTAAATACTAACGTCGTCTATGTCCCTGATGTCCAGCTGCTCATTTTCCAGGTCTTCGCTAATGTGCCGTCGAGAGCGGAAAACTCTGTGGGCTTCCTGGTTAATCTGCCGCAATTGATTATCATTTTCCGTTTCTGAAACCACATCCCTAAAGCACAGACGGGGAGAAAAAAAATTTGTTCCGCACATATTAGAGTCTGGTAATGTTTTACGTCACAAAGAAATATGTTGTAAAACGTTGATTTTAGAATTTCATTGTTTTTGCTTGTTTTTACATGTGCTTTTAAAGTTTTTTGATAAATTGCAAAAGAGGTCACATACACACTACTGGGCCTCTTCCACTGCGTGGTGCGGTTGTTATGGTTAACGAAGTAGGTTCGGCCCAGGTTATCCACCTTCTCCTCCCAGCCTGGAGGCAGTGGAGGCAGGAGCTGCTGAGGTCTCTGTGAACCTGGATCTGCGGAGTCTGTAACCTCCCAGCCCTGAGAAGAAGAAAGTGAGAGACAGAGAAATAGAAGTTAAGAGACAAAAGAGTAAGTAAGAGTCAGATGTTCAACAAAAGTAATTATTTTAGTACCAACATTTTTCCAAAAAAAAATCTAGGGACAATATTTCTAGGGACAAGGGATAAGATCATTTTAATATCCAGAATATTTCAATAAGGAAGTCATACATCTTGAAGTCAGTGTGCCATTTAAATCTTAAAATCCTGTTCCATCTTAACATCCTGGTCCACCAAGTTATGATTAGTATTGCAGTTGCTATGACACTATACTATCGACTAGCAGAGAAGAAAAAATATAAAACCAAACCGAAAACTGAACAGTGGGAATAAAAGTCAAGAGAACAGGAAGTTAGAAAGTTAAAGGAAGGAAATGCCAGACAGTCAACCGGTTCAAGCCAAATGGCATACTTTAAAATGGAAAATGCCAAGTAGTCTGTGGGGATGAGAGGATAAAAAGCCACTAAAAATCACTAAAAAGCAGGAGAGAAAGCAAGAAAGGAGACATTTAAGTGCGTCTCTTCAGATAATAATAATTATCTAAAAATAATTTAAGCCTTCTCTCTGTTAAGTGCCATGGTCTATACACTTGGATGGTCAACATCTACACACAAAAGTTCCACATCTAATTTAAATCTACATGTTTTGACATTTACTATTTCATGAACTAGAAACCTTCTGAAATAAAGGTCAAGTTTTAGTTATAGTTTGTCTTTTGAAAATGTTCCGTAATTAATTTGGCACTGCCCTTGTTATTAATTTATTATTAATTTACTTGCATTTTGGCATTCCATATTCATTAATTTTAGTTGATTTAGTTGATTAAATTAGTTGATTATAAATTTGATTGTCTGAACCAATTATTATTTATAAAAAAAATTGATAGGGCATTATTGATATCATTTATCTTGTCATATATTTGTCCGAATTATCGATTTAAGAAAAATGTCATCTTATTAGTCATGCAAAGGAGATAAAATATATACATTCTTCCTGCTAATGTGTGTTGTTTTACCTCAGCTTCTTCCCTCATCTCGCTGCTTTCCTCCTCATGCCCGCCGTTCTTTGGCATGTAGGCCATTTTCAGTCTCAGGTAGCCTTTCACCCTAGACTTATGACTACAGGACATAAAAGCATGTCATCAAAGAGTCAAGTACATTCATCAGAGTACAGTAAAATAAAGTACAGACATCAAAATTAACATATTTTGTTTTCTTTCCTTAAGTGGTAACTGCATTTATTTAGACCTTAATTACACCAGAATTTAAGCTGAATAATTGTTTGAAATTATTTTAATATTTTAAGAGCCTCAACAATCTATTCTCCTCCATGTCAGTCTGCTACGCGATTCACGTCAGCACCATAACGCATGCATGTGATCATGTGATGGTGCTCAGCCAATAGTGAACCAGCTTTCTGCGTTAAACACGGAAGAGCTGTACTCTGTGAATAAACCAACAAAGTGAATAAAGTAAGAGTGGCAGGGAAGAGAGGAGAGTTTGTTGAATAAAGTCGTTATTTTTGTTTGTTTTTTGCGCACAAAAAGTATTCCCGTCGCTTGATAAACTTAAAGTTGAGCCACTGTAGTCACTCTGACTATTTTAACAATGTCTTTACTAACTTTTCTGAGCTGGCAAATGCAATTACCTAGTAACCTATGAAGGAGTGAGACAGCTCTCAGATTTCATCAAAAAATATCTTGATTTGTGTTTCGAAGATGAACGAAAGTCTTACGGGCTTGGAACAACATGAGGGTGAATAATTACTGACAGAATTTTCATTTTTGGGTAAACTAACCCTTTAAGGGGATTCACTGGTGTTAGTTTGGTAGTTGCACATTTCGTTCTGAAAGAAAAAAACGGACAAATTTCAAATGTGCTGTATCGAAGCAAACGTCCAGTCCTGTGAATAAGGTAAATAAGTGCAAAACCAACGTATCAGACTGTTGTAACTAAAAATATTAAACTAAAGTTCTTGTACTATGTTTGTGAAAGCTGCATAACCACTGACCTTCTTGGACGCAGGAGAAAGTCTTTAAATGTGTACGGCCGCTCCATTGCAGGGTCCTCCGTCTACACAAACAATACAGAAAATAAACAAACATGCTTCAGATCTGGGCTAATCTCAGTGGAATCTCACAAAGCATTAATCTATAACAGTCCCAGCTTGGTTGAAGGTGGGGAACGAGGAATATAGACCCTTGGGTGGCATCCAGCTGTCTTACGTAACACTGTTCTCCCGTTACATTTAAACTGCTCACAGGTTGGATATTCGTGGCTGGTCATTAGTGGCTACGATCTGATGGAAATTGATGGAATTGGCACCTCTGCCAATGCCCGAAACCAAAACTATGTGAGGAAAGATTGGAGGCCCTGAAGGAAAACGGGAGAGCTTTCCTGTTTGGCAAGTCTAGATCAAACTAGAGGTGAAAAGCATTCAGACTTCAAAACCAGAAAGAACTGAAATCTGCAAGGTATCTTAATAAATAAACACTTCAAGGAAATATATATCCATCTATACATGTCTGCTTCAAGTATAGGAAACCACTTTTAAATATTCAGCAATAAGAGCAGGCATAAAAGGAGCGAGTGGTCTGGACTGCAACCATGCAGAAGTGAATAGTAGATATGTAGGTGGCCGCAAGGAAAACAGACCAGACTCTGTGTGCGAGACTAAATATGCAATCCAGCACAGAAATGTCACTTAGCCACTGGAAATAGTTTCAAACAAAAACAAGGGTTGTTCCATTCCAAATCTTTTTCTAAATGTCCACTGCAAGAAAACTATCTCTTGCTCAAAAGTTAATTGGAACAAAATGCCAATTTGAAAACCAATGACTTTATCAAGCACAAAGCTTGCCAACACCTGTCTTCTTTGACACGCTGTGTGGTTTGGACTGTTTTGAAGCAATAAGGTATATGAAAGGCTGTGCTGTGTTGCAAAAATATTAGTTACTGTACTAGACTATTTTAAAAACATACAAAATATATTTACATTTTAAAAACATATTTGTGTTTGAAAATAATATGCATTGAAATAACACTTTAAGATAGAATAATAATATTTACTGTACAAACACAATTATAATCCATGCACACATACATATACAGTATCTGTCATAACTTCGGAAACATTACCATTTTGTTATGTTTTTGAAATAGGTCTCTAAGGCTTACCAAGGCAGCATTTATTTAATCAAAAATACAGTCAAAACAGTAATATTGTGAAATATTATTACAAATTAAAAGAACTGTTTTCTATTTTAATATATATTAAAATGTGATTTATTCCTGTGATGCTGAATTTACAGCATCATTATCAGTCACATGATCCTTCAGAAATCATTCTAATATGCTGATTTGGTGCTCAGGTAACATTTCTTATTATTATCAGCGTTGAAAAAGTTGTGCGGCACATTTTTGTGGAAATGGGGATACTTTTCAGGATTCTCAGAAAACACCACTTTAAATAATACAATTTTAGGACTGTAAATCCAATTTGAGTTCCAAGTTAACAATTTGAGAAGCACTATACTAGAGCAGGGATCACCAACCCTGCTCCTGGTGAGCTACTGTCCTGCAGACTTCAGTTCCAACCCTGTTCCAACACACATGCATGTAATTATCAAGTAACCCTGAACCGCTTGATTAGCTGGTCCAGGTGTGTTTGATTGGGGTTGGAGCTAAAATTTGCAGGACAGTAGCTCTCCAGGAGCAGGGTTGGTGACCCCTGTACTAGAGGATAGTGCATCATATCAAAGTTACAAGTTCCATAATTGTGACAACACAACTAGAAAATATACAGTCCATGATAACATGTAAACCTAGCCAGTGCTAATATTTAAAATCAATTGGGGTTGTAAAGTGATTAGCTACGTGGTCAAGTATTTTATGTCATATTTATTTTAACATGAATGGTATGCTGCATTGACCAAACATTATTACATTATTATACTGAATAATGTTGTGGTAGGGTCTAAACTGGGCCACCCTGGAAGTGCGCCTTATTTTTGGTAGAGTGATTTTTTTTGTTGGGATAGCCCTCTCAGAAGCAGCCTGTGTGTTTACATTCCAAGCAATTCCCTTTCCACTCCGTACAGGGATATGGGCTTCAACATTCTGAGTTGCTTAATTGCCGTCATGTGACCCTTAATAACTCCCATCTCTTAACCTTTCAGTTAAGCGCTAAAAAAAATTCCTGAAACCAAAAAAAAGCAAAAGCAAAAAAAGCAAACCAGATATCCTACTTGAATGTCACAAGAGCACATGAACTTACCGGTAAATGGGTAAGAGGCACATCCACCTGCCCAAGGAAGTCATCTCTGGTCTATATATGAAAGAGAAAGAACAAGAGAGGGCGAGAAGAAATTAAAATAATATAAAAAAGTAGTAATGTAGAGTGACCCACGAGTGTTTTGGCTGTGAAACAGTGACTGACTTCAGCAGGACTTGGCAACGAAAACCACAAAGATAAGGACAAATACACATCTGTATAGCCCAAGAAGAATGAATGCATGAGAAAGAGAGAGAAAGGAAATAGAGTAATAAGGGCAGTGTTCATTTCAAAGGTGCCATTTAAAAAACCTGACAACCAACCCAATGAGGTGCAAGAGATAAGTAATGAGTAAGGGTCAAAAGTCAGAAGGAGTGTATTAATGTATGAACCGCCAATCACAAGCCTTCAATCCACCCACCAATTCCAATAAGCCAAACTGTGAGATTGTCAGCTGTAATTGTCAGGTAGTTGGGTCAAGGTAGACCAGTAGATTACCTGACCATGGTTGAAATGCCCATTCTTGGACCGATCATGACCAATGTGAGCCTGTGTGTGGAATAAACTTATTAAGACAACAAAGACGAGCACATCCTCGCACTCTGGGATGCACACTGTTTAGGGCACTGAATGTATCTGTAAAAACGAATCGTCATGAATATGCTTTATATTGAAAATGACATTAATGACAAACAGTAAAATACATTTAAATACAAAGAGGATGTAGTTAACGGAAACCACATTTGGGAGTACGTTGTCCAATACCGATTAAATCTGAGATCTTTAGCGACATCTCAGAACTGGTCAAACTCCTACATACATACAGAAAAACAGTTCAACAACAACGAAATCTTAATAAGCATGTCTGAGCATATAAAAATAAATAAAATAAATAAATAAATATATATCATAAAACATTTAAAAAAAAATAAAAACAATGATACCCAGTTATTCAGCTCCAGAGCAGTAGAATGGGTGTAGCTTTCGGACAATAACGCTCATTTATTGTGGAAAGGTTAAGTATGAGTCACTATTTGTGGTGGTGAGTGAAAAACAAGACCACAAATACATTCTCAAGCCCCTATTCATCATGGAAAACCCACCATGTCTGAGACATTCCTCTGATTAAATGTTAAGTGTTTCCGAGTCAAATGGGGTTAGAGCCACCAATCCACCAACAGCAGTTGTGAATCACAAACAGAAGCTAAATGAAGCAATTAAATAACCCAAAAGGTACGAAAGAATGACCTAGGAAACTCAATAAGCTGGTTTAATCTTAAAGGTCACATTGCAGAAGAAGTATGTCTTGACAAAGATTAGTGTCACTAAAAAAACTTTTTACTATCCTTCTGCAATAAAAAAGATGCTCTAAATAAGTAAAAATGATCTAACTGATGTCTTTTAACCACAGCGCCTTTGAGACCATTAAGATATCATGTATTTATGACCATGAATACCCTGTTCCCACACAATGGTGTGTTAAAAATAAATATTTGCTTAGTCATCATCTATAACAGAGCTGAGTTAGCAGTTGACTTGAGCCGTTAAAGAGGCTGGAATGTGCAGAAACAGAGAAAACAAGCTGAAATGAAGACAGCAGAAACTTAAGAACCAACAGGCCCATGGGGGAATTAACGGAATTTCATGGAATACCATGTTGTGCTCTTTACCGGAAGGAGAACTTGTTTATGAAACATTAGCTACATTACTTCGGTCATGTAGCTAAGATTTGCAAAGGTTAGGGTCAGGGGTTATGACAATAAGACCCAAGAAAAAACTTCCGACAACTGATCTGCAACACTCAGAGGTGCTAAAATAAGACTGGAGCCCCCACAAATTTAGCAACAGGGTTCCTTTCCGAGCCACAACAGTAAGGTACAACCACAGCAATAGGAAATGCTGACAGAACTTGACTAAATCTCATTTTCATTCTCTCAAGTTGTTCTTCTCTTATCTCTGAGCACACATACGCTTTTTAAAGCTCTAAATCCTGAGTTCTGCAAGAAAGCTGCCACAGCAGAGTTAAGTGAGATTTCCCCCCCACATCCCCTCATCATGCTTGCTAAAACTTGTGATTCACCAAACAGTTGCATGTATTAACCTGAGCACTGGCAAGTCAATGGGAAATCCATGCACCCCACAGGGAACAAATGCAATAAATGACGACTGAAATTTGCTATAGTTACGTGAAAGCTATTGAATTCTGGAAATTCTGCAAAGTATCTTATTAAAAAGTAGTATTGATACAGATCTGCATTGTAAAAGTGGATAGTCTTTGTAAACAAGAACTCTACAGGTTATGAGGCATTACAAGCCTTACCTTCAGAGATAATTCATCAAATGTCATAAGATACATCAAAAGACATGATTGAGGAATTCAAAAGAGCAATCATGACAGCAGAAAGTAAACAGAACTGTGTGAGAGGGGTTCACTTCAGTTGATGGAACTCTGCTGCTGGAACATTTGGCTCTTTGACTGACTCATTTCCAGTAATGTCTTTTGAGCAGGTACTGGAAATACATATGCTGCCGATAGCTTCCACGGAAATAAGGGAAGGTATGTGTGTGTGACATTCCTAATTGCGGAATCGGAAGATTCTTGAATGTGGACATCTCAGAGACTCAAGATCTTCCAAAATGTTATCACTGTGAAGCCCCACTTTTCACATTCCATCAGAAAGATGCTGTTATGAGTTCTGTACATGATAAATACTAGTTCTAGTACTAGTAACGGCTGGTGACTAATTGATGAATGCCACACACTTAAAGTGTGTCAGCACTGCTATGATGAATTGGCATCTAACATGAGCAGGAATGAATCACTGAAGGGGCTTTCAAATCTCAATGGTAACCTGTAGAGAATAACTAATATGTGGCATATATAAAAAATAAATTAAATGTTCAAGAAGCAAATAACTCAAAAAGCCTTGAGCTTAATCTAACTATTATGCATGGAGATTTTCTATATTTCTCAACTATATACTTCAGCACAGTGCTGTAAAATCTTTGTTTTAAAAAGTTACTGGAACTGAGAAAAGCAGTATGTGTAACTATATATTAGAGCTTAATCACCACAGACCAGCTGTTACTAGAGATTAACGGTGACCCAAGCCAAGGGAGAAAGGCCGCTTTCAAAACCAACAACAACACTTGACACGGGACTAAAGATAGAACAAACTCCTCTTCAAGAGAGGGAAAAAAGACAAGTGGACATGGACCCTATGAATAAAGCTACATCTGAAAATGCTTTCAGCTTCTGTATATTTTCCACTTCTAAATATCATTGAGTATAAGAATTTGTATGCTTGTTGGGAAACCAAAGACGTGGTTATGTCTTGCTCCTGGCCCCCATTTTCATGGAATTTTCACTTCCCAGAATGTGGGTAAGTCATTCCTGATCCCACCTCCTCTTTCCTGCTACCTCTTCTTTCATCTGTTTTTCCCATTCTCCAGCCACTTAAAAACGATTAAAACACACTTTGCGAGGCTTTCATCTACTTTGGGTAACGAAACAATGGCAGGCCTCAAATGTAAAAATGAATCAGCACTTCATATTCAACTCAACTTTAGACCCTCAGTTGTAATTACCTGTGGATTGCTGCAGGTAGGCGCCTTTCCAAAGCTAATATCCTGTGCATGGATGGGGCTGTGCTCGCCTCCCTGGCTGAAATAGATCTTAAACTTGGGCTGTCGCGAGTTCTGTTCCTTACTAATTTTGAATGTGCAGCCTTGAGCTCTGTTCTCAACAATCTCACTCTCAGTCTCCATTTCTGAGATCGGGGCATGAAGATTTGGCATGGATCCGAGGCGTGAAGGAGCTCCTCTGAATTGCAACGGTTGTGAAGTGCTCCTCTCAAGACAGATCCGAGGATACCGCACCAAGCGGCTGCCTTTAGAACCTGTAATGCCTAAGTCACTCATGTCAGCTTGAGAAGTAGGGCTTGGGTGCCGTCCTTGGTCCTGTTGAAGCTGGAAGACCAGTCTTTGCATGCCAGGACCTCTGTCTGAGCTTTGCAGGACAGACCAATGGCCATTCTGTCCATCCTCCCTGTATGGCATGATCCTAAACTCCTGAGCATCGGAGCCATCTGCAGATCTTCTACGAATACTGAAACCTCCAATGGTAATCCCTTGAGGACTTCCATTGGGTACACCCAAACTAGCATAACCATTTTGTCCATCACATGGCCGGACACAAAAGACTTGCCTCTTAGGTTGGATCGGCTCAGTACCTGGTTGACTTTGTTCCACATTTTGGCAGGATGTGGATTCTACTCTATGGTAAGCTGGAGGTGGAGGTAAGAGCCAACTTTCATCAGGCTCAGTGTAGGCTGGAGCTGGATCCTGAGGGTACCCTGGAGGTGGATCAAAGGGCAATGCATCTTCTTGAGATGCAGTTGAGCGTTGTAGAGATATCTGGACAGACGTGCTCTTGGTCGTCCGTGGTTCAGTTTGACTCTGGAGCTGTGGGATGAACATGGAAGAGCTTCGCTTTAGAGAGGTGTCCGAAAAAGCAACTGAACCCGACTCCGGGTTTTCGATAAGTCCTCCGTTTCGCGGCTGCACATGGAACATCATGGCCCCTGCGCCACTATAGCCTCTCTCATCTCTGTCTTCCACAGTCCCATTCAACTGCTCCAACTCTGGTGCAGTGTTACTGCGTCCAGATCCAAAATATAAACGAAGCCGGTGAGACATTCTCCTGTCTGCCTTGATCTGTCTCTATCCAGCTCTTCCTGGATGTGTCTCACCCACCGTTTAGTGTGTCTGATCCCCTTTTGCTCTCCCTCTGTGTCTTGCTCATCCACCCTCTTTCCTTTCTTTCTCTCTCTTTCCCTTACTCACAGACAGTGGCTGCGTTTTGTTTCACAGCTACCAATGAAGCGCTGCCAGGGAGCTTAAAAGTTCAACCCACAAGCTTCAGGGAGAGAGAGGGAGAGAGAGAGAGAGAGAGAGAGAGAGAGAGAGAGAGAGGGATCTGGAAAGAACGGGAGACGGGGAAAGAAGAAAAAAACATCCCATGTGTCAAACTGTTCGAGCTGCAGTTCGATAGCGACAGTCAGCAGAAATAGCCCAAGTGGCAAGCTGCATTCCAGGCGTGATTGGATAAGGACGCCTTGTGCTCTTACAAGCAAAGGTGAGGGTAGGTTGGCCAAAGTCACATGATCCAGATGGCACCCACCCCCAGTTCCCAGTTAGACCCAAACAGCACTCTCTCAGCTGCTACTGATCTGTCAGAAGGAACTAGACCGCCGGGGGTGGAATGAGAAAGAGAGGGATCACAGCTGACTCAGGAAACACTCTCCACAAGCTCGTAATTCTTTGTGCTCATCCCACACACAGGGCACATTGGGCCAAGCCAAGTTGGGACATGGTGTGACCCACATCTCAAGCTGGTAAAATAAGAATTTATCCATACTCCCAAAAACAATCAAACAACAAAAACAATGCACACAAAACCTAATAAATAAGTCTGGTTTACCACTATCATTACAGACATTCTCAGAAATACCCAGGAAATGTACATTTGCTGGAAAAATACTACAGATTTTTATGTTGGGGCCTCTGTATAGACATGTAATATTTCCCATCAAGCTTCTTAAAGGCTGGCATTGCTGAAATGTTCCGTCTACATAAAAAAAAAAAAATACTCAAAGAGAAGTTTTAAACCACAACACAGTCACTCTCTTCCAACACAGAGACAATGATTCAGGATGCAGCCGAGGGACCATTTAATTAGAACTAGAGAAGACAAAAAAAATTAAAAAATTCTACAATCATGAACACTAAAACAAAAACAACAAAAGCAATTTACTTTACTTTGTACTTGGTTTAAAAACCATCTTAAATTGTGCGTAATCTGAAAAAAAAAAAAATATATATATATAACGTGTTTTACCTTATCTGGAATTTCCTGAAATATGATTAATCACTGACTACTGATTTATCATATATAAGCCACAAGCTTGTGTAATTTTCTTTTTCGAAAAATCTGTTTGGGATAAATAATTAAGTTTTCGTGCTGGCATTTGCTTTCGCACCATAACCATAATCCATAAAATCTGAATCTTTAGATCAGTATACAGAACCCTCTGCTAACAGATATGCAAATATCATAATGATTTTACACAGACTGCTGACAGGCTGAATAAGTTGCTAAAGCCGATGTGCAATACCCAGAGAGATGACAACACTGACCGTATTCAAACAAGAGACAATGCACAAAGACAGAGCTTTGTCTAAGAAGAAACAGAGGACAAAGGCACTTAATTGCCAGGAGTGTGAAAGACTTCATGCATATCACTAATGGAATATTTTGTGTATTTTGTAGGTCAACAACTGTATCCATGTAATTCAAATTAGACAATTATTAACAATAATGAAAAATTAACCAATCATGTAACATTTTTAGATTTTCTGAAGAAAATGTGAGTTCCGCTTCACACAAGCAAAACTCACCACCACAATTCTAAGGGGTGCTGAGCGGTTTAGACTTACACTTACGCTGAGAAGTTACACTTTGGTTGCTAGGGTTTTCTGCATGGTTGCTAGGTGGTTGCTTAGCAAAAAAGCCAACCTAAAAACCAAAACAGTCTATGATATTCTGAAGTCTTTGGGGGAATTTTTTCACATCCACTATCCAGAAATCATAAGTCTGATAGCTTAATACTGAAGTAAACACCAAACAACTTTAGAGTGTGTCTGTTCAGCAACACCAGCCCGACATAAACCGCGAAGTCAGTGCAGCATCTTATTGGATGGAGTGACCGAGACAGACTCCTACTGAAAGAAAGGCCTTGATTGGGAATGTGTGGGCGGTCTCTAAAGGAGGTATTGTTTTGGAGGGCACACATGCCTTGCAGTGGCTCAGCTGTGAACAAAGAACGGAGACATCATGGCGTAAGAATTAGTTTCACAGCACCAAGCATTCTGGGAATTACAACAGAGGGCTTCTACAGTTCTACCTACACATATAATGACTTTTAGTATTTACTTAGTTTTTAAGAAATGGTCTTTATATTAGCTGAGACATTACATAACCCTTAATAGCAAAACATTTGCTGAATGACGGCAAACGGGTGTATTTTGATCTGGCATATTTTCAAGAAGTATATTCGCTCACCCACACGACTCAGGGTTGGTTATGTGTCTCCATGACAGTGGTTTTCAGAAGGAAGAGAAATGTAAATCTACAAAAATTGCTATCAATTGTTGTGAACAACCCATCGATCTACATCTTAACTATAAAAAGAAGCCATTCTCTCAACGGTCTTCCTCGGATTACAGTAAAATATGCACCAATCGGTACTGGAACTTGGGAACCACCATGCTGTGAGTCAATTACAGCTAGCTGTCAAACAGTTTGAGGATACAAAATGCTTTGTACAAAAGAAAGTGGAATGACAGAGTTGCTCCTACTGAAAAAGAGAGGGTCAAACAAGCAGAAACTGGAAAAACAGCAAAGAAACACAACATTACTGATGAGAAGACGCAAGGAAGAAAATAAAGAGATAACAGAGCGATGGAAATAGACAGAAAGAATGTAAGTGAGAAAGTGTGAAAATCATTAAATTAGTGTTCAGTCAGTGGGACACCATCCATGCTCTCCCTCAGACATATAAGGAAGATGCTCAGATTCTGCTCAGCACTGCATTGAAACTCGGCCAAAACTCGGCCAAAACTCATCACACAGGGGAGACAACAACCATTTCCCTGAGGACTGCAACAACTCATGCGCACACACAACACATCGATCATAGAGTTAGCACAGAGAACAATCCCACTGTCTAGTCACAAACCAAATGCTTTACTTACTGACATTAGCTGTACTTCAGATCCAGAGCTATAAAATACACTCAGTGGTTCTCAAATGGTTTGTACTGTAGGTAACTGCATACCAAGCAAAGCAACTGAGCATCGTTGCCATGGGGACACTAATGTTCAGTGCTAAACCATTCATTAGTTACATAACAGTGGAATTTCTTTCATTGTTACACAATTAATACATAATTTAATAATGTATCTATCTTTCAGTGCAGGTCAAACAACTAAAGGAGTCATTTTTGAGACCGTTTTAATGATTCTTTTGGAGATACATTTGAGAGGTGCAAGCTATTTTCAGACTAAATTTTGTAATGAGGAGAAAAAGTGAAAACTGGAGCAACGGAGAACACAAGCTTTATTTCAAAACACAGTGAGCTGCCTACTTAGACTGCATAACAACAAGTCAAATTAAGGCATCACAGGTGCTCTCAGCTCTCAAAGGGTAAGCTGCAACATTATGTTGCCTTCTTTAGTCACTAAAAGCTAAGGCAGCACTGTATCATTCACTGAAAAGTCTAAAATTCTAAATACAGTTATATTACATTCAACATGAAAAGATAGAGTTAAAATTGCTTGATTTAATTTTCTATTTTATTTATTTGTGTCTTGTAATTTTAAAATATTGTGTTGGGAGTTGCTGCCCATATAAAGCGTACAATTTCGAAGTTCTATGATGATTTTAGTACAATGGCTAGATAAACGAGTGTTTTTGATTTTCAAACTTGCGTGGGGGATTGTGGGATTGAAAACAGAGGAGCAAACAGTGAGAGTGTCAAAAAGTTAAGAAATGCCCAACTTTAAAAACTTTATGAAAAAAGCCACTCGGCAGCCAATCAAAGTGAAGTGAAGGCAATGACATCTGTCATTATAAGCATTTCAAAATCTGAGTTTCTGGTGAATGTTGTCCTGAAATCACATTGCTAGACATCAGATTTAAATGTGCATGCATTCATTGTGGCAAGGCTGTGGCTCAATAATCAAAAAATGTCAACTGTGCAGTCTGGAATATAGAAATTAACTAAGGCAATTTACTAGATTTTGGAGCAGAGCTAGAGAGTAGTAACAAAAAAGACCAATAGGTCACAATATGTCACATTTAAGAGAAGGAGGGATTATCATGCCATTAGTGATCTATTAAATGTAACACAATAGCACCAGTAATGTCATATGCCTGCTACAATTCTGACTGACATGTACTGTCAGGTGGAGGTGGTTCTTACCAGGCGGTTTTCATCAAACACCTCAAAAAGAAGCCGGTGGTTTTGTGGGCAGACCTGCATACATGACAGAAGAGAGAACACAAAGTTATACAAATGTTTTTGAGCAACATTGTCAAAGAAATTCAATTAAACCAAAAATACAATGGCTAGTAAAAAAAATGATGCATGCAATCACATGCAAGCCACCTAACCATACAAAACAGGCATTTGCTATGTAGACCAAACCATTTCATTGGGGACATTATCATTGGCTTAGAATAGCACCTATAAATCACGTCCTTGTGAATGGACTTCTAAACGAAGCAGCTCTGTAGAGCCGGAACAAATCTTTCACTAGATTGTTTTACGTACGAGCAAAATTTACGCCCATTGACGTCACACAAAATGATGTGCTGCTTCTAATAATAGATTATTACAATTGTAGAGGTGCCGAAAGGTGAGGTATAATAACACATGTGCATTCCGAGATATATTACAAAGTGCTGATTTCTTGATAGCACCGGACAGAGTCGAGATTTAATAAAGAAAACAAAATTGCAGATGAAATCTTTAGCAGGGTGCCTTCTAGTACAAAACCCAGCGGGTGAATTTGTGAATTAGATGAGCCATGCTTGGCTTATGCGGGATAACCAAACAAAATCTATTTTTATTTTTAAAAAAAGCAACTTACTCTGAAATAGAATTCCTCATTCCATTTGGGATTGAGAGTCTGAAAAAGAACCAAACATGTTAATTTATGCGTTTCAACAGTTTCTGTGATTCAGATTTTTTTTCTGTAGCCTTTCAAAACACTAATGAACAATTAATTAAACAGGTAATTTTATTAACTATAACATGTTTATCACAATTACCAATTTGAAAAACATCCTGATTATGTTGGAGAAGCTGTTATTTTAACAGCAGCGGTGAGGATGCCATTATCTTGATGAGATTTACAACACAAAGGAAATTTAGAACAGGAGAACTTGGCTAATATTACTATAACTTGAATAAAATATGTTATGGTAGCTTACAGAGAAAGATAAATAGAAGGCAGGAAAGAGGGGGGAGGGGGTGCTGAAATTCAGACAGAGAGAGTGCACCGGCCCTTGACTGGCATCGATCCTTTTAAGTGGAAGAAGAACTTAATCATTAAGTCAACATGGCAGATTGATTGACAGTTTAATTTAAATGTCCTCAGATGAGCACCTTAATTGATTTAACATAGAATAGAGACAACAGAATGCTTCTATTTCAAAATAGTTTTACAGAGTTCAGTTTTTAAAAATCCTAATCTCACTTCGATGTCGAATCTCAGATTTTCAATGTGGTCTCAAACTTAAAATAAGACGCTAATTAAAATGACATTCGCACAAGAAATTAATGATTGGCGGGTCATAAACCTACATATAAACTGATATGATTCACACACACAAGCATGCAGGATGCTGTAAATACATCTGCTTTATTGGTCTGTGAACTATGTGTTAAAGCTTGTGAAAATACTTTGGGTTATTAAAGCGTAGAAATACACCCAGGTGTAAATTATACAGGAAGAACAAAGTAATGAAGCTCTGGCCGATACAGCTAAAAAAAAAAAAAAAAAAAGCAATTTTTTTTCAGCCTTTTAACAACATATAACTGCTCTAACATGTTTAAATGTTTCTCTCTTACAAACTTTTTATTAACATGCATCAATATAACAGCACACAGTGAACACTAATATTTATTTACCTACATTTATTATTTCTAAGTTAAACATTTTTCATCCAAGGATATTTGAGGGATGATTGAACAAATCATTGAATTAGAGTTTTGAATAGATTCGCTGAAACAAACAGTTGGAACTGATTCACAGAATTTCATTGTCAGCTAAATAAACCCGCCAACTCTGATTCATTATCTTACTGTATGTCTTTGCTCATCTCTTTTATTGTAAAAGTCAGCTAGTCATAGTGGTGAACTGAAATCCACTCTCCTTGCAGTGACTAAATCACTGATGGCAGCCAGGGCATTCTCTATCCTCCGATTTGATTATTCCTGACATGCCCACTGTGTCTGACAGTCAACTGCTTGCCTGGTTTTTATCCTACTTGGTAATACAACCAAATCAAGTCAACTGGAGGTTCATTTTCTACACATGAAATACACAACTGTTCACACAACTACTAGTTCCTCAGGGCTCTGTATTCAGGCCGATGGCATTATCTGTGGCTCCGTTATCAAACCACATAGTTTCTCTTAGCAGTGTTATGCCAACGACACTCCATTCTAGATCCTATAATCTCCCTCCATTTCCACTTTCTTCATAGTCTGCATCTCTCACGTTCCAGAATAGATAACCAATCATCACCTTAAGCTTAACCTAGACGAGGCTGACCTCCTCTTACTCTTGGTCAAACAGCCTCTAGTCAATCCATCTTCATGTCTATTAAAGGTTATGCAGTTGTCACCTCCCGACTAACAGACTAATCTTGTCATAGCCTGCAACTCACATTCACTGTAATCTATCTTAGTCTAAAAGTTTTCAATAGGTAATTGCCTATTGTAAACCTAGTTTTGTAGTCAAAAACAGTTTAAACTGGCATCACACCTACCACGATTATGTAAACACAAATAACTAAATAATAAACTAAATATGGAAAAAAATAAATACTAAAAACTAAATATTTTCAATAAATAATGAGCAAGCTTCATAATGTCAAATAACTTTTTTTTCTTTTTTTTTTGCCACATTTTGGATTTGTTTCAATCCTGAATTTTTATCAGATGTTATCATCTAAGGTCCTCGGTTTTCCAAACACTTTTTTGATTAATGAAATTTACATTTAGATAAGATTGTATAATCTCAAATTCTTGTAATTGGCTATTTTTGCTATTTATAATGGACACTCAAAACTGCCTGCTTTGTTTGTATTACATTTCCATAAAAAATGTATGAGTGCAATATCCTTCTTGACACTTTTAATTGTAATACATCTACTAAGTGCATTAGTGATAAATTAAGACTAAATGTCTCATAAAGGCCTACAGTAAAAGATATACGTAGATATTTCATAATAGGCATTTACACTTTTAAATTAAATCTGGTCACAAACATATGTCTTTGTTCAATGAGACAAGATACTCTGCTGTTATGTGCCACAGACCATTGAGTTCCCAGACTAGTTCATCAAAGCAAGATGCTTAAAGCATCAGTCCACACTGAGACCTGAGGATCGAGGAGGCTTATGTTCCACACAGCGGTGCATTGTCAGCTATTAATAACCTGAAAAGTCTGCAGTCACAGCACAGGAGACTCCAGAGTAAGGACTTTCTGATTACTGGCTTAATGGAACTGAATGGACCCAAATGCTGACTGACTTGCCAAGTCGATTTATCGCCTGCCTGAGACCAAACTCTTAGTTTTCCTCCAGTGGTCTAAAAGAAACCTGTCAAGAATATGTCTGAGAAATATTTCACCCAAAAATCTAAAGAAATAGGCTAAATTAGATTTTGGTTAAGAAAAGTCAAGCCTATTTTTTTTTTAAATTGTGACATTTTAAAGTAACACCAGGTAACTTTTGCTCTCGGGGTCCCCCTACAGTTGGGAAACAGTATTGTCCTCTACTACTGTCGTAAACTCTGTCATCCTACATGCACGTGCATTTGTTGACAACCATGATAGCCCTGAACACTGTAGGAGGAGGTCACATGCAGGCAGTGTTGGGAAAGTTCATTTTCTACATGAACTAGTTCAAAGTTCAGTTCACAAATTTTAAAATGAACTAGTTCAGTTCATAGTTCATACTTCAAAAAATGAACTAGTTCATAGTTCTTTTTTACCATATGTTGCTGCTAGCTTCTTTTTTTTTATTATTATTATTGCCACAGCCCATATACAACCACAGACAGCAATTATTTTATCGACTGGCAAAGTTTGCACAGAAATGTAAGATTTTTCCCATCCTCACCGACCTTGTCATAAAACTCGTTTAAATCATACGACGCCTCCTCGCTCGCTGCTTTGTCGACTACATGCTGCTTTTTGTTTTGATGACGCATCCGGCGGTGCGTGCGACACTGGTGGCTGATGTTGCCAGATTGGGTGTTTTTTTCGCTACATATTAAGGCCTGTTTTCGGTGTGTTTTAGCCGGGTTTTCGCTTGGAAGGTTCTATAGAAATCTGGCACCCTATTGAACGAAGTTAAACTGAGAGAGCGTGCGTTCACAGACACCAGAATGAACGCGTTCACAGTAACGTTCATCAGGCAGTAATTCAGTACGTTCAGTTCACGTTCGCCCAAAATATGAACGAGTTCATGAACTATTGTTCATTGTACGCGTTCAGGCACAACACTGCATGCAGGTGTTCTGCTTGCGTCGAGTGTGAAATGTCTTCATCCCAGGTACAGTGGTATATTTCAGCATGTCATATAAATATAATTTCATGGGTTTTATTTTTTTTCTAACGACAAATGATCGCGATGATCACGTTTACAAGCCAGTGTCATTATAGTAGCCTAGTCTATTGGTTACCGTTTTACTGAATCTATATGATACTTCAATGCAATGTTTGAGTGGTTGATAATAACCATATATCGTCAATATTATAATATCAAGCTACCATAAATAAATCTGACAATTTTACAAATCGATTTGCATTATAGCTTGAGGCAAGACAAATAATCATTACCTGATTCATGAAGATAAACGGAGGATAAGATAGCTTCCGTAACATAGTCAGGCAGACAAAAAAACACCCCAGCCGACAGGGTGTCATTGGTTGTTGCGTTAAATGTTACCCAGATACAATAGTGCTATTTTCTGATTGGCTAACAACACCAGACGAACAACACCAGAGGAGACGCGCTTGATTCCTGCCGGTTCCACAGTGAGAGTGGCGCGGTCAGAGTTTTGGGCGCTGCGGGATATTAAAAATATTACAAATAGTTTTTCAGCGTGAGAAATACAATGTGTGGCGGGAGAGCGTGACAAAAGACCGAAATGAGTGACTGTCAACCTCAATGCGTGACACTTGAGAGCCCTGCGATTTTAAGGAAGTGGGGGTGGTGGTGGAAGTGACGTAGGCTATATGCCGTAAAGCAGTCGAGTTCGGTAGTTCTCTTTGTTCGCCGGTTACTACCCGAAATCCGAAGTTTAAAAGTACGATTAAAAACGCTACAGACCCCGTCAGGCTATGGCAGACGTGTCATTCAACCTATTGTAAGTCGATGTACCATCACAAGAGACTTGGAAATATATTATGAAGGTTGAAAAGTTACCTAGTGCTGCTTTAATGACATTTTCAATAAATATATGACAATTAATTAAAAAAAATAATAATTCTCCCAATTCTCATAATATCATCATATTGGTAACACTTTAACAATAAGGTCCTATTAATGAACATTAACAAATGTATTGCTCAATGTAAGTTAAGGCTAGTTAATGCATTAGTTAAAGTACTTATACATTTTTGTTAACATAAAATACAACTGTTCATTATTAGTTCTTGTTAAAGCAGGTTAAATTAATAATAAAATAATATTAATAGATACAACTTTTGATTTGTATGTATAAGTATATGTTGACATTTACTAAGTAAGATTAATACATGCTTTAGAGGCATTTTTTATTTTTAGTTCTTGTTAACTAATGTTAACAAATGGAACCTTATTGTGAAGTGTTTAAGCAGATTAAATTAAAATCATAATTGTATGCGTAATAAGTAATACTAAACAATAGACATTTGATTTAATGTTGGATTGATTGAATCTGGACTTTTTTTTTATTACAATATTCATAAAAACTATCTTATTCTGCCCTTAAAAACTAATTTAAGCATTATCTGTTAGTCAACCAAATGCACTCCACAGCCTATAAGACATTTGCATCAAAACAAAGGATGCAGTTTGCTTTAAAGAGGTCTGTGAATGTTACACCAAGGCTCATTTCAATTGCTAATTTCTGGTGACGTTATCATAAAGGACTTCTCTGGGCATCGTTGTTTATTTCCTTGTGTGTGCATTCCAAGGACAAACAGATAAATAGGGAAGTATGAATTATTACTCCATTAACGTCACTGCATACACAAATAAAGCACTTTGTGACAGCGAATATCATGAAACCTGTCAATAACATGACTGGGTAATAATTTACCTCACTATCAAAAGAAAGATATTAGATAATTATGTTTTACATAAAGAAAATTAAGCTCGTTTTAAAAGTATAAAGACTGATATTGTTTCCATGACAAATAAACATTTTCTTCCCCAGTTCACAGTATACAGGTCCTTCTCAAAAAATTAGCATATTGTGATAAAGTTCATTATTTTCCATAATGTAATGATAAAAATTAAACTTTCATATATTTTAGATTCATTGCACACCAACTGAAATATTTCAGGTCTTTTATTGTTTTAATACTGATGATTTTGGCATACAGCTCATGAAAACCCAAAATTCCTGTCTCAAAAAATTAGCATATCATGAAAAGGTTCTCTAAACGAGCTATTAACCTAATCATCTGAATCAACTAATTAACTCTAAACACCTGCAAAAGATTCCTGAGGTTTTTAAAAACTCCCAGCCTGTTTCATTACTCAAAACCGCAATCATGGGTAAAACTGCTGTCCAGAAGGCCATCATTGACACCCTCAAGAAAGAGGGTAAGACACAGAAAGAAATTTCTGAACAAATAGGCTGTTCCCAGAGTGCTGTATCAAGGCACCTCAGTGGGAAGTCTGTGGGAAGGAAAAAGTGTGGCAAAAAACGCTGCACAACGAGAAGAGGTGACCGGACCCTGAGGAAGATTGTGGAGAAGGACCGATTCCAGACCTTGGGGGACCTGCGGAAGCAGTGGACTGAGTCTTAAGTAGAAACATCCAGAGCCACCGTGCACAGGCGTGTGCAGGAAATGGGCTACAGGTGCCGCATTCCCCAGGTCAAGCCACTTTTGAACCAGAAACAGCGGCAGAAGCGCCTGACCTGGGCTACAGATAAGCAGCACTGGAGTACCCACAGTCAGTGATGGTCTGGGGTGCCATGTCAGCTGCTGGTGTTGGTTCAGTGTTTTATCAAGGGCAGGGTCAATGCAGCTAGCTATCAGGAGATTTTGGAGCACTTCATGCTTCCATCTGCTGAAAAGCTTTATGGAGATGAAGATTTCATTTTTCAGCACGACTTGGCACCTGCTCACAGTGCCAAAACCACTGGTAAATGGTTTACTGACCATGGTATTACTGTGCTCAATTGGCCTGCCAACTCTCCTGACCTGAACCCCATAGAGAATCTGTGGGATATTGTGAAGAGAAAGTTGAGAGACGCAAGACCCAACACTCTGGATGAGCTTAAGCCCGCTATCGAAGCATCCTGGGCCTCCATAACACCTCAGCAGTGCCACAGGCTGATTGCCTCCATGCCACGCCGCAATTTCTTTCTGTGTCTTACCCTCTTGCTTGAGGGTGTCAATGATGGCCTTCTGGACAGCAGTCAGGTCGGCAGTCTTACCCATGATTGCGGTTTTGAGTAATGAAACAGGCTGGGAGTTTTTAAAAGCCTCAGGAATCTTTTGCAGGTGTTTAGAGTTAATTAGTTGATTCAGATGATTAGGTTAATAGCTCGTTTAGAGAACCTTTTCATGATATGCTAATTTTTTGAGATAGGAATTTTGGGTTTTCATGAGCTGTATGCCAAAATCATCAGTATTAAAACAATAAAAGACCTGAAATATTTCAGTTGGTGTGCAATGAATCTAAAATATATGAAAGTTTAATTTTTATCATTACATTATGGAAAATAATGAACTATCACAATATGCAAATTTTTTGAGAAGGACCTGTAATAATCCAAATATAAAGTTCGCTCATTTTGAGTAGTTTTCATACATTCACATGGTAGTGAATTCTTAAAACGATACTGTTTTATCATATTATTCAAGGCCTGATAAAACTATGAAAGCTCATGCAGTACTGCCACCGGTCTATGGAAGTACTCCTCCTAGTGGCTTTAGCATCTTGAACAATCACCTTTTTATCTCCTCACTTTCAGTCATCCTAAAATCTCTCAGAAACATTAAACAAATGTCACAGCTGCTGAGTGCAACTAAAACTCACCTTTTTGATGGTTTTCGTTTGTACTAAGCCAAGCTCTCGGTTTTCATCAGCGACATATAGGGAGAGTTTGACATACGGATCGCTAAAGAGGGAGAAAGAAAAAAAAAAAAAGAGACAAAAACACATAAGACCTTCCCACAACAACAATTTAGAAAAGTAAAAGTTTATACAATCAAGAACTAGGAAACATTAAAATTAAATACATTTATTAAACAGTGATTTATATTTTTACAAGACTGATAGATCACTTTTTTTCCTCATCTTGTACTATGAAACTTTGGCTGGTCAGGCAATTAAATAATGAAGAAATAAATGTGTCATGTTTTGGCATTGGGAAAATAATTCCCAAGGAGATAAGCTACTAGGTTAAGGGCCCAGCATTTAATTCTTACACAAATACACACACAATTTGTTATGAATATATTTATATTTGTTGCACTGCACTCTTAAGTACCATAAAAAACTTACTGCAGTACAATTTAATAAATGTATGTACCCACCCAACCTAGATAACAATGTGAAGCTATAAGTATGAAATATTGTATTTTTGTACAAACATTAGTGGAAAGATTATTTGCACTGATTTAGCAGATTTTTGAGAAAAGCATCTGCATTTCCCCATCCAACTCAACTAACACTCAGAGCAATAGGTCCGGGTGAGGTAAAGTTGGAAAAGTGGTCAGGAAACCGGAGGGAGACAAAGAACGGAAGCCATTAAAAAATTAAGGATTAGCACAGCAAAACTCATTAGCTTACCAAACAGGAACAATTAAACGCACAAAGAGAGACTAAATCAAACAATAGGTCAGATGCATGTTAAGCCCCTATCCCATATGGAAAAGTTGTATAAGAATCTTACAAGACGAGTATGATTGATAGTAGTACTTTCGAACATATTGCAATAAAGCTCAAACTGTAAAGTTCTATACTGTAAAATATGTTCTTTTTATAGCATGAAACTTAAGGTAAATACAGGATTGAGCAAATATTAAGCTATTATGAGAAAAAATTATGTAAGGGACAATTGTTTTTTCACTGTACGTTTAAAAGAAAACGCACATTCTAATTGTTCATTTATCACTACATACTAATGAGCCAAAACATTATGACCACTCATGTGGTGAAGCAAAAAACGTTGATAAATTTCCTAACAAGATCACATGTCAAGTTCTGAGTAGATTAGATGATTAGTGAACAATTAGTTATTGTAGTCCAGTGTTTCTCAACCTCTCCTGCAGGGACCCCCTGACAGGACATATTTTTGTTTTAACCCTGAAATGGCACACCTGATTCAATTAATTAAAGGCTTAATGTGCAGCTGACTAATTAAATCAGGTGTGCCATTTAAGGGTTAAAACAAAAACATGTCCTGTCAGGGGGTCCCTGCAGGAGAGGTTGAGAAACACTGTTGTAGTCGATGTGTTGGATCAAGCACAAATGGACAGGAATAAAGATCTGAGCGACTTTGACAATGGCCAAACTGATATGGCCAGACGACTCTGTCAGAGTATCTCTGAAACGTAAGGCTTGTGTGTTGCTCCCGGTCAGCAGAAGTGAGAATTTACCAACAGTGGTCAGAAGTGGGACAAACCACAAACCGGTGACAGGAAGTTTACTGTGACACAAGTCTCACAAAATTTTAATGATTGTTATGGGAGGATCAGACCAATCAGAGTTCCTATGATGACCCCTGTCCACCGTCAAAAGCACCTACAATGGGCATGAGGGCCTCGGAACTGGACCTTGGAGCAGTGGAAGAAGGTCGCCTGGTCCAATGAGTCGCGTTTTCTTTTACATCACACAGACGGCCGTGTTCGTGTGTGCCGTGTGCCTGGGGAAGTGATGAAATCAGAACACAATGTGGGACGGCAACAAACTGGTGGAGGGAGTGACTCTCTGGGCAATGTTCTGTCCAATGAAACCCTAGGTCCGGCCTTTCATGTGGACATAAATTTGACACGTGGTACCTACCTAAAAACGGTTGCAGACCAGGTACACCCCTTCATGACAATGGTGTTTCCTGGTGGAAATGGCTTCTTTCAGCAGGATAATGTACACAGTACACATTGTTCAGGAATGGTTTGAGGAACATGATGAAGAGTTCAAGGTGTTGCTCTGGCCTTCAAATTTCCCAGATCTCAATCCAACTGAGTATCTGTAGGATGTGCTGGACCAACAAGTTTGATCCACAAGCGGCTCCACCTCGCAACCTACAGAACTTGAAGGATCTGCTGCTTAAGTCTTGGTGCCAGAAACCACAGGACACCGTCAAGGTCTTGTAGAGTCCATGCCTCAGCAGGTCAGCGCTGTTTCAGCAGAAGGATCAACAGCATATTAGGCAGGTGGTCATAATGTTTTGTCTCATCGGTGTGTAGCGACAACGAGAATGAACCAAACACAATTGAAGCTTTTAGGTGACTGTTCATACATAATTCCACAAAGAGTCTTCACATTCCAAATCAAATCACCAGACCCAGAGCCATAGGCTCCGGAGAATCTGCAACCGGAAGGACCTTTTTAACTAAAGGAAGAACGTTGTCAATGTTTTCTAATTTGGCAAAACAGATCTGTTCAGAAATGGTGAAACAAGAGGCCCTAGCAAGAGGTCACCCAACCCCTGCGACTAACAGACTACGTATTTCTTAAGGACCAAGGTCCCATGACAGAGATGTAAAACAGACTTCCCCCTTCTTGAAGACCTTTGAATGACCTCATAGTTGAGACCTCTTAAAAACCCCAGAGACAAGAGACTTTTCATATAAAAATGCATACAATCATCACAAAACAATTCTTGACGAACTTATAATCAAACATCGTTCAACTACATAATTCTATATTGTGTCTATGACCCCTGTATGTGTCTATTATGCTTAATCACATATAAGTCATCTAATTGTTGTAACTATTACCTGTGTGAATGAAAGTGTATCGTGTCTCCTATCAATGCGACCACATATTCTTAATTCAGACGATGGCTTGATTTGAAATCTGTGTAAAAATGTTTATGTTCTTAAAATGGAAATTATGTCTAAACTGAATCCTCTGTTCGAGCTGATGAGTAAGCAGACCACAGATAACACATGATTCACGATGAGAGAAGGAGGGGGGGGGGATAGAAAAGTAACCATATAGTAACCCTTCTCAAATAACCATATAGTATCTTATTGTCCGAATTCCAAATTCCTCCAGGAGGCGGGACAAAACACTTGAGTTTAAAACCTTAGACCCGAACAGGACTTTGGTAGAATAATGCGCTAGAAGAATAGAACAGAAGTCGGGCGGGCTCTCTCTCGAAAAAGGTCTCGGCAGAACAAGTCGGGTGGAGCAGACGATGCTTATAGTAACCATGTAGACGCGTAGAGACAAAGAACCCAAATTAAGATCAGAAGAACATGGGTTAAAACAGATTTATTCAAGCCATCTAACTCGTTTCACCTTCCTTTCTTTTCCTTTGTTTTATTTTCTCGTTAAAAGTCTCGGTTCTAAGATAAGTTTTGCTGCAAAGTTTCGTTTTAACGTTTCAACTGCAAAACCAGCGTCCAACTTCAAAGACTTTCATTCATCCGCGCCAACACACCACGTGACTGGCTGTCCAAGATCTATCCAGGCACGAGAAGACCAGCCATGCAACGGACCCGGGGAACCCCTTTACACCTACAAACGGGAACCCCAAAGCAAGGACAAGCAAGTAGCCTCCAGACTCTTAGCTGAACTGGTGTATATTGATAAAATTGCATAACCCGCCTAAGAAACGATAGAAGGGTTAAATTAATGATTGATGGTTCGTTCAGGTCAAGTCTTATAAGTGCATATAGAAACTGCGGATTTCACCATCTCACTCTTAAAACTCATTTCTTTCCTCACTCTCTTTCTTTCTGCAACTCGTATGAATGTATGTGTGCGTGTGTTTGTTAGATATTAGTTTCATGTTCTAGGATAATCAATAAAGTCTTGTTTATATTTTAAAGATAATTGTCTTGTGTTATGTGCTTACAGATTTATTGTCTTGAACTGCGATTTAAAGCTACCTATGCTTTTACCCTTGAATTATTTCTAAATTTAGCTGTTAGCTGGGAATTAGTCTTTCTTGGCCAGGAAGATATTATATTTCCTAGAATTAATAATTGTTTATGCTTTCCGTTCATTGGATGAACTGATAAATGATCATACTATTGATTCTGCTACAGTAAATTCTGAAAATAATTAAACTATTAATTATTGATCATAATCCGTTATGAATAATAATTAGTTATATTTATACGGGCGTATAAACGCTACATTATTATTGGTGGAGAATGCAGGCAATTTAACCTAAATTGTAAGCATATACGAAGTAATTTATCTTTTCATTTTGTGCGGATGAGAGATCCGAACCTCCGAAAGTCTGTGTGTGACGTATGGAGAGCGCGCGGCGCGCGCCCTGTTTGAATGAATGTTGCTGCATGAGTGGATGCACCCCAGAGAGAGCTGTTACACTAGTCTGTCTGCCTCCATATATGTTTTTATTTTCAACTGCAGTAAAATAACTCAAGTTATAAAATATCACACAACAATAAGGTAAGAATTGAGCGTGTTCCTCAATTTCTGAAATACCTTGATTATAGCTTACTGACGTCTGCGTGTTCCAGCGTCTTTCAAAGCTATACGTGTGTGTGTGTATCAGCCAGAGAGCTTAACGAAATTATACTGCAGTAATTAAAATAACCATATAAGAACGAATATTCTCCTCACAGAGCGATGAGCGTGTTCCTCATCTAACGTTATATATTTTTATCCGATTCACAGTGCGTGTTCCACTGCGATCCGTAATAAACATAGAAGCAGTTATATTTATCTGATTGTCAATGCGTGTTCCATTGCAATCCCAGTAATAAACAGCTGTTTGTCTATGTTTGCTTGTATGGTTGTCTGTTCAATGAATTATCGTGCAAACACTGCGTGTGTCCGAGTGTAGTTGAACAAGAGTTATTTTTATTGTGTTCAAGTAAAGCTTGACGTTGAAACTAACCAACAGTGAAGAACCCTGTTGTTTTGTGTGCTCAGATAACATTGCACAGAGACGATCCGCCCGAGATCGCTATTTTCCCATCTATATTACAGCGCAAAGCTGTCCTTTAAAGTTAAACTCACTCTTAAAAAACTGAGTGAAGCCCCACGTCGTAAAACCAGCTAAAGCTACGAGTGGTGTATTTTTGTACAGGTTGAAATGCGCCGACATTTCCCGTAATATGATCGACTGTTACTGTACATTCATATTCTATGAACATTGTTGAAATGCGCCCACATTTCATGTAACATGCCTAACGTTAACTGTTGACAAACTGTGTGCATTTCACGTGTTTGCCCACTAGAGTTTGTTTGGTCGCCATAGTTACGATCGTGACACGGAAGTCTTAACCAACTCTTCCGGGGGAACTCTGACCTCTCGCATGATCAGAGCCACAGTGTAAACAAACCCTTTGGTGGCTAAGCTAGCTACCCATTTGCTAAGCTAACCTAAGCAGGTGTTACAGTGAGGCCTATATGCTAAAGCCTTAAGCATTAGTTACGGTTATCAGCAGTACTAACCTCAGTGGTATACACAGTGTCTGTGTGAACAACGTTAAAGGGATTTAACCATTTAAACACCTTGACTCTACACTTGTTGGTCTTTTCTTCTTTCTTATTTACCTTTCTCATGTCTTAACCCATATTTTCCGTGAAAAGGAAGTCGTTTGCAATTATTAATTCCTTTACCTGCATTTTACTTGAAAAAGAAAATACTGGTTTATGATTATTAATTGTCAAATTTGAATTTGAGTTAAAAGAGGAAATATTAAATGAAAATGAAAATTTTATTTTCCTAAACAGGTAATTTATAATGATTTCTCGATTTATTTTTTAATAAATCTAATTTCATAATTTCTAAATTTCTCTTTAAGATCTAATCACTTCAGGCGAATAAGTCTTAAACTTTGAAAGTTAAGAACTTATTCCACCAACATTTTCCCTATTACAAAATATTGTTAGACTCATACTTGCTCCTTATTGTTATTGCGTTGTATCCTCCTGTCCTCATTTCTTTCAGTTGTGGTTATAAACTTAACCATTCTAGTTTACTTATTTATTTACCTCTTTATTTAATTTCCCATTTTCTTATTTTATCCATTATCATTATTACTTTCTTCCACCTTTATTACCTTTTCCTTACTTTTTATTTTAGCTTGGGAGTAACACACCTGAGCCTCAATAGGAGACATTGGTATCTCACTACGAGCTTCAAATAAATCAGAGATAACCCTCTCTTACAAAGTTTATTTGTGAATGTTTAGTTGTTTGGCAACTGTCAATTCTATACTCATAGTTCGACAAAGGCTCCAGCCATTTTTGGATCCAATCTCCTTCCCTCCTTCCCTTCTCACATCTTTCCTGGGCTGTCCTGTTTTATTCCATCCCATTCTTCGTACTTGTAGGGAACATACCTGGGAGAACCATCAATCGAGTCAAAAGAAAGAGAAAGATAATCTTTCCAAAGAAATCATTAGGTATTTGATTTTTAATCAAATCCCCTCCGTTCTCCATACTCTCCCTGCATCTGTTTACGCAATTTACAATTTGACATCTCATCCAATATCAATTAACAGAGACAAGTGTTGAGCAACCGTCGCCTTCAAAGCATCCCTGCTGTAAGCGGTCCAACTGACGGTGTGTGGTGTCAATCCTGTCAAACTCAGAAAAGAGGTATCAGCATTATTATTGTATTATTTTTCGTTGTAAACATAAACAATAATATTGTTTACCTTTCTGGAAACAGATTCTCTTTGATAGGAAGCATTTACGAGAAAAATAATATTTCTCCTAGTTAAGAATTTCCTTTCTTGTTTTTTTTTTTATTGTTTTTTAACCTCTCTCTCTTTTTCCCTTGCTCAGTTGAGTGACATAGTCCTCACATCACGAGTTGAAACCAGCTTTTCATTAATAGAAAATAACCAGCTTTTCATTTGAAAAAAAAAAAAACCTTACAATTGAGATTTGTTTTAACCTTTTTCTCTCTTTCCCTCACTCAGTTGAGTGACGAAGTTTCCCCATCACTAGCCTACCTGTCTACACTGAGACCAACACGTAGACATTACAACATTTCGCTATTGGTGTACCGTCACTGAAACGACACTTAGCTGTTTAACCACATATAGGCTTACATTCCACACAGGTCTGTGTCAGTCTCTTCACCCCAGCGTACCAACATGTCGTGGACGACGAACCCAACTGCCCAAAGGGACGACGTGGACGCCTGGCTCAGAGGCATTACAGACTGCCTCACACCAAAGACAATTGAACTGTTATTATTTCTAATAATAATCATAATTCTGAGAAGATTCCTGACACATGATTCACGCCAGAACCACAACCATGTGGAACTAACCAAGATAACCTGTTCCTTAAGCAATGCCTTCACAGCCCAGCTGAAACTAAGCGACAAGCACATCACCCACCTTCAGGAGGAGCTGACATGTGCTCAGAGCCGCATAGACAAGCTGGAAGTGAAAGTCCAGGACGACTTCAAGTGTCAGACCACTGAGTTCCTGAGAGAGCTGATGCACACTCAACACTGCACAGACCAGCTCAAAGCAAAAGCTCAAGACAAACTCAAAGTGCCTGACGAAGTGGAGCAAGAAACAAAGAAACAACTTGATAAGCTCAAGAAGCCCTTGCAGTCACTGAACGTGACAACCTAGAATTAAAGACTGTCCAAAAGCACCTGGTAAACCAACTCCAGTCTGCTGAACATCAGCTAGAGAAAGCCAAAGCTGACACTAAAGATAAGAACTCTGAAATTAATGCTCTGAAAGACCACCTGGAAAGGTGCAGCGCTGACATCGACCATCTGACGCAACAGAGAGATGACGCCAACGACGAGCTCTACGCGGTCAGAGATGAACTCCAGAACATTTTCCAACAGAAACCAGAGCCAAGAAGGGAGAGACCTCCCTCAGCATCACCCCTGCTGAGCAGAACAGAGTCCTCCCTCCAAGAACTGGCATACAGTGAAAGTGAATGGCCACAACCCAAAACGTCACAGGCCTTCACCACAGAACTGTTCACTGCCAACAAGCAACGAGAGCTCATCCAGGCAGACTCCAAAGCTGCCCAGGGGATGACCTTTAAAGATCTCAACCAGCTGGTTAAGAATATCATTCAGTTCAACCCGAACTCCACAGAGGGTCCCGACATCCAGACCTACATCCGAGATATCAACTTCCACCTAGAGGTGAGACCACACATGACTGACAGAGACAGGTTCTACCTCCTCAGATCCACATCCAGTCCAGAGGTACGAAGCTTCCTAGACCGACAACCTGCTCATGTCAAGTCAAACTACCAGCTGCTATGTGAGACACTGATTAAAGAATTCACAGGCCCAGAGTCGGAACATGGTGTGTTAATTGCCTTGGAAACCAAACAAGGTCGACAAGAGACTCCCCAAGCCTACTACCACCGCTTTCGACAAGCTTACTTTGGTGCACATAACAAACCTGAACATGAAGAGGATGTGAACTTCAAAACCCTCTTCCTGAGAAACCTGCACCTGGGATTGAGTCATCATCTTGGTGTCATCGCCAGCGCAGACACAATGACAATCCATCAGCTACGTGACCTGACACACAAGGCCTACATCAAACAAAAGATGTCCTCAAAGAAAGGTTTGAAAACATCCACAGTTTCAAACTCCTTCAGCCAAGACAGAAGTCTTGCACTGGATGACAACCAGTGGCATGACAACACAGTTCTTCGTAAGAAGCACAGAGAACGTGACTCCCATGCCGCTGACAGATACCACACCAACCGAGTGGAAAAGTCATGGGACCACCCACACTTCTCAAGTAACCCACAAGAAGGAAACCACTGGAAACCTAACTGGACATCCAAAGGCCATCGACCAACACATCCAGAAGCACTCCATGTGGGTACTCAACAACGAAACCCACCTTGGCACCACTCAGTTAAACACAGCACCGAGTATGCCCAAGAACCAGGCAGTTTAACCTCAGAAGACATGGAGCAACTAATGAGGCAACTGAAAGCTCTCATCGGAAATGAGGTAAACACGGATGACAAACAGGATGGCGATGGAACGGAAGACCACCGATTCATCTGATACACCTTCATAATGAACATGACGACCACTTGTTCTACAACAACACAGAACAAAGTGGTCTCTCACAGTCAACCACTGACAAACACCCAGAGGTACCAGAAAACACCATCCTGGCTACCCATCACTCATAAAGAAACCACCAAACGAGCTCCAAACTCAAGAACCACGTGTGTGCTACAGCAACAACAGTAAGCACAGAAGGTCAGAAAGTCTGTCACAACCAGAAGGCATCATCGGAGGAATGCAACAACGGAGACCAAGTTTCGCACTACATCTTCACACATCCTTGCCAAACTACCTCCCAATGTCTGCCAGAGAACTTCCTGCCTTACTGGATTGACCCCCAGCAGATCACAGAAGATCCCTTTTCCAAGGCAAAGATGCAACAAGCTCATCAGAGCTAAGCCATCAAGCAAAGGGGGGAGCAAAACAGACTGAAACAGATCTGACCATACATACCTACATACATGCACTACACAACACCCCTAACATACTCACTAACATACAGAAGTTAACCACCTCTACCGTGCAAAACATTCAACAAATATGTTTTCCCCCACAGGTAGAAACTAACTTCAGAAACTAGCTTAACAACTTAGCTACACTTACCATAGGAAACATGGTAACTACCCATCCAACAAGTAAACCTGAGAACACCTCTCATTACATCATGACACCTGACACCTTAGCTGCGCAACCGTAGTTATAAGTCCTATCAGGAACACTCAACTGCTTTGTTTTGTTTTACTTCTTCCTTCCTTTCCTTCTTCTTTTATTAGGTAAAATGCCTGTCCACCCCATAAGGGTCAAGGGCACAATAATAGGATTGACACACCACTCCTATATTTGTAAGTCACCTTAAAAAGAATGTGAGCCAGAGAACTCCCTGCATCATTCGTATCACAAATTGAAAGGTAAATTGGTCTAAACCTAGAACAATTTAGAAGAGAATAAAACAAACAAATCAAATTTAGTCACAAAGTTGATCAAGCACTGTACCAAAACAAACTAGAATAACGGTCCTAAAATTGAACTAAACTTTATTCAACGTGATTGACTATATTGAGAGAGTGAACCTGTTTAGGCCTAGATAATCTAATGCCCTGCACCAGTAAAGTGACCAGTCATGGAGGTGTTGTCTTGTTGTTTGCTGTGTGTGTTTGCTTCCTCTACCCGTTTCTCCAGCGTTCACCGATGTCTTCTTCTCAACACATAGTCGAACGAAGGGGGGATATGTAGCGACAACGAGAATGAACCAAACACAATTGAAGCTTTTAGGTGACTGTTCATACATAATTCCACAAAGAGTCTTCACATTCCAAATCAAATCACCAGACCCAGAGCCATAGGCTCCGGAGAATCTGCAACCGGAAGGACCTTTTTAACTAAAGGAAGAACGTTGTCAATGTTTTCTAATTTGGCAAAACAGATCTGTTCAGAAATGGTGAAACAAGAGGCCCTAGCAAGAGGTCACCCAACCCCTGCGACTAACAGACTACGTATTTCTTAAGGACCAAGGTCCCATGACAGAGATGTAAAACAGACTTCCCCCTTCTTGAAGACCTTTGAATGACCTCATAGTTGAGACCTCTTAAAAACCCCAGAGACAAGAGACTTTTCATATAAAAATGCATACAATCATCACAAAACAATTCTTGACGAACTTATAATCAAACATCGTTCAACTACATAATTCTATATTGTGTCTATGACCCCTGTATGTGTCTATTATGCTTAATCACATATAAGTCATCTAATTGTTGTAACTATTACCTGTGTGAATGAAAGTGTATCGTGTCTCCTATCAATGCGACCACATATTCTTAATTCAGACGATGGCTTGATTTGAAATCTGTGTAAAAATGTTTATGTTCTTAAAATGGAAATTATGTCTAAACTGAATCCTCTGTTCGAGCTGATGAGTAAGCAGACCACAGATAACACATGATTCACGATGAGAGAAGGAGGGGGGGGGGATAGAAAAGTAACCATATAGTAACCCTTCTCAAATAACCATATAGTATCTTATTGTCCGAATTCCAAATTCCTCCAGGAGGCGGGACAAAACACTTGAGTTTAAAACCTTAGACCCGAACAGGACTTTGGTAGAATAATGCGCTAGAAGAATAGAACAGAAGTCGGGCGGGCTCTCTCTTGAAAAAGGTCTCGGCAGAACAAGTCGGGTGGAGCAGACGATGGTTATAGTAACCATGTAGACGCGTAGAGACAAAGAACCCAAATTAAGATCAGAAGAACATGGGTTAAAACAGATTTATTCAAGCCATCTAACTCGTTTCACCTTCCTTTCTTTTCCTTTGTTTTATTTTCTCGTTAAAAGTCTCGGTTCTAAGTTAAGTTTTGCTGCAAAGTTTCGTTTTAACGTTTCAACTGCAAAACCAGCGTCCAACTTCAAAGACTTTCATTCATCCGCGCCAACACACCACGTGACTGGCTGTCCAAGATCTATCCAGGCACGAGAAGACCAGCCATGCAACGGACCCGGGGAACCCCTTTACACCTACAAACGGGAACCCCAAAGCAAGGACAAGCAAGTAGCCTCCTGACTCTTAGCTGAACTGGTGTATATTGATAAAATTGCATAACCCGCCTAAGAAACGATAGAAGGGTTAAATTAATGATTGATGGTTCGTTCAGGTCAAGTCTTATAAGTGCATATAGAAACTGCGGATTTCACCATCTCACTCTTAAAACTCATTTCTTTCCTCACTCTCTTTCTTTCTGCAACTCGTATGAATGTATGTGTGCGTGTGTTTGTTAGATATTAGTTTCATGTTCTAGGATAATCAATAAAGTCTTGTTTATATTTTAAAGATAATTGTCTTGTGTTATGTGCTTACAGATTTATTGTCTTGAACTGCGATTTAAAGCTACCTATGCTTTTACCCTTGAATTATTTCTAAATTTAGCTGTTAGCTGGGAATTAGTCTTTCTTGGCCAAGAAGATATTATATTTCCTAGAATTAATAATTGTTTATGCTTTCCGTTCATTGGATGAACTGATAAATGATCATACTATTGATTCTGCTACAGTAAATTCTGAAAATAATTAAACTATTAATTATTGATCATAATCCGTTATGAATAATAATTAGTTATATTTATACGGGCGTATAAACGCTACAGGTGTATATAAAACGTATACACTTTTCCAAACTTATAGAATTGGTTATGTACTTCCCATATGGAATTTTACACCTGACACCTGAAAGAGATTACATCGACTTTAAATACAAGGAGACATGAAGACTTTAACATGACAACAAACACAAAGTTCAAGGGAAAATGTCATCATAGTCGTCTTTTTAAGAACTCAACGGAATTTTACTGAATTTACTGAAAACAAAACACTTAGAATAGAAAACCAAAAACAGAAAGTGTTGTATAAAAACAGCAGGCCGTGTGACTAGGAATTGCTGATTTGACTGAATCCCAGGTGGATTACTCACTCTGTAAGGGTCTAGTGGGTGTTTTCATGCTGGTTTATTGAACTAACAGACACCTTTCCCCCACATTGACTAAGCATAGTCTCACATTTTAAAATGACAAAATTATGCATTTTTTGCATGTGCTAGGGGGAAAAACAAAACACAAAACCTGTTTTTAAGTATGGTCTAATCCCAATTTCCAATCCTGAACTGCCATTACCAATTATATTATATAATTTGGAAACAATCTTATGATGTCATAGCATCCCAATACTGACATGTTAGCTTATTTAATTCTTAAAAAGATGTACTTTAAAATTGCCAGTAATTAGTATATGTATGTAAATTGGGTTTCAGCCTGAAAGTCACTGCTACAAGCTCAGCATTTTCATTCATTGGCTTCTGGAACAGTTATTTAGCTTCCTTTCCTTTTCTTTAGACTGTTATACAGCTGAAAACAGTCTTCTCTGGTTTTTAATTGCAGTGTCTGGATTCCCCGTCGCCTCTAATTGAATGTTTATACAAGGATTTGGCTTTCTTGATTAGGATAAAACAATATACCACTTTTGAGACTGGACATTCTTGCCTTCGTCAACACATTACACATTTCGAACACAGATGGATGAATTTCACTTCCAGGAGTGGATTAAAAAAAATGTGATGAGTGATACGATTATGTGCCGATATAAAAGTAAAGTGTATAAATATAAAAACGTGTATAACAAATGACAAAAATGCATAAATCATTCTGAGAATAGCCTGTAGATGAAGGAAAGAGTCGGAAAAAATGTGTCTGCTTTGGAATTTCTTGGATCTTTGATTCTCTTGGCCAGCACTAGAGAAACCCCAGATGCCCAAATCACTGTCCCATTTTCCCGCGTTAAAGGCCACGGAGCCGCTCAGGTGTCATAAGAACACTAACAGTGCACACCGTTACCATAGAGATGGGCGACTTTACCATGGGGGACTTGGTTCTGTTCTTGACTGTGCAAAAAGCAGAAATGAGAAGGGAACCAAGGGAAATACAAAACAAAAGTCTCGACTCTAAGACAGAGGACACTCAACTGACTGATCTCAACTGATTCAAGTAAAGTAAACTAAAGGTGAACAGGATTATTGACTGTGTGTGCAAAAAACTGCAGCTTCATTGACATTTTCAAGGACTTTCAAGGTTGATAGCTATCTGCGGTCAAATGACAACACAAGGTTTAAGAACTATGCAGCTCAATGTAAAATGGCTCGCTAATAAAGATACAACTAAAATTACTGAAACAAATATATGGATGAAAGAATCCCAAACCAAAAACATACTGTATGCTGTGTATTTGTTATCACAAAATCTGAACTTCTCAAAACAAGAAATTCTTGACTTATCTGTATATCTTTATGCCAAAACAAATGAAAGCAGCATGCATTATATCTAGTTTAAATCTGAAAGAGACCAGATGTCACACTTTTTCCATTTATTTTTTTCTTTAATAAAAAGGTCAGCTTAAGTATGTGGCCTCTCTGGCTATTGTCACACTGTCAGTCCAAATTGGATTATCTGTGCATCCGATTGGAATCTGATCTAAGGGCATTTTCAGACCAGTGGATCGTTTGCTTTGTAAGGCCGTCTAACTCGATCCAATGGCGGTATTCGAATTAGCGGTGAAGGTCTCTGCGTGTTACTGTCTTTTCTCGCGGCAAAGTATTTTTGGTTAAATTCAATACATTTTGTCTTCTGTATTTACTCGTTATTTCATCTGACTCCATAAATGAAAAGGCTTTAATGATATCTGTGCATCATTAAATGTGAGCGAATGTTTTACTATTCTTTTAAACTCTTGAATGAAAATAATGTCAAAGTCAATTAGAATAATCAAATATCACAATTTAATATGTCAGGTAAATGTATCATTACAATTTCATAATCAATTCAAAGATAATCAATGCAAAACATCAAATGCTCTAGAACAAAGAGGAAAAATGTTTACCCAACAAAGACATACATGAATGCTGAGTCTCGGCGTCCCTCAGCATTCACGGGCTGATCTGAGATACAGAAAGGCCCCGAGCTCTCGCTGCGTTTCATTATATACCCAGACCTCATTTCAAATCTAAGCATCATCCACAGTGGAAATTTACCTTAAAGTCACCATTTGCTAGCAGTGGAAAATTAGCATTCAGTCAAATGGTCAGAAGGTGTTAACTCAAAGACACACCCTCCAGTGTGGAAGATATTTCTAAACTTCCTAAGAACTTTATTACCTTTTGGTTTACTTCTTTGGGAATGAGACATTTGTACCAGTCGCACTGAGACATTTCAAATAATACCAAACATGTATGATAATCATTCACATTAAACCATTTAGATTCTTGTGTGAGTTTGGGAGATCTCTGGCAGGATGAAGAATGGGGGAGAGAAATGTAGATTAGGATGAGGGAGGTGAGACCTTCGTCTCAATAGTGCATGAGGGGGAGTTCAAATGTTAATTTCCTTTGTTTTCTCAGAGAGAGGTCCTCTCTTAAAGTCCTTCCAGTTTTTCCAGTCTTACAGCTTTGTTCCGAAACAGGGGTTAAATTTGTTACAATGTTGCATTTTCTTCTTGATTCAGTGCACCTTCACAAGGCAACATTTCAAAGCGTACCAAAATGTTTTTGTGCAAGTCACATGTGAGTAAAACATTCTCTTATTGGTCAGATTTCACCCGTTTACGTTCCTATGTCAATCAATCTTGATGGATGACGCAGAATATTTTTGCTCCGCAGGCTTATGATGACTT
Source organism: Gila orcuttii (assembly GCA_026230005.1). Classification (NCBI taxonomy): domain Eukaryota; kingdom Metazoa; phylum Chordata; class Actinopteri; order Cypriniformes; family Leuciscidae; genus Gila; species Gila orcuttii. The sequence continues at coordinate 24,872,856 of JAPDVR010000014.1, forward strand.
CTGCAGTCTCAAAATTATTCAACCCCTTCATGGCAAGCATCTTTAGTACTTAGTAGTGCACCCCTTTGCTGTTATGACCTGCTGCAAACGAGATGTATAACCGGACACCAGCTTCTGGCAGTGTTTGAGGAATCTTAGCCCATTCCTCAAAAAACAATGGCCTCCAGTTCAGTAATATTCTTGGGTTTGTGTGCTGCAACCGCCTTCTTCAAATACCACCAGAGATTTTCAATGGGTTTAAGTCAGGTGACTGGTGGCCACTGTAGAATCTTCCAGGACTTCTGCAACCAGCCTTGGAGGAAATTGTGGTATGCTTGGAGATCATTGTCCTATTGGCAGGTCCAATGACGTCCAAGCTTCAGCTTCCTCACTGACGGCATGCCGTTCTCTCCTAGGATTTCCTGATATTTCAATGAATCCATCTTGCCTTCCACAAGCAGCACAGATAAAGAGATGCTCTTTGGTTTTCAATCACAAAATCTCACATAATCAGACACTGCTGCTTTTTATATAACAAAATCCCCATTATGAATTATGATGGCACTTGGTCTGTTCTGCCATTGGGTCGGATTGCTTTCTCACCTCAACCGAACCGCCCCAGAGTTCGTTTTCAATGGGCCGAGACCACCTCAGACAGGCGATCTCGGAGTAATTGTTTTGGTGCAGATTCGAGCGCGATTGCAGTGTTCATATATGCCTATGAGAAAATGCCTTTGAGAAACCGCAACAGGGTTTGAAACAAAGCTCCAAACGAGCCAGGTGTGAAAATGCCCTAAATTGACACCTTATTGACTGTCCACATTGTGTATTGGAACTGGAACCGTTCAGATCCAATTTGTGTGTTCCATACCGCGCTGTCATTTTCAAGAATATCTGCATTGGTTTCTATGGCAATGATGATATGTTGGTAGGTATACGGCAAAAATAACAACCGCACCATAGTTTGCAATACAGATGTTTTCCTATTTATAATATGCACAAAAAACGGATTTGGACTAACAGTCTGAACGCAGCCTCTGAGTGGCCGATGCCAGCATAGTCAAAGACTTCCAGAAATTAAGTGCAGATGTTAGGTATGGGTTTAAATTAATTTCGCTATTCAGCATATGAACGATTCGTCAAAAGAGGTAGCAAATGAAAGAGACGTTCTGTTCAGAGTCAGATTTTGTTCTATCAAACCCTCCTCACTTTTTTCCGTTGAGACATCTGTGATGGTGCCTTGTGGCGTCTTATTTGCTCAGCTGCACAGCTTTTGCTTTAATTAGCACAGATGTAGCATCATCCTCATGAACCAAACACGTCAGACTCAGAAACGCTCATGCCGTCGAGCAATCTGTCCATAGAGGAGATACCCATAATGCGTATTAGAATGTATATCTACGACCAGTGGGAACTTGGGATACACAAACACTCACGCTGACACACATACATGCACACACACACAAAAACACACTCTATGACTCTGTGATTGGAGCAGACTGGTCTGATGGAACCTACAGTCAATCAGCACAGTTAGAACATAAGGAGCTGTGACGTCTACACCACAGGAGCAAGTGTGAGACAGAAAGAAAGAGAAAACTGGTAGATCAAAATGAGAAAGAGACAAATACAAGCCATTTTACACATCAATTCCTTCCCTCATTCAAACCAAAAACTGACATTTGTAGAAAATTTTCTGTTTAATGTTTAATATAGTATTACATTAAATACAATTTTACTACTTTTACATTTTTATTATAGTGTTAAGTGTCTGAAGCTTTCAGAATCTTTTCAACAACTCTTTTCAAGCACTTTTTTAAAGACAGAGGATAATATAATATGAGGAGATGGACCACTAAACAGACCAAAATAAACAGTAGAAATCTTAATGCTCAATATGACAAAGGAAATTTAAAAACCAGACGAGTAAAATTCATTCTGCTTTTATGATCAGACATAGAGATACTGTGTAAAATTATTACATATTTATTTGACAACGAATTTTAGCGTTTCTTTCAATTAATTATCGAGAGAGAGAGAGAGAGAGAGAGAGATGTGCATTTCTGTGCAGCGTCTCTCTTTTAACAATGATGCTGTCAGTTTAATTACTTAAGCTGAGAAATATAATGTAGCGACTCAGTAGCGAAGCTATTTTATTAATAAAAGTCATGGGGCAGCGTTGATAAGTTTGTGCTTCTGAATGTTTCCGTAAGTACACTTCAATGAAAACAGCACATTAATATAGAATGGTGATTAAACTGACTTGGAGTTACCTGTGCATAAAACTTCCAGCCAATCAGAATTGAATATTCAGACAGACCATGGTATAATCAAATCAAATCAAATAAAATTTACTGTGACAGCAGTGGCAAATGGGCATTATTCTGTTTAAATACTGTGTATTCTATATACAGTACCCATCAAACGTTTGTACACACCAATTGACCGTTCGCAAAAGCCACGCCCCCTAGTTACTGTTTCTACGCCCGTCAAACAATTGAGAACCAGACACATAGCCATGGCTGGGACGGCGAATGAATTGAAGTGTATAGCCCTGCTTTATTGTGCTCAGCACCCATTCTGAAATCCCTGGGATAGTTTCCCACGCAGCTATGTGAGCCGCTAGGGGGCGAATGGCCTCCGGGTTCAGATCGCCGCCATTTGCGGGCTTGTGAAACTGAACCGGAGCCGAAAGCGCGGCGCGCGCGCGCTCTCGGTTCTGGGCAATGGCTGCTCACTGAAAACCGAAACCGGCTGATTTATGTGAGAGGGATAAATCCCCCCTTAATCATAAGGGATGGGGAACATTTTCTTTTCAGTTTTTGATGCGCGAGCAGCGCTCTGAGCGGAAAAGCTTCCTGTAAGCGTGAGCGCGTGTGCCAATCACATAGCCATGGCTGGGTTGAATATAAGTGATTGGTTATTAGTGCTTGTCAGTTAACGTAGTATGTTATTACTTTACAGATGGCAACGCCTTGATTTGTTGGTTAAATGTTATGCACTGCTTTCGGTAACCATGCTAGATGGAACCACACCTTTTAAATTCAGTTTTACAGAATTTATTGCCTCCAGTGACCGTCAACCTCTTGCTAAATTATCTGTGTCGATAGCAATATGTGCTTGACAGGCTAACAGCTACCTTACAGGCTGCCTGAATTTCCTACGGAATAATAAAGTATCCTAATGTTCTAACTTTACTACTTTCGATAATAATGCTATATACAGGTCCTTCTAAAAAAATTAGCATATTGTGATAAAGTTAATTATTTTCCATAATGTAATGATAAAAATTAAACTTTCATTTATTTTAGATTCATTGCACACCAACTGAAATATTTCAGGTCTTTTATTGTTTTAATACTGATGATTTTGGCATACAGCTCATGAAAACCCATGAAAATCTAAAAAAAAATTAGCATATCATGAAAAGGTTCTCTAAACAAGCTATTAACCTAATCATCTGAATCAAATAATTAACTCTAAACACCTGCAAAAGATTCCTGAGGCTTTTAAAAACTCCCAGCCTGTTTCATTACTCAAAACCGCAATCATGGGTAAGACTGCCGACCTGACTGCTGTCCAGAAGGCCATCATTGACACCCTCAAGCAAGAGGGTAAGACACAAAGAAATTTCTGAACAAATAGGCTGTTCCCAGAGTGCTGTATCAAGGCACCTCAGTGGGAAGTCTGTGGGAAGGAAAAAGTGTGGCAAAAAAACGCTGCACAACGAGAAGAGGTGACCGGACCCTGAGGAAGATTGTGGAGAAGGACCGATTCCAGACCTTGGGGGACCTGCGGAAGCAGTGGACTGAGTCTGGAGTAGAAACATCCAGAGCCACCGTGCACAGGCGTGTGCAGGAAATGGGAGAGAATCTGTGGGATATTGTGAAGAGAAAGTTGAGAGACGCAAGACCCAACACTCTGGATGAGCTTAAGGCCGCTATCGAAGCATCCTGGGCCTCCATAACACCTCAGCAGTGCCACAGGCTGATTGCCTCCATGCCACGCCGCAATTTCTTTCTGTGTCTTACCCTCTTGCTTGAGGGTGTCAATGATGGCCTTCTGGACAGCAGTCAGGTCGGCAGTCTTACCCATGATTGCGGTTTTGAGTAATGAAACAGGCTGGGAGTTTTTAAAAGCCTCAGGAATCTTTTGCAGGTGTTTAGAGTTAATTAGTTGATTCAGATGATTAAGTTAATAGCTCGTTTAGAGAACCTTTTCATGATATGCTAATTTTTTGAAATAGGAATTTGGGGTTTTCATGAGCTGTATGCCAAAATCATCAGTATTAAAACAATAAAAGACCTGAAATATTTCAGTTGGTGTGCAATGAATCTAAAATATATGAAAGTTTAATTTTTATCATTACATTATGGAAAATAATGAACTATCACAATATGCTAATTTTTTGAGAAGACCTGTAGAACCACAACTGTTAACTACTTATTACTACTTATTGATCATTTATATGCTAAGTTAGCTCGCTAGCTTTACTTACCTTAGAGCAGACATATGTATGCTTGTTAATCTTCGAGGCATTTAGCTGTGGGTGAGGTCTCCCACACTGCTTGATCCATTGTCGGCATCTTTCCGCTTGGGTCTTGGGTTTTGGAAATGCGAAAAAAACGACCCCTCCCTCTAAACTTTTGGGGTACCTGGTGTCAGACTTGCAGGTGCCATAGGCGCATCGTTTCACCATCTTGCTGAAATCGCAATGTTTGACGGAGGTCCTTCTCCTTAGTTACAGTTGTTAAGCTATGATTGGACGAGGACCGTTCGAGGGCGGTGTTTTGCGAACGGTCAATAGGAAAGTGTGTCCAAACTTTTGACTGGTACTGTACTATAATACACATAAATAATATTGCTACTGTACACATAAATAATATCGGCCGATATATCGGTATCGGCCCCCAAAAATCCATATCGGTCGGGCTCTATAATGCAGTTTCGTAGAGACTAGCAATAGCAAACTAGCTTTGAAAGCATAAGATCCCTTCAGAACGCTCTTCAAAGCCACGGCTCCTCCAAAACACACAAACATGCACAACCAGAGCAGAGTCTGCAAAGCACCACGAGAGACGCCATTAAACTAGCTCATGTCTCAAAGCACATAACATTAATGATAATGAACGTAAACATCTTAAAGGGTTAGTTCGCCCATTTAAGACATGAAGTTGTATGCAATCCTTACCAGCACTATAGTGCATACACACTGACCCACTCTGTAGTCACCTCCCTGGTCAGAGTTCTGGCCGCTGGAAGTTTTTCAAGAAAGTACTCCCGGGTAAGTACTAGTTTCCGGGGCCTCAAAACTGTGCGTTTTTACGTGAAAAATTATTTGCGTTTCAAAGCTTGATTAATTTACCAGACAAAAAACACGCCAGACAAAATTCATACCTCAGTTTTAATCTGCACTATTTTCTTTCCATTTCTATCAATCCGCGCTGCTGTCAATGTCAACAGTGCGCAAGTTCAGATCAGCTGTTCCATAGTGTTTACACAATCGATTGACAATGACGTAAAAAGTAGAAAATGAACAATGGTGCGAACTTGTAAATTCCCAGGCTGTGACCACAAGAATGTGCCGGGATCACCGTTCAGATTCCATCGTTTTCCTGTTTCGGATATAGCTACAAGACCGCTTTGGCTGGTTGCCATTGGCTACTCTGCGGGAGCTAAAATATCCAGAATCAAGGATTATCGTGTGTAAGGGTGCTCACTTCAGCGAAGACGATTACATCCCCAACCAAGGAGGAAAAAGAAAAAAACTGATTTTAAAGAGTTTTTTAAAGAGCTCTCTCTCTTCCCGTTCTATCTCCATCTGCTGAAGTTCGGCATCGGTATACTCCGGTTCATAAAGGTATCCCTTTGGCGTTGTGCTAAAATTACTTTCATCATCATCATCTGTTCCGTCTGACATTGTGCTAAAATTGGTTTCATCATCAGAAGTTTCGCAGTCAGACATGTTGTCAGCGAGTCGCTGAATGTCTGTTTTTGTTTTGGTCTGCATGATCCCACCCACTGCCAGTTTACCCAATAGTATTTTCGACACCCCAGGTTGCCAGGTTTCCCCAGCACACTGCTGACATAGAAGCCAGCAAACTAATTGGGTTAGTGATCACAGATTCTATCCGACCCAAAAAGTCTCGGGATCCATCTAAAAAGCTCTATGACCAGAGGCATTTTAAAACACAGATAATTTAACTCTTGTTCACCTTCCATTGTCAATTGTGGTTGTTCCTGTTGCGTGTCCTCAATCTGGCAACACGCATGAGTGTCGAGTCTGAGGATGAGGGGGCCAACTCTCACCAATATTTTTAATTTTGGTATAATAATACAGTATCCATTTTAACCACTATCTGTCAATATTACATACTCCACCTTTAACGTTTGTAAGAGCCCTCTCTTTCACATCCTCTGGGACAGTAAACACCCATAATATCTTGGATATTATAATATTTATTTTTTGCAACACTGATATGAGAGTGTGATTTAGTAAACTGGCAGTTCATATATGGCCAAATATACACTGACGTTCAAAAGTTTGGAGTCAGTAAGAACTTTATTTTTAAGAAATGTAATACTTTAGCAAGAACACATTAAATTAATCAGAAATGACGGTAAAGACATTTATAGTGTTACAAAATATTTTTATTTCAAATGAATGCTGTTCTTTTGAAGCTTATATTCCCATCCACCCTCTCTCTCACACCTCACTTCCTGTCTAGCTACTGTCCTATCCAAATAAAAAGCAAAAACGCCCCAAAAAATCTTTAAAAAAACAATCAAATCAGCACATTAGAATGATTTCTGAAAGATCATGTGACACTGAAGGCTGTCATGTCACACTGAAGGCTGAATGATGCAGAAAATTCTGCTTTTCCATCACAGGAATAGATGATATTTTAAAATATTTTAAAATAGAAAACTGTTGATTAAAATTGCAATAATAATGTCAATTTTATTGACACAAATGCAGCCTTGGCAGGGCTTTTGAACAGTAGTGTATATTACAAACAATACAGCTAAATGTTGTAAACGCCATTTCTTGGCTATTTTAGTTTCATAGTAGCAACTATATTGAATCTCAAACATACAACACTGCTCCTCACAAATAAAAACCTAATAAAATATTGTGGCACTTTGTCTCAAAATAGATTAAGTGACTGACTGTGAGGGGAAAAAAGGAAGGAAATACCTTGGTCTGCGAAGCAGCAAAAATAAATAAGTCTATTATGCAACAGAGCGGACAACTGCAGTTAAGGGTGCATTTATCTAAGTGGCATAGACTTAAAGCCAATGTGTCATTACACATTACAGAGAGCCAAGCACCAGACACCTCCACTTTGAAGTTCAATAGAGATTTGTGACTAGGTGACAATTGTTAAGCCTTCTAAGAATTTAAATGGTTTGGTATCAAAGGTTAAACCTGCACTGAACCTAATACAAAAAAAAGTGACGTAAAAAAACAAAAAACAAAACAACGGCCAATTTTCTAAGACATTTTAGCACTGTTTAAAGCAAATTAAATTTTAAAACAAAACGTATTCGGCTCTGCAAATGTATTAAAATTGTATGGTACAATATAACTATAACTTTACAAATGTCCAAAGTCAGGTCTTGTAGGCTGCAAGCTGTAAATGTGAGTGTTATAATTTTCTGCCCTAAGCTCACGTTATTCATTAGCGAAGTAATAGAGTTTGATAAACGATAAACATGGACAAATTACATTGCAGGCATTTCAGGGGTCATAAATGTAAACAGTTGTAGGTGATGATTGCCTAATAAATGCATGAAAGTGCTATGGGTTTTTTTGTGGTTTCCTTTTTTACTTTTTTTTTTTTAACAACATTTTTTATTATATTGTATTATTGTAACATAAAAAAACTCTTCTTTTAGATACCTGAAGTACATCAATCACCATTTACTTAATTTGTATCTTTGTTTACTTTTTCTTTTTAGATTTCTAGTATTTGTTTTAATTTAATTGTTAACATTTTTTATATATTAATAATTCTTTTTATTTTTTTATATTTTTTTTATTATGCTATGGTATGGAAATTGGTATAATGAATCATGCTTTTAACTGCTATAAGTTCAGTAAAGTTATAAACCCTTGTGCAAAGTTGGCAGGAAATGCTGTGAATGGCCTATAAAATGAATAAATAAAAATAAACATTTATATCTATTCTAATAACCATCTGAGATCAAACACAGTACATACAAGATTCAAAAAGTTAACTGTTAAATCACGTTGTCAGTAATTAATGCACTCTCTGACCTCTGACTTTAGGACCTGAGAACTTTAAAGTCAAATAAATAGAACTTGCAACATTGCAAAAATGAGATCAACCAAGCATTTTCCCTTTGTTCTCCTTTCCTGGCAGACAGATCATTTGTTTGGATAAGTCTATTGTCTAATTCAAGAGAAAGCCTCACAGAGTGCAGCTCAGTTGGTCTGCCACTGAATGAAGGAGGGAATACAGACAAACGCACACACGGTTCCAACATTTGCATTTGCTAATGAATGCGTGAAAAGACTGAACAGGTGCACAGTTTCTCCGGACACCTCCTTTAGTTCTTCCTTACCTTGCACCAATGATGTCTTTCTTCGCCAGATCAATGCCAGCAATGACCTTGACACGAAGAATACGAGATTCATTCTGCAAAACATGACACAGAAAAAGACCATCAGGAATAAATCAATACCTCTTGTATGAGTCTGGAAGCAAGAACAAAAAACATCCCCATGGCCTAAATTTAAGACTGGATAAGAGTGTCCTAATTTCACCTCACTTCTCGTCCAGGAGAGGACAAAAAAAAGAGCATCTTAAAGAAATTAGGAGGAAGCTGCAGCCAAAAAAGCTTTTGTGTTTATTGATAGACACGGAAACGAAACTGTTTTAATGATACAGCGTCCGTGAGAAATAAATCCCTCTGGGAGCTGTAAACGTTTTATTGTCTTATGACTGAATAAGGTGGTCTAAAGTCTAAACTTCGCAGCTTGGCCTTCAAAATCTCTCCAGCAGTAGATACGATACGACCACCATTTCACGACTCCCACTCTGCATAAGTGCATCCTGCCTCCAACATCACTTTGGCCTGCATTCAATAGCCATTCATGCTGCTCACAATTACACAACGAGCATCTTATTCTCCCTCTCGCTTTTGAAGCTCACCAGTCCAGAAATGAGACACTGTAAGAGGGTAAGAAAGGCCTTCTTCTCTTGCTTTTCCCACTTTTGCTCTCTACAAGACTGAAATTCTCTTTCTATTTGTCTGACGATCTGCATTATCAAAAGACATGCATCATTCGTGCAGCCGGAGCAAACAACCAGTGTGCCAGCTTGAATTTATTCTGCCTGTCATATATGACCTAATTATTACAGAACGAATACCAGTATGGATGAGATTGGAGAAGCCTTTATATTCTGACAGGTACGGGTGTTACCGGCCTCCCACCGGGTGGCCCAGACTGATGCAGCTGTGCTTTTATTAATCAAATGCAAACAAAGACTAGATTTCTCTGTGGAGAACCACTACTTGGTATCAAGAAAAATGGATTTAACCATTTGTAAACCATGGTTAAAAGTTTTTTTTAGGACAGAACAAATATTTTGGTTTGCAAATAAATGAAACCAGTTCTTACAATACACCCCTTGTTCATCTCGCATCATTTTGCAACAAGTATTAGATCTCAAAAGATGTTGGCATTTCCAGGACATTAAGACCAGTTGCATATGAAGGCAAACAAAGCTCTTCTTTTCATTCCACAAGCACACTCCCTAAATCCAGGTCTATATTGCAAAAAATCCATCATCACCCTAATCACACCGCCAGAACTTGTTGCATTACGACACATACTCACGACACGCCTTTTTTAAATAAACTTGCCAAGAAAAAACAGCACTAGCCTCACAGGTATTTACACAGGAATCACAATGGATGACCCAAGCTGTCGGACAAGTTAACAATTTGAAAGACAAGTAATCAATTTTATATTTCAAAGCAATTTTTTTTTATTGCTAGTGGGTTTGCAATAAAATGTTTTTCAATGTTGAAAAAATTGCTAGTGGGTTTGTCCACTACTGACAACTCATCGGTACTGCCGATGAAGGCAAAGGCTGCTGTAGAGGGACTAGAAAAGGATGCGAGGAACAGCTAAAAAGCCAAGGAATATCTATGGAAAAGGGCTGCTACTCTTCAATGAGCTAATATGTAACATTGTAAGTGTCTTTATTGTTACTTTTGATAAATGTAATGCAGCCTTGCTGATTTTTGTGCATGCAAAAGAGAGGAAATCACATTACACTTGCACTTGATCCAAATGTGAAAACATTAACCAGGTTAGCAAGCACTTAAATTAAAATGAAAATTAGTATTAGTAATACCACTAATTAGACATTAAGATGACAACATGAGTCCCCCTCGAGTAACGTGACCTTAAATGTCTTGCTCAAGATCAAGATGGTTGATGAATTAGGATTTGAGGCTACAATCTTTTGGTTACCAGCTCAGATGTTTCACCATCAAGTTACGTCAGCCACAACAAACTCCAATGATATATTGACTGGAAACATTAGCAAAGAAGGACCCATGTGATCAAAAAGCGGTATGTTTGCTACGTCAACAAAACTTTACCGGCTCAATATGTCAAGTCTATAAATAAGGACGAATGGCTTTGCCACAACTGTATTTTACATGCTTGACTGATATAATAATTAAGTCACAGAGCTGCAGCTGATTTTATTTCACATTTACGTAAGATGTCAGGAAAGTATTACTCAGGCTGTGGCTGTCAAGCTGGATAATTAGGATTAAGATTCCACGAGCCTCTTAGAGAGCTGAAGCTCTGACTAGTTTCCTGTGCAAACCCAACGATTAGTTCAATGACAGGTGTGGTATTTCCAAGTAATATTTCATCGGGTCTCAACTGGCGTCTGCTGGGGTCATTGGGAGAACTGCGATTCAATATTGTCTTAAACGTTACTTAAAACAACAGCACAACACATTAGCAGTTCCCTAGAGGAAGCCATAAAATGTTCAATCACAGTCAAATCACTGCCTTTACTTAAATACATGGTTCTAAGCATAGGCCGAGTCATAGAACAAAGTTAGTGTCGGTCTGTTTGATAGATTATGTATTTGCATATTAAATGTAAGGCAGAAAAGAGCGAGGTAAGATTTGGTTTTCTGAAGCAGAACTAATAAAACACAAGCTAATGGTTCATGAGTTAATGTTTTTGTAAGAATTCCAGTGCTGTTGGCGGCAATAGCCTCGTGGGCAGCGCGCCGACATATAGCGCAGTTGTGCTTCGGGCATCCCCGATTAACCAATTATCCATTCAGGTAACCCACCGAGTTGATTTTATTGAAAATATGTCGTTTTTAACATCTCAAATAGAAACAATTTGTTTAATAATGGTTGCTACACCCCTAATAAGGTCTATCCCAGAAACGAGTTCTCCTATTTTGAGATGTTCTATGAAATTTTCAGAATTGCTCATATATAATTCATAGATCCATGCTGTCACTGCTAGGGTTGGGTATCGAGAACCGGTTCCAAATTTCCAAAAACCGTGGGTTCGATAAGACGTGCATTTCAATTCTGCTTATCGATTCCTGTGAGCGCATTTTTGTGTGTTGGATCCAAAGCATGTGCACAGAAAAAAGTGATTTTATTGTGACTTTAAACAATTCAAGCGAAAGAAAACTCACATGTTGTTTTCTGTTCTGCTCACACATCCAAAACGACATGTGCACAGAAAACCGCCTCTCATACTTTATAGTGCGCGATACTGGACAGAGTTCTCTTACTTGTCAAAAATATCCTCGTAGACACAGTCGGTTTTGTCTTAAGTGAACGTAAACAGTTGACAACAAAAACACATGTAACAGTACATTGTATCCATGCAGCAAAGTGACAGCAGCCGAATATTCCTGCTTCCGTCTCTATAATAATGTTAATCAAACAACAAAACACAGAGAAAATTCCCTCGCTGTTCTTGACTTTTGTAGCTATATTTGAATTGTTCTTTTTTTTTTACTTGCTGAAGGTTAACTTGTCTTTAATAATGCTTGACATTTATATTAGTTAGCCTAGTTGTTTTTATGGTATTTTTAAACCATAGCCAAAAGTTACTTGTGTAAGTGTTCTTTGATTTTTGTTCATAGTATTCAGCTACAATGCAATGTTTTACAATAAGACTTAGAATGTGAATGATAAAGCTATATTTTTTCCTTATTGGAATCGAAATTAGGAATTGATAAGCGGAATCAGAATCGTTCAAATTCAAACAATTCCCAACCCGACTCACTGCAGAGAGTTATTATCAAAGGGCTTCTGTTTTTAACCTATCTAAACTCAGATTTGCAAACCATTTGTATAGATGCTTCCATCAGCAGTTACATAATCAAGACTGCTGAGTTCAGTGGATGCATTTCCATATCAATGAAGTTCATAATGTTATGGCACCTGGTTTCGTCAGAACCAAGTCTGCCTTATTGAAAGGTTCACTGGAAGTGCTTCTAAGCATGTCATCATGCTAATTTTGCAATACGTTTTTTAAGTGGCCCTAAAGATTAGTCAAATTACACCACAAACAACAGGAACTGAGAAGCCAGGGACCAAGGGCAATCCAGGGACTATATAATATCTAAGCAGTAGTGATGTGCAAACCTACCTATAAAACTATCTTCAAAGTAGTCGTGGGATGCATTAACCATCTTAAGAAAATCCTGTATAAAGTCATGTATCTAACAGTCTCCTCTCAATCAGCTCCCTAGGTCGTGAAACAGTATATCGTGTACACAAATTCGGGCACTGGTAAGGAGTCGGACAGTGAGGACCCTGCTCACAACACATTGGAACATTACCTAGCTGTATGTTTATGCTGAAATATAATTAATGGTTTGCATTTTTAAAAAACATCTATTGCGTGTCATTATGTCAAAGGTGTAAAGGCCAGGGGTCAGAAAGTATAAGTCCTGCCATATGATCATTCCACCCATGAACTCAGCCAGCTCATCTCCTGGCTGAAAAACCGTGCTAATTAGCAAATCCAGGTGATTAGAACAAACTACTGAGGAGGACTTTTACTTTCTGAACCTGGACTTTACACCTCTGCATTATGTGTAGTGTATTACATGATTTATGTTTCGCACTTCAGAACTTCAGTTAATTCTCACAGTGCATTGTGGGACTTTTTAGGGAACGAACGATTCAATGCACTGGTAGGATTTTGCATTTGAGACAGCCCTAAAAATGCTCCTTGATAAGTGCCCTAGGGAGTTGATTGAGACGCACCCCTAAATTACAGCAAGCTATCACCATGCTAATTAAACACACAAAACATGTTTAATTAGCTAAAAACTAAAATACAGACAACCGTTAAGAAGTTTGGGGTCAATGTTTTTGAAAGAAGTCACTTCTGTTCACCAAGGCTGCATTTATTGGATCAAAAAAGCAGTAAAAACGGCAATACTGCAATTTAAAATGACTGGTTTCTACAGTATTTTAATATATTTTAAAATGTAATTTATTCCTGTGATGCAAAGCTGAATTTTCAGCATCATTACTCCAGTCTTCAGTGTCACACGATCCTTCAGAAATCACTCTATAATATACTGATTTGTTCTCAAGAAACATTTCTTATAATTATCAAAGCTGAAAAATAGTTGTGCAGCATGATATTTTTGTGGAAACGTGATACATTTTTTGATGAACAAAGTTAAAAAGAACAGCATTTATTTTAAACAGATTTCTTGTAACAATGTAAAAAACAATTTAATGCATGCTGAATAAAGGTATTAATTTTTTTTTTTTTTTTTTTTTTTTGAGCACCAAGCATTTGAACAGTATTTTAAAAATATGCAGATAAACTAGTCAGTTCTTGTTGAGACTTGGACCAGTGAGTAAACACCTAGTAACAACCAAGAACACCCTAGAAACCACATAGCAGTCTCGTAAAAACCACACAGAACACCCTAGCGAAGTCAACAAGTTCGGCAACAACACTAGTAAAAATCTACATTTATTTATTGGTGTTTGAACTCCTTATTTGGAGACTATGAGAAACAGGGTTCATTCAGAGCTAAACGTGTAAGAAGTGGACAGCAGTCCAATGTTTGGGAATTTGGTTTTGATAACAAGGTTGCAAGTTCAAGTGAAAGATTTCCATTATTCATAGTGCCATTAAACAACATACTTTATAGGTTGACCTATGGGAAACATAGCGACGGGGCAGAGAGGTGGAAGATCTGACCGGTTACGTCGCTGAGCTTCAGTAAGCATGCGGCTGCTATGTGCGGAATGCTTAATTACTACCTATTGTTTCAGCCTCCTCGACAACTCAGTTACTCTCTGAATTGCACACAGAATTAAACACCGGTTCCAAATCAAACTCATTCCATGCCCTGAATTCCAAACGAAAAAATTCCATTAAACACTATTAAATGGACAACACGTTTCAAAACATTAAAAAACAAATGCTTTTCTATTCTCATGTTTCTTTCGCACTTAGAATTCATGGATGCAAATTGATACACTAATATGAAATACTTTAAACATAAAAATGCAAAATGTTGACATTGGCTAAGAAAGAGAGAGAGACACTCATTCAATATTGACAAGAAAATAAAACATTTAAGAGGAGCACTGCCTGCAACCTAAACAAACAAGAGATTTTTTGCAGCATCATTACATAACACAACTAAAAATAATTCTAAATTTCTGATATCTGGCTGCCATCAAAATAGAAATTAGTTGAAAAGCACTATGGTGTACAGTATACTTGCCCTTAGGGATAAACAAAGTAATGCATCTATCAAAAGGGGAACTAGCTTTATATATAATAGTAGTAAATGGTAGATTTGGTGGAGTCTCAGGTTTTCTAGCTTCATCTTAGGACCTCAGCACAGAGACATGCCACACGGATCAAGATTCTCATGATTCGGCTGCAAATATAGCTCATGTATTTTTAATGAAGATGATGTAACAGCATGTCGCTGTATCACATTCCACGCTCATGACGCTGAGCGAGTGAGTGCGTAATCGAGTAAACGTTTGTGTGTCCTCCCTGTGTGTAAAACAGACATCCACAGGTCCATTATCATATTATCCATTTCAAATAAATGCTGTTCTTTTGAACTTTTCATTCATCAAATAATCCTGAAAAATATATATTATCACCGTTTCCACAAAAACATTAAGCAGGACAACCGTTTTCAACATTAATAATAAGAAGAAGAAGAAATGTTTGAGCACCAAATCATATTAGAATGATTTCTGAAGGATCACATGACACTGATGACTAGAGTAATTATGCTGAAAATTCAGTTTTCCTATCACGGGAATATATACACTTTAAATATAAATAAAGAAAACAGAGATTTTAATAATTGTAATAATATTTACCAAAATTACTTGTTTTACCGTTTGATTAAATAAACGCAGCCTTGGTGAGCATAAGAGACCTCAAAAACATTTTTAATCTTTTCAATGGTATGGTACACAATAAATATTCATCACCAATTCATTGTGCATGCCTAAACTACACATGGTTATCTAATTAACCTGTATTACTCAATGGAAGTTAAACAACTGAGGTCTAAAATTCCACAAGAGTTTTGTCAATAAAAGGTCTAAAGGAATTGCCAGACTGTTCCTAAGGGAGAACTTGTCATTCCTGTGTACAGATAGTGTCTTGGGAACTGAGGTCTATAGGAGTAGAAAGGCACGATCATGCCCAGCAGGAACTCTGGGAGCGAGTGATGGGATCCCACAGGACTGAGAAAATGTTGTGTGGTAAACAGACCCGCAGACAAGGCTGACTCCAAGCCAACTTGATAGATGCTTGTCGCATACTAATGAAGCGATGCATGTCGTCTGCATGTGGTTTGCGCCTGTGTGTATTTTGCAATAATCTGGGATACCATGTCAACATGATGGGTTACTGGAGAGGAAAATACTTGTGATCAATCAATGACTGACACAGAGATTGCTAGTGTAATTCTGTGTTTTATAGTATTACAACATCTATTCAATGATGATCACATTCACTCTAAGTTGTAGTTGTAGTGTAAAGCTGCTTTGAAATTATGTGTATTGTGAAAAGCGCTATACAAATAAATGTGAATTGAACTGAATGTTGAAAATTGCTATAAGTAAACACACACTTATAAGAAAACACTACTTCTGTTAAGGGGGGTTCACACAAGCTACGTTTACATGCACCCAATAAACCTGTTTATAATGGGATCGATGGATCACGGACCGAAAAGCCTAAAACATCTCAATCTGGGGCTATGCAATATGGACCAAAAATCATATCTCGGTATTTTTAGGCTGAATGGCGAAATACGACATACATCTCAGTATTTTCTATGATTTTCTATTAGGAATAAAAAAAAAATCCAATTGTGTTTTCTGTATTTATTTATTTATTTGTTTTATTCAACATCCTGCCCAATATAGTCCTACAAAAATGTGAAAATTGAAAGCTATGAAAACACATATGGTGAATTTATCCACGTATAAAAAAATGTAGGGCAGAGGGTAGTAACGGTATGAGATTTTCACGGTACGATAACAGAAACAGTCTCAGAAAATATCACGGTATCATGGTATACGGTATTAAAAAATCAATTATTATTATTATCATCATCCGTTAAAATGGCCTTTAAATTAATGAAAAACAATTTTTTGGGTTGAAAAAATGCTTCGTTATAACAAACTTGAAATCATTTGTTTGTTTTGTTTCTTCAAATTTCAATCATCAAAAACATGTCTAATCAATTAAATGTAATAATTGATTGTGGATTAGATTAAAAACAAAAGAATAATACAGTCCTATGAAATTAATTTTTCTTTTTATGATTTAATACAAATACATAATGAAAAACATGGGTAATAAAATGAATTCATAAAACTAACTATTTGATAAATGTTTTAAAATGTAATCAAATGATAGTTGAACTTTTATCCTTTTATTTCTTGCCAAAGGGCTAAACAACAGAAATTTACTAAATTAAAACATGTACAAATAATTATATTCCTTAAATAATGTTAAAATAAATTGTATTATTGTTGTTTTTGTTGATGTTATCATTATTTTGATAGGTACATTCTATAATACTTACAGTAATATATTTCTGTCATAACTGAAATCTGAATGCGGGTTTGCAGTCGACTGTAAGAAAGGAGCGCTTTAAGGAGAAATGATTGGAGAAGCCTGTCATAAGTCACCAGAGAGAAGTCTGACATTTCACCTCAACATTGAGTTATATTTTAACTAAAAATGTCGAGGTAAAAAAAAAATGCTTGGATGAATAATTCACAATAAGATTAATAATATTCATTTATTAATTAATAGATCAGGTGAATTTTCATTTAGCGCTGACTTTAATCAAATAAAATCAAGTTTACACTTTTGGGCAGATCTTATTTTCTATAAGATTTTCTCAGGAGAACTTCCTCAGGGCTCGCAAAATTAAAAATTCGTTGGTAGCCCTTCGGGCAGGCACTCTTCAGATTTTGGTAACCCGAAATGAATTTTACTAGCCCAAATAAAAAGACAATTTTTAATGTAGAAAATTGGTTAGGAGTCAAAACATCAATCGAAAACTTTTTCAAAACGCAAATATCAACAATTGGATATAAAATAATCAAATTAGAATCATCAATACAAATATGCATCTGGTTCTAACTGAACTGAAATTTCTGTGACCAGTATGGAACATGAATCAGTCTGTGGATCAGCCCCCAATGAGGGTATGATTAAAAAAGTTAACACTTTAGTTTAGGGTCTAATGCTTACTATTAACTAGTTTCATTAACATGCAGATGGCAGGGTTTTATAATTACTGAGGTCCCGGATGTGAGGTAGGCTAGTTAGGGGGGTTCGAGAGAATTTTTATTTCTCTGATCTACATATCCCAAAAAATTGGATAACAATAACTTTAAAAACATGTCATGCAGCTGATTATTTTTCTCTCCTTATGCCAGTGAAGAAAGTAAACATAGGGTCAACTAATAGGTTGATGTATGAATCATTTTCTCAGACGCGTTAATTTACTGAAAGCTACTAGGAAAGCTAGGTAGCCTAACTAAGTTTATTAAATTCATTCACAATATATACACATTCATTATTGATCTTATTCCTAACACAGGGCTTTATAATCAAAGAGGTCCTAAATTTAAGGTTGTCAGGGGGTTCAAATTTTTTATTTCTCTGATATGTGCATTTCAAGACATTTGAAGGCCAAAAAAGGATAAGAAATAGCTTTAAAACCATGTCAGTGGCAGTAGATTATTTGTCAATACTAGGGGTCGACCGATATGTGATTTTCAGGGCCGATGCCGATTATTACAGATCAAGTAGACCGATAACCGATATTTTAAAACCGATATATATATATATATATATATATATATATATATATATATATATATATATATATATATATATATATATATATATATATATATATATATATGTCTAGTGTAAAAATGAAAGTTAATGTCAAAATTAAGAATAACAGAGTTTTGACAAATACTTTCTTTAAATTATTTTAAACATATCTTTAAATCTGAGAACTGTTAATAATAACATTATTATTATTATTACTAATAATAATAATAATAACAAAAAAAAATGTGCAGGGAGCACCCAGCAGCATTCTGTAAAACTTAAAGACTATTTTAATGGTTAAATTAAATTTTAGTAATCAAAAAGCATTTCTAATTAATTTAAATCAAACTTATTCAATTTATTTACAGTTTAATAAAAATTACATGTTTAGGGCCCTATGAAAAAACGAACTTTTATTTTGACGGGTTGCTGTGGAGATCTTTGAGTTTCTGTGTGTTTATGATATGACGATAACTTTTCTCAGTTGAAGCTTTAAAAAGCTCATGAAGTGACTAATGTCCATTAATGTGATATTAATTATTATACTAATGTGACTAATGACGACCATAAACTGAAGCGTTAGTCACTCTGGTAAAATTCGCGCTCAGCAGCTTCTGTGAACATATAGCCCGCCTATTTGATTGGTCATCTTTGATTTGATTGGTCATCTCAAATATTCTGACATTGACGAGCAGTGACACACCAATGAGGCTAATATCAACACACATACACACACACTGTCCTCTTTTTCTGACGTGCACTCTGCTCGCGCGCGGCTGCGGATTGAAGATAAACGCGCTGAATCTGATTATAACAAGACTGTAGCTAACACGAATTTGTGTAGTTTACACTTAATCACACATTTTTAGGGGGGCGAGGCAGAAGTTTAGGGGAATTTGATTACACTATTTCAGATAGCCCGTCGGGCAGGCCGGTTGTGCATTTTGGGAGCCCGACTTGAAAACACAATACGCTTATTTCACACAGCCGTTATTTTGAAATCGAAAGCAAGGCTGCGGTGGGAAGAACCCCGGAAGTAAAGATAAACAACAATGCCTTGGACTACCAACCTGAAGCTGTTGCCGCGATTTACACTATTGGAATGTAATATCCAATATAGGATATGTAGATATAGTTCGTTCCTGCTTATTTTTTTATTTTCTAAAAAAAAAAAAATTATAAATGAATTTCGCTGTATATACTCTAAAGTATGAAAGAAATGTATGTACATTTTTAGAATACCTAATTTCTACATTAAACACAACAATACGCCATCGCATTCGCGACTCTCTTATGATTAAAGGCGACACTTCCGGTTTTCTTCCCACCGGAGCCTCGCTTTCGATTTCAAAATAACGGTTGCGTGAAATAAGCGTATAGCCCCGGGACGTCGGGCTAGCGATTTTGCGAGCCCTGTTCCTGAGAAAGTGAATCTGGGGATGTTGAGTCTTTCTCCTGCTGTTTAAAACCCAAACACAAACATTGAACAAATGCTTAACTTTGATCATCCACCGTTTAACCTGCGAGTGAACATCTAGCTAGTAACATTCCTCTCTTTGTTTACATGAAACACATCAAGACACATTGTGCAGAAATTATCAATTAACTTTGCCTACTTGTACGTTACAGTTTTCGGGATTTGGACTAAAAGTACTTCAGTGCTTTTCCACATAAAAACCTGGTACGCTTTTGCATGCCAGGTCACATATCTTTCTAGAAATTGCTGACTGGCCAATTTAATGTGATACGGACTTAAATATGTAGCTGCCAACTTGTATACAGTGTAGTACATGACTTGGGTCTCTCCTTTGGACTCAAATATCAACGCCTACATAAACACTTCACTGATATTTACACCTATGAACAATGTGTGGCCTTGAACTAGGCTATATCACCATCGGCATTAAAAACTAAAAGACATATCTAGTATGCCAGTTGAGAAAAACAGCATTGACTAAAAAAACATTAAGGCAGATCCAAATGAATCATGAAGGAACACCTGCTTCCTAAGGCGGCCCTCAGACTCTCAAGACAGTTGACCTGAATTTTCAGGGGTCACACCGGGGCCCTGGTATGACAAACAACATGGTGTTGTGGTTGCTACAAAATCTGCTGTAACAATATTAAAAACACTGTAATACTGGTTTCACCTAGTATTAACTAGAGATAAATCTTGATTATGATGCATTCATCTTTTCACCCACATGGTTTCTTCAAGGAAATATAATGGAAAACTATTCATGTATTGATAAAAAATAACTCTTTCCTACTAATAGAGAAACAAAAACATCCATCAGTCAACCATTGATAGCAACAACATCCTGATTTTTGACAGGTGAGCTGCCAATCATAAAAACCAACACATTATGCCTTAAATGTAGACAAGTATTTTGGTGGTAATAGGAAGATATTACGATTTGAAGACAGCGTTACATTTTCTAACACTAGATATCCCATTTAACCTAACGGTGAAATGGGAAGAACAAGCTGATGGCATTTGGCATTTAAATACTTAATAACATTACTATTTATATTTGTAACAATAAAACAATTGTATTAAGCTTACTGAAATTGATCCTGATAATTTGTCACACTGGAAACCCCGTTAAAAAAAACAGAAATCAGGTAACGTTAACGCTATTGAGAAAATTATAAACATACAGTATTGATATGGTGGGAGGCAAAAATTGTCTTAGAGATGGTATGAAAAAACAGTACTTACTTCATCCTCTGAGAGTCCATAAATGGGTTCAAAATTCGTAGCCATAAAGCCAAAGGGCAATTTAATACACACATACACGAAAACACACACACACACTCGTGTGAAAGCTGGAACAATAGCAAAGTCTGTCCTCCTCCACCTCCTGTGAATGCAAGTTGATCCAAAGCAACGAAGTCTGAATGCAAAAAACGATTATCCTTTTAAACCATATCGTCACAGAAGATGTAACGTTACATCCACCGGTTTAATCTCATTTAACGGCTGAAATTCGGTGAATACACGCTTAATTTCCCCCAACAATATGATTTCCCCTCGTCAAGTGCAAACGCGAATCATTCACTTCCTCTCAGGATCCCAAACACTACCCGCTGAATTGAGTGACAACGCACCGCACCAATCACAGGGTTTTCGAAAACTCGGAGAGGACAGACTAGCCAATCGGTGTCGACTGAGGGCGGGGCAAAGTTGTTGCACTCTTGTGGAGTAATCAGGGATGGGTAGTTAGATACCAATATAGGATCCATAAGAGCTTGACGTTTGTATATAATATTACATACATATCTGTGGGTCTGTATGTATATATTATGTTTATTAATACTCAGGCCTTTTTAAAAGCCCGTAATAAGCTTCTTGAACCTTAAAGCTGGTAACAGGTCTCCAATAGCAGTGCTCTATCATCCTCTAGAGTTAGAAGAGCGATACTGCCAAACATGTGCCAATTTATGATCAACACCCAACACTGGGCAAAGTCCAACTGTTATTCATTATGATTCATTGTACATGTAAAATAGCCTAGAGGTACGGAACTAAAAGAAGTTTTCTGTTGGTTTCTTCTTGTAAGTGATGTTTAACAGACTGAAAAAATGAAAAGGATCATACAGAGATATTTGAGAGGGAAAAATTCAGGTTTGTTAAATTGAAAAAGGAAAAAACTGAAAATGAAGGGTTAAATCAAGATTCATTAAGAGTCATTAAAAATATTCTCTATTATTAATAGAGAAAAAATAAAACTATTCTCCTAGATTTGTAAGCATATAAGGTCACATGATTTAACAAGTGTGCATAAAAAGCAAAATGTATTAAAATAAATTTACAGTTTAATGTTTTTTATAAATAAATTCATTAAAATGAATAATATATCTAAACAATAAAAGTTTTATAAACTTAAGTTTAATAAAGTTTTACCCTTTTTTCATGTAAACAGAGTTAGAAGCGAGTATTTTGAAAATATAAAAAGGTGTGGACAGGTGCTTCCAAGGTCAAAGTTCACTGGAAGAGGCTGTTCAAAAGTGCACTTGGTGGCTGCATCCTCTTAAATTGGGAGTGAATGTGGCATGCCAGCTTTTTTTTTATTAACTATTAGAGTCACCTGCAGTGTGTTATTTAAAAAAAAAAATCTTATATTAATATTATACATACTAGTTTAGATAATCATTTGTCACACTTTAGGACTATTTAAATAAACTAGTGACCAGTTACAATGTATAAACAAATTATTTTCCCTTATACATTCATATACATTTCAATGTATGAATTTTGATGTTGAAGTTATTTGAGAAGTATAAAGTTTAGATATGCACCAGCAGATGTCCTCATATTACCACTAAAACATAATTTGTCCTGGATGAGTGGCACATATACAAGAACTGTGGGATAATGAATTAAAAAGGGCTTTACTTAGTTGTAAGCTCAGAAATAAGTTCATATGACCGGGTAATGTCAATAAAAACATTTGCCAAATATATGGTTAATTCACTGTATAATAGATGCTTGGTTTATTATATTACTTTGAGAATGTGGTACTGAATTCAATAAAGCTCTTAAAATGTTTTACTAACTCATGACCGTCAGACAACATTACAAATAAAAGTTGTGAGTAATCTCCTGTTAACCTTAAACTACTGAGCTAGGATAAATATAATAGGTCACCTATGCCAGTAGACATTATGTCAATGTTAGTTCAAGTTCAAACACTTCATGATTTTGTTTAAAAAATTTAAAAAAAAATTCAATAACACAATGGACACATTTTAAATCAACTCTAGTTCCAGATGGTAGAATTACGTAACACCAAAATACGTTGAGTTCAGCAGAGGATTTTTTCTTTTTTTCTTTTTTTTTTTTTGGATCTTCTTTGCCCCACTCCCTAACCCACCCAACCATGAGCGGAAATTCGTTCCTTGGTTGGGAAACAGTTATTGCTGGAGGGTTTTCGGATGTGGTTGATGGAAATCTCACCGGTGCAGGTGTGCAAGAGTGGAAAGTTCTAGAAAGAAGACCACAGATATGGGGAGAATGAGATAAGATTCGTTAGAAGCAACCTTTTTTACACGCACAACTGTTTTTAAGCTTTTCATCACACACAACTAAACATGAACCCGTTAATGGCTTCAATCACTCTTAAAGCAGAAGGGGTCAGAGTTCATTGGCTACATCATGATGTTAATGCAGCATGTTGACAGATTCAGTTTAGTGGTGTTTATATATTTGGATGGATAGCCACATGTTTAGGTAATTGTAAAAATCCTGGATTTATTGCATGATGAAAGAGAAGATAAATGCTGTCTTTTACAGTAGGGAAAGGGGAAGGACTTTTATGTACTAGTATTTTATTCTGTACAGTTTCATTGACGCCACAGACAGTCATTGATATACTATAGAAAAAGCCGACAAATTAAAATTTTATTGTTTAGAAGTTGCTCTTGCATGGACAAAGGGAATGGATTTGTTGCTTAAAGTAGGTTTCAATTCAGTATCAAAGTTGAGATGTTTCTTCTAAAATTCCATGGATAATAAATAAAATCAGACAAAAATGTGACAATTATTGAAATATATTGGACAATAAGAGTTTACAGCTAAATGAATGTGGATTGCATAGCTCAGATCTTTTGAGAATTTAATGAAAAATGTTGATCTCTCATTATTCAATTCTTAAAAATGAATAATGATCTCTGATTTTTGACTGCAGACTTTGTGTCTTGGCAAATCTGAGCACAGATGAAACTTTCTTTGATAAGTGTTGATGTGTTTTGTCTTTGCAGAATAGATCTGCTACGCTGCTTCTGTTATTGCTGCTGCTGCAGAACTTGCTACTGCCAATACATACACAACATGCTGCTGTGAGCAAGTAAGACATGCTGCTGCTGTACAATATAGCATACATGAATTATATGGATTCAGTAACAGATCTATACAGGTGG
Source organism: Gila orcuttii (assembly GCA_026230005.1). NCBI lineage: Eukaryota > Metazoa > Chordata > Actinopteri > Cypriniformes > Leuciscidae > Gila > Gila orcuttii. The sequence goes on from JAPDVR010000014.1 coordinate 24,897,167, forward strand.
AGCTGGGGAAGATGGAGGGTTTCTGAAAACATGCTGCAACTATACAGCAAATGCTGAGCTAGTATCTGAAGGTTGAGCAGCGAGCTCATTGGCTACTGATACAGTGGGAACCAATCAGCTGTGCCCTATAGAGAATGATGTGATTGCAGGCAGACTGAGTTAAGGACCTATCTAGAGTTTCATGATAGAACTTTGTATATGATTTGTCAAATTATCCTCTAATTTCTAATTTGTGAAATATGTAAATTGTAATTATTCAAATGTTTTACAGGCACCAGAACTGACAACAGGATACCACAAAAACTGGAAGCAAGACTAACCTTTTGGGAGCATGATGGGGTGAGAAAGGTAAGGATCTACAGTGCAGAAGATTTGGCAACAGGACAGATGACTGACAGTGGAAGAAGGACATGGCAGTGCACTCGTTCAGTGTTGAACAGCTGGCGTGAGCCTGACATGCTGTCGACCCTCTCTGGCCATGATGACGGCTCAATCTCACAGATAAGAGGATTGGATGTAAAAAAACAGAGGGAGGGAGAACTGAGCCTGTGTGCATATTAATTCAGAAGTCAGGTGAATGTAAACAATACAGAAAAAAACATACAGTATACCGTTCAAAGGTTTGGGGTCGGTAAGAAATTGTTTTATGTTTTTGAAAGAAGTTGTTCTCTAATGTCTAATGTTGTTCTCTAATGATCGCCATGGCTGCGTTGATTTGATTAAACATACAGTAAAATTGTAAAATATTACAATTTAAAATAGCTATTTTCTATTTGAATATATCTTAAAGTGTCATCTATTCTTGTGACGCAAAGCTGAATTTCTAGCATCATTATTCCAGTCTTCAGTGTCACATGATCCTTCAGAAATCATTCTAATATGGAAAAAATTCAGGATTCTTTGATGAATAGAACGTTTTTTCCTAGATTTTTTGTAACGTTATAAATGCATTTACTGTCATTTTGATCAATTTAACATGTCCTTGCTGAACAAGTATTTAAATATATATCTTATTGACCCCAAACTTTTATTCAACATGCTGCAAATAAAAATTATTAACTAAATAAATAAAGCAAAATAAAATGGACTAATAGTTAAACTGAATTATTATTTACATAAAATTTATATTTATGAAATGATTAAAACATATTTAAAACAAATAGCATTGAAAATAAACAAAATGGAGGCTTAAAGGTGCTCTAAGTGATTTCACGCATTTTTTAGGCCAAAACATTTTTTGTCACATACAGCAAACATCTCCTCACTATCCGCTCGCTGCCTGTCCCCTGAACACACTGTAAAAAAATGCGGTCTCTGCAGACACCCCAGGCTCCACAAACGGCAACAAAAACAAACTGGGCTAACCCGCACCACGAAACATAACAAACTGTTTCAGCCAATAAAAAAAGGATTTGGGGGGTTAGTGTGGATGAGGAGGAGGGAGGGTCTAGCTAGCCTCCGTTTTGTTTGACAATACTTTAAACGTCAACAAGAAGTGACGTCACCCGACATCGCTTAGAGCACCTTTAAATAAAAAAAATACTACTAATAAAGTTGCTATTAGATCCCAAAATAAAATAATGTTTGCAATTATGATTGTGCCACAAAGGAGCCATGAAACTTAAAGGGGTGGTAAAACACGATTTCACTTTTCTAACTTTAGCTAGTGTGTAATGTTGCTGCTTGAGCATAAACAACATCTGCAAAGTTACAGCGCTCAAAGTTCAAAGCAAAGGGAGATATTTGCTTTTAAAAAATTTAATTTCTAAGGACTACAGCAAACAGCCGGTTTTGGACTACACGACATTCCTCCAGGTTTGCTGACGTCAGCATATCCCATTATTTACATAAACCCCTCCTCCAAGAATACTTAATAAGCGGGGCGAGGCCATTTTATGCGTGTATTATAAACAATGGCGTCAATAAAGCCAATCGGACCCGGGGAAACGTTAGTGAAGATGATCGAGCAGAACCTGTTCAAGACCGGCTGTTAAATGAAATTTCAGAAAGGTTTGTTTTTTGTTGTTCTCTCATTACTTTTTAGATACACTGTTATTTAATTGTACTAATTATTATAGAATTACAAAAAAAATAAGCTTCATAAACAAGAATTTCATATAATCGTTCTAACAAATTATACTACAGTCCTCAAATGGATTTTTTTGAGTAAAGACTGTGGATCTATAGTGATCTTTTCTGACTGTATGCCACCGTTACTTTTGTATTTTTAGAACGATTGTAGACAAATATCTGTCGACAGAACTATTAACCCAAAACGAACACTAAACATCGGCTGCCAAATCAAACACAGAACCATGTTTAGCATGCCTGTAGATAAACAAGCATGTAGATAAACATAAAAGCTCTAATCAAAGAATAATTTACACTAATTCCAAGTTCGCTGTTGAGATTAAAAAAAAGTTTGTAACGTTAGGTGTTTGTCGGATAACGTTAAGTATGAATGAGCATTTAACAAACCAGCAGAGCCAAACAGCGTTGTCATTTGTTTACTTCCTTGCTACAACGTACAATTAACAATACGAACTATTACAAGAAAACACATTGACGAAAAATAAATCATACATACAGGTTGTGGCCCGTAAACAACAGCTTCTGTTTTTAAAGTTGGAACTGCTCCATCTTTCAGAACAAGCCGATGTGCGAATCATGCATTGAACTCGCGAAGATTGTGAAAGCTTTCCTCCGTAACATGTGCAGCACAGAGAGCGAGATTTGGGTCAAAATTATGAGGGACCGAGTTAAAAAATAAATTTTAACCATTGATCCCTAACTTCCTCGTCCCTAGGAAGGCTGAACAAAGTGGACCTGCAACCGGGATGAAAATAACAGCAGCGTTTCGACGGCATTGCGACAACTCATCTCCAAAACAGCAATATAGCACAAAGTACCGGTAAAGGTACGGGCGTGACGTTTCCGGAAAATGTGCACTAGTCGGTTAGCGAATCACAACACACTGGGCCAGCTAACCAATCTGAGCCCATTGCGTAGTTTTGAGGGACTGGCTTCATAGAACCCGGAAACCATACCGTTTTTACAAGGAGGGGCAGAGCAGTGTAGAATAAAGGTAAAATATATGAAAAATAATGCAATTTTTAAAAAACGAAGCATGAACACATGTTACAGTGCACCTCACAGACACAACCAAGCCTTCGAAAAAATGCGTTTTACCACCCCTTTAATTTTAGTATACTGGTGTAGAAGCTTGTTTCTGGGTTTCACTCAGGTTAAAGCCCCTTCTAGTCTGGTCCAAGCCATCTTTGCATGTCATTTGACATTCACTTTTTTATCTATACATACTTACAGTACACTAAGGCACACTCTCTCCTAAGGTGACCTTGCTTTACTCAAGGGCACAAGTGAATTCGAGATCAATTCAATAACTGCACAGTGCACAGGAAATCATATCATTAGGATTAAATCTGTGAGGTTTTGTTTCCAAATTCTTTAACATTTGGCTATACCTGTGTGTGTTTTTGCATGTGCATGCATCTGTCTGTGTGTGCATGTGTATTATAGCATGTAATTCTCATTCCCCAGCAGGCCAGTAAAAGCCAAACTCATCTGCAAAGGGTGGTCCTTGTCTAATAAAGTCCATGCAAGTTTACATTACAAAAACTTTACACCACCAAAAAGGAAACTTGACTTCACTTTTATGACTTTATTTTATGACTTCTGAATGTTTTCAGAGCCCCTTCTCTCTACCCCATTAACTGGCACAGCTAGTCCCTCAGCTGACCATAGAAACAGTCATTTGCAGAGGTCATTTTTGAGCTTGTTTGATCTTTGAGCCATGCAGGATTTCCTTCTGTCTGCTCTGGTGAAATGGGGCTTGAGTCAGTATCATTACCATGTGCATGGGCGTAGATTACGCGGGGACACGTCCCCCCACTTTTTATAAAATGTAATTTCGTCCCCCGCACTTTTTCATAGGGCAAATGTGTCTATGACAAGCTGAGGTTTCCGCGGGTGTGTAGCCTATAGCCTGCCCTACATCGAGATTTAAAATCCAAAGAGTCAAGGATAGTCTATCTACATACGTGACTTTCACGCTTCCATGGTAATCAGTCACTCGTGCATTAGCTTACGACACGCCCATGCTCGCACCCGCGCCGAATCCATCAGTTTCATAGAGTTCACAACGGCAAAAAATCTCTTCACTCCTTTTTCACGAAAAAGTCAAGCACTGTAAGTAAGTTGTCATGTGGTATCCGAATTGTGTTGCACAATGATGAATAACTCTGCCTATTTCTCTTGTTGAATAATTAACTATTTTCAATCTTTTTTTATTCGTAATGTCTTTTATTTTCACAGATATGTTATCAAAGCCCTTCAAATTAGAATAAACATGGTGATTGTTAATGCTGAGTTTGTATGTTCATGCATTAACAGCCACGATCTGCTTGAATCAGGGCATGCCCCCGGACCCCCCTAGAAGTACCGAGATCCACCTACAAAAATACTGTGGGAAACACAGTAGGCTAAATGATGGTCTACGAAAGATAAAAATTTTATTATCTAATTAAAATACATGATCAGGATTTTACCACCTCCGCCTCGTTTTCAGCCAGGAAAAACCCTGCGTGTCAAATATAAAGTACTGAACATCTGCATTTCTTTCTTTCTGTTTTTTTGCTTTAAAAATAAATAGCATATTAAGCCAATTAACCTGTCAACAAAAGTCTGAAAAAAAAAATTGGTATTACACTTGACATTCTGTCCCCCTCACTTTTGAAATGATGGCTACGCCCCTGACCATGTGCCATGGAAAAATTAAAAAGGTAATTTGTCAAGTCAAGTTTTAGTTTTATAACAGGTGCTTTGTGTTGGTGCTTTGATTCTGTTACATTTAAATAGAACCATTTTAGTTCATCATTGACTTGAATTTGACCTTAAAGGAATAGTTCACCCAAAATTACGTTATTCTCTCTCATGTTGTTCCAAACATATTCAGATGATGTTTATGGTGTCCTTCTTAAAGTTTGAACTCTCCAGTCTCCATTTATTGTAAATGCATGAAAAATTACCTGTATGTTCTTCAAAAATGATCCATTTGTGTATTGTTAAAAAAAAAAAGTTTGAACAACATGAGGGCGATTAAATAATATTTTCAATGGGTGAACTATAGCACTAGTGCTTTGCAACAAAACTTTGACCATTAATCAGTGACATCATTATTCATTATTTACTCCCTTGGTTGTGCAAAAGATAAAGAGTGTGAGAAAATCCCAGTAGATCAGCAGTTTCTGTAATACTCAGACCAGCCCGTCTGGCACCAACAACCACTTAAATCACCTTTCTTCCCCATTTTGATGTTCAGTTTGAACTTCAGCAGAGCGTCTTGACCATGTCTACTACATGCCTTAATGCACTGAGTTGCTGCCATGTGATTGGCTGATTAGATAGTTGCGTTAACGAGCGCGGTAACATATGTAGGCTACTATCTAATGAAAATCTGAAAAATTTATATAAAAACATTTTGACATGATTAAAGTATTCATCTAAAACTGGGCAAAAAATCTTAAATGATGCTTATTAATGTTGAAGACATAATTATTTTATACATCATGTTCCCACATAGTTCATTCTGATTGGATTACCTCTGGGTGAATTTGTGTATTTTTTTGTATTTCTGGACATGTGTCTGGACAAAAGCCTTTTATCACCTCTAATTTTACTGCTTGTTTTCTCATCCACTTATACCACTACAAATATACTAAATGGTGGACCTCTGTGACTCAGGATAAAATTCATTGGAGATCATCAGAATTATGCTATTATCTAGCAGAAGCAATCTCATAATTAATTAAAATTACAAAAATGCCACTTTATTTAAGAGATGAGACTGGCAAATATCCTTAGGAAAATGTCCATATGAATTACCTATACTGCAATAATAAACACTAAAATTTAAATAAATTCTGAAAATGTTGTTAAGAGCTTTTATTGCATGAAAATCAACATGGATAAGATCATTATTTAATTCCTATTTAATTTTTTTTTCTAGTTGTGCATGTAAGCAGTCATATGATCTTTAGGTTCACTTGGGATATCAACATGGTGGTGGTAAAATGTACATGAAGATGTAAACTGACATTTATCTATCTATCTATCTATCTATCTATCTATCTATCTATCTATCTATCTATCTATCTATCTATCTATCTATCTATATATCTGTTTGTTTGTTTATTATTGTATTATTGTTTGTTAATTATTATTATTAATCTTATTATAATGAGTATTATTATTATTATTATTAAGAAGCCATTTGATGCCAGGTTTTCTTTTTTACGTTAAAAAAAGAAAAAGAGGAGAGGTACTTGGTTACTTTTTCTCATCCAACTCTGTGAGCCACACTGCTTTCCTCCTTTATATTAGATATTGTTATTGTATTATGCATTATATAAGTCATTCAGTTAAATGTTCAAATTTAATTTAAAATGTATACCAGTTTGCAATAAAAAAACAAAATGTATATGTCATTACATACAGATACATACACACACAGTACTTATTTATGGCTAATTTGGTGAAATATATGTGATTACTCTGCTAGGAATATAATATATTCCTAGCAATAAATATAAATTATAAGGAATATATAATTAAAGGATTTAATTTATATAAAATTAATATAAACAAAGGAATATAAATTATGTGATTACTCTGAAATATCTGAACTTGAGAGAAACTGACTCCATCCTCTAAAAATCACTGCACCGGTTTGTTAAAAATAATTGGGGGGAAAATGAATAGAAAAAGTGAAATTTGTTCTGAGAAAGGTATAGCACATAACTACAATATTTATTTGCAGATACAGTTTGGTTTGTTGTTAACTGATTCAAAAACATATTTTGCATGTGGTTTATTTTAAATTTGGAGATTGTTATAGAAAGTTTAGTTGTCATGGTGAAACATTGTAAAACCTCATTGAACTATTGTGTCTCTGGTGCCAGAAACATGTCATATTTCTGAGTTATTTGTACTGTGCGCACCTGTAACCTTCTTTGATTTAATTGCACTCTTTATGGCATAACAAACTGCAATAACCTCAGTCTGTACTTAAATGCCATTAAAACCTTTACTTAGGCTGTAGGTCATTGGTGACAGAAATAAAACCTGTAAAATACTGTGAGAATGCTGTGATAACAGTGAGTTCTCAAGCATCATGCCTAAAATATTTACTTGAGATTTTAAAATCACATTTGGTGAACCCTGTTATTATCACTGTCCCAATTATCCCAAGTGTTAAAGTTCAAGAAAAGGTTAAAAAGTCTTCATTAATTCATTTAATTCCAGAGTTCTGTGAGCTACTGTTTGACATAGAATAGTGGTATGTGGTATATTTGTTATTGACTATTTGTTTATGTTCTGTTAAGCATAAACTCCCGTCCCATTATTATTATATGGATTCAAGCTGATCTGTGAGGTTCTGACATAGCTATGTCTCATAAAGTGTGCCATTGCTTTCCCCTCTCAGTATTCATTTGTTGTCTGTTGCCTGGCTTTACCTTTTATTATTTTCTTGAAACATGTTTTATCCTTAAATAGGTTACTTTAAACATTTCTCTGGCTGTAGACACTAATTTCTTTAGCTGTCCATTTTCAGTTTAAGTTATAATCAGAGCAGTCTAGATCCTTGTTGCAAAAATTAGAAACTAGGCAATTAAAAATGTCTTAGTCATTCTTGCTTTTACAGGTTGGCCCAGATCAGAAGATTTATAACAAACGTATCCTTTGATACTGAATGTTTTATTGGTCATGATACCATTCCTCGTCCTGATGCTGTGTTTTTCCATGGCCATTAGAACACATGGTCACTAATAGGGGAAGTTCCATTGTATCCTAGTAATCTGTCAATTCATTACCATCTTGAGACGCACTGGCAAACAAAGTACTCAAGAGAATGATGTATAGCTTTTATCTCAACATGTTTTACAGTGTTTGAGCAAGAGCAGAATCTGTACAGTCGTTGTTTGGACTGCAAGTGCGAGCAGTTTGAGTCATACCGGAGATTCCAACCCGATCTCACGACCAATTCGTACGAATTCATACGACCCCACTCGTACGAATTTGTAAGATTTTTGTTTCCCAATTCGTATGATATGAATGACCTACCCCTGGCCCTGACCCCGCCCCTAAACCTAAGCGTCACTGGTTTTTAGACAAATCGTACGAATTCATAAGAATCAGCCACATTTTACTCACTTGTACGAATTCGTACGAATTGGTCGTGAGATAGCGTTGGATTGTCATAAATAACTGCCATCTATCTATCTATCTATCTATCTATCTATCTATCTATCTATCTATCTATCTATCTATCTATCTATCTATCTATCTATCTATCTATCTATCTATCTATCTATCTATCTATCTATCTATCTATCTATCTATCTATCTATCTATCATGATAATCAATAGCAAAACTTTTATTTTTCTATAGTGACCAATTCTTACTTTTGATTTGGGACCCAACGATCTTTAGTTCTTATTCATGTATTGTAAAAACTCCAGCATCAGCACTGACCGCACTCTCAGTACTCTCAGTAGAGAGCGTAAAGTGGGAGGAGTTTGTGTGGGAGGGGCTGAGCGACCGAGACCACGCCCACTAACAGACAGACCTGTTAGACAGGAGATGCCCATCACCCGGAGGCATTTGACATACCTGAGGGCTGTAGGAACACACGTCTGCTCAAGACATCATCTACGCTTTACGAGCGGGCTGTTACATAAACAAGAAAAGCAGAAATCAGCCAGTTCAATGTAGCCATCCTGATAGCACGATCATTAAAGAGGGATTATAGAAGCTCTATGAACAGCAGGTAAGTGCAGAGCTGCTACTTTTCTGCTGTTTGAGATCTCGAAGACATTGTATCGAATGCTCTTGACTGAATAGAATTAACATTCGAATAAGAAAAGAAGCTTGCATGCTTAAGTACCAACATGGTTTATAATGCAAGAGAGTATATTTATATATGGTAAAAAATGTACTGATGAAATATTTGACTGAACTGCAATATTTACTTATGCAATACTATTTTATATACTTATTTTAAATATTTCATATTTAATAAACTTTACTATTGATATGGTTAGTTATTAGCTAGTTAGCAAGCAGTGTGCTTCATAGCATCTGAGTTAACTGCTTTTATTCAGTTAGATAGATAGATATATCTCTCTATCTACACTAAGCAGTAATATTTCTTTGTATTATATTTACGTATCTTTAGTCTCTCTCCATTTCTATGAATCTCTCTAGTTTTATTATGTATAAACTATATAGATAGACTATATAGATAGATAGACTTTACTTGCTGCATGCAATTACATATGAAGCAGGCGTTATCATTGTGTGCTCATTATTATACATTTATCAGGCAGTGTAATGTAAAGTGTGACTTAAATATTTTTGATTTTGTCGGGATCATCAAGCTACCTCACACGGCCCAGAATCAGAGCAGGGCTTTAGAGTCTAATTATATTGAAGAGTGGAAAGTGCTGATATAGGCGTTCATTGTGTAATGAGCTTTGCATCGGTCTAATCCTGGGCATGAGAGGACAGAATGGCTGTGAAGTCTTCAGGGTTCCAATTCGACAATGAGTGTCAACACTTTAATAATGGGTGACTGCTTCAGAGTTAAATGTTGTTTTGGTGTCTGTCATATTTGATCCTTATGTCTGTTATGCAATTCAAACAGATGCGGAGATCTCATTCGAAAAGTGGAGACAACAAAAAGAAAATATTCTTTTCAATATTGATTAGAATATTGGCAGTTTTCCTAAACTGGGACAGAAGTGTTCCACTCAAAACCACTGGTTAAGATGTCTTAAAGGAATAGTTCACTTAAAAATGAAAATTCTGTCATCATTTACTTTTTCTCAAGTTGTTTCAAACCTGTGTGAGTTTTGCTGAACACAAAAGAAGATATTTTGAAGAATGTCGGTAACCAGACAGTTGATGGACCCCATTGACTTCCATAGTCTCTTTTTCCTACTATGGAAATCAATAGGGTACATCAACTGTCTGGTTACCGACATTCTTCAAAATATCTTCTTTGAAATGTTTTTTTGTTTCTTGTTTTTTGGATGTATTGTTTGCCTTAAGCTTGAGTTCATATACATAGACTTCTTTATATTAGAGGTGATTACTGAAACTGAAACTGGAAATTCTGGTATTTTTTGTAGTCATACAATAAAAAATAATCTTAATTATTCATCTTGATACACTGGGCATGATATGAGGTCAGATAAAGTGTACAGCATGAGCAGAAATCAGCTTTTTCTATTTATCTTTTTGTATTTAATATTAATTTGATATTTATATGTATTAAACCCAGTGCTTTGTGTGTGACGTGCGGAACACACCGGAAGATCTGACAATAGCTTCTTTACCTGATTAAAGTGTTACATGCCACTTCCTAAGCGCCCATTCAGCTGATCATATCAGTGAGAGTGTTCAACACACTTGCATATCGCTCTGGTTGCTTATTGAGCTGGCTAATAAAACTCCTGCTATCATGATAGTCTATCTTTTGTTGGTAAGAGCCACCTTGAGGGCCTGGATCATAGCAGCAATAAGGCATGTAAAGTGTATCTGGCATGTAAAGTGTATCTGGGAAATGTGGCTAACAGTTTGAATTGGATGGCCATGAGGTGTTGAAAAAATTCATATATATATATACTGTATTTAAATATATATATATACTGTATTTAAATATATATATATATATATATATATATATATACATATATACATTTAGATGAATACCTAAATATGTGCTGCATGCGTGCTTGATAAAATGTGTGCTGCATGCATGCTTCCTCTCAATAAAATAAAAATGTAACAAAAATGACAGCGGTGAGAAAGCAGCAGTTAAGGCGAGACACTACAGGTGAATAGGGTCATTTTTTTAACTAGCAGATATCACCATGAAACTTTCCCAGTTGATTACCTACATTAAGATGAGAAAAAAATGTATTACAAGTTTTCTGTAATTTAATGTTTAAATATGCAAATGAGGCATTGTCTAATTAAATATGCGCTATTTTGCATATATTTTAAAAAACGAAATCTGAGTATTGGACAAAGCCAGGTTCAAAATTATTTTTTCATTGTGTTCACATATTAGATGGGGAAAAAATTACAGAGGGATTTATGGATATCTACTTTTGTTATCCTGTAAATCAGAATATACTGCCAATAGCCTTAAAAAAATGATTTTCGCCATGTTTTTGGGAATAAAATGTTATATAAATCAGGCTAGGAATAATATATTTACAAATCCCTCTGTAAATGTCTTCATAATATAACTAGGTACAAGACTGGAAAGTTTGGTGTATATAGGTGCTACTGAAGTGGAGATTTCGGACTTTGAGTATGAGAGAAAAGACATTTTGAGAAAACATGCTTTAAAGATTTAGCATCAGCCAATGAGATTGCGCATCTAGAGTAAAATCTCCCCTTTTACTTTCGCGATTGGTTGCTGATAAAAAGGAAATGACCATATTTGGATCCGGCAGTCTTGTTCAGGAGAGAGAGAGCTTTCTAACGGTGTGTCGTGTGTGTGATGACAGGGTGCAGATCGCAATCGCGGATCAGAGGGATGATTTATAACGACAACTTTTGATGAATTTATGAGAAATATACACACGCAAACAGACAAAGTGTAGTAAAATAAAGACCTAAATGTGTATTTCGGACTTTTTTTCACCACAAGTCTGAAAGAAGACATGTTATTGAAGACAAATATCCCAACATCTCAAAATCGACCAGTGAAAAAAAAACGATGTTTTTGCCTGCCGTGTCTCGCCTTAAGAAAGCATCTGATCATAGCGATGTGGATACAAGCTCTCCAATTCACCCGCATTATGTTGACAAATGAGGTAATTCAAATTACACTTATGATACAGTAGTTTGATCATAAATGATACATTTGAGACTATAGAATATACAGATATGGCTATGTGAGACTATTAGAATAAATCCATGAAACAATGACGTTACATTACAGAATAGCTCTTTCGACATTGTCCTGAACATTGTATATGCATTAATTTCATGTGTCATTGAACGGAAGAGAGGCTTTCTGGACTAGAGCCTCCTTTTGATTTTCCTTCACATAAAAATCTGTCTATAGGCTTTCATAGTCAACAGGAAGTCTGGAAGGTCTCAAGTTTTGTTACATGTTTTGCTGTTCACACATTGGCAATAAAAAAGCGATTAATACATGAAAATTCTTACACATATCCCCTTTAAGCCAGCTTAAGCAGCTTTTCATATATATTGCTCTTAAATTTTCAGCTTCTATTCAGCAGTGACCTATTTCCTGTTTACTTGATTAACTCATTGACCTCTGCATGCTTTTATTGCTCGGCATCATCAGGTCTGGAACAGATCCCATGTCAGAGCCATGATGTTGTTGAGTCATTGTTTGCACAATGAATAATTTTTGTAGGTTTACTCAGTTTGTTTTTTCTATAGCAGTTACTTTTTTTTTTACATGCCAGAAGTAGTTCACCCCAAAACTTTATTTATTCACTTTCATGTTGTTGCAAACCTGTTTTTTTTTTTTTTCAGTGGAACACTAAATGATAATTTCCCAAAGCTGTTTCGCATTTAACAGCAGTTTAGATTAGAGCTTCGGTGGTCAGGATGGTTTTCATTGAATAATTAAAATTCTATCCTGTTCCTTCTAAAAATCCATTGCATGGTATCGGAAGACTTGATATAGTGCATGGACTACTTTTATGGCAATTTGTGGACTATTATAGTTTTTCTGTCCTTTTTGGAGCTTGACAAATGTGACTATAAGAAAAAAAATATATTTTTTTTAAATGGAACATCAGTCTGGCAGGTAATTCACTGCAATTAGTTGAATGCAAGTAATTTAAAGGAATAGTTCAGTTCAAAATGAAAATTCTGTCATTATTTACTCGATGTATTGACTTCCATAGTATTTATTTTCCTATGGAAGTCAATAGTGTATCAACTGTTTTATACTGACATTCTTCAAAATATCTTCCTTTGTGTTCAGCAGAAGAAAGAAAATCATACTGGTTTGAAACAACTTGATGGTGAGTAAATTATGACAGAATTACAATTTTTAAGTGAACTATTCCTTTAATGTCAACACCTTGTAACAAGCTGTCAAAGCCACTCTGGAATTAGTGAAGTGCTGAATTGAAGTGCATTATATCATGAGCAGATTAATGGAGTAATGCTGAAATGTAGTAATTTGGGGAAAGCATTGCAACAAGGAATGAATCCTCAGTCTTGCAGAAACATGAATTCACAAACACAAGTGGTGATATTTGTCTGCAGGAGAAGATGTTAGAGAGCTAGTTCGACTGGTTTCACCGTTTAACAGTTTCACAGGTGTTAAGGCGTTGTGTTATTCCATCAACAATAACAATTGTTGATGTATATCTATACTAACGAAGTGTATTTTGGGCTCTGTGCAGTACACGTGCTACTCCTTTTCTTTGTGTTTTGTATCTCTTTTAGGCAGCTTGTAAATATATAGCATGATTTTATATCAAATTCAGATGAGACTGGTTCATAATGCCGCTCACTTAGTATATCTCAGGGCCAAAAGCACCTCTTCATTGATATAATGTAACAAATCAAATATTAAATCATTAAAATGAAACAATTTTACTAATTCATATAACTATACGATTGAAGTGAATGTTTTCTCTTTAAGGGATAGTTCACCCAAAAATTACAATTGTGTCATAATTTACTTACATTCATGCTGTTCTAAATCTGTATGACGATTTTATTCTTTGATTCACAAAATTCAAGAAATTTCAGCAAGTTTTAAAATTTTTATTTTATGTTGTTTTGGACCCCACTGACTTTCATTGTATGGGGAAAAAAATTCTCCAAAATATCTTCTTTGGAAAAGTTTGGAACAGCATGAGAGTAAGTAAATGATGACAGAATGGTCATTTTTGGGTGAACTATACTTGTATACTAAACTATCCCTTTAACAAAAAGGCAATTCAAAAAAGACAAGCCTGTTATTTTAATGACGTAATATTTTAAAACTAGTAGCTAGCTTTTACGATATCTGTCGGGCCATGTGTCATTAGTAATGTATCATGAGTTTACACCCTCCATGTGATCTGATTATATCTGAATGACGACAGACTACTTTAGAGATTTGCTGTGAATTAGTCTTACATAGTCATCGCCACCCACCTGGACGACTAGATATGTCCCCAAAGACACAGGTCCATCCGTCAACAGTATCTTGATCCTAATCCCTAACATTAGTCTGGATTTGGCTCACGGCCGATCACCTTTCAGGTCTATGTCACCCACTAGTGCAACACTATACCGCCGCTCACACCTCTAAAGAAGAGGTGGGTTGGATGGTTATGTATTGTGCAGCTGGTGCAGAGTTTCACTGTGGGGGCTGGAGAAAAGAGCAATTGAAAGAACAACACATTGTAGACAAATGTCTGAACTGAAAAAAAAAAGCCTTAATCGACTGTGAAAGTTTTCAGTTTCTGTTTGAGAAACTCTTTGAGAATTTCTTCCTGCTAGGTTTTCCACTAAATTCTGGATAATATCTTAACAGACAGACCTGTTATTTTAAATGACAGCCCCATTCTAGGTAATCTTTAATTGTGTTTCTTAGGCAGACGTTTGGCATGTGACAACATGCAGTTTATAGATCCCAAACATCCCAAAATGTGAAAAAGCATACTTGGAGTTGTGCAGAATTTTGAAGTTTCAACATTTAGTAAAATATACTGGATTTGTTTGCAGTTTTGTTCCAGTTTAATTTATTTTTAATATGTTATAGGAAAGTTGTTTTCCTAAAAATAAGTTCAAAGATTTTTTTTTTCTGTCCACAGTGCAATATTTTCATGTCAAATACTTTTGAGACATACAGAGTAAAATATTATAGAGTTTAATTGCATACAGGTCCTTCTCAAAAAATTAGCATATTGTGATAAAGTTAATTATTTTCCATAATGTAATGATAAAAATTAAACTTTCATATATTTTAGATTCATTGCACACCAACTGAAATATTTCAGGTCTTTTATTGTTTTAATACTGATGATTTTGGCATACAGCTCATGAAAACCCAAAATTCCTATCTCAAAAAATTAGCATATCATGAAAAGGTTCTCTAAACGAGCTATTAACCTAATCATCTGAATCAACTAATTAACTCTAAACACCTGCAAAAGATTCCTGAGGCTTTTAAAAACTCCCAGCCTGTTTCATTACTCAAAACCGCAATCATGGGTAAGACTGCCGACCTGACTGCTGTCCAGAAGGCCATCATTGACATCCTCAAGCAAGAGGGTAAGACACAGAAAGAAATTGACCATTTACCAGTGGTTTTGGCACTGTGAGCAGGTGCCAGGTCGTGCTGAAAAATGAAATCTTCATCTCCATAAAGCTTTTCAGCAGATGGAAGCATGAAGTGCTCCAAAATCTCCTGATAGCTAGCTGCATTGACCCTGCCCTTGATAAAACACAGTGGACCAACACCAGCAGCTGACATGGCACCCCAGACCATCACTGACTGTGGGTACTCCAGTGCTGCTTATCTGTAGCCCAGGTCAAGCGCTTCTGCCGCTGTTTCTGGCTCAAAAGTGGCTTGACCTGGGGAATGCGGCACCTGTAGCCCATTTCTTGCACACGCCTGTGCACGGTGGCTCTGCATGTTTCTACTCCAGACTCAGTCCACTGCTTCCGCAGGTCCCCCAAGGTCTGGAATCGGTCCTTCTCCACAATCCAGCGTTTTTTGCCACACTTTTTCCTTCCCACAGACTTCCCACTGAGGTGCCTTGATACAGCACTCTGGGAACAGCCTATTTGTTCAGAAATTTCTTTCTGTGTCTTACCCTCTTGCTTGAGGGTGTCAATGATGGCCTTCTGGACAGCAGTCAGGTCGGCAGTCTTACCCATGATTGCGGTTTTGAGTAATGAAACAGGCTGGGAGTTTTTAAAAGCCTCAGGAATCTTTTGCAGGTGTTTAGAGTTAATTAGTTGATTCAGATGATTAGGTTAATAGCTCGTTTAGAGAACCTTTTCATGATATGCTAATTTTTTTAGATGTATGCCAAAATCATCCGTATTAAAAAAAAACAATAAAAGACCTGAAATATTTCAGTTGGTGTGCAATGAATCTAAAATATATGAAAGTTTAATTTTTATCATTACATTATGGAAAATAATTAACTTTATCACAATATGCTAATTTTCTGAGAAGGACCTTGTATAAACTGTGTGGATTTTCTGAAGCAAACATACAATTATGTTCACTACTCTCTAATGCACTCCTGCTGTCATATGATTCATCACCATGGCATTTTTTTTTTTCCACCAAGAGGAACAAGCAAAATACATTTTATTTTATTGCCATGACTACACACCATGTCATCTATTCGACTGAGCTGATGTTGTACCATCTTCAGTGATAGGTTAAATGGTCATTTTAAATGGAAAATTGTACTTGCTAAGCTATCTCCTGATTTGTGCTGAAACAACCCATATAACCTCATTGCTCTGCAAAAATATTCAAACTATGACAGACATGCACCCGTTTTTAACGTAGTATAGATGTTATTGAGACGTTGTTGATATTCTTGAGATGGCATATAGGGGCCTTGTAGAAAGTATTTTACAGTTTAATATAACAGCCTGGTATGGCAACCTGAATGTTAAAGATAAAAACAAACTTTCTAAAATTGTTAATACGGCTGGGAAGGTGATTGGCAAGTCACAAAGGCAGCTTGGGGATGTATTTGATAAGGCGGTACTCAGAAAGGCCCGACGGATATCAACAGACACCCTACCTACACCCTCTAAACTCAGAGTTTGAATTGCTACCATCTGGCCGTAGATTTAGGGTCCCAAGGGCGAGCCGGAACATCTATAAGAACACCCTCCTTTATGCTTCCGCTTCTCTGTGAGAGATACGTGTCGCTCTCTCATGGCCCTCTGCCTCGTCCTGCTCGCCACACCGTTCATTTGCATTCTTGCATGAAATCTAATTTATGTGTAGTTAGTAAAAACAGATGCTATAGTTCTGACAACATTCCGACAGGTTTGCATTCTATATTCGCATACTCTATATTTATGCACTTAGTTTCTGAACTATATAGTTAAAATACATTAGCCCGTGTTGTTTAATACAATAATTTAAAGTGGACCTATTATGCCCTTTTACAAAGTCTTGTTTTTGTTTTTGGGTTCAATTCGAGTAGGTTTTCATGCTTGAATTGATGCAGCACCTCTCTTCACAGTCTGTCAGTAACACTTTATTTAGTTCCTGTCTCTATGGACCCCCTCCTTCCGAAAAGAAAGAGCAGTGTGTTCTGATTGGTCAGCTGGATCAGTGTGTTGTGATTGGTCTACCACTTCGAGTGTGTTTCAGAAATATTATACTCCTTACCATAACCGCATTATTGAAAAAAGAAAAACTACATCTCTTGGACATGCTGACAACACACTACTAACGCAACTCAACCAGGCCTCACACCCTTTATTTAGCATATTCCTTGGGCGGTACTGTAATTATTTAAATGAGGAAAATTGTGATGTGTTCGTTCTCGGTAGAAAATTAAAAACTACAATCAAGGCGTTTTAGGGAGTTCAGAACTGATATAGAGAATAACTCTCTCTGGAGTAACTTTGTGCTTTGTAAATTAGCAGACATTTCTCATGCTCAAACAGCAACATTACACACTAAAGAAAGTTGAAAAAGTAAAAAAAGCATATTAGGTCCTCTTTAATTCCTTGCAATGCAAAGTTTAAATGTAAAACCTTCTGTACATAAAATGATAAGGCAAAATTAGGTCAGGTAATCCTCCTAGATCTTTTCATAGCTTTAACCTGAGAACATTAATTCCTAATGCCAGCAAGACCTCTCAGAGGTCTATCTATGGAATTATAGGGGACAGAAATGGAATACAAGAGTGGCGGGTGGGTAAGAGCGCGGCTTGCTAGATAATCTTTAGATACGTGCCGACTTGTCAACAAGCCCATGCTTGCTACTGTTCGCCTGGCTTAGCGGCTTACCCCCACTTGGAAGTTATGTAAGATAGCTGTAAACAGTAGGAAGGCAATCTTCTAATGCCAATTATCAGATCAAATGGAACATTCTTAAAATCAAAGCGTTAGACAGTGGATAATGCCAACAGGAACGTATACGACAAATGAGTGGTAGATGTAGTTCTACTGCTAGATGTAGATGATAATATTATTGCTTGCTGTCACCACAGGCACCACAGTGTCTGAATTTTCATTGTATGTGACTAAGAAGTAACAAGCCAGTGATTGTCAGTGCCTTTTCTGCAACAGTTCAGAGTGCACCATTTGTTTGCCAATGGACACGCATTCAGCACATTTATACAATTCAATAAATCAATGCAAGATCAATGCTTCTGGGTTGTCATCTTTGGAAAGGTCTTGCTAAGGCTGCTTCTACCTGTTTGTTTTGATGTTCATTTCTTGGCATAATTGCATTGAAATAATGTGCTACGACTGAAGACCAACAATAATTTTCTTTTTGATTACATAATAAATTACAGTATATGCACATCACAGTCAGACATGCCCCTGTGTGCTATGCGGTTGTGATATACTGGATTAAACTTGTCCCAGGAATCTGTTTTGAAGATTAAAGGGTCAGCAATCCGCACACCTTTATATCTGTACTGGCTAATTGCCAATTAGTTTGGTTAATACACAACAAAACAATTAGATGACAGTTTAGAAACAGTTTATGAAAAGTGCTAGTATTTTTGTGTGCTCTGAATTTAGTAATGATTTCATTGGTTAAAACTCATCTTTGATAATCAAAATGACATATTTCCTTTGAAAATAATTTCTTCATGCCATAAAATAGCTTAAATGTACACTCTTGCTTCATTTAGTATACACAGAACCATAAATATGCAAATTGGTCCCAGCCTCCACTCAATCACACCAGTTCGGACTACCTGATCCACTCCTCGATGTATCAGAACGGATACATAACATAATTGATATGATTAGCCTTTGGCTTGACTACTTTAACAAACTCCTAATAATGTGTTGCTAATGTTACACAAACCATGTTCCAGTTCACCATATTCTAACAATCAGCATCATTAGAAACACATCCATTATAACATCGCAATATACATCATATCTCACTGTGATAGGAAAAAGCCCCGTCCTTCACGCTGATGGGATTGGTTACTTGCAGTGTTGCCAAACCTGTGGTTTTCCCACTGGTTTGGTCTACTTTTGCACTGTAGCTGCATGGGTTATTTTTTTTTGTCCGTGTTTTGAAGTGGACTAAAAACAACGGACTTTTTTTAGTCTGTGTTTTGTTTAGTTACTAATACTTTAACAAAACAAAGGAAAACAGACATTATGGCTTATGGGCATTCTATGTTATATAATTTGTATGACTTATCACTAGGTGGCAATAGTCAAGCTTAAAAAGCGAGGAAAGTGAAGTAGAAGAAGTAGTGATGATCAGCGAATTCCGAATGACGTTTTTGCACCCTTGAAGGTCACTTCAACCTTGTCAACGTGGCTGTGATTGGGCAGGTTTCGAAAAGCAATTGGGCTGGCAAACCTGGCAACCCTGGTAACCTTGGTTACTTGTTTTTGACAGTAGGTTTTTGAGGCTGCATTTTTAAGGAGAAAATACTCTGCAATGGTGTTGACTGATAAATTTGCATAGTTTGTTTTAAGCTATATTAAATGCACCACATAGACATGTTAACAACATTAAAAAACTTGATTTTCATCACAGGGGGTCTTTAATAATTGAGTGTCAATACAGTACTTGATATTATTGAGCACCAAATCAGCATATTAATTTGCAATTAAGTTGCAATTTTTCGCAATAAAAAAACAACAAGCTAGTGTCCTCCTTCAATCGTCATGCTTGCTGAACTCATTGAGGCGCTGGTGGGCTGCCAGCTTGTGTCATGGCAGTGTCATGCTCTATTCCACTTTGCATCGAGATGGAATGAAGGCCAACACAGTTGGACCTGGTCTTTCTGTTATGATGATATAATCTCTTACGTAATCAGATATGGAGAAAATGCCGGCTGGAGAAGCTTTTTTTCTTTCTTTTTTTTTAATCCGTGATGCCACCCTGTTCACCAGGGGAAATAAAAGTTCTCTCTCTCACTCATTTTCTATCCGTCATGTTTATGTCGATCTTAATCTGCTGTCCTAATATCATGCATTCCATGTGCTTAGTGCTTATTTTTGTCATCAGATTAATGGTAGGCTGGAGATTGAGCCAATTCCGGAGGAGTCAGATGCCAAATGTATTTGCATATTATTTCCATGCTTACACCGGTAGCACTTAATATCGTAAAGCTGACAGAAACTGATACGTTAGGTGAAAAAAGAGCCTGCATACCAAAGCAGAAAATACAAACTGATTGATTAGCTTGTGTTCTCATAGTACAGTCATGTTCTCAAGCTAACAGGCTAAATGCTTAGGAAAACAACATGCTGGTAAATGGTAATGCATTCATGTCCTTTTAGTTTCCAGAGAATTGTCTTCATCATGTTTGCTAGTGTGAGTCAGGACTTGTTGTCTTTTGACAAGTTTCTATGAATTATACAAATGAGGTTAGATCAGAGGTGCATAGGTTGTGACATCATCCATATATGACTGTGATCTACAGTATATATGAGATTTATTAGTATGAGCAGGGCATCAATTGGAAAGATGAGCAATAGATTTGGACTTTACAGAGCTCAGTTACATGCACAGGCAAACTTTAAGGTCTTTGCAAGTTGATTCAAAGCCGTAGGCAACATACTTCAGAAGTTCTGAATAGTTTTTCCTGACAAAAATACTACATATCTCCACAACCTAAATTGCACTGTCTGAACTTTTTCTGAACTGACGCACGTTTTAGTGATTCCAGGTAGGCAACCACCCATGTTTGGTATCCATTTAAACACTTTAGACCCCCTTAATTCAAATCTCTCTAACTGTTGTTTCTATTTGGCCCTGTAAGACTTGGCACTAAGTAACATTAGTGCTAAAAATGATCAGTGATTTGGTAAAATCACTAGACTTGCTTGTAGCTTGCTTGTCTTGGCTGCTCAGGTTGCTCATGAATATTCATTAGAGAGGTTCACCTTTTGTGCTCTGACCTTTCCTTTTTTGTCCTGCTGCTCTTCTTTATTCCTGTTTCCATTCCAATTTCGTAGTTTCTACCAAAGTAAATGGAAAGAAAGTGAAATTACTAAACTAAATACACAGTTGTGCTGCTTAATATTTTTGTGGAAACAGGTAACAGGTAATACATTTTGATTCATCGATAAATAGAAAGTTCACAAGAACAGCATTTATAAAAATAAATAAATAAAAATTATATATATATATATATATATAGATAGATATACACTCACCTAAAGGATTATTAGGAACACCATACTAATACTGTGTTTGACCCCCTTTCGCCTTCAGAACTGCCTTAATTCTACGTGGCATTGATTCAACAAGGTGCTGAAAGCATTCTTTAGAAATGTTGGCCCATATTGATAGGATAGCATCTTGCAGTTGATGGAGATTTGTGGGATGCACATCCAGGGCACGAAGCTCCCGTTCCATCACATCCCAAAGATGCTCTATTGGGTTGAGATCTGGTGACTGTGGGGGCCATTTTATCACAGTGAACTCATTGTCATGTGCAAGAAACCAATTTGAAATGATTCAAGCTTTGTGACATGGTGCATTATCCTGCTGGAAGTAGCCATCAGGGGATGGGTACATGGTGGCCATAAAGGGATGGACATGGTCAGAAACAATGCTCAGGTAGGCCGTGGCATTTAAACAATGCCCAATTGGCACTAAGGGGCCTCAAGTGTGCCAAGAAAACATCCCCCACACCATTACACCACCACCAGCAGCCTGCACAGTGGTAACAAGGCATGATGGATCCATGTTCTCATTCTGTTTACGCCAAATTCTGACTCTACCATCTGAATGTCTCAACAGAAATCGAGACTCATCAGACCAGGCAACATTTTTCCAGTCTTCAACTGTCCAATTTTGGTGAGCTCTTGCAAATTGTAGCCTCTTTTTCCTATTTGTAGTGGAGATGAGTGGTACCCGGTGGGGTCTTCTGCTGTTGTAGCCCATCCGCCTCAAGGTTGTGCGTGTTGTGGCTTCACAAATGCTTTGCTGCATACCTCGTTTCTAACGAGTGGTTATTTCAGTCAAAGTTGCTCTTCTATCAGCTTGAATCAGTCGGCCCATTCTCCTCTGACCTCTAGCATCAACAAGGCATTTTCGCCCACAGGACTGCCGCATACTGGATGTTTTTCCCTTTTCACACCATTCTTTGTAAACCCTAGAAATGGTTGTGCGTGAAAATCCCAGTAACTGAGCAGATTGTGAAATACTCAGACCGGCCCATCTGGCACCAACAACCATGCCACGCTCAAAATAGCTTAAATCACCTTTCTTTCCCATTCTGACATTCAGTTTGGAGTTCAGGAGATTGTCTTGACCAGGACCACACCCCTAAATGCATTGAAGCAACTGCCATGTGATTGGTTGATTAGATAATTGCATTAACGACAAATTGAACAGGTGTTCCTAATAATCCTTTAGGTGAGTGTATATATATATATATATATATATATATATATATATATATATATATATATATATATATATAAATAAATTATTTTTTTGTAAACTTTGAACCTGGAAATCTGTATATTCTAAAAAAAATTATAATGGGGTTATAATAATAGCAACCCCCCAAAAACATGAATAAATAGTAAATAAAAAAGCTGATATAAAATGTAATCCTATTCCCTATTTAAGTTTAATATCTTGCAGTAGCTTAACATTTGACTATTTGTTTCGCTGTGTTTGTCTGTTTTGATGAAAATTCAAGTTGAAAATAGTTTCCGTAGACCTTTAGACCTTTGATTGGAGGCATGGATCTGTCTGCCTATTTTATGAGTTGAGCAATTCTTACTGGAAGTTTCACATATGCCAATAGAAGTCTTTTTTTTCCATTGGCAGATAGGTGATGTTGAAAAGTAAGTTTAAAAGCTTTGCCTCAAGGTCCATGTCATGTTGTAAAACATACTGAAATTACCTATAAAACTAGTAGGAAAATTCCCACACAAAGAGATACTGCTTATTCAATGTGCATATTCAAAAAGAAGAGGCATATTTTATTGATCTGTTTTCTAAGCAGTAGAACGTTTTCCAAATGAATATTTCTTGTTTTGTCCAGTGTCTGTTTCATTGTTATAGCCCCACATGAACATGATCTTATATTTATACTGTAAACACAGAAGGCTCATTAACACGTGAGAATCAATTACAGTTGTATCTGCTCACTGTATCTGTATCTCACTGTATCTGCTCTCCTCAACAACCTGTATTTTACCATAGGACAACATTAGCAAATTAAGTCTGTCTGTCATTTTTAATTAGCTTTTTTTAAATAGATGTATTTTGTATAAACATCTTTCACAGTATTTCCCCCATCTATTAAAGAATTATTTGGGATCTGAATGCCAATGGAAATCATAAAGATCTAATATCTCGCTTTCTCTCCTATCTCTTACTGACAGATCTAAGGCGTTTAGAAGCCATCGGGGACAATGAGGAACTCTTGGGCCGTGCTGATCTGGACCATTATTGCCAATTTAATATCACAAGCAGCAGGTGAGCAGTGTTATTGCTTATGAACCTACAGTTAGCAGTACAACCTGACTAACTTCATTTTCACACATACACTATCATTCAAAGGTTTGGGGTCTTTAAAAGTGCTTAAAAATGGTTCTGTAAAAGTGAAATGGTTCTCCAAAGGGCTTAAAAGAATACCATGGTAGATTTTTGGTTAGTATATTCGTGAACAGTATATCATTAATGCAACGCAAAGCAAACAAATTGGTGTAAACCCTTAATTTTCCCTTTGAATTTAATGTGATAATTTACATACAAATAGTCTTACATACAGAAAAAGATCTACTTTACAAAATGTAAAATTTGGCATGAAATGGAATTCGAGATAGACTTTTCTTCCCTATTGTGGCGTGTATTAGAGTGAAATGGCTTCTTGAACAAGAAAAAATGTAGGCATCATCAGAAAAAAGGTTGTGTGAAAAGTTATTTTGATTAAAGATTACAAGTGCACATTCAGTAAAAAAAGAAATTGTTCACGAATAAATCATTTATAATAAAAAAAACAATATTCCATAATAATAATAATAATTCCTGTGAGATTTTCATATGGAGTTTTTCAATTTACTGTATGAGTGCTTCAACTTAAATTACACACACCCATAGTTGAAAAGTCATGTTCATTTTTGAAAACGTATGTTTTTAAAAAAAAGTAACTAGAAAAGCTTGGGGTGTGAGTGCGTGCAGTGTACGTCGTAACACAAAATGTCATAGTGGCCTATCGTCAAGTTAAGTTTACCACAGACTTTATTTTACTCATAAATTGAAAAAAACCCCATTGTAAAACCCCATAGGAAAATCTCGAAGGAACAAACAGCAAATTAGACTTCCGGATTCTCTATGCACTCTAAATGGGCACAATATATATCCGCAGGTGTCAGTTCCCCAGGCAAACCCAGACTCACAAGCTGTCGCTCTCCAGAGAAGGAGACCTTCACCTGCTGGTGGGAGCCTGGAGATGACGGGGGTCTGCCAACCACCTACGCCCTCTACTACCGTCTGGAAAAGTTAGTCTCTATTCTTTTTCCTTTTCTAGAGCCATTTCCTTTCTAGCCTCAGTGTTTAATGAGTATCTTTTCTTTGTCTTGCCCTTTGCCCTTTCCTCTCTCCAGTAATGAGTGGTTTAAAGTAGATATTCTCTGCCATGTGTTTATTTGTCTGTTTCTGAGCTCACATGGGAAATAATCAGAAAGATATACATGACTTGCTTTCAGCCAACACAAACATGCCCCCACACCCTGCCAAATATAATTTACTCCGATTTTCACCAGAGCAGATCCATGAAGTGTTATGACAACATTATGGCTTTGAGATTCGGCATGAACTGTAAACAAACAGATCAAACCTACAGTAATACCATGTAATGCCACACCAAGTGGAGTTCGTAGAATTCAATGTTCGTACAGTTCTCATGTGAAGAATGTGCTGAATTCTAATATTTCAAGGGGGCAGTATGAAATGAGCTTGTAATGTTGTTGGGATACATTTACAAAAAATTTCATACACCCCTGCAGGGAAGATGAACTGTCAATATTTTTGGTCCATTTTCCCAGAAATACTGTACATTTACTGCAATAAAAGGTTTATTTTGTCAACTTTAAGGAGTACACTACTACTCTACTGTTCTAAAGTTTGGGGTCGGTAAGATTGTTTTTAATGTTTTTGAAATAAGTCTCTAATGCTCACCAAGGTTGCATTTATTTAACAAAAATATATTAAAAACTGTAATATTGTGAAATATTATTACAATTTAAAATAACTTTTATTTTTTATTTTCAAATGTAATTTTATTCCTATGATGTCAAAGCTGAATTTTCAGCATCATTACACCAGTCTTCAGTGTCACATGATCCTTCAGAAATCATTCTAATATGCTGATTAGCCGCTCAACAAACATTTCGTATTATCAATGTTGAAAACAGTTGTGCTGCTTAATATTTTTGTTGAAATTGTGATACATTTTTTAGGATTCTTTGATGAATAGAAAGTTCAAATGTACAGCATTTATTCGAAATAGATTTTTTTTGTAATAATGTAAAACTATTTGTCACTTTTGATCAATTTTAAAATAAATTATCTCTTAAATATATATATACATATATATATATATATATATATATATATATATATATATATATATATATATATATATATATATATATTGACCCCAAACCTTTGAATTGTATCAATTGTATTAGTATCAAAGCTAATAGACATGGACTAAACACTGAGAAACTCGTTTTCTTTTTGGCCCAAACATACCGTAGTAAATGAAAAGTACACTGATCAAGTTTAGTTCTTATTTTGATGGTAACATCATGAATTTTGAGTATTATGGTTGGCACATTTATCATCAAAATATTGTTTTCAGTTTTGGATGTGCATGTTGTCACAGTGTTCAGACACAAACTAGCTGTAAAATGTATTTTTATTCTAGTGTCTGTTTCATTTCAGTTATTAAGTGTAAATCTGTCTGTTGATATCTCTCATATTCAGCTCCCAGACGGTCTACGAGTGCCCGGATTACAGAGCCGCGGGCGAGAACTCGTGTTTCTTCAACAAAAATAACACATCGCTTTGGGTCAACTATAACATCACCGTGGTGGCCACTAACGCCCTGGGGAAGAATAATTCAGAGCCTGTGGAGGTGGACGTGGCCTATATAGGTATGCTTATACTGTATGTTGTCATCTGTTGGTTCTTCCTGTACTGTATCACCCCCTTCCCATTCATTTCTCTTCATCCGCCCCTCTCCCGTTATGTTCTTTCCTGGATAATGTGTCATTTGTTTGTAATTTCGTTTATTAGGGCATATTGGATGTTACAGAACGCTGCTGCAGATTTTATTGCGGTGGAGTCATCAATGAGAGGAATGTTATCGCTGCCCGTCTGGAATCACTGTTGCGAAAGAACATTATTCTGTCGTTTGGGTCATAAAATATTACACACAGTTTCCGTCTGTCACATGTTCTCTCCCGCATTAAGCGAAAAGGGTCATTTTTTACCAATCTAATTTATTTTATGGGTTTATTTTTAGTTCCTGCACAATTTGACATGTCAAGTTCTTTTGATCTTAACAATTTGTGCAGTCCAATTCCTTCTTATCATTAACTCATATGTACAACTATAACTGAGACTAAACTTTAACTAAGTTTTTTATTTATGCTGAAGGGGCGAAACACTCATTCACAATATGAAGCACACTTTCTGTTCTTTCTTTCATCCTCCTTCAGCAAGTTTTCAGGTTTGTGTACAAAGGTCACTTAGCTTGACCTTATTAGGTGTCAACTAGCTTTTTACCCTCAATCTGGAAAAAACTAGTTTTCTGAGTTATTGCTGAATGTACGGAATTTGAAATCAATAGTTCACCCAAGAATGAACATTATGTCATAATTTACTCAGCCTCATGTTGTTCAAAAACCTGCATGACATTTTTGTTACACAAAAATATCAGAGCTACCCTTTACTGTATAAGCAATACAAGTTACTAGGGGCTGTCAAACTCCAAAACTGGTTTGTAATAAGCAAATGAGATTTGAAACCAACAGTAAAGGGGAAGATTTTCAGTGAATGATGCAAATCTCTGTCTGTTCCTCATACAAAGTGATCATATGGCTTTAAAAGTCATATTGAACTCTTTTTTGTCCTAATATATTGACATTATGCAATATATTATATTAAGTTTTGAGTCTGTTTTTTTTTTATTAATACTTTTATTCAGCGAGGACGCATCCAACTGATCAAAAGTGACAGCAAAGACTTTGACATTGTTACAAAATATTTCTATTTCAAATAAATGCTGTTCTACTGAACTTTCTGTTCATCGAAGAATCCTAAAAAAATGCCTCACGGTTTTATATCACGGGATCATATTATCACATTAGTAGGTTTACCTTTTGTATATTTTGCTCATCCTATCCTGTCCTCTCTATTTCACCCACAGTTCAACCAAACACTCCAGAGAACGTCACAGCAGTAGTGGTCTATGAAGACCAGGGTCCTTTTGTAAAAGTGACCTGGGAGAAACCACAAACCGCAGACACCCGCTCAGGGTGGATCACGCTACTTTACCAGCTACGAGTTAAACAAGAAAAAGATAAAGAATGGGAGGTGTGTTGAAAAACAAATCTGTGCATCTTCTTTAGAAAGTGTTTGATTATCGATTAGTCTAGATTTATTACCTTGTTTGCACTGGACTATTTAGATTTGAGCCACCTAGAGGAAACAACTAGAATGCAGTTTGCCATCTTCACAACACACAGTACTTTACGTGCTTGTTTTCTTGATATGATGGAATGGTATTACCATCTAACTTGTTGAATGTGAGCTTTTTAAATATTAACAAACAGACTAGAAAATAGTTAACAGTTGTTTGTTTGTGACTTTATCCGAGATCTTAAATGAATGGAATGCAGTTGGACAGCCAGTCGACATTCAATCAGCTGTTACACAAAGCAGTTTAATCATTGACTGTCCCAGCCTGGGTTTATGTCTTCATTAGTCCGCAGAAACCTGAGGGAGGCTAGATATGCAGGACAACAAGGACTAGATCAAACCAGATTTGTTGTTTTTTTTTATCCCAAAGGCTGTGCTTCAGTAAGAAAGAGGCATGAACAATAATGATTGCCTAGTGACAGAGTAACCCGAGAGCAATAGTATTGGCTCTATGAACTGAGACAACACATGTAACTGATGATCATTGCTGATGCTGCGATTGTCTTAATTTTAAGAGTTAACAGCATAAACATTTAAGAAAATATTTATTTTGATCTGAATTCAACCAACGACATAACATATTTTTAAGACATTTTATTAATAAAAACATGAAGAAAGTTATTAATAATAATTAAATATATTTAATATATTTTCATATTGATTAGTGATCTTAAGTGTTCTCTTTATGTGTGTGTAGGAGTATGATGCTGGCATGCAGAAGTACTATAACGTGTTCAGTCTTCACCCTGGTAAAGAATACATGGTCCAGGTGCGATGTAAACCTGATCATGGCTTCTGGAGTGAGTGGACCCAAACCAGCTACGTCAAAATGCCTGACTGTAAGTCTTTTTTCTTTTCATTTTTTAAAGTAAACTTGGTTATTATAAATGTTTTTAGGGAGATTTTATTCTTTGAGTGTTTTTGTTCCAAAAATGCTGTAGATATATAATCTTATATGCTTGATGCGGCATGCTGCATTTATCTGATAAAAAAAAACAGTAATATTGTGAAATATTATTACAATTTAAAACAACTGTTCTTATTATTATCAATGTTAGAAGCTGTAATACATTTTATTTGATTAATAGAAAGTTCCAGAGAACAGCATGTATTTGAAATAAAAATATTTTGTAACATTATAAATGTCTTTACTAACACTTTAAATTGACAATCAATTTTATGCATACTTGCTGAATTAAAAATATATTTTTTTATAATTATTTCTTTTTTTTTTAAAGATCTTACTTGCCCCAAACATTTAAATGGAAGTGTATCACTGTTTCCACAAAATTTGTTTTGCCAGCACAACTATTTTCAACATTGAAAATAATAATAAGAAGAAATATTCAGCTTTGCCATCACAGAAATAAATTACATTTTAAAATATTTATAAGAACAGTTCATTTAAAATGTAAGAATGTTTAGCAAAGTTCCTGTTTTTACTGTAAATGCAGCTTTTGTGAGCATAAGAGACTCTTTCTAAAAAAACATTAAAATATTAATTATTCCAAACGTTTGACCCTCTGTGGATATTATTTGTATTTGTATTTATTTATGTTTATATCAAATTAATTGTTTTCTACATTATGCAAATCTAATACAACTATTACAAATTAAATTCAGCATATCAGCATAACAGTTGGAGTTGAAAGTTTCAATTATTATTATTTACAAACATTATTTTCTAGTTTAACCTACATTTGTAATCTCAGATTTTCAGTCCTCAAACTGTTTAACTTGCCAGCTGCTAAACATAAAAACCTGCACCAGCAATGATGCGAAAAATGGTAACATCTGAAAATATGTGCCCTTTTTCAGCTTAGACACATGTAAGACAAGCAAAACATTTCTGGTCCAGTAGTTTGAGGTAATCTTGAAGCCTATTGAATGATCATCCAGCACCGCCAGACAGCCTTTTCAGGACCATAGTCTGTGTTTCTATGGTCTCCCGCTGAGCCTGAGAACAAATCTGTTCTATGCATATGTATCTAACAGAGCAGACAATTCTAGAGGGAGTACCAACAGGCTTTCAGTTTCTCCAGGGAGTTATGACCTCATCTTTACCCGGCTAGCACAACCTCAGCCACGCATGTTTTTGAGCTGCAGCTCCTGTTGGGCCTCAGTTGCCCTGGAGCTTCCGTGAAGTCAGGCCCGGTGGGAGTCGCACCTGACGACGGCAAGCATGAAATAGAGCAAAATGAGTCAGAGATCAGCCTGTTTCCAGCTCACAGCATTTTCACATACCACTCTGTTCCAATTAGTTTATTTTGAGAGTTTTTTCATAGTATTTTTGGTTATTTTTTTAAATGCAGTGACCCAATTCCTGTTCTTTTTCATTTTTGGTAGTACTGTGTGTGTCACCGCAATCTAGTGTCAAAAGTAAAAAAAAACAAATTGCAGTGGAGATGCACTCTATTCATAGCCATTTCCTGTTTTTGTTTTTGTGTTTGTGCTGTATAGATATACCCAGAGAGCGTTCGCTGTGGATCATAATCACGATTTTCTCTGTCTTCATCATCCTCATCCTCACCTGGGCGCTGAACATAAATAGAAACAGGTGCGTTTTTGAGCCTGAAACATTTCCACCACTCAGCCCTAAATTTTGAATGTATTTTACTTTATTTTAAATGTACGGAGCCCCTAAAGGGACATGGTGGAGAAAAAAAATTATTTGGCAATGGTTTTGCGTTCTCTAGCAAATGCTTTGCGTTCCCCGAGAAACTTTGCTTTCGCTCGCAAAGAACACAAAACTTTTGCGAGTGAATGCAAAGTTTGTCGGTGGAACGCAAAACATTTGCGAGAGAACGCAAAAGCACTGCCAAATAAATTTTCCTCCCATCTCATATTTTTTCTTCTTCACCATGTCCCTTCAGGGACATTAATGTATTGTTTTTGTTTACAGATATATTTCACTGGTTGAGATCTCATCTATTTAGTTTTGCATTTTATTCTGTTTTTATCCTGGCATTGGCAAATACCTATTAGTTCATTCATACCTATTAATGTGATTGAAATCAAATTTGCTCTGGCTATTTATACACAATGTTCTTGCTGACAAATGCTTATTATGTAGGATTAAACTGCCATTAGAGGATTGATCCAGATTTTGCAGTACCTCACTTCACTCTCAAATGTAGTTTTTAGGCCAGTTTCTCTCAACATAGATTTAAATAGACAAAAGATAGACTAATTACGTGGTCAAATAATGTGAGGGATTCTCAATAGTACAAGGACAAACGGGATCCAAAATTAATCTCTTAATCCTGTCGGGACACGTGGAAGCTTTTGTTCCGTATTGTAGATAAATCCCTTTTCAGTATCCATAGTGCTTATATTATGATCATGCATGGAAAGCATTTGTTGATAGACATTGTTCTTAACCATGCATTAACAAAGAAATGAAGACCAATTACTATTAAACACCTTAGGAAAATATAATAATTGTTTATCTAAATAAATCATCCAAATGAGTACATTTTATCTACTAACATTTATTTAACCTTTGAAGAACAGTTTTGAGCAAAATGTTGAATTCAATATAAATGTTTAGAATCTCACTGTTTTTTTTGTTTTGTTTTGTTTTTTCCCCAAATATATTTGTATTCAGTGTGAAGCTTTGTTTGCTGCCTCCTGTTCCTGGACCGAAAATCAAAGGATTCGACAAACAGCTGCTCAAGGTAATAAAACGGTCACTCATGGAACTCAGAAGAGCCTGTTTCCAAATCATCTTTGAAAGTTTTTAAGTTAGCTTTAAAGATAGACTCTTTAAGATAGATTGAATGTGTTTGCTGTAACGCCAGACAGCAAAGATTGAATGCTAAGTATTGTGTTATGCAACCATTGAAAGTTAAATCAATTCAAGTGACATTTATTTATATAGCAGATAGAAATATAAATGTATATACAATACAGATTGTGTCAAAGTAGCTTCCCAGTAATAAACAGGAAAATAACGTTTTAACGTTGCAGAATTCATCAATTATGAAACAAATTCAATTTCAGCTGTAATACAATACTCTACATACTCAACAATAACAGTGTTGATGTTGCAAAGTTCATCAATTATGAAATGAGTTCAATTTAGCTATAATAGTTAAAAAAAAAACGTGACGTTTCGGCCACCATCGAGTAAACGCCACGTGTTTTTTAACTTTTTTAACGTTGAATTTATTTAAGAGTGAGTGCTGCACCTTTTTCTAACTTTCATGAATTTTAGATTTTTTTTGGTTGCACCTTCTGTTGGTAGAGCACCAATTTTTAATATATTTTTCAATTTAGCTATAAGCAGCTCTACAGAAGGCAATAGTGACATTATTCAGTTCAATAACAGTGTTGATGTTACAAAGTTAGTGTCATTTTCCAGCTCAATTCAGTTCAGATTTTGTCAGTTCATAATAGTCCCGACTGAGGAAGACAATTTTTAAGGAAAACTTTTTTTTTTTATTTTTTTTTTTATCCATAATGCCTCAGAAGACAAATTATAATAATCTTCATACCCCTTAAAATGTCTCACAAGTTCATTAATGGGAAAGCATGTGCTGAGGAAATAAAGGTTTTGATATCTTTGACATTATTTGAAGTGCAGTTATTTAAAAAAATAATGCTTTGCTTTCTTTACAGAGTGGGAAATCAGAGGAAGTTTTCAACTCTCTGGTGATCCAAGGTTTCCCTCCTACCACCTATTATGACGACTTACTGGTGGAGTACCTTGAGGTGTACGACAATGAGGAGCAAGAGCTGGTACTGGATGGTAAAGATCTATCAGAGGAATGCATGAAGTCCAAAAGCCCATCGGACTGCGACTCCGGCCGGGGAAGCTGCGACAGTCGCACCCTGCTTTTGGAGAAGTGCATGGAGGGACGGGAAGGAGGCGGAAACGATCAACATCAGTATAGCCAGCATGGAGAAACGAGCTGGGCTTCAACTGAAAGCAGTGAAAGCCAGGGCCCTGAGCCCAGTTCTCCAGAGTTCACTGATGGACGTGTCAAGACCTGGCCAATTGTGTTTTCGTCTCCCCAACCTCAACTTCACCACCACTACCAAGTAGGAGTTGAGAAACCGGCCTACCACAGCGTCCCAGAGATCCTCAGCCATTTGTCACCACATGCAATGGCAAGCAACTACCACCAGCTTAACCATCAGGACATCCCGCAACAGGAGGGACGCTTCAGCAAGACGGCCTGCCCACATTCCCAAAGCTACAACCAGTTCAATCGGGATGGCTCCTGCACTCCTGCTCACTGCGTGCCTCTGTCATGTTCCTTGGAATACTTAGAGGTGCAGAGGGTCAACCCGGACAATATGCTACTGCTTAGGCCACTTTCAGACCCTAACCGTGAGGCTGAAGGGTCCGATCACACCGGGGAGGACTACAGCAAGGTCAGAGAAGTGACATCAAACAATATTCTGTTTCTGCAAAGGGAAACTTCCCATCAGTGTGTGGACGATTACACCCAGGCTGATCATTGCACAAGCCAGCAACCACCTCACCCCCGCAAACCTGCCGTGCACCAATCGTACAGTCCCATGCCACAGGAAGGCGTGAGGGTGATGGTAAACGGTTATGTGGATTCAACAGTCTTGATGCCACCCTACTAGCACATAATGGTCCAGTGCATGAAGGCAGAGATGTAATCCGCCTCGAATGCAGCAAAAACAATACCCTAAACACTAAGACTGTCAACAGCTCATGCCAAGCCCTAAAAGAAGCGCTTTATCTTGCTACATTGGTTTAAAAAAGAAAGAGGATTAATATTTATACAAATGATACTTTTAACTAGATGTAAGCAAGAAGGACTTGTTTCAGAGCTGAGTTCTGAAAAGGGTCTGCGCGCTGTGAACTTTACGTGCGCAGTTTGTAGAGCGTTGTAAAGAGACTGTGAAGTCACAGAGGTTTCTTTGACAGATTGTGTACTTCTTTTTACACTTAAAATAACTGTTTTGAAGTCTTTAAAGTTAACATGAAATCAAAATAGATCCTATTTACTAATATACATTTATGCAAAATTCCCAACTAAAAGCATTCTCCATCTCTGGTACAAATTTTACTTTTGGCTATATGTTACCCAATAGCGAAATAGCTATTTAGGCTTTAGCTGTGTCTCAAACGACACACTTTACACTATGGACTTATGCACTATTTACTCAATCGTGTTGTGTATGAATTTTATAAGGTTATTTTGTCATTCAACATCAGAGTCTGTTAGCCCCTCCCCCTCCGTTACATAATAATCTCATCGGGGTATTTAAAGTGTTCACATTTAATGAATTTTAAATTTAATAGTATTTATTTGCATATTATGGTGTTCATTCTGGAAACATAGTGTAATTACAGCCGTACAATTCAAAATGTCTTCATATTTTAGGTGCACTCATGCAAATGTGAAAAGGGATTTGAACTGATTGTAAACTGTAAAATTTGCCTTTGATATTTACAACTCTCAGGTGGAGGTAAACTCGCTTAAACACTTCTGCCGAATGTATTTATTATAAATGTTATTGGCACTGATTTTGAACTCAAAGGCACAAAAGGTGTAAAATAAAAAATAAAAAGTAAACTGCCAGTTTTTCCAAGTAAATTATTCGCTGTAAGAATTTGTTTCTCTGAAAGTTAACCCTGTGAGAATCTATTTTTCCAAATCTGTATATCATAGGTAGCCATTAATTTAGCATCGCATATTTTTTATGTTTCATATAAAAATTTTTTTTTTTTAATTTTTATTAAACTAATTCATTCCAAAATAACCAGATAGTTGTTATCTTATTGATGCACAAATCGCTAACCATTAAAAACCAGTTACATGGAGACGAGTTAACAAAACAGCCCTTGCCAGTGCAAGAGTCAAACTCCAAGTTGCCTTATTTTATGCAGAAATATCTGAGAGAAGACTGGTGTGTATTTTGTTGGATAGAATTAAACACACTAAACATGTGTTAATGTCTAAAGTGTAAATATACAATAAATTAAATTGTTATATATAATATGTAAAAATGCATTTATATGTAACCTACAAATATTACAGATAAATAGTTTTCTTGGGTTTGCCTAAGCCATACAGTATAAATCATCCTATAATCTAACTTTGTTGATTTGTGAGTAGCATAACATTTTTTATGTCTTTGTTGTTCAACAGTCATACATTCTCAGTTTCATGCATAATAAATCTGTATTGACAAAGTAATGCATCAATTCTTTAATAGATTTCTATCTCAGGCAATGGCAAATCTGCTAAATGTGTTTGTAACAGCATCTAATTTAACATGAATTCTCAGGACAACAGTGTGAAATAATATGTCAGTCTTTTCATCTGAGAGTAAACTATCAAATAAAAGGCATATGGATAGGCATTCAAGCTTTGTTACTGAAATCAGTTTTTGATTTCAATATACCAAACACAATTTAATCAACATTTGCTGTATTAAAATAATTCAAATTCAAAAACTTTAGCTTGTTATACACTAAGAATATGTCTTGTTAAAATGTTGCTATTTTCTTTACTGTCTTTTGTGTGTGAATTCAAACAACTGGAGGTGCTGAAATTAAACTTGTGATGTTAACAATGTAAGTTGACTATAATACATCTTCTGTAATACATCCTTATTGTGTTCTGTTTTTCCATAACAAACATTTGTGAAAGCGCATAGCAAAACCATTAAAACACATGCTCAGACTGTTTCAGGTGTGTTGGAGTGGTTATTATGAGAATGATGGCTTTTTATTTTGCCCTTAAACACATTTAACCAAATCAGCCAACGCATGTACAGTACACCATATAGTTGTTCATGGAAAATATTGCTTAGTAGAAAATAATTTATTGGGCTTAAAAATAATAGGTAGAAGTTGAGATTATTTTATGGTAACTCTTTACAATAAGGTCTCATTTGTTAACATTAGTTAATGTAACTGACATGAACTAACAATGAGCAATAAATCTGTTACAGTATTTGTTAATCTTTGTTAATTTTAGTTAATAAAAATACAGTTCACAGTGCATTAATAATGTTAACGAATATAACATTTGATTTTAATAATGTATTAGTAAACGTTGAAATGAACTTAAATTAATATTAAATCAATTATAACAAAACTAGATTTGACATCTATAGGCCTACTTTTAACCATATATTAAATGTAACAATATAAAATCCAAACGAACAGCCCTTCTCTGTGAAGGGACGGACGAGTCCGGACGACACTTTTCAATGAAGTCCTTGAGACAGACTTTACCCCCACATGTCATTGGTTGCGCCCGACCCTCCCCGAGCACTCTTTGGGGAAGAATGCTCCACTTCTCGACACTTAATTTTTTAGATCCGCTGCAGAAGAATTGTTCTGAAAACAGTAATAATGCATAAAGTTTGTTCTCGGCTGCACGGCCCGTCTGTGTTGGGGAAAACGGATTCGTGGAAATCAGTGAACGTTTGTGTGGAATTCCACAAAGGAGGCGGTAAGAATACAGTGTTTTTGTCTCCACATTTAAAGTGACCAGAACATAGTGTAAAGTTTTGCATAATTGTGTTGCGTATTTATACTACGACCATAACGGCCCTGTCATAACAAAAAAGGGCGAATAACTATGCGCAGGGCTCTCAAGTTTTATCAAAAGTTTAGAGTGAGATTTAGGGGAGGAGCCACCCAAATATTTGCAGCAGCGGTCCCTCGACCCAACCAAATTCGCTTCAATTTTTGCTAGCAGTTTAATTTTGCCTATTGTTCATAATTGACCAGCACAAATGAAAATTATAACAATTGTTAAATCTGATAAAAAGACAAATTCATCCAAATCAAATAAATAGTTATATTTAAAAAATACAAATTTATTAAAAAATAAAAATAAATTTGACCCCAAACAAGCCAACTGAACATCAGTGCTCAATGTACATAACATTGTGTCATAACAACTTGCCCTGAGCATGCATGTCAAGACCCAAACCGGTCACCTTTACAGGGGTCATCGGATGCCCATTTTCCACAAGTTGGTATGATTCTTTTGGGTCTTCATGTAAAGTTTGTAACATACTTTGGTTAAA
The DNA here is from genome assembly GCA_026230005.1 of Gila orcuttii. Lineage (NCBI taxonomy): Eukaryota > Metazoa > Chordata > Actinopteri > Cypriniformes > Leuciscidae > Gila > Gila orcuttii. The sequence continues at coordinate 24,934,144 of JAPDVR010000014.1, forward strand.
ATTTCTCAATGGTTGTGTAAAACAACACCCTTTTTTACCTCTTCAAGAACAGCTCTGTTCACAGTGACCCGTTTCGGTGCATGTCTCTTTAAATGATAATGAGCAACACTTTTTGGCTTTTTGAGGATTAAAAAAAAGTGAATGGATTTTTTTCATTGCATGGTGATTGTGTCCACACACTGCAAAGACACATTTATTTGCAAATACCATATAAAAGTGTATTTTGCATCCGATGTCCCCATTAAAAGCAGTTGGAGAGTTTTTGAATGCATCAAAAATAATTTAGCACGAATTTGGCTATACTCCTCAACATCAGCTCTCACTGTCTTTGATCACAGGCAAGAGATATCGTCCAGGAATCGTAAAATCAAAATGCTAAAAAAAAATAAAAATAAATGAAGATGTCCGCAAACCGCATTCATCAGATCGTGCTCTTTCAACTTCCACTCCGTGTGTGCGCGTGTTGTCTAGTAACGAACGTGCTTGCAGCGGGAACACATAATTTACCCGGAAACAACTAATTCTAATTTCTGATTGGCTGGTAGCTAGCATTTAACTCTGTATAACTCGAGACAGATGCTATGAACTCGGCAGAGAACTTCCCTCCGTTTGCCTGCGCCTCGTCCATTAATTGCGGGACAAGTTCCCTTACTCCTCAACGTGAGAAATACAAGGTGTGGCGTGTGAGCGTGTGAACGGGTTGAAATGCGTGTGTCTCACGCCCAATGCGTGAGACTTGAGAGCCCTGCTATGCGTTTGATTTAACGGCTCTGGTTTGAACATTACCATGACAATACCACGTTCCCTTTCAGTCGATAACGTCAGACGTAGTCGACATTCGACTGAAATGGGATCCCGCCAGGGAGCCTATTGTCTTCGAGTATTATTGAACGAGCCAATACACATTGGCGTGCGAGATCTGCATCTCACACTCCGCCCCGCAGCGCGGGTATAAATACGGAAGTAGATGCACGCACCATTTGCCTTTCGCTTCGGAGCCGAGCTTCATGTCTGGATCTGAAGAGTGTTGTTGTACAACGAGCAAGTGTGTCGGCGCTTCTTTGGGAAGTCTCTCCTGGTGTCGGTGTTTGCAGCGCGAGTGCAGCGGTGATCGCGAGCTTCAAGCTCTCAACTGCTGTTCTCACAGCAACCAAGTTTCTGTTTGTGTTTGTTTGTCTGACGGTCGGTTGAGGGCGAGAAAGTGAGTGCTTCACTGACACAGGGTGCACCATTCCTGTGTTAGTGTTGCCGTGGTCATTCCCCTGTGTGCTCCGGCACTGGTGAGAGTTTTTCACCTCCTAAAAGAGCAACACGGGTGCGTTTGCGTCTTTTTCAAGATGTCATTCCGCCCGTGCGTTTCTGGGTGCGGTCGTTCCCTGTCTCTCTCTGATGGTCACAATTGTTGTATCACGTGTTTGGGCTTACAGCACGCTGAGACAGCTTTTGTGGACAACTCATGTTTTCACTGTGGGAACATGAATGTCCCAATGTTGAGGCCGAGACTCGCCTTCATTCGCGGAGAGCGAGTCCCCATTACCATGCCCCACCCTGCACGGGTGCTGTGTGGGATGGGTGACCGGAGGGTAGTGTTGGATGTCCCGCCCGGTAACCATTCCCTGTGGGCTCCTCACCCCTCCCTTCCACTGCTGCCATTGGAGCCTCCGGTGTTGTCCGCTGGTCCATCTGTAATGGGTCGGCCAGCGGTTTCACTCGGGGCTCCCCTGGAGGACAGGACGTCGATTGCAGCATCGGAGGGTGAGCTGACTTTTGGAGATGACAACTCGGCTGCGTTGTCTCCCTCCGGGAGTTCAATGTTGCCCGAGCCGGATCCAGAATTGTCAGCTATGCTGAAACGTAGCTATGCTGGTTCTCAGCCCGCCGCCCCAGTGCCCTTCTTTCCCGAAGTGCATGAAGAGCTTACTTGGTCGTGGACGGCACCTTTTACAGCTGAAAACGACTTAAGTAGTTCTTCCTCCCTCACTACCCTTGTCGGAGGAGCGGTGAAGGGTTATGAGGCTATCCCTCCAGTGGAGCGGTCTGTTGCGACTCACTTATGTCTGACGGCCGCTGCATCCTGGATGGGGGATCCTTGTTTCCCCTCGCGGGGCTGTGAGTTCGCGTCAGGATTGGCGGTCAGAGCTTACAGAGCTTGCGGGCAAGCCGCTTCCTCTTTGCATGCCTTGGCGTTGTTGCAGGTCTACCAGGCCAAGACCCTCATGGACATGCACAAGGGTAGTTTAGACCGGGCGCTCATGAGTGAGCTCCGCGCTGCCGTTGACCTCGCCCTCCGGGGTACGAGTGTCACGGCATGTGCGGTCGGTCTAGCGATGTCCACCTTGGTGGTCCAGGAACGCCATCGTTGGCTCAGCCTGGTTGATATGGCGGATGCGGACAAGGTTCGGTTCCTGGATTCCCCAATTTCCCAGGTTGGGTTGTTCGGCGACGTGGCAGAGAGCTGCGCCCAACAGTTCTCTGCCACCCAGGTTCGGACGAAGGCTCCCCGACACACCCTATCCTGGCGGCCCGCTGTTGCCTCCACCCTGCCGCCGGTGATAGTCCCTCCGCCCGTTCGTCGCCGAGGGCGTCCCCCTGCCGCTGCCTCCGGTTCCGCGGGGTCTCCGCAACAGCCTTCACCCAGGCCCCAGCGTAGAACCAGCAGCAGGCAGGCCGCCCGGTCTGTCTCAGTCACAAGGACAATGGCATTCGCCACACTTCGGTGTCGACCAAATCTGCTCCTGTCATGCGCGCGGAGATCGCTGTCCTGCTGGCGAAGGAAGCGATAGAGCCGGTGTCTGTAACCGATATGAAGACCGGCTTTTACAGCCCGTAATTCATCATACCCAAGAAAGGTGGTGGGTTCCGACCTATCTTGGACCTGCGAGTCCTGAACCGGGCCCTCTACAAGCTCCCATTCAGAATGCTAACGCAGAAACGCATCTTCCAATGTGTCCGTCCCCAAGATTGGTTTGCAGCGATAGACCTGAAGGACGCGTACTTTCATGTCTCCATCCTGCCGCTACACAGGCCATTCCTGCGTTTCGCGTTCGAGGGTCAGGCGTATCAGTACAAAGTCCTACCCTTCGGGCTGGCCCTGTCACCCCGTGTCTTTACGAAGGTCGCGGAGGCAGCCCTCGCTCCCATGAGAGAGCGTGGCATTCGCATTCTCAACTATCTCGACGACTGGCTGATACTAGCCTAGTCTCGGGAGCAGTTATGCGAACACAGGGATTTGCTGCTCCAGCACATCAGCCAGTTGGGTCTTCAGGTCAACTGGGAGAAGAGCAAACTCGCCCCCGTGCAGTGGATCTCTTTTCTCGGTTTGGAGCTGGACTCGGTCCAACACACGGCGCATCTCACAGAGAATCACGCCCGGTTGGTGCTGAACTGCCTGAATCTTATCGAGAGCAGTACAGTGGTTTTTCTGAAACAATTTCAGAGGCTCCTGGGGCATATGGCAGCCGCAGTTACGCCGCTCGGCCTGCTTCATATGAGGCCACTCCAGCACTGGCTTCGCGACCGAGTTCCGAGGTGGGCGTGGCAGAGAGGCATGCTCCGTGTGAAAATCACCCCGGCCTGCCTCCAAACCCTCAGCCCATGGTCGGACCTTTCGTTTCCCCGGACCGGTGTGTCCCTAGAACAAGTGTCCAGGCATGCTGTGGTTTCCACAAACGCCTTCCAACACCGGCTGGGTGACCACATACAACGGGCATGCATTAGCTGGCACCTGGACGGGGTCCCACCTGCATTGGCACATCAACTGCCTCGAGTTGTTAGCAGTGCTCCTTGCTTTGAGACGCCTCAAGACGACGCTGCTCGGCAAGCATGTACTGGTCCGTACGGACAACACTGCGACCGTTGCGTACATCAACCGCCAAGGTGGTCTACGTTCCCGTCGCATGTCACAACTCGCCCGCCACCTCCTCCTATGGAGTCAGAAGCATCTGAGGTCGCTTCGTGCCGTTCACATCCCTGGCCTGCTCAATCGTGCCGCCGACGAGCTCTCACGACAGATTGTGGCCTCCGGAGAATGGCGACTCCATCCCCAGGCGGTCCAGCTGATATGGGACCACTTCGGGGCCGCACAGATAGATCTGTTTGCCTCTCCGGACTCGTCCCATTGCCAGTTGTTTTATTCCCGCACCGAGGGGACCCTCGGCACGGATGCACTGGCTCACAGCTGGCCCCGGGGCCTCCGCAAGTATGCGTTTCCCCCAGTGAGCCTTATTGCACAACTACTGTGCAAAGTCAGGGTGGAAGAGGAGCAGGTTTTGCTAGTTGCCCCTTATTGGCCCAACCGAACCTGGTTCCCCGAACTTTTTTTCCTCTCGACAGCTCCTCCCTGGCCCATTCTTCTGAGAGAGGATCTACTCTCTCAGGGACGGGGCACCATATGGCACCCCCGTCCAGACTGTTGGAGACTCCATGTGTGGTCCCTGGACGGGACGCGGAGGTTCTAGGTAATCTACCACAGGCAGTCGTAGATACCATCACTTCAGCGAGAGCTCCCTCTACGAGGCTTGCTTACTCCCTGAAGTGGAACCTGTTCGTTGAGTGGTGTGCTTCTCACAGAGAAGACCCCCGAAGGTGTTTGATCATTTCCGTGCTTTCTTTCCTGCAAGAGGCTTTGGAACGTCAGCTGTCCCCCTCCACCCTCAAAGTGTATGTTGCCGCTATTGCCGCACATCACGATGCAGTAGACGGGAAATCCCTGGGGAAGCATGATCTGATCGTCAGGTTCCTGAGGGGAGCAAGGAGATTGAATCCGCCTCGCCTCCCCTCTATACCCTCTTGGGACTTATCTCTGGTGCTAACCGCACTGCAGAGACCGCCCTTCGAGCCTTTGCAGGTGTTAAACCCGTGTTAGGCTGGGTCCATATGTTGCGGTCCCTACGGCGACCCCATATGTGTATTCTTCCACGATACGGCTCCCCCAGGTGAGCCTGTGTCTTTCCCTTGGCAGAGTCCTGCCGTCACTGTAAATCTGTGTTGTCTCCCCCCTCTCTAAGCTGGAGCCACCCCAGTGACATTCCATATGTTATACTGCCCGGTCCTCCGCCCAGTTCATATGCGTATTTCCCCCCCCTCTTTCGGGTTGGTTAGGCTTCCGCAGCGTCCCTTCCTTCCGATGTTGGGCACGCTTTCCCAGTCTTCGAAGACAATAGGCTCCCTGGCGGGATCCCATTTCAGTCGAATGTCGACTACGTCCTCCGTTCCCTCCTTCAGGGAACGGTGGGTTGCATACGCAACCAGGACGTTATCATTGATGACGAATGACTGCCCTGTCACCATTATCTATCTATCTATCTATCTATCTATCTATCTATCTATCTATCTATCTATCTATCTATCTATCTATCTATCTATCTATCTATCTATCTATCTATCTATCTCAGCACTTCACTTTTTCCACATGTTAACAATGTTATGTTACAGCCTTATTCCAAAATGGATTAAATTTATTATTTTCCTCAAATCTACAAACAATAACCAATAATGACAACGTGAAATAAGTTTTTGAAATATTTACAAATTTATAAGAAAATAAAAAAAATACATTAGTATAATAGTACAAGCTTGGCACACCTATTTTTGGGCAGTTTCTCCCATTCTTCTGTGCAGAACCTCTCAAGCTCCATAGTTAGATGGGGAGCGTCGTTGCACAGACATTTTCAGATCTCTCCAGAGATGTTCAATCAGATTCAAGTCTGGGCTACTCAAGGACATTCACATCCACTCCTTTGTTATCTTGGCTGTGTGCTTAGGGTCGTTGTCCTGTTGGAAGATGAACCATCGCCCCAGTGCGCTCTGGAGCAGGTTTTCATCAAGGATGTCTCTATACATTCATTGCTGCATTCATCTTTCCCTCGATTCTCACTAGTCCCCCAGTTCCTGGCGCTGAAAACATCCCCACAGCATGATGCTGCCACCGCTTTGCTTCACTGTAGGGATGGTATTGGCCAGGCGATGAGCGGTGCCTGATTTCCGCCAGACATTACGCTTGCCATTCAGGCCAAAGAGTTCAATCTTTGTTTCTCATGGTCTGTGAATCTTTCAGATGCCTTTTGGCAAACACCAGACGGGCCGTCATGTGCCTTTTGCTGATGAGTGGCTTCCGTCTGGCCACTCTACCATACAGGCCTGATTGGTGGAGTGCTGCAGAGATGGTTGTTCTTCTGGAAGCTTCTCCTCTTTCCACAGAGAAACACTGGAGCTCTGTCAGAGTGACCATCGGGTTCTTGGTCGCCTCCCTGACTAAGACCCTTCTCACCCGATCGCTCTGTTTGGCCGGGCGGCCAGCTTTAGGAAGAGTCCTGATGGTTCCAAACTTCTTCCATTTATGGATGATGGAGGCCACTGTGCTTATTGGGACCTTCAATGCTGGAGAATTTTTTCTGTTCCTTTCCCCTAGATCTGTCCAATTCTTTGGACTTTATGGCTTGGTTTGTGCTCTGACATGCACTGTTAACTGTGGGACCTTATATTGACAGGTGTGTGCCTTTCCAAATCATGTCCAGTCAACTGAATTTACCACAGGTGGACTCCAGTCAAGTAGTAGAAACATCTCAAGGATGATCACTGAAAACCGGATGCACCTGACCTCAATTTTGAGCATCATGGCAAAGGGTGTGAATACTTATGTACATGTGATTTTTTCTGTTTTTTATTTTTAATAAATTTGCAAAGATTTCAAACAAACTTATTTCACGTTGTCATTATGGGGTATTGTTTGCACTATCTATCTATCTATCTATCTATCTATCTATCTATCTATCTATCTATCTATCTATCTATCTATCTATCTATCTATCTATCTATCTATCTATCTATCTATCATAAAACTAGAGAGAGATTAATTGAAATGGAGAGACTAAAGATACTTAAAAATAATACATTTTCTTACTGCTTAGAGAGAGAGAGAGAGAGGCAGATAGATAGAACTGTCCCTATGCATTTCTAAGCACTAAAATGTACCCAGGTGTGCTATGCCAAAAATCAGCAGTGAAACACACACCACCTGTCCTGCCCCAGATTCCGCCATGTGACTATAAACCTGAGCCATATAAGGTAAGATGTTAATGTCTGGGGACATTCATAATAATTCACATGGAGAAATCAAATCATCAAATACACTGAGAAATCTATTTATCTTTAAGCATGAATTAATTCTCCTATAGGGCATGTCTAAAGGTCGTTTACTAGAGATTAGGAAACACAACTGCAACCCCATGACCATGAAGGTAACATATTACAAGAAGCCAGTCTTCATAAACCAGGGTTACATGCAGTGGCTGTGGGATGTGGATGGAAGACGCTATCTGGACTTGTTTGCGGGGGTGGCCACCGTCAGTGTAGGACACTGTAACCCGTAAGGTTCAATTTGTTGCCATGCAACATCTTTATTTGTTTATTTCATGATTGTGCATTATAGTTTGCTTGAAATTAAATAAATGACTGCAATTAGATTAATATGTGTGTACTTGTTTCTGCATGTTATTGCCCTGAGCTTTTACATGGGCTTAGTTTTTGTTTATGAAATGGTGTTAGTTCTAAAATCGAATCAGTAGTTTGAATGTTTGCAGGAAAGTGACACAGGCAGCCGAGAAACAGCTAAGGCGTCTATGGCACACAACACCCATCTACGTGTATCCACAAATGCAGGAGTATGCAGAGAAACTTGCCTCCCTTTTGCCAGACCCGCTGAAGGTATGTTTTCATTGCTGGAAGTATATATATTTTTATATAATATATATATAAAAAATACAAATAAAAACAATAAGCAAAATGGTATTATTAATCAATAAATAACAATAAAACAAATCAAAGGATCTCATCCTTATATAATAAAGAAATTATAAATATACAGAAATTGATGTTATTACATTTCATTGTGCTTTCTAATGTCACAGTATCCACCTTATTTTGCAACTGAAAGTAAGCTATTTTCAGATCCTTATGATTCATTAGCCGCTATAGGTAAATACGAAGAAAATAGCACAATGCAGTATATGGTAAAACCGTTTGTGCTACACACCAGTGTTTTTACAATTACAACAATACATTTAAAGGGATAGTTCACCCTAAAATGAAAATTCTGTCATTATTTACTCACCCTTATGTCGTTTCAAACCCATAAGACTTTTGTTCATGAAGATACAAATGACCTTTGTACAAATGAAGATATTTCTGATGAAATCTGAGAGCTTTCTGACCCCCCTATAGACAGCAACTTCATAACCACTTTCAAGGCCCAGAAAGGTAGTAAAGACATCTTTAAAATAGTCGCATGCGATGCTGATGCATGAGCCGGCCAATACTGATCTGACGTTCTGACGTAGAACTCGTAAGCGCTGCACTGTGTTTACTACATGAACAGCGTCAGAGACTGACATGGAAGAGAGGAAATTGTTTGCTCTTTGCACACAGAAAGTATTCTCGTCACTTCGTAACATTAAGGTTGAACCACTGCAGTCACATGGACTATTTTAAAGATTTCTTTACTACCTTTCTGGGCCTTGAAAGAGGTAATAACGTTGTAGTCTATTGGGGGTCAGAAAGCTATCGGATTTCATCAAATAGATCTTCATTTGTGTTCCGAAGATGAATGAAGGTCTTGGAACGACATGAGGATGAGTAATTAATGACAGAATTTTCATTTTTGGGTAAATTATCCCTTTAAATAATATGGTAAGAACTGCCAGTTTGCGATATCAAGCTGCATAAACCGTTTTAAAAATAACTGGAAACGAATGACACCAGAAGCTCTAACGTTAAAAATAAGGTGGATAAAGTGGGTCTTTAAACATGACAATATATAGCTGCCTTTATATCATAGGAAAGGGGCTTTTTTTTAATAAAAAAAGAAATTAACACTTTTATTCAGCTAGGATGCATTAAACTGATCAAACATGACAGTAAATACATTTATTATGTCACAAATTATTTATATTTTAAATAAATGCTGTTCATTTTTTTTTCTTAATCAAAGAACCATAAAAGAATGTATCACAGTTTCCACAAAAATATTAAGCAGCACAACTGTTTACAACATAGATAATAATAAGAAATCAGCAATTAGAATTATTAGAATGATTTCTGAAGGATCATGTGACACTGAAGACTGGAGAAATGATGCTGAAAATTCAGCTTTGTGATCACAGGAATAAATTGCATTTTAAAATGCATTCAAATAGAAAACAGTTATTTTAAATTGTAATAATTTCACAATATTACTTATTTTAGATGAAAATAAATGGAGCCTTGGTGAACAGAAGAGACTACTTTCAAAACCATTAGAATAACTACATAATGACACAAAACTTATAAATGATAAATGTATGCATGCAGAAAATGTTAATACTTTACATATATTTCCCCTTGTAATATTGTGATGGTCTTTTTTTCTAGGTTGTGTATTTTACCAACAGTGGCTCGGAGGCGAATGACCTTGCAGTTCTAATGGCCCGACTTCACACAGGAAATTTTGACATCATCACTCTCAGGTGATTGAACTTATTTGCCATTAAATCTTTCCAATATCTGAACAAATGGAAGACGGGGAGTTCTTGGGCAATCTGTTGGTGTCAGCTCAAGCAGCCCTGTTCAACCATAGATACAGTAATCACTGCATCATTTGTGTTTGTCTGCGCAGGGGTTCTTATCATGGTGGCAGTCCACAAGCGACAGGTCTGACATCCAACGCGGATTACAAATATCCCATCCCCTCTTCTCTGGGCTGCCATAATGTACATCTCACACCCACACAATCTCACCTTCTGTCAGCTACCTGCTTTATAATGTGATATTACTCAGTATCAAGTCCACAAACCAAATTATAAGAGGAAACATCAGAAGTTATTTTGGTGTATGTGTTTAATGCAAAAGTAACAGAATTACTGTCAGACCTCATGAGGTTTGACTAACAACCCAGTACATAAGATGATATCTGTGAAAGCTTGTTTCCGCCTTGGAATAAAACAAATACAGAAGGTAATTGCTTGTTTTTAATCTCACAATTCTGACATATTTATTTTTCTTAAATGCGAGTTATCCGAATTGCAATATAAATTCGCAATTCTGAGAAATATAGCTGCAATTCTAAGGAATAGTCAGAATTGCAAAATATAAACTTGAAATGTAATTATAACATTTCTCTCACAATTGCCAGTTTATATCTCACAATTCAGACTTTATAATTTGCAATTGCGTGTTGATAACTCACAATTGAATTTTGGGAAATTGATATTTATGGAAACCTATTTCCACCACGGAATAAAAAATACAAAAAGTAAATGCGACTTTTTTTTGAAAAGTCAGAATTGTGATATTTAAAAAAATTAATTCCTTTTGTATTTTATTTTTCCGTGGCAGAAACAAGCTTCCATAAATATCTGACCCATACAAAATATTGATATATTTTTTTCAGCCTTTTATTTTATGATTTATGTGCCATTGCAAAAAGAGAAAAAGGAAAAAAAGAACCCCCGAAATTTTCTTAGTCAGTGCTTTAAAAAAAAAAAAAAAATTAAATATCAAAAAATCAGTATTTATAAAGTTTTTCTTGAATTAAGTTTATTTTTCTTAGTTGCAAATAGTTTTTTTTCTTGGTTTAAGCATAACATTTAGTGAGGTTTATGATTTCATTTAAACAAGAAAAAGTAGAAAGTCTGATTCTCAAGTAAATGGAAAACAAACAAAAATGCTGAGAATATAGTGCATTTTCATATTTGAAAAGCTGGTCTTAAAACTGTGTGCGTTTGAGTTGTGAGATCTGTCTTGCAAAACTTTGATACATTTTGTGAGTTTTATTTCCTATGTGGGTTGTGTTCATTGTAGACCATGTGTCCCGATGTGTTCAGCGGCCTCTGGGGAGGAAGCCACTGTAGAGACTCTCCAGTTCAAACCATCCGAGAATGCAGCTGCTCCCCAGGTACAAACACACACACACACACACACACACACACACACACACACACACACACACACACACACACACACACACATTAGCATAATGAGGGCATATCGTCGACGACTTCTGTTTTTATATAAAGCTAATAATATATTATAAATCTACAGCCTAACCTTAACCCAAACGTAACAAATATATATACTATAATAAATATTGTCACACTTTAGATTAGGTTCCAATTCTCACTATTAAAGAACTATTAACTACAACCTTTGCCTCAAACTCCTAATTACTGCTTATCAATAGTTAGTAAGGTAGTTGTTAAATTTAGGTAGGATTAAGGAATGTAGAATATGGTCATGCAGAAAAAGGTATTAATGTGTGCTTTATAAGTATTAATAAACAGCCAATTTCCTAGTAATATCCATGCTAAGAAGCAGCTAGTTAATATTAACCCTGAACTATAGTGTTACCATGAATATATATATTTTTTCTTTATGTCTATGTTACTGAAAAGATGTTTGAGATGTTTAATTACCAGTGTATAGGAATGGTGCCATAGACCTTGCCTACCTGTATCAACCTGTAAAAAAAAAAAAAATTAGAATCATCTTCAAAATGAGTGATTCCCTGTTAAATACTGTAGCTAAATAAGATGTGTTTAAAGCACAAGGTATGATTGTGTCATTAGGTCATCAGGAAATTTCCCAACCAGCACCCATGTTTAAAAAAACAAACAAAAAAAACAACACATGAGCAGAGCTTGTTAACTCTTCACTATAATTAGTGTTGCTTGATGAGGCCAGCATCAATAAGTACATTCTAGCAATGTGCTTAAAACCACTCAGAACATCTTAGCAAAACCCTGGCAACCACTCACAAGGCCCTAGCACTGTGGCAGCAAGTTCTGCACAAGCACCACTCGCATTTTCATCAAATCTAGCTCTTATTCAATTGTTAGCACAAATTCCATGCATCATAGATTGTGAATCTCTGATTCTGTCTGTTCTCAGGTCACTGTCAGGCCAATGATATGTATATCAGTCAGCTCAAAGAGATGCTTGCTACAACTGTTCCCAATCGTATTGCTGCCTTCTTTGCAGAACCCATCCAGGTTTTGTTACACCATACATTACACTGAATCTGTGTTTGTATAAATGTAATTATATAAATATAAACGGTGGGTCCTAAAAGATCAGCACTGAAACTGCTGTAGTTTAATATACTTCAACTAACAGTTCTTGTCCAGTTGCAAGTGTTGAGTAATTTGCGTCATTACATAAGTGGCGTTTTAGCTGACAAACAAGACCACATCCCTTACCCAGCACTTTGCTAATAGATGTAAGAAGTTAGTTAGCACAACATAAGTGCAAATAACGTACTCTGTTAATAACGTAACCTCGGTTCTCTCTAAAAGAGGGAACGAGTACTGCGTAATATCTTACGCTATGGGGAAAACCTCTTTTCCACAAGATATTGAAGACAAAAAATTATCCTTAATTTTGAATTAATGTAAAACGCGTTGCAGCAGCATGCAGACATAGGCAAGACGGCTTGCGTGCCTATTGGCTGACCTGCGGCAACAGCAGCAGCCTATCGAGAGAGGCCCTGCGTGATGCCATATCCAATGGGGGCGCTTTGCGCCCACTACGTCACGTCCTGCCGAAATAGGCGTGGCCTTGACCTATAAATATAGCTCGACAGGCTGATACAAACTGGTTTTTCATCGCCGAAGCGAACCAGAGCATGTTGTAAGCACGACAAGATACGCAGTACTCGTTCCCTCTTCTAGAGAGAACCGAGGTTACGTTCTCTTACGAGAGGTTCTCTCGCACTGCGTAATATCTTACGCTATGGGGAACACGGTGTAAAAAGGCCGTGCGTACTGGGATCCGACACCAAAGTCCCAAGGGCAGTAGCCCGGGGCTCATATAGTGCATAATCACCATGGACTCACAGAGAGTCAGAGAAGAGAGGCTAGAAGCGTCATTCCCCGTAAATAGCATCCTACGGGAGGTAACCATATTAATAGTGTACCACGCAGTTAGGGTGAAAACGTTCAGCCTGAACTGGGTAGCAGTACGGGTCTTTCAATACCCATGGAGTTGTTTTATCGATCAGTGAGCGATGCACAAGCAAACTCAGCATTCTGAGCCGGCGCAACGGGGCAGACAGTGCCGATTTCTAGACCGACAGAAGCTTAGCCTGTAAGGCAGGAACCTCTAGGTTATAAAACCTTATAAATGTAGACGGCAAGGCCCAGCCTGCCGCCGTACAGATATCCTGCAAGGTAATCCCGCTAGACCATGCCCACGACGAGGCCACGCCTCTCGTGGAGTGCGCTCTGACACCCAAAGGACACTGCAGGCCCTTAGAAGTGTAAGCCAGCGCTATGGCATCGACTATCCACCTGGATAGGCTCTGTTTTGATGCGGCTAGTCCCTTTGAACGCCCGCTAAACAAAACAAAGAGCTGCTCAGTCTGTCTGAAAACAGACGAGCGGGACACATAAGCTCTCAGTGCCCTGACAGGGCAAAGGAGACTCACGTCCTTCTCCTCGTTGTGAACCGGAAGGGCGGACAGGGAAATAACCTGGGCCCTGAACGGTGTGTAGAGGGATTTGGTTTGAGTATGACTTTCGAGTCATTAGGCCCGAATTCCATACACGTCGCGCTCACCGAAAGCGCTTGTAAATCCCCAATGCGCTTCACTGAAGCGAGAGCCATAAGAAACACTGTTTTGAAAGACAAATGTTTCATGTCTGACAAATGGATTGGCTCGAATGGGACACCTTTCATGGCTCTTGAAGGAAGGAGAAAACTTCCGTAACCCCACAGTCTAGGGGTGAAAAGCCCTGAGCTTGACACCAGCCAGAGAACACAGACCATTTTCAGGAATAGAGCCGTCTAGCAGACCGGGCTCTAGCCTGCGTGATCGTGTTTTGCACTCCCTCCGGGAGGTTAGCAGGTACCCGTTGATGGCCCATGCATGTAGGGACCATAGTTCCGGGTGAGAATGCCAAATCGAGCCCTTGGCCTGAGAGAGGAGGTCTTTCCTCATCAGTATTGGCCACGGGGAAGTGCTGGTCAGCTGCATCAGGACTGGGAACCAAGCCGTGTTCGTCCAGAGCGGAGCCACAAGCAGCACTGAGCATCCGTTTTCCCTGATTCGTTCCAACACCTGAGGCAGGAGCGAGACGGGGGGGAAAACATAGAGAGGGCAGCGGGGCCGGACGTGGGCCAGCGCATCCCTGCTTTTAGAGAAAAACTTCGGACAGTGAGCGTTCTCTTGGGACGCGAACAGGTCTACCTGCACTCTGCCGAATGTCTCCCACAGCAGTCGGATCGTCTGCGGGTGCAGCGACCATTCCCCTGCTGGAACATTGTTTCTGGACAGTCTGTCCCGGTCCCAGATTCAGGTGACCAGGCACATGCGCTGCTTTCAATGAAAGCAGATTGTGCTGAGCCCAGACCAGTAGGCGTTCCGTTAGCCTGTAAAGGTTTTGGGACCCGATGCCACCCTGGTAATTTATATATGCCACCACTGACATGTTGTCCGACCGGACCAAGGCGTGGTGACCTTTTATCTGGGGACAAAAGCGCCTCAGCGCGTTGTCGACTGCCATCATTTCCAGACAGTTTATGTGTAGAAGCTTTTCCCGTTCTGACCACTGGCCAAAGAACGGTCTGCCCTCGAGCAGCGCTCCCCATCCCGAGGTGGAGGCGTCCGTGGACACCACCTTCACACTCGAGAAAGTCCCCAGGCTCACACCTGACTGATACCAGTCGGTCGCTTTCCAAGGTTCCAGAGCTGAGACGCATTTCAGATCGACCTTGAGGCGAAACAGACCGAAGGCCCATGCCCGAGGTGAAACTCGCGCTTTCAGCCATAACTGCAGTGGGCGCATGCGAAGCAGACCCATCTGGAGTACCGAAGATGCTGAGGCCATGAGGCCCAACATTTTCTGAAACCTTTTGAGCAGGACTATGGTGCCGCGGCGGAAGGATTTCGCGGCGCGCTGAATGTTCAGTCCGCGCTCCGGCGACAGATGCGCTGTCATAGACAGCGAGTCCAGTTCTGTGCCCAGAAAAGAAATTCTGACTGGGAGACATCTAACTTTTCGCCCAATTGACTGTGAGACCCAGATTCTCGAGATGCTCGAGTAATATGGTCCTGTGTTCTATGAGCTCTGAGTGTGATCGAGCTAGAATCAGCCAATCGTCCAAGTAGTTCAGAACTCGCATGCCCCGAAGTCTCAGCCAAGTCTCAGCGAGCCGCGTCCATGCACATCGTAAATTTACGGGGTGCCAGGGACAGGCCGAACGGCAGGACTGTGTATTGATATGCCTGGCCCTCGAAGGCGAATCTCAAGAATCGCCTGTGACGTGACGCTATTTGTATTTGAAAATACGCGTCTTTCAGATCTATTGACAGAAACCAGTCCCCTTGGCAAATCTGCGCGAAGATTTTCCTGGTCGTGAGCATTCCGAACTGGCGTTTCACAAGCACTTTGTTCAGCTGTCTCAGATCTAGAATGGGTCTGAGACCCCCGTCTTTTTTTGGTACCAGAAAATATCTGCTGTATAGACCCCCTTCGTCCTGAGCTTGAGATAAAGGCTCTATGGCCCATTTGCTCAATAGTTTCGCTATCTCGGCTCGAATTAGAGGAGCTACTTCGCTTTTTACCGTAGTTTCGACCCGCGCAGTGTAACGGCAGGGACATCGAGCGAACTGCAGCGAATAGCCTCTCTCTATAGTGTTCAGCACCCATTCTGATACCCCGGGAAGTTTTGCCCACGCATTTGCATGAATGGCTAGGGGTAAAATGAGATCTGGGCTCTGGCCGCAACTGAGTGGCGGCCGCAAAGCCCCGATGTGCTGTAAAGGGAACACTGTGCTTGCAGCATCTGAGGCGGGGAGCGCGCTGATCACATCGGGCGGTCTGGCCGCGCCCGATTTCTCTATGGCAATTTGCGACGAGGAAATGAGCGGGGTGAAACCCGTGGGTTTTAACATGTCTGTGAGTGAATGTGGGCGCATGACAGCGGGCACATTTACTACACTCAAAACACCGTCTGCCTGAGCTGACTGAATGTGTGTTGGTTTCGTTTTTACAGAAACCGCGGGACATGCATAGTGTAGTGTTTGTGGGCACTGGGTTGTGGGCACATTCACTACATGTAATGCACAATCGACATGAGCCGCTGGCCGCGCTCGATTTCTCTAAGCCAGTTTTGCGGAGAGAGAGCGAGCGGGACAAAACCCCGTGGGGTTCAACATGTCTCTGAGATAATGTGGGCGCGGGACAGCGGGCACCTTTACTGCACTGAAAACACCGTCGACCTGAGCTGACTGAATGTGTGTGTTGGTTTTGTTTTCACAGAAAACGTGGGACATGCATTATGTAGGGTTTGTGGGCACTGAGATGTGGGCACATACACTACATGTAATGCACAATCGACATGAGTCGCTGGCCGTGCTTGATTTCTCTATGGCAGTTTGCGTAGAGAGAGCGAGCGGGACAAAACCCAGTGGGGTTCAACATGTCTGTGAGAGAACGTGGGCGCGGGACAGCGGGCACATTTACTGCACAGAAAACACCGTCAGCCTGAGCTGACTGAATGTGTGTTGGTTTCGTTTTACAGAAACCGTGGGACATGCATTGTGTAGCGTTTGTGGGCACTGAGTTGTGGGCACATTCACTACATGTAATGCACAATTGAGTCGATTTTATTTGTCTGGGTCGCCGTGAAAACGGCTTGTCTGTGCTGGCAAGCGGGCCGTGGTACCGGCTTGTTTACTGCAGAATACACTGGAACAGTCGCATTTTCTGGAACTGAACGAGCGAAAATTTTTCGGTGCATTTTTTTATTACACTCATAACACCATCGGCCGTGGCCAGGATACCAGAAATTACATTCTTCATGTGATTTATCGGGGTCGCCGTAAAAACGGCTTTTGCGTGCAGGCAAGCGGGCCGTGGTACCGGCTTGTTTACTGCAGAATACACTGGAACAGTCGCAATTTCTGGAACTGAACGAGCGAACATTTTCGGTGCGAGTCTGGCCGCGGCGAGACTTAAACACTCTTGCTTACCTAGGAGGGCTAGGAAGACTTTGAGGCCTCGGGCTTTATCTCAATCTTCGGCCGGGGCCCACGCGGAGGGGGGCGGCGTACGGCAGAGCGAGAGTGCGCGAGAGCGGGCTGCGCGGGCGCCATCCACTCAAGGCCGAGGCTCGCCGCGGCCTGTGAGAGCAGATGTATCAGCTCGGATTCGATGCTGGCCCGTTTCCCTGACGACTCGTGGGCAGAGGGGAGGTCCACAGAGCTTGCCCAATCCTCACTGTCCGACGCCAGGATAGAGCAGCTGTCCTCCTCCACAGAAGCAGCTATCTCGTCGTCACCAATGGCGGAAGCTGGCTGGCGAACCGGCGAGCTTTCGCAGGCTGGAGAAGGCTCGGGGACCCGTTGAGTACAGCGCTTTATATGGCGCGGCACTATAGCGAGTGGAAGTGCAGACTCGGAGAAAAAATGCCAGGTGAGTCCTCAGAGTCACCATGGCAATAGCTCGCAATGATGGCAGCCGCCGTCAGCGAGCGCGAGAGCTGCATGATCCTCACCCAGGCAGGAAACGCAGATGACATGGCGGTCCCCGTCGCTGAGTGCGGCTCGGCACGAGCCACAGGAATGAGGCATCTTTAAAAAGACGCTTGCTCTTTTAGATAAGAGAGAGAGAGTGTGATTTGCGGCGGCGAACACACACTCGGCAGAGTAGAAGGATGTATACGCCGGAAAGCGTAGCAGGTACGGCGACTGAAGGCGGCGAGATGAAGGCCAGCGGCTTCAGATGCAAAGGCTCGTCCCGCAGAAGTCTTTTTCTCAGACGGCGCGACTTCTTCACTCTGGATCCAGTGATGCTTGAGCTTCGCTGAAGACATGAAAAATCAGTTTGTATCAGCCTGTCGAGCTATATTTATAGGTCAAGGCCACGCCTATTTCGGCAGGACGTGACGTAGTGGGCGCAAAGCGCCCCCATTGGATATGGCATCACGCAGGGCCTCTCTCGATAGGCTGCTGCTGTTGCCGCAGGTCAGCCAATAGGCACGCAAGCCGTCTTGCCTATGTCTGCATGCTGCTGCAACGCGTTTTACATTAATTCAAAATTAAGGATAATTTTTGGCTTCAATATCTCGTGGAAAAGAGGAGGTTTTGCCCATAGCGTAAGATATTACGCAGTACGAGAGAACCTCTCATAAGAGAACTCGCATTTTCAAAGCAGGATGTCAGTATTTTGCTGTATATTGTAGCACAGTCTAGTTAATGGGAGATTGCATTTAATGTTTATTATTATAAAAAATTATTCTGATCAGTAACTGCTTCCATATTCATCCACGTGTTATTAAATAAACAGGCTAGCAGCATCTATGGAAGTGAAATCTGTCGATACCTCAGTTCTGTCTGCATTTTTATATTTTTTTATTGCATATTTTTCCAGCTCTGACTAAAATCTACAAATATGCGATATGTACTGTGTACTGTTGTAAAAACAAAATACCACTAACAAGCTCATTCCCCTCAAATATTAACATGTGACAAGTTATATCATGATTTTCATTTTTCTGCAGGGTGTTGGTGGGGCTGTTCAGTTTCCAAAAAACTACCTGAAAGACTCCTACCAGCTTGTTCGGGAGAAAGGAGGAATCTGTATAGCGGATGAGGTCTGAAGAATTTGCTAGTAAATCCTATTCTGTACATCAGTGAAGCCAAACATGCATGGTTGGTGCATCAGATAGTAGAGATGACTCCGAATTATCACTCTCATATTTTTAAAAAACAAACCCTAGGCTGCATCCAAAATCGCATACTCCCCTACTATAGGCAACAACAGAAGAAAGAAAAAAAACAGTATGTGACAAAAGTAGGAGGTCTGAATTCACAGTACTCATAAAACAGTAGGCAAAAAGTCCTCAAATTACTTACTACTTCCGGCAAGATTCTGAAGTGTTCATAAGATGGACACTTTACTATACCATGAGGCCATGGGAGAGGATTTGGCCGTGAAGCGATGCAACTGTAGCTGGTAGTTCACATGATAATGACAACATAGTGAATGTAGTATGTCCGGATTATATTTATACTACACACATTCATACTACAAAGACAACACCAGACAACACTGGTGTTTAAATACACAAGATGACCAACGGCTTGAACAAGGAACAGGTGAAAGTGATTAGTAGCTAATGAGAGTAACAATGGAAACAAACCAGGGACTAAGGAAACAAGGCTAACACAGTAAAACACAAAAACCTTGAGAACAGGAATTACATATCAAAATAAGAGTCCTAACACACAAAACAGGGGAACACAAAATAGGAATCATAACACTTTGTTGTATATTGTACAATTTGACAAATGTTGTCCAGGTATTCCATGCTCACACATAATTTGCATACTCTACAGGGATGCATACTGAAAAAATATTACTATATTATTACTATGCAATTACCAAACAGCCCATTTCAGCAGAAGAACTGTATGTCCAACACAAAAACTGAGGTACGCAGAATAATTACTTACATTTTTTATTTTTTTTTACACAAAAACACTTCCAAAATTTAATAAATTGTTTTATTTTGGTTTAAATAATATGTAATATGTAATAAATAATATTTAAATACTTGCTTGATTCCTGCACTGCAATAGTTTTTTTGGTGTATATTTACTTTGAAACAATTTTCACTGTAAATTGCTAGTAAATTTCACAAATAATTACAAAGAAATGGCAAGTG
The DNA here is from genome assembly GCA_026230005.1 of Gila orcuttii. Taxonomy (NCBI): domain Eukaryota; kingdom Metazoa; phylum Chordata; class Actinopteri; order Cypriniformes; family Leuciscidae; genus Gila; species Gila orcuttii. The sequence continues at coordinate 24,953,842 of JAPDVR010000014.1, forward strand.
ACACATTGAATTAAAAATTAAATGTTTAAGTATTTTCTTGTAAAACATACTCCACTAATCTATGTACTTATAACTTTGAAAAATCACAATTACAGTGTGAAAAAGTGATTTTTATTTTTATTTTTTAATTGGTATTTTTGGTTCTTTTAGGTCCAGACTGGCTTTGGCCGCACAGGGAGCCACTTTTGGGGTTTCCAAGGACATAATGTCATTCCAGACATGGTTACCATGGCAAAGGGTATTGCGAATGGCTTCCCGATGGGGGCTTTAGTCACCACAGCGGGTGAGGCTAGTACCTACTACAGTTAAATCAGCCAAATTCTGATTAACTTATTGTGTGATTTGCTAATTTAAGCTATCAATGGGTTTTTAAAATGTATTCTGTTTTAGCAAGTTTGTGTTCATAGTCTAAATGAACTGCCTTTAGACGTGGAGATACACACACACTGAGTCTTATTCTTCAAAGTTTAATGAGGGATTATGCAGAAAAGGGAAGGATGAAACAGGAAGCAGCGCTATGAACCCAGTAGTTAGTTCGAATTTAAGTTCCTGCAAGGCAGTAAATTAAAATATTATACCACAAATTATAAATTAAATCTCTCTCATGTTGCATTAATAGGCTCAACGTTGTGTTCACCTCAACGCTTTTTGACTTTAAAAAGCTCTGGTTGAGTATTTCATATTGTAAAGCTCTGCAGTTAAATGCAGGATATTCTTGTTTTTTAGTTTTTTTTCCTACTAAGAAAGTTTTATTTGAGATAGCGCTCCTAATGTGGTACCATAGGGCCACATTCACCTCATTCACACATGTGGATCAAATAATGAGTTCAAATTCCTCATTAGTCCCACATACTTGAACGTTGAAAGTACGCTGGAGTGCCACTGCTCACTTTCCTAATTGGTCCTCTGGCTCTCGCTGTTTGCTCTTCATCCTGTGAGAAGCTGAGAGAGAGAGAGAGAAAGAGAATTGTGTTAAGTCACATACAGCCTGAAATGTTTAAACGTATCTAAAAAATACATTACTGACAACAAAATAAACAAATCCTAAAAACTTAAAGCATCTTGTCCTGAGTGTATTATGCATTGATTGTTGTTTTCAGCACTGATATCATGTGATTTGCGTATTTTGCAGAGATTGCCAGGTCATTTGCGAAGGGAGTTCATTTCAACACATTCGGAGGAAACCCATTAGCCTGTGCAGTCGCCTCATCAGTGCTTGATGTAAGTACAGATCATTTGACTTTTTAGTTGTGTACAACCCTACATTTCTATCTATGTGATAAATGAGTTAGGTCAAGGTAATCTAAATGTAATCAAAACGTATTCAGAATACATTTACCTAAAAAGTGGAAAGTTAATAGATTACATTACTACCTACATTTTTGTAAAGTAATTTGTAATCAGTAATGACTGATTAAGTAATCTACCCAGTACTGATGATAAACTACTACAATTATATATACAGGTCCTTCTCAAAAAAATTGCATATTGTGATAAAGTTAATTATTTTCCATAATGTAATGATAAAAATTAAATTTTCATATATTTTAGATTCATTGCACACCAACTGAAATATTTCAGGTCTTTTATTGTTTTAATACTGATGATTTTGGCATACAGCTCATGAAAACCCCAAATTCCTGTCTCAAAAAATTAGCATATCATGAAAAGGGTCTCTAAACGAGCTATTAACCTAATCATCTGAATCAACTAACTAACTCTAAACACCTGCAAAAGATTCCTGAGGCTTTTAAAAACTCCCAGCCTGTTTCATTACTCAAAACCGCAATCATGGGTAAGACTGCCGACCTGACTGCTGTCCAGAAGGCCATCATTGACACCCTCAAGCAAGAGGGTAAGACAGAAAGAAATTTCTGAACAAATAGGCTGTTCCCAGAGTGCTGTATCAAGGCACCTCAGTGGGAAGTCTGTGGGAAGGAAAAAGTGTGGCAAAAAACGCTGCACAACGAGAAGAGGTGACCGGACCCTGAGGAAGATTGTGGAGAAGGACCGATTCCAGACCTTGGGGGACCTGCGGAAGCAGTGGACTGAGTCTGGAGTAGAAACATCCAGAGCCACCGTGCACAGGCGTGTGCAGGAAATGGGCTACAGGTGCCGCATTCCCCAGGTCAAGCCACTTTTGAACCAGAAACAGCGGCAGAAGCGCCTGACCTGGGCTACAGAGAAGCAGCACTGGACTGTTGCTCAGTTTTGCATGTCATTCGGGAAATCAAGGTGCCAGAGTCTTGAGGAAGACTGGGGAGAAGGAAATGCCAAAATGCCTGAAGTCCACTGTCAAGTACCCACAGTCAGTGATGGTCTGGGGTACCATGTCAGCTGCTGGTGTTGGTGCACTGTGTTTTATCAAGGGCAGGGTCAATGCAGCTAGCTATCAGGAGATTGTGGAGCACTTCATGCTTCCATCTGCTGAAAAGCTTTATGGAGATGAAGATTTCATTTTTCAGCACGACCTGGCACCTGCTCACAGTGCCAAAACCACTGGTAAATGGTTTACTGACCATGGTATTACTGTGCTCAATTGGCCGGCCAACTCTCCTGACCTGAACCCCATAGAGAATCTGTGGGATATTGTGAAGAGAAAGTTTAGAGACGCAAGACCCAACACTCTGGATGAGCTTAAGGCCGCTATCGAAGCATCCTGGGCCTCCATAACACCTCAGCAGTGCCACAGGCTGATTGCCTCCATGCCACGCCGCATTGAAGCAGTCATTTCTGCAAAAGGATTCCTGACCAAGTATTGACTATTGAGTGCATAACTGAACATAATTATTTGAAGGTTGACTTTTTTTTTTTGTATTAAAAACACTTCTTTTATTGGTCGGATGAAATATACTAATTTTTTGAGACAGGAATTTTGGGTTTTCATGAGCTGTATGCCAAAATCATCAGTATTAAAACAATAAAAGACCTGAAATATTTCAGTTGGTGTGCAATGAATCTAAAATATATTAAAGTTTAATTTTTATCATTACATTATGGAAAATAATGAACTTTATCACAATATGCTAATTTTTTGAGAAGGACCTGTACATCATAAAATATCTGGTATCAGCAATAATGAATACATAAAATGTCATTTTGAGTGAGATAATAAATAAACTAGAACAAAAAAAACAAATAATGATGGATGGATGGATGGAACTGCATTATTTGAAGTATTATATGATTCATACTAGCAAATAAATACATGAAATTGAAAGCTGTATGTTGCTCTCAGACAATAAAAGAAGACAAGATGCAGGAGAACAGTGCTGACGTGGGGACATACCTACTGACCGAACTGGCCAAACTCCGGGACAAGTACGAGATCATCGGTGACGTGAGGGGAAAAGGTCTTCAAATCGGGGTAGAAATGGTCAAAGACAAGGTGAAATGAAAAGTTAATGAAAGTTACATGCATTTAATCTGTCTGCTTCACAGTATCAAGTATTCAACAGTCATCAGCCAAAAAAAAAAGATCTACAATAAATGTGTGTACTTTTGACCTGCTGTATGTGATTGGGATTAATAATTTGTTAGAATACAAACCATTTATTATTATCTTTATTTGTTACCTTATCTTAAAAAGAATGAAAGAACCGAGTCTATACATTTTTTTGTTATAGAAACTACTCAAACTAGCTTACATTTCTGCTTAATGTCAGCAAGTATCCATAAGTACAAACTCCCCAGCTTCCAAAAACAACATGGAGTACATATATGGGTCAATATCACCATAGAGTGCCTTTCAACCATCACAATACTCACACATTTTGATTTTAATTTACCATTCGCTTTATGTCATGTCATAGTAGTAGACACTCAAATACTATAATAAATATATTATCTGAGCTCCCACAATTTTTTTTTTTTAATTATGGGCCATTTTTTAGAGCATAAAGCATAGATATGTCCACCCTGTCGTGGACATATAAATTACTGTTAAATATGTTTTCATTGCAGTATTAAGATACAAATGATACTTTCTGAAAGGTATGATGTCCCTTTCCTAAACAGGGTTATTTGTTTGCTTTAAAATTATAAATACATAAAAGATTTTATGTAAATCATGTGTTTTTAAAGAAACTCATACAATTTGGACATGTATTTTTTCTTATTTGGAGAAATATTTGATTATTTGGATGCAGTTTTTTGTTTGCATGTTATTGCCCCCACACCTAGCACAATGGATTATATAGGTATGATTAAATTATTATTTTAAATATTATTTAAAAATACCAAGATGACAGGGTGGACGAGCCCACGACAGGGTGGACAAGCACACGATGGAGTGGACACATAAAGCAGAACACAAAAAGTATGACAAAATATGACAATGAAACATTTATTCAACTTAAAAAAATAAATATATAATTACATTCTCAATCACATTGATATAACTGAGAATTTAGAATGGCCTCTCTGGTTGAGATGAAAAAGACAGGGAGTTCAAAAACCTGCCCGTCTTTTCAGCAAAATGTAAACATAAGGAAAATTATAATAACAAAACATGACAAGGCGAGTACATTAAATGTAACAATTTTTTTTTTATTTGTGGCCAAGAAATATTGTAGTAAATAAATTCTGTCAATTTGTAACATTTACAACACGTGGAACAACTTGCACCAAACTGGTATTGCTGGGCACTTTCTGCCTCAATTTCTGCCGCACTCAGGGGCATGTCCAGAGAACAGCAATGATTTTATGTTTTTTTATATAACAAAATATTATCTTGTTATATTATACGTTTCCATAAAATGTAATATAACATTGCTATAAATTGCAATATTAACTACAAATGAATGCTATGTCCACCCTGTCATGTGTATGTCCACCCTGTCGAGTCTAAGTGGCCGACAGGGTGGACATTTTGGAACAACGACAGGGTGGACATTTTGAGCTTCAATTAGCATATTAGCTTACAACAAACTGTGACTAGGTAAATAGTTAGTCTGGTTGTTGAAGAGAATGTGGTATATTAAAACGTACATATTTGGAAATTATTGTATTTGAATCACTTCCAGTATATTTTATGCCGACAGGGTGGACATGTTAAGCTTTGGCAAAACAAGTAAGCAAACTCATATGAAGAAAATTTGTTAGTTGTAAAATCAGCAGCTACTCGCCTCAGCAGTTGAAGAATTTCCCACCACTATAGAGATACAAAAATCTGTTGTCCTGATGTTACTAATGGGGTGGCCTATTCTTAAAGGGTCAGATTCCACAATACGACAGGGTGGACAACCATTTAAGGGACATGGACAAACTCTTCTTTTTTATTAAATAAAAATATTGTTTTTATTATAAACTGATCAGTACACTCAATTTGAGTAATATCTTATTAAACAAAATATTAATAGGAAAAAATAAATAAAAAATAAATATGATTTGACTATTTTACTCTCATTCAAATTTGATGAGCAGTGCCTAGGACATCGCAAAATAACATACATCCTCTTATACAAAGCTATAGAAAATCTTGAAAATGTATCTAAAGAGCCAAATAATGCTACTGCTATGAATAAAACAACTTAGCCTTATATAACACACCCTTTCATAGTAATTTGTATGTTAAGTTATAATGGAAAATTAGTTATTTATGTTCAAGACACCAAAGGGCACCCTACAGTGATATTGACCCATATGTCAGCTGAAGGATCTTTAGTAAAGACATTTTGTTCCACCTGAACTCATGCCTTGAATACACAAAGACATCTGGCGGTGCACGTGTCCCACTGTGTACAGCTTTAATGATGGAAACTGCCTCTCATCTGACGCTGTAACCTTACTTTTACCTTTCAGGTATGAGTGCATTAAGCACAAACTACTGCAATTTTTCTTCTAAAAGGAGCTCAGAATAAAATTCACGAAGAATACTATGCAATAGTATTCGCATAAAAAACGACACGCTTCAGCTTTAAATGTCTTAAACCCACTTGTTTTGTGAATGTTAATCCCAATGACACCTCAGGCTTTTGCTCGCTTCAGAAATCAATGTGAAAATCCTCAAGCTTTGTGATTGTGCATTCACTTCATTAAACTTTATTTGCAGAGCAATCATAGTTTCTTGACCTTGAGGTACGAGAAGAGTCGAATGTAGGAGTTACTTTAGCTCCAGATGGAATAGTTAATGATTCAGAGTGTTTGTTGTGAGTGTATGTCATTTTCCTCACAGGGAATGAGCTACAAAACTTGTTAGTCATTAACTAGAGCAGATAGCAATGAGACAGCATGTTTGAACATTCCCAGAAATACACTCCGCTCTCTGCCGGAGTTAAAAACACCCAGTGAACCTCTCTTACCTATGGTTATTTAATGGAAACTGTTTGAGGATGTGTCTAGAAGGATAATACAGACACACAAAGTACGCTTCAGTGACATTTCAGCAGATTTCCGTGCTATTAAAATGGAAATTCACAGAGTGGAAGAAGTACTTAAAAAATAACATTTACTCACTTTATTTCATTGAACATGAAAGGAGATATTTAGCTGAAAGTCAAATCTGCTGTTTTCCATTTAATGAAAGTGGAAGGTGACTTTTACTTTAGCCAAGCTCCAAAAAGCACCACAATATTGTTTAATTTCACTATATTTCACATTCACTGTTCCATTCCAAAACTATTCCATTACATTTTCTAACCAAAAACATGTTTAATCAAGCAGCATACCTGAAATCGCTCTCTTAAAACCCACTTTGACATTTCTCTCAAACCCATGTCTAGGTCACCAGAGACCCGCTCCCTCGAGAGGCCATGGCTGAGATCTTCGAGGACACTAAAGACATGGGCGTGCTGATTGGAAAAGGGGGACTGTACGGACAGGTAGGCGAAAGGTGACAGGGTCTATATGTAAAGTGATTCTTGCGGAGATGGAACATGAATGCATGAGGTGTATAGCTGTGGATGTTGAGCAATGGAAAAGGTATTCCAGGGATTCACTTAGGTCCTGTAGTGGCATGGTCGCTCAATGCCTCTGGAATCCTGCTTGTCTGAACTTATAGAAATAGTCACAGTAAGCAATGAATGTACACTTAAGGAAAAAAAAAATTATAAATATACACACATTAAAAATCATAAATTAAAAATAGGAAATGCATTTGTCGAAATGTTGAAGTCGTTATGGTCACTTTTAATCAAATTAATGCATTATTGCTCAGTGTTGTGCAAGTTACTTCCAAACTGTAATACATTATACATTACTTGTTACTGTAATTTAAAAGTAATTCATTACCTTACAATATTACTGTCTCAGAATTGTAATGCGTTACATTACTCCTGTATTACTTTTGAGTTACTTTCACCAAAATAGCTATACAGAAGTAGAACTTAACATTCTAAGGCTGTAACGATATGCGATATGAAACACTCAGATCCACGAACCTGCAGAATCGCGACACACCCCTTCCAACTCCAAGAGTTAACCTTCCCGTCCAGATCCAATGCTACCACATCTTTAAATTACTATTAGTATTATTTGAATTTTGAAGTTAACATTATAAAATACATAGACCTACACCACAAAACTAGTTGAGGATAAATTATTTAAAATTGGGGAATTCCAGCGTTTTGGACGTGACATTTGCAGTCAAAACTTGAAATATAAATTCTCAGAAAATGTATTTAATACCAATATATTGAAACGTCTGTTTATCCATAGGATACCCCCTTAAAAGAGTCCAGACATTAGAAAAATATCAGTCTACACATGCGTTTTATATTTAATATGAGGGAAATACATACGCATTCATGAGTGACAATTTTTTTTTTTTACTTTTAGGAGGCAAAATATTTTTTTGTAATTCTGTGAATTACACAGCGCAAATCAAAAGTAGCCTAATACTACCCACCGGATGAAGAAGGGTTGGCTCTCCACAGAACATAAAATATTTATTTTATTTTTCGTGTTGGCATTTATGAGGAGAAAACAATGTAGCTATGTGACAGTTCTCCGTTACGGACGCGACCGCTCTGAAGCGGCACTAAAAGACTGTTTTAAAACTTTCACAGAGACCTCAAACAGAAGACACAAAGCCTTTCTTTAAAGTGAATTTCGATTTGTACTAATTGTATCTTAATTTTAATCCATATTCATCAACCAATGCCTGGATTTAATAAATAAGAAGTAAATATAGCTAGCAGACAATAGATAATCACGACAGGAGGCGCCTGCGCTGAACTGGAGCGCGTCTCATAAATTAACCGAAACTCAGCGTAGGCTATAAGGTAGCCTAGCCTACTTCACAGACCTGAAAAATATATATATATATATTGAAATGTCTACTTGTAAACAGAACAATTCAAAACGAAAGAAAACGGACTGCTCTCTGCTTATCTGTATGAAATGTGCATTTCTCTCTGGCGCATTCACTAGCCTACTGCGAAGATCGCGAGTCAGCAACGTCAACTTCATCTTTCTTAATAAACAATTAAAATGTCTCCTTGCTATATTTGACATATTCATAATCATTGCTTTTGCCGGTTCTTTGTGACAGCTTTTAGTTGCTTTCCTTACATCATGTTACGTGAAGGCGTCACCACCGCATCAAAAATGATTGCGTGATGAAAACAAGAAAAATACCACCTAAACATAGTCTAACTGTTTAGAAAGAAAACAGAACAAATGGAGTAGCCTAATGCGCATACGTCCATCTCGCGAATGTACAGTCTTCTTCTTCACCCATTAGCCGCTTTTCCACTGGCCAGCGCGAGCACAGAGGCCGAAATCATGCCTCACAGCACTCCTGTAAAAAATAAATCGCTATAAAAAAATATATCAGACGCTGCCATTTAGTCTTTATTTACAAACTTGTACACCACACGCGGCCATTGACTGACCACGAACAGGAAATTTAGCCTACTTGCATTTTTCATTCGTTAATGTCTCGCGGTCTTGGTGTTTTGTTGTTGTTGTTTTTTTACAATTAAAACTAAAAGTGTGTTGTAACGCAAGCGTAACTGAACATGTAATATAGTAAAATATTACTGAAAATTGATTAGTAATGCCTTACACTACTGCGTTACAGCAAAAAGTAATATGTTACTGTAATGCATTACTTTTGTAATGCGTTACTCCCAACACTGTTCTTGCTGAATAAAAGTATTTTCTTTTTTTTTTTTTTTAAATACTGACCCCAAACTTTTGAATGGTAGTGTATATATACAGTTAGTGATTTCAGAATTTGGCTAGATGCTTTTTAAGGTCAATTTGGTAACATTATGCACCGTTGTGGCTTAATCTGACAACATTTGTGTAGCATGCTTTATTTGATATATTCAAAGCTTACATTCAAATCTTTCAATCTTAATCTTGCGCAAGCTACTTTTTCTCAAATACACCCCCCCCCCCCTCACCTGTTCTTTTCCAGACTTTCAGGATCAAGCCTCCTATGTGCATAACTAAAGACGACGCAGACTTCTTCCTCGCTGTATTCAACCAGGCAGTGCTGAACTACATGGAGAGAAGATAAGACATGCAGAACATGTTTTCCTGTAGCTCAAACAGTAGAGCGTTGGCGCCAAGGTCATGGGTTCGATTCCCAGGGAAAGCAAGAACTGATAAGAATGTAAAATATGTACCTTGAAATGCAATGTAAGTCGCTTTGGATAAAAGCGTCTGCCAAATGCATAAATGTAAATGATCAAGACACATTGGCTCACATTTTAATCTGGCGAATTTCACATTACAGAACAGGTCTGGGCAAGTTGATCTAAAGACCACTAAAGGCACCTGAACTAACACATTCTTCACAGCTTCCTGAACAGTTCTTATCAGTAACTGATTTGACTACACTATACTTCAGAAACGTTGTCAAGTCAAGTCACATTTATTTATATAGAGCTTTTTACAACACAGATTGTTTCAAAGCAGCTTTACAGAGATAACCGGAAAATAATGCAAAAAAGTTTGTTTCCCGAAGAAAATAGCGTCATGGTCCAGCTTAAGTTCAGTGATTGTTTCATTTTGTTTTAAAAAAGTAATATATATATATATATAATGTATAGCTGCTCTGGAGTAAACCGTGATATCATCATCCAGCTCAGTTCTTGTATAATAGTGTCAATCCAGGCAGATCAATATTATTGTTGAATATTAGATTAAATGCTAAAGTTAATGTCCCCAACTAAGCAAGCCAAGCCAATGGCAACAAAGGCGGAAAAAGGCGACAGTGGCAAGGAACCAAAACTCCATCAGGTGTCAGAATGGAGAAAAAAACCTTGGGAGAACCCAGGCTCAGTCGGGGGCCAGTTCTCCTCTGGCCAACGAACGAACAGTGTATGATTATGATTCAGGCAGCATTATAGGTCAGAAGTCAGATTGGTTTTGGACCAATCAGAATATTATCCAGTTCGATCTGGTTGAAGATCGGAGTCACGGCGGTATGGACACGGGTTTGTTGAGGATCAGTGTCGATGGCTGTCGTGTTGATGAGGCCTTCACAGGGGAGAGTCTAGTCGACACAATCTCTGCTGACACTTCAGGGATGCGTTGTGGACGTGTCTAGGCGCAGGTCCACCACCTGATCTGGATACGGCCTGGATCCAGCTGATTACAGTAAACCTCGGAATAAGCAGAAAGACTAACATAAGCGTAGATGCCATTCTTCTCATGATGTAACGAGTACATTGGGTGATATAGGAAGTATTCCCGTAGCACTTTCACTAGGTACTTATAAGCACTTGACTGACCATCTAACTCCAGATCTTTTAAGAAGTTTCAAAAACTGGGACCAGTTATACTCTCAAATCTTTTTGGAGACATGGAGAAAAACATGAATAATTCTAGTCATCTTACCTTCATGTAATAAAGTAATTTAACAATTATTTGGTACATTAAAATGATTTCATTATATATTTGACACTATTGTCATTTCAACATTATCTTCTAGCAATACACCATGATATACCCAGTATAACAGGTTTGTGTTGTTTTACAGGTACAGATACATCTTACCAAGTTTGCAATTGCTTTTATACGGTCCGAATAGAACTTGAAAGATTTCCTTACGCAACAAACAAACTCATAATCTGGTTCTTCCAATGCTAAATAAAGACTAAAGCACATTTAAAAAAAGATGTCTTAAAAAAAAGATGAAGAGATTTCTACAAATGTCCGTAGTTTTTTTACATATACATCAACTGCAGGGTCGTCTCTAAAACGACAGTTATAAATACATAAAACATGTTTGGAGATTTTTGAGGGGATTAAATTCAAACCTGACCCAGTTCAAGTGACATTCATAGCTTATACCATTAAGGCAAGCAAGGTCATAAATAAATCTGTTGTCTCTTAAAATGTTATGTGAAGAGAATGATATTTTTGTCCTGCAAAGACAGCAACGGTTTATTAAATAAGCATCCGTTGTTTGTTTTTTTCTAGTTCTTTTTGAGATCCTTTCCTGGAAATCCACTGGTATTGTTTTGCATAACACTAAGCCTTTTTATATTGCAGCTGACCCTTTACACATGTGGTACATTAAACATATTTGAATGTTTAGCTTTTACCTCTTTACGATCTTAAACCCAATGGTCATATTACTAATAATAACTTTGTTGTGAGATTTTACGGTTCATAGCGCTTTTCTCCAAACAGAAGTTCCACCTTCCAAAACATTTCTAAAAAAATGAAAATGTCAAAAACATCCATGTTCAAAACATCCCGTGGAGTTTTATTCCTCACGTCACCTTTTACAGTTTACCACTTTGGAATGGTCACTTTGAAAATGCAACTAAATGTGACATAAAACATGCCGTCATGATTGCTCTTAACTTCCTAAAAAAAACTACATATGCACAATTTACTCAATAGAAGTCTCATTCTCCTACAGAACTGCTCTGACGCACCAGATTATGCATCAATAATCAGTTCTAGGGAAATCTTTTGGCATATGGTACATTACAAAAGAAATGTCAGCCCACAGGGCACAAATTCAGTCTAAGTCTCCCAGGGAGGCCCATAAACGCACTTCCTGATGGTTGCACATCTGCATGCCATCAAACGAGGTTTTCTTGGACAAGTGTACAGTCAGAGGGGCTTCAGTCTTTGTCTGCCTCTCGGTTATCTGTTCTTCCTGGTGTCCTTCTTTTTCTTGCACGTTTGTGCAGCGTTACTTGAGTAGAGGGCAGTGGCATGGCCTGTGGTCTTCAGGTGATCGAAAAGTTTGTTCCTGGTGGCAAATTCATACTGACAGGTCACACAGCGCAGGTTCACTTCCTTCTATAAGGAGCAGAAAAAAAAACATTGAGAAAAAGTTACATTAAGCTTTACTGCCACCAATTGTTGACAGACATTTCTGAGAGCGATAATTAACTCCAAGCTAGGGCTGGAACATTTGGGGGACAAAAAATCGAATTACGATTTTTCTGATAAAAATTGTGATTACAGATTAAAATGTAATTAAAAGAAATCTGCTGTGCTTGTTTGTAGGGCTGCACATTTTGTGCCTTCATTTTGTGATTACATATCAATATGGCAAAATAATAATAATTGTTATTATTAGTAGTGGTATTTTATAGCCATATATATATATATATATATATATATATATTACTAAATAAAAATATAAAAATGACCAAAAAACAAAAGAAAAATTACTATAATATTTCACTGTAAAATAAAACAAATCCAGGCATTTAAAAAAATTGTAAAACAAATGTAAAATTATAATACTGCATGGGAAGAATAATTATTTAATTTATACTAGTTTATTTCATCATATAGTGTGTAGAACTACTTTATTACACCAATCAGAATGAGAATAAACAAAGCTGGCGTATGCATACATTTTATTCAATTATAGATGATTATAGAAAATCATGTTATAATAAGTCATATGAAGTTGTATATGACTGGATGATGATTATAAAACAGCTGTAAGACCATAGAGGAGTGGCTGTTTGCTCACATGTACACACACGCTAACGTACTGTACACACCTCTTGAGCAACTTCTACACCACCATGTGGTTTGCCGTTCTTTTTAGAGTCTTTTCCACCTTTCTTCCCTTTTGACTTTTCAGAGCTGTATAAGGTGACACTAAGAGTTAATCTCAGTTCATATCAATATTCAGAGAACTTTATAACAATATAACATTTTAAACCAGTGGATTGTTAAACAGGCATATGAGAGGCACCTTTTTTGGTCTGTGGGTTCACATCCCTCTGGTTTTAGATTCTCATCTGGGTCCTCAGAGGGGACAGGGGCTTCCTCGTTGTTGCCCGAATCAGGTGCAGGTGGGGGACGCTCTTCTGTGGACCGTTGGACTGGACTGTCCATCTCAGGATCTTCTGGGAGATTCTACAGAACAACCATCTTAGAAAAATTACATTTTACTGGATCAAGTCTAGCCAATTCAAATACTTCTGAAATTAGATTTCAGTGACTTACATTTACGATTTTCTGCTGCCGTTTCTTTTTCTTCTGCCTTTTAGATAATCTGTAATCAAATGAACCAATCAGTGGACAGGAACAGCCAATAATGCCACCAGATGCCTCGTTTAAGTACACAAACTTATAGATGTTCTAAAAACTCCTTTATATGTTACAATTTCAGAAAATATGAAAAACAATATTAAATAACTAACAAATAAAATGTTTGAATTTTCAATTCCGCATTGACATTATTATGTCAGTAGTGCATGATCAATCCTATTGATTTTAACATTAATTTAATTAATAATCTTTTTACATTAGCATTTGATTAATGCTCACAGTAGACACTTATAAATCAGGCATATATTGTGAAATACTATAACAGCAAAACAAATAAATGATATTAGAAGAGCACATCTCTAGTGCTATGGTTTACTTTTGTCTTGGTGTGCCACCAAGTTCATCACTATCATTATCATCATCGTCTTCTTCCTCCTCTCTCTCCACAGAATTCTGACTCAGCGACTTGTCTTCCTTCTCCAGCTGTTGCCGTAGCAATGCCACCATCTCTCTGTGTTTTTTGGACTTCTCATGGTTCTTCATGCTGATGTGAGAGAAACAGATTATACTGCTAAATTATATGAATGTTATGCAAATTAGTTCAAAACATGCTGTTTGTTTGTGATTATTAAATTAATTAATAAAACATGTAGGTTAAAGTAGAAAAACAACACCTAAGAAAAAAATTCTAAATCATTAAATGTCTACACTAATGTTAGTGTTGTGTCCATTTACACTACCATTCAAAGGTTTGGATTTAAAAATATATATATATTAATAAATATATTAATACATTTTTATTTATTAAATTGATCACAAGTTACAGTATGAATGCTACAAAAGATTTCTATTTAAAGCATTTCTATTGAAATGCTGTTCCGTTGAACTTTATATTTATCAAAGAAAACTGGAAAAAAAATGTATCATGGTTTTCAAAAAAATATTATATATTAAACAGCACAACTGTTTTTAACATTGGTAATAATAATAAGAAATATTACCTGAGCACCAAATCAGCATATTAGAATGATTTCTGAAGGATCATGTGACACTGAAGACTGGAGTAATGATGCTGAAATGTCAGCTTTGCATCACAGGAATAAATTACACTTTAAAATACATTAAAATAGAAAACAGTTATTTTAAATTCTAATAATATTTCCCAATTTTGCTGTTTCTACTACAAATTTGATCTAATAAATGCAGCCTTGGTCAGCAGAAGAGATTAAAAAAACAACTGTAGAATGGTAGTGTCAATTTTTATACTTTATAAATGTCAACCAACTACTGAACTGAACTAAAAAATTACATAACTTTTTATTAATTTATGCAGTGGCCGACTGAAAATTTGAGATCTAAAAACTGAAATCCACATTTTGATCAGTGACGTGATGAAGGGTGTGCGACAAGTAGTGCACGTGTTCACTCTGCTCCGTTCACTCACGCTTTATCGGATTTGAAAGATTTGTCACAGGCAGGGCAATACAGGTCATCATAATAGTCGTCCATTTCCACGGCACCATCTGCCTGCACCGCATCTGACAAAGGTCAAGCAGCTGTTAGATACGTTCCGTCCATTACTCACCAATGTTTTACAGTATGATTAAGGTATTTTTCATGACTTGGTGACGCTCTGTGTATCATTGCATTATGTATGAATCACAGATGACTGCTCTGACTTGTCCTGTCTATTTATATAGTGACCTGTACAACTATTTGGACACTGATTTCACACTTAAAAGTCACTGCATAGATTTAAAATACCAAAACAACATGTCATTAAATCTTGTGCTTGAGAGGGTGTGCTTACAACAGTTTTTTTATTTTTAATAGAGTTTTTAATCCTTCGAAACTGCGTTCAGTCTCAAAATGATAATGTGCATTGAATCTTTGACTGGTCCCTGAACCTGTGACCTCCTGTACCCAGAATCCACTCAAATTTACGTGTACGTCATCAGAACTCACCTCCCCCGTCTACGTTTGCCCTCTCCTGCCCGTTTTCCACCTCCTCCTCGTCCTCTTCACTCTCTGATACGTCACCAAACTCTAGACCGTACTCGGCTTCCATCTGCTGCAGTTCTTTCTCCAGCTCTGACATGGCGGCCCAACTCTGTTCCTTATAGTCTTCTGCCAGCCTAATGGCACATATATCAGCATATTAGACTGATTCTGAAAGATCATGTGACACTGAAGACTGGAGTTAATGATGCTGAAAATTCAGCATAATTTATTCCTGTTACTATAGAAACTAACAACTTTCACGCACATCTGATTGATAGATAAACCGCGCACTCTTAACAGGTAAATATACAGAAACTGAATAATCAAACACTTCACAATCTTCACTGCATAAATGCTATATAGATTAATCTTTATTAAAGCTATAATTGTTCTTTGATCAACATTAATGACACAGACACCAGCAGGTTTATTAGGCTGCTGTCACTTTAAGTGACATATGTTTAAGTAATGTTTTAAAATAAGTTATATTCACTTATATAAAATATAACTATAAACTATATTAGCTAAAATTCAGTGGACAAAATTTAATATATGAAAATGTATGTGTGTTTATAATATATATCTGAAAGATCATGTGACACTGAAGACTGGAGTAATGGCTGATCAAATAAATGCAGCTTTGGTGATATTTCAAGGTTTTACATGACTGTTGGGCTATATCTATTAGGGGTGGTGAAAAAAATCGATTATTGATTAATCGCGAGTATGTTATGGACGAGTATGAATCGATTATTACATTTTCAAAAATCGATTTTTTATTATTTAAAAATTTTTAAAAAAAATTGCATTATTATTATTGCCGCATCGCTGGATCTAGAGAGAAGCCGCCGTCGAGGAAGCGACAAGCCAGCTTAGGACAGCGCCTGAAGAAGCCGGCCGTCTTCGCCACCTTCAGCCATCCGTGCGAGCTACGCTATCCGGCGACGTATCCTTTCTTGCCAAACTTACTGTCTAAAAGAGCAGCGAGCGTCTTTATCAAGATGCTTTGCATTTCCTGCGGCTCGTGCAGAGCCCCGCTCAGTGACGGAGACCGCCATGTGATCTGCGCTCTCTGCCTGGGCCAGGAACACGTAGCTCTTGCCCTCAGGGGGGTTGTGAGCTCAGCGACGCACTTCCGATGTCGACCCTGCGGGCTCGGCTCGAAGTATTCAACCCTCAAGCTGTCACTCCGCCCTTTGCAGGACCGCGCAAAGAAGCACCGTTCTCAAAGGCCGTCGGAGCCGGTGGCCACCGCGACGCGCTCAACGGACTCCCTCCCTCGAGCCTCGCTCTCGCCTTCTCCGCCTCCCCTCACAGACGCGGAGCTGCCGCTCACGAGCCGCACTGCCGTCGCTTTCTGATGCAAACGCTCGCCGGAATGACTCCCTCGAGCGTCTATCTCTCCTTCTCCGCCCCCTCCTTTGCCGCCGCCTCAGGGGACGAGGCGCTTGATATGGATGAGGACGCGCTGCTGACAGCTGTTCTAACCGCATATAATGCAAAAAATGTTTTGCATTATAAACTTTTTCTTTACCTTTACCTTAGTTCAACTTGATGAGTCACAACACATTGTGATGTATTCATTTCTGTGTTCTACAGAACATAAGCCACATACAAATAATTCTGAAGTTATAACTACACGACACAGAAAGCGCTTTGAGTTGTTGTTACTCAATAAAAGAGTTAAGTAATTCAGCAGCTGACTTTTTTTAAATACTGCAACCACTTTGTAGTGTATTTTCGTTTACTGTTGTGAAATAGAAAATCAATAATCGCTAATCGAGAATCGTTAATAATCGAAAATCGACTGTAATCGAATCGGGACTTCAATAATCGTAATCGAATCGGGAAATCAGACAGATTAACCACCCCTAATATCTATATAGTTATCTATATAAAGCTAAATATCTCTCCCAGTTGACACATTTTTACCGTTGTATGGACAAAATATGCTGCCATATCACTCAGCCCCATAAAATGAGCTAATCTCACTCACTTGGCCTGGTCGAGCTTCTGTTTTCTCCTCAGTTCTTCAGCTTTCTTGGCCTTCTCCGCATTCTGCTCTTCCACCAGTTTCTTATGGGCCTGAACGCGCTTGTCACGTTTTCGGACAAAGGCTACCAGTGACCGCACCAGCTCGCTGTGCTCTTTCCTGGCCTTGTCCCTGGTTTTCTTGTTCTCTTTCTCCATGGCTCTCTTCTCCCAACGGTTGGAGGCCTGTCGCGTGTCGTATTCCTCCTTCCACGCAAAGTTTTTGCGCGTACAGAAGCTCTGCCAGTAGCCGTAGAATAAATGCACCACCTGAGAGCACCAGGGAGACTAAATTTAGAGAAAAACCAGAGCCAAATGTGAAGAGAACCTATAATACTATATAACTAGATTTTCTGGATAAACTTCCTGGATGCTTCATCCTTTTAACAAAAATATGAAGAGGCTTGTACAGTCATCCTCATTTCATCTGCTTCTTACAGGCCTCCGCTAATGGCAAATGACTCCCAAACCTCCATTAGGTAAAGTGCAGGTACGGGCCACACCGGAAAGGGAAATGGTTTAGATCACTTAAGAGCCTTCAGGTCTAACTGGAGTGGGTGAACTTCATTCTTCAGACCCTGGAGAAAATATTCTCGACGACTAAAAGAGATGCTGGATAGCTTGAACCAAATGTGAAGTCTTCAGTCAAGATTTCCACCCTCTTTTATCGAACAATCTGAAATGTATTTTCAGATACGAAATACTGTTACCTGTACTTGCTTATTTGGACAAGTATTTAGATGGGAATTCGTGTTCCATTTATCTAATTTAATAATACACAGTCTCATTTGCCTGAAAGGTCTAAAATGCACAAGACCCCCTGAAGAACTCTGATGCCATGTTTGGGCAATCAAGTGTGTTTATGGTATAATCTATACATATCTCTCGAACAAACCATCTCAAAATAATCTTTTTTAAATAATTCATTAAAAAGAAATGTCTCTCAATTCCATCTCAACATTTGTTCAATTTTCTAATTATTCTGGTTCTGATTCCAATTCTTTAAAGAATCCATTAATTTTATGAGTACTCGAAGTTTGTGTATTTAGACTGATTCAAGCTTATTTTTGAGTTGTTCCAATAATCACATTTAATTTAGATTCAGAATGCAAGATCCAAACTACAAAAACAATCTTCTTTGTATCTGTCGATTATTAGAGTGCAGGAAACACTATCAAAGTATTGCTGTTGCATCTGCACTGCTGATGCTTAAGAACCGAATGTAAACTAGTACAGTTTCAAATATATATTTTTTCAAAGACACTAAGATATGGGTGGATAAACAGCTGTCCTTTTTACCATATCTCTCTCTGACCAGCAACTTGCTGCTCAAACCATAATGATCTCATGCCTCCCACCCAAAATTTGTCAGGACATAACAATGAGTAAAAGCTGTAATAATGTGTGCTAGTGTATACATACAGTGTCATAGTCACTCTGAGAGTCTCCAAATGAGGGAAACTCATCCTCCTCATCTTCCTCATCTTTACTGTGCTCCATCTCCTCCTTTACAATAGACTCAAAGAGGTTCCTGTATACAGTGTAAAAGCCCTACAGAAACAAAATTAGAAAGAGTTTGCACTATTAAAAACACATAACACATCAATTTCTACAATTAATGAATCACTCCGAACTGAAAGCAAGACTTTTTGCAGTGCATTTTCAACATGAACTTCTACTGCCCTCCAGTGGTACATGATGGTGTCCACTTTACAAATTGCAAATGTTAAGCAGTAAATTAACTGGTTTAGGGTTTTTTTTTCCCTTTAATATCAATGGCAGACATGTATGGAAGCTTGTTTCCTCCACAGAATTTTTTTTTAATTCCTTTATTCCTCAGAATTGCGAGTCTATATCCCGCAGTTCAGACATTTTAACTTGCATTGTCAGTTTATAGTTCACAAGTTTGAAAAAGTCAGAATTGCAAAATATACCACTGCAATTGCGAGAAAAAATGTCAGAATTGGGAGTTGACTTTTTTCTCATAATTGTAAGTTTATATCTCAATTCTAAGAAAAAAAGTAGAATTCATGGACATGGATTCACAATTATAGATATAAGCTTGAAATGGCGAGATAAAAAACATCAGAATTGCAATTGCGAATTATAAAGTCTGAATTGCAAGATATAGACTCAGACAACTAAGTATATTAGTTACGGCTATTGACCAACTAAAAATACATTTTAATATTCACCTGTTGGTCATCTCCGTAACCCGAGTAACAGGTGACAGTGAAGAACTGCACGAGATCAATGCTGTCGTCCTGGTACTCTCCACTGACTCCCCCTTTCAACAGCGCCTCTCGGTGGTTATCATACCTTAAAACAAAAGTAACATCCATATTAACAATTAAACATTATTGGATGTATAATGAAGACTGTTCATTTGAACCAGCCATTTTAGTATACTAACGGCCAAAAACTGATTAGAATTACTGGTACTTAGTCCCACATATTATAGAGATAACGTGTCAGAAAACAACAGTAATTTTTATTGATATAAGGTATAACAATAACTATGTAATGAATTACTGTTGACATATTTGCAATACTTTTGCAATAAAAGCTGGAATTTATAAAGAAAAAATGGCTATAAATTCAGCAATGGCATACGCAGCAAGTATACTTTTTTATTCATATTTAATATATTTGTTTTTCATATTATATTACTGATCTGTTTGCAATTTTCAACCCATTCCGGATGCATCCAATACTCATGCAAGTTCACAGTTTTGACAAATCCTAATTTCTGTTAGGCAGCTAGACCATGTAGATAAGCAGAATTTGCAACAATAACATTAAATACTTCTCTCTGTCATTCCAAGCCCATATGCTGTTATTTTTTCCATAGAACACAAAAGGAGAATTTTGAAGAAGCTCTTTTGTATACAACAGCAGCAGCCACTTCACATCCATGCCACCATATGGAAAATAGCCATTTAAAAATTCACCTTTTTGTGTTCAATGGAAAAAACATAGTGGTTTGGAACAACATGAGGATGAGAATTTAAGAATGACAAAATGTTAACGTTGAGGTGAACTATTCCTCTAACCCTTTAACTAGCACCCCAGCCGAAAATGAAAGAGCAGCAGATTGCAGAACACTTTGGTCTTTTGAAATGACCATGTGGGAATTTCTTGTCAAAGAGTCAGAATTTATAGTTTTTAGTCACATGTTTGTTGTGGAGCCCTGGGGGGCAAAACAGCCATAGAACAGCAGCACAAATCTGTCAATTTTCCATCTCAAAAACAAAAATATGTGAACAAGATGGAAGTTGTATGTACTTGTGATCCATATACAGCACCTGCTGCAGTATTTCAACCACTAAAAACAGCAGAACATTCTAAAACGCTTAACGTGAAAAACACTTAGTGTGGGTTGCACCAATAAGGACTGAATTAAGCAAAGTTTAATGCTAATCAAGGATTTGTTGATCTGGGTTTTATTTTAAATCGAGTTTTGTTGCACCTCTTAATTTACAAATCAGGGATTACATTCTAACCTGCGATTAAAACCTTCATCTGCAATATTAATTTTCTCCACCATGATGCACTCGCCAATTGAACAGCAACAATGTTAATGTTCAATTTCCTTTTTTATTGAGCAGCAAAAACTCTCACTCTCTCTCCAAAAATAGTAGCTCTTACCAATAAAGGAAATAAACTTGTAAAATGTCAACTGTCTTTATAAACTGCTACTTAGAAAGACCGTTAGAATTAAAAGCTGATCAAGCAGCATAGGCGGAGGGTGAACCGACCCCAGGCTAAGGAGATGCTTAATCCTAAAGTGCCTAACTGTACACTAAAACAGTGATATTAAAAGATCAGATTCAGTTTACACCTTTTTGATGATGCATACTCTATACAGGTGAGCAAATGAGCGCAGAATATGAATGCAACTTGTTTTCTTTATAATGGTTTTCGCTGGGGACAAAAACGCTTAACGAGAAATCTTGTGTTGCATTTACAGTCTGTGTTGATCTGCTTGCCTGTACAAAGTATGCATCATCAATAAGGTCAGGTGTATCTGAATTTGGTCTTTTAATAGTACTAGTACTTACTAAAAACCTGGTAAAAATGACTGGCGGGCAGCGGAGGAAAGCCTTGTTTTCCCCTACAGGTGTACGTGCCTATAAAGGTGTGACGTCACGTGAAAATTATGAGTTTAAGATCAGTTTAAGAGAAGCTCAAATGGACTAAAAACATTTTTGTATGAAATCCTTATGACGTGAAGGCCAAGTATGGCGACCCATACTCAGAATTTGTCCTCTGCATTTATCCAAGTTAGTGCACACACATTAGGATCAGTGAGGTGTGTGTGCACAGAACACGCACACACACACACACACACACACACACACACACACACACACACACACACACACACACACAGATATTAAGACTAACAAAGATGACACCAAGATCAATTTTGTACCAAGTTCTGGTTGAAGTTTGAGAGAAAAAAAACGTATAAGAAAGAAAGAATATAAGAAAAAAAAACAAGTATAAAAGTATTTCTCACGGACGGAACAGTGGTGAAGGTCACGCTGCTCAAAGTCAATAACTGAATATGGGAGAGTTTGTGGCTTTAAAGCTAAACACACACTGGAATGACTTACTCACTGAAAACTGACATTTTCTCACCATCTGATTCTGTGCACACCATGTTTCTTGTACACGGAAGTTAATATTTACCAAACTGATACTGGTTAAGATCCCCAAATAGGATAGAATCAACAACTCTCACCATGGGGGTGGGAATGGATTCCAACAGCTAGATTTGTTTATTTACTTGTTTTTAGTTTTCACAAACATGTCTTACAAATTCTCAGTCCCTGACACTATGTGGCACTATAATAAGGCATTTTGCATTAGTTTTAACCTGCATTTTGTTTGTCAAAAAAATTAAAGGAATTGTTTCATTTCCATTTGCTTACATTTTAAAAGAATAAACAAATTATTAATGTCTCATGCATTCATTTGATTACCACAGTTTTTGATAATTAATTTGTATTAAATAAAAAATGAAAAACAAATGAACAAATGAAAAACAGAATTTAAAAAAATAATAATTCATAGGGCCCTATTATTGTAGAAAACATTTTAGTAAACTATTAAGCTGTAAAAGTTTTATGAAGGCATATAATGCTTTTTGATTTTTGGAATCCTGAAAATTAAAGAGGAAAACACAGAATTTCTTTGTCAAAAATTAAATGCATTTCATAGGGCCCTAAAAAAATTGTTACATTTTTAACTGTATAGGTTTCATGATTTCAATTGATTATACATGCTTTTTGATTACTAACATATCATTTAACCATTAAATCTGAGTCCAGAAAAGTAAAACAGAACTAGGGAAAAAAATTAACTAAATTTCACACGGGCCCTAATTTGGTGAACAGACCAAACCCAAACTAAAATGCATGTCTGAGCTGTTTTAACTAAAAGCAACTTGCAGTGACATATCTTAAAATGTCAGTGCCATTGTTTTGTCTCAAGACTCACACCAGTAATGTTTTTTCCTAAGGCACATTTATAAAAGCTACTTAAATGTCCTAGTTGAACTAAGGCCTAATCCTGGCTTAATCGAAGCCCTGTCTGTGAAACCATGCCACAGTGGTGTTGTTTTCTTCCCCAGGGTTTGTTGTAGGTCTTACCAGGCTCTCTCCTGTGGATCACTCAGAACATCATATGCAGCCTGGATCAGTTTGAACTGCTCTGCAGCCTCATCTGCGTTATCCAAGTTCTTGTCTAGAATCAGAATAAAAAATATGATGCATTATTACATAATTTCATGATTAAACTGACGTAAGTCCTATAATTAACAGCACTTGACTTGACAGATCGTCGCTGAGGAATTGTTAGTGAACATGTGCACATAGGAGGCGACACCAACAAGCTCATAATAATATGGAACAATTATGGAATAAATAAGATGAAATCAAATACCCGGGTGCCATTTCAAGGCTAATTTCCTATAAGCCTTTTTTAGTTCGTCGTCCGAAGCGTCTTTTTTAACGCCCAGCACCTCGTAGTGACACTTCATCCTGACTCGGAGTTGAGGGAGATCTTACACAAACTGTAAAGGCTATCCTTTGAAGATCACTGTCATTAACTACAGCACACACTAAAATGTCATCAATGTGCCCACGTGGGTCAAAAAATAAAACTATAACAGCGCTAACCTAATAACACACTAAATATAATAAAAACGATATATTAATACAAAGGATAAACGAGCTTATTCATACATTTCTTGGACAGTTGACATATTTACACTCGACAGAAAAATCACACGAAGCCGGTGTCGTGTGTGGATCTGCGGCGCATGCAATTGACGTCACACATAAAGAGCGCTGCTATTGGCTGAGGGTTGGCTGTTGCTTTTTTATAGATTCTGTTTTTATTTTTTTTAGTTAAGATTTTATTTGTGTTTGCATTGACAAAATACAGCAAGGATAAAATAACTTTTAATAATAAATTAACATTTCTGAATATGTTCCTAGCTCAAAATGATCTGATATTGTGAGCATTGATTAAATGATTGTAAAATGCTTATATAAACATTAAATTAAAACATGTATTTATTTTGTTCTTTATTGTTCATGCAAAATAAAGTATTAATTCAGTATTGTTTTATTCATTTAAATTGAATGGGTGGGATCTGTCTGTCGTTAACCTTTGAAACAATGCAATCCGTTATTCGGAGCAGGAGTGGCTTGTGTTTTTTTTTCTAAGCTTCCTACGAGTTTGCACACAATTGACAAATGCTGGCTATTTTAATCTTTTAGGAGGACACTGCTGCCATAACGAGATCTGCTGTATGAGCAAAGGTTATTGTAGTCACTTTTTTCTGCATCTAAAGATTGGAAATAATTATTAAAAAACTAACATCATCATGAAATCAATGAGGGAAGTAAATCTGGATACATACAGTTTGTCTCTACTTACGGCAAAAGAAGATATCCTGAATCCACGATCGTCAACAAACTGGTATGGTGACGATTTTTGCTTATTTGCTTCTTTTTTTTTTTTAATCCATACATGTGGCATGTGAAGTTGATTGAAATTGAAAACGTTTTCACAATCCTAAAAAATAAATACCAATAAATGTTTCTGACCATATAACATTAATGTTACTAATGAAATAGCTAATACACCAGTGTTACTTTGGTGCCACTGAGTGTTTGTAAATATTTTAAATTATTTTGTATTTTCCTTTTAATTTTAGTACTACGTTTTAGTAGGTTAATTTTATTTTATGTTTTTGTCATATTTATTATTTATTTAAATATGTCTATATAGTTTTAGTTACTTTACAAAATAAAAATAAGGAATGTTGCTTTGACAACTAGGAAAAAATAAAATAAGTATCGAAAGTGTTTTGGTTTTAGTTTAGATTATAATACCCCTGACATGCATTTAAACTAACGACAATAATTATAAGGAATATAAAATGCATATAATATGATATAATCAGCATAATATACTAAATTGTAAAAGCGAAAAAATTTTAGCAGAGGATGGTTTCGATCCATCGACCTCTGGGTTATGGGCCCAGCACGCTTCCGCTGCGCCACTCTGCTGAACTGCATGTTACGAGCACTCTCTTGAGTTTTGAACAAAAGACTATTTCCGTTGCTCCTGTTTAGCTGTTTAAATGCATTACTTATTCATAAACGCCGACAACCACATAAAACACAACGCTCATGCTGAAATTCCTTGGAAATAAAGTAAATAATGTGCGACTATTCAATAACACAGATGGCTGTAGTGTGTGTGTGTGTGTGTGTGTGTGTATTTATGGTGTGTTCGTCAGTGAAGGTAGAACGACCCCGTTTAAATGAACAGGACAGAAACTCTTCATCTCATATTTAAAAGAATTAGGGCACATTCCACAAAAAAAGTAGATACACTTTTGTGTCCCATGACTTAGTTTTTTGTTTCTTAACCCTTTCATGCATGAATTATGATAACCTCAGTCAGAATTTTCTTCCTATGTGTTTTTATTGCTCTTAGGCATGAAAAACAAGAATTTACTCTTTTTTTTTTACACATATTTTTTCAAAGAGATTTGCCACTTGAGTGGACAGCATGCGTTTATGGTTTAAACTGAAGAGATACTGTATTAAACATAATACAATAATAACACAGCAATATTGTGTGTATTTAACAAACCAATCAATAAAACTGTATAAAATCATGTGAAAACTATAAAATATATACCAAAAATACAAATGTGAAATATTGCAAACCACTCAGATGCTCCCTCCAGTGTACCAGAGTATGCCAATTTACCCTTATTAGCTGATAATTCTGATTATGTTCAAGATGGACACATTTCTAACATAGCCCTCCTCTGAGAAAACCTAGTGATCAGGTGTTTTCAATCTCATCTGAAATGAGCAGTGTTGGGGGTAACGCATTAAGAGTAACATGCATAACCAATCAGATTACTTTTTGATGTTACTAGTAAAGTAAATGCGTTACAAGTAACGTGCATTATGTAATCAGATTTTTTTTTAATGTTACAAGTAATGTATTACAAGTAACATGCATTATGTAATCAAATTACTTTTTGATGTCACAAGTAAAGAAATGCATAACAAGTAATGTGCATTATGTAATCAAATTACTTTTTGATGTTACAAGAAACGCATTACAAGTAACGTGCATTACGAAATCAGATTACTTTTTGATCCAACAAGTAATGCATTTTACATTACATTTACATTACAGTTACATTTATTTACAGTCAAAAAACAAGTTACTGCAGTGCAGATAAAGTATTTTCAAAAACAACATTCAAGTACTGTTTGAATTGTAGCTGAAATATAGGCATTGATGCCTGAGGTCCACTGTAGTGGACAGATGATTCATCAGAATTTTCTCCCAATCTAAAATCAAAACTTGGAAAACTGATTTAACTGTTATATGACTCATTAGATATTGCTTGATGCTACAATATTTTTTTTACCTGCAAGAATTTCCTAGAAGGAATGGGTGGATATTCCGGAGCAACTTGGCATTTCTGACTGACCATTGGCCATCTTGGTTTGGAGGGGGGGGAAAAATTGACACACAACGGCTTGCAACCTGGTGGCAATGTATAGGATGATGCACCAGGATCCGCTGTAGAGATTGATGTGCAATTATGCCATCAAAACCCGTGCAAATTCAAGAAAATGATTTTTTAATAGCTGTCCACTGTAGTGACCACTATGCGTGAAAGGGTTAAAGTTTTTTTTTTTTTGGTCATTTGATTCCAAGTAACTCAAGTAGGCTATGTATGGCTCCAAACTAGCTGTGGTGTCTTGATCTGATGGAATATATAATATTTAAAAATGTCTGTCTTATCTTCATGACCAAACAACCCCCTCCCAGTCCCAGACCAATTTCCTCTGTAAATACCCCTGCTTATCTTAATTAGTATGTTTATCTGCAAAAGCACCCTGTATGACAAAATGTACAATCTGACATGATGAATCAAGGAGGTGTGTGTGTGGGTCTTCAGACATGAGTGTGTGAGAGATTGTTTTTGACCATGCTGGGGGCTAAAATGCAGACAAATTCACGGAGCAGAGCAGTTCCTGTTGTTTTGGCTACTGTTGTCACAGGAAACGTTTTAAAAGGGAGAATGTTGCCGCTGGAAGACCTTTATTGTTTGAGACCTAAAAAAAGTATAATTCATTTTATGATGGAACTTTATTCAGTCAGTTTGTTCCTGATAAGAGAAACCTTTTGGAATTCTTTCCTGACATTCATACAGATTTGATGTTTAACAAGATGTTTTTATAACCAAAGCCTCATTAAATTATTCAAACCATATCCTAATTTGATCTTGTTGTTCAGATCTGTATTACATTATGTAGCTGTATAAATTAATCAGATATTCAAAGTTAATGTTAATAATGGCTTCAAGCACATAAACGGAGATAGAAAGTGCCAGTTGGCTTATCAAGGTGCTAGTCTAAACACGGAAGTCTGAAAAAGCAGGACACTGCATCTTCATAACCTTCCTGTCTCTTTCATTTCCTCCCCTTTTGATAGAATTCATGTATATATGTATAAAGCATAATGTATTGTTCACATCCACAGTAAATTTAGTACACTTAAGGTAAAAACTAATAACTATTAACTAATAGATATCACCACATTCACCAGATGACTACAGTTTATTAAGACAATTGTTTTGTATTGCAAGCTTTCTGAACTCTTGTTGAAATATGCAAATGAGGCAAGAACTCAAATCTGAACATTGGATAAAGCCATTTTTGAAATTCTTATTTAATTTTGTTAACATATTAAAGTTTTTTTGATATCTATTTTTATCACTCCATAAATCAGAAAATACTGTCAATATATTAAAAAAACATTTGCATAAGCCATTTTCTTTAATATAGCTCAAACTATTCACCTAGAAGTTGAAAAATGCTTGGATTAACAGTCTATGTGATTATCCATTTGGCTGTGACATACTTAGTGATTTCCAAGAAAGACAAAATAATGGCTCCAGTGTCTAAATTGATCATTTTAAATGGAGTAATTTTTAAATGGAGTACTCGGGTTTGTATGTTCCGCCATTGTTGTGTTGAGAATGTGGGAAAACTGCCCTTTTGTTTTTGGGTTTGTTTTACAGAAGACCCTGGGGATCCAAGAAGGGTCCTGTTTATGGGCGTCATTCAAAGGAAATGGTGCCATTTGTGCCTGATATATACACTACCGGTCAAAGTTTTTAGATCGCTCTGATTTTTTATTTGTGCCTGACATTATACACTACTGGTCAAAAGTTTGCGGTCAGTAAGATTTTTTTTTTTAAAGAAATTAATAGGCTACTTTTATTCAGCAAGGAAGCATTAAAATTGATCAAAAGAGACAGTAAAGACATTTATAATGTTACAAAAGCTTTCTATTTCATATAAATGCTGTTCTTTTGAAATTTTATATTCATCGAATAATCTGGGGGAAAACTTTTTTTAACATTGATAATAATTAAAGCTGCAAGCAGCAATGAAGAGGGCCCTCGCACCCGTGCCGCCGCCACCCGGCGGTTTTAGGAAGACAGAGCATGGTGGGCAGTATGTAATGATAATAAATATAGGAGGACTATGTCAAAATATTTGTATTTGCCACACTTCCTGCTACCAGCAGGTGGCGCTATTGCTATAACCAAATATGAGCATGGTCATGTGTTCAGGACAGGACTCTTATCAAACATGTGAAGTTTGGATGAACCCTGCCAAGTTCATCGCTTCCAGTTGTGTTTAGGGCTATGCTCCAAGATACTTTTTAGTAGGTATTGGGTTATTACATGTATGTACCGAATTTAGTCCACGTACGTGAAATGTAGCGCCAGGGGCAATTAGTCTAAATATTTGTTTGCCCAACTTTTTGCCCATTTGCCCCACCCAATTCTGAAACCCATGTCAGATGTAAATTTCGCACCCGTGCCACCACCACCCGGCGGTTTTAAGAAGACAGAGCACGGTGGGCAGTATGTAATGATAATAAATATAGGAGGACTATGTCAAAGGATTTGTATTTGCACACTTCCTGCTACCAGCAGGTGGCGCTATTGCTATAACCAAATATGAGCATGGTTATGTGTTCAGGACAGGACTCTTATCAAACATGTGAAGTTTGGGGCAGATCGGACATTGTATGCCTGAGTTACTGCAGGCTGTCTGTGGTTGCCTAGCAACATCGGAACTGCAAGCAATATTGAACTATATGACATATTCATGCACAAATCACCAAAAGGCTGAAATTGGGTGTACATTTGTCAGGCCGCCAAGGGCACACCCTTCGACGAAAACTCAAGATCTTCGCAATTTAACGTTGCAAAGGCCTTAAGATTACACTCACCAAATTTGAAGAGGATCAGATCAAATCTGTAGGAGGAGTTCGTTAAAATACAACGTCTGGAAATGGCAAAAACTACACAAAATCTGAGAGGAAATTCAAAATAGCTGACTTCCTGTTGTGTTTAGGGCTATGCTCCAAGAGACTTTTTTGTAGGTATTGTGTCATTACATGTATGAACCGAATTTCACACCTGTACGTCAAACGTAGAACCGGGGCAATAATGTAGGGGGCGCTATTGAGCCATTTTGCCCCACACATTTGTCAGGCCGCCGAGAGCACACCCTTCGACGAAAACTCAAGATCTTCGCAATTTAACGTCGCAAAGGCCTTAAGATTACACTCCCCAAATTTGAAGAGGATCAGATCAAAACTGTAGGAGGAGTTTGTTAAAGTACAACATCAGGAAATTACGAAAAATGCACAAAATCTAGGAGGAAGTTCAAAATAGCTGACTTCCTGTTGTGTTTAGGGCCATGCTCCAAGAGACTTTTTTGTAGGTATTGGGTCATTACATGTATGTACCAAATTTCATACCTGTACGTGAAACGTAGAGCCGGGGCAAAATGTGGGGGCAATAATTTACAGAATTTGCCCCACCCAATTTTGAAAACCATATCACACGTAAATTTTCACCACTTCTTAAGCGTGTGCAAAGTTTCATGAGTTTTCGAGCATGTTTAGGCCCTCTAAAAAGCGATTCATTTAGGAGAAGAAGAAGAAGAAGAAGAAGAAGAAGAAGAAGCGGGATAATAATAAACGGAGCAAAAACAATAGGGTCCTCTCACCATCGGTGCTCGGGCCCTAATAATAAATGTTTCTTGAGCAGCAAATTAGCATATCAGAATGATTTCTAAAGGATAATGTGACACTGAAGACTGGAGTAATGATGCTGAAAATTCAGCTTTGATCACAGGAATATTGCATTTTAAAATATATTTAAATAGAAAAAAAGTTATTTTAAATTGTAAAAATATATCAGAATATTAGTTTTTTGCTGTATTTAAAATCAAATGAACATAAAGAGACTTCTTTAAAATCTTACTATATTACTCAAATCTAAAACTTTCGAAAGGTATAAATCTGTACTGATAGTTTTGATATATTTCTTTTGCATTACACACTAAAAGAGTGAAATCTATCAATAGATCAAAAACTCAAACATCAGTGCAGAGCATTCATATGACTGTTAAAATTTCAGAGAACTTAAAATACATTAGTCTTTGTTATTGAGTTATCCATCCTAATGAAATTAGTAAATTACACAAACCTTGATATTCCTTGTGGCCGTTTTATTCTCTGTGTACAGGGCTTTATTTGCCTATGATGGAATAATGAACCGACTCAAACTGGCTGATTCTGGCGGTAAGTGCACAGAAAGCCTTTTAAATAATGTTTTATGTTTTGGAGCTTGTTTTTATGCATTTTTTTATATATATAGTTGGTGGATTGAAAGAATTGTCGACTAAACTCAACCCCATACGGCCACTTTACGGGATGTGCAGAGTGGGCACAGCTCAACCCTGCATCGTTATGATATTATGGGTTAGTTCATCCTCCACACAGTTCACTGTTTAATGTAAAACACTTTACTGTTTTCCCCCTTAACCAGTGTTTGTGGGCTCTCAGGTAGGAAATGAAGTGGACGACTACCGCAAAGCTGAGTGCGCGAGTCATTTACCAGCAATCAGGAACTTCTTTAAGGTAAAAGAGGGGAGGGATTATGGGACAATATCGGCTTTATTTGTATTAAATTTAGAATAGACTCAGATTTTCAGTTGTACTTTAAGGGGTTCTAAAGCTTGTCACTGGGTCAGTAACCTTTAAAGGAATAGTTCTCCCAAAAATGAAAATTCTGCCATCATTTACTCACCCTCAAGTTGTTCCAAACCTGTGTGAGTTTCTTTCTTCTGTTGAACACAAAAGAAGATATTTTGAAGAATATGGATAGCCAAACACTTGATGGGCCCCATTGACTTCCACATGGAAAAAAAGTACTATGGAAGTCAATGGGGTCCATCAACTCTTTGGTTATCCATATTCTTCAAAATATCTTCTTTTGTGTTCAGCAGAAAAAAGAAACTCATACAGGTTTGGAACAACTTGAGGGTGAGTAAATGATGGCAGAATTTTTGGGTGAACTATCCCAGTTTAAAGGGACATCTTTAAACCTTATTTACCTGTAAACAGTACTTTTTGGGTAATTTTTTTAAAAATGGTAAACTGCACCTTTTAAGGGTAGATAAGGTACAAAGTTGGCCTTTTAAGGGTTCTGCCTCAGTGAAAAGCTGTTGAATTTTTTGCACTGTTTTTTTTTGTGCTTTTTTCATATGTAGAGATAATTCGAATTAGGGAACATAATAGTCGTTCCTGTTTTGTGATCATGAGCATGCAGATCTTAAATTAGATTTTTTTTTAATTCAATTTTTTCTTTTAGAAGTCTTGTTAGACTGCATGTCTTTCTTGTCAGGATGAATTATATGTTTAAAATAAAAAGATAAAGACATTAAAAAATTGCTATCTTTGTCTTTCTGATGCTTCAGGAAGTTCACATCTTTCTTCCTGCCCACACTTTGGATGAAATCACAGAAGAGAGGATCTGCACACTAGCCTATAATGCTACAGTGGTCACGAAGGGGCCGAGAGGGAGACCTGGACGTCGGATGGAAGACAGACAGGCCATTGTGGTATGACACCATGACTATTTCTTACCACAAGAGGGAAGGCTTTACGAATCCTGAGTGATGAAGATGTTCTGAAAAGTATAGCAAGTCAGGCAATTAAACTATATTAAAATCAGGAAAATGGTAAAGAAATCAAACTGACTCCTCAACATTTCCAGGGCACTAATTACAAGCGAACAATCGCAGCCGCAGAGATCCAGAGAATCCAGAGAGATTCTTTCTGGGCACAAGCAGAGGTACGGTGTGAGATTTTAAATTTTATTTTTCATTGTTGCCTATTATTTGTTACACGGTTGATATGATAAATTCTGAATGTTATGGCAAGAAAAGAATAACTCTCCAGATCTCCAAATGTGCTGACATTACCAATTACACCTCCAAAATAAATAAATAAATATGTCACAAGAGTAAGTTCTGGTACCACTCATATCACTCATTTTATGTGTAATTGGTAATAAATCACAGTTTACAATTAACAAATAATAATAATTAAATGAAATACAATTTTGTTGTTGAATATTGTGTGTATTCTTTTTCCTTTTTAATTATTAACCCATGGCACATTATTTTATTGGATTTCAGAACTTACACATTTATTTTTTACTATAAATGTTCATTTTATTTTAAACGGTTAGTTCCCCCAAAAATGACAATTCTGTCATTAATTACTCACCCTCATGTCGTTCCAACCCCGTAAGACTTTTGTTCATCTTTGAAACACAAATGAAGATATTTTTAATGAAATCTGAGAGCTTTCTGTCCCTCCATTGACAGTCTACGCAACTACCATTTTCAAGCCCCAGAAAGAAGGCATCATAAAGCAATCCATGTGACTCCAGTGGTTTACCCCAAATTTTATGAAGCGACGTAAGTGCTTTGTTTGCACAAAAAAATCTTAATTTGTGGCTACCAGTTTATTTACAAAATATGAATCTTCAACGCACGTTCATGAAAGTACCAAGACGCATGTGTGTTGTGTTGATGCGAGATCTGATGTTGTTGACATTAGATTAATTTCATGCATCACTTCATAAAATTCAGGTTAAACCACTGGATTCACATGGATTACGTTAATGAAGCCTTTATTAGGCTGTCAATGGAGGGACAGAAAGCTCTCAGATTTTTGTATGAATCTTGTCAAACGATCTTGGTTTGGAACGACATGAGGGTGAGTGATAAATGACAGGATTTAAATTTTTGGGTGAACTAACACTATATATGAAAAATATAATTGACAGCTACACTGTAAAAAAAATCCTAATTTTACAGAAAATAACTGTGATTTTTTTACGATCATTTTCTTTAATTTTAAATTGTAACCAAAACACTGTAAAATTACAAATAATATCTGTAAAATAAAAATTCAGCTGTTATTTTAGGTATTGTGACATTAATGACAAATTACAGTAATTCACATTTTTTATACAGGAAATTGATTGTATTTTTCATACAGTATTTTTTCTGTTTTTTTAAATTACATAAAAATGTATGTAAAATTACTAATATAATCTGTAATTTAACAGTAACAAAACAGTTAAATGATAAAATGGTCAAATGACTGTCAGCTCCCCAAAAAACTGTAAAACATCCTAAATTAAATAAACTGAAAAACACTGTTACTTTACAGGTATTTCCTGAACAATCACGACCATATACCTTCATTGTAAAAAAAAAATCGTAAAAAAAGGGTCAAATGACTGGCAGCTACGGCTGCCAAACAAAAACCATAAAATTAAAGTTAAATATTCTAATTTAAATAAAGTGTAAAAAACTTTCAAATAAATTTGATGTCACCATGATTGGGATCAGTGTCTGCTTTAGTTGGGGTCATGACCCTTGAGCTTTAACTTTTGTTTTTCTTTGGTTGCTTTAACTGTGTATTTGATACACGTTTGGCATAGCAATAAATGCTGGAGAAAATATAAGATGATCTCGATCATTAATTGATGATGTTATAGTCATCATGTGATGATCTGATTCTCTGATATGACAGTCAAATCACTGAATGTGATAGCTTAGATTACAGAGTATGTAGGTGGAATTTAGCTTTATACAAAGTCTTTAATTAAAGTCATAATTTTTCACATGACCCTTGGAATATTGTGGTATTATAACAATCTGCATTTAATATATTAATAAAAAAAATAATATAAATATATATATAAGTATAAGTATATATAAATATAAGTATATAAATAAATAATAATAATCATAAAAAAATATATATATATATGTATGCACTACACAAAAAAAGTTTTGTCATTTTTTTTTAGTTGTATAGAGTCATCAAGAATCAACATATGAATCTCAACAATGGTGACAACCAAAAAAGTTTTTTTTTCATTGTCACCATTGTTGTGATTCATACGCTGATTCTTGATGTCTGAGTGAGTCTATATGATCCTGTCAAATATTTTCTGTATAATGACTTCATAAAGAGTATCACAGACCTGGAGAATGTTTAATAGAAGCTTTGTCATGCAAAATGAATAACCAATATTTAATGACATAATCAGATATTATACTTCAGATGGTGTCAATGGAGCGGGACTGTACATGATGACTATTATCACTACAAAGTGACCAACATTATCTGATCTGAGTTTCTCTTAGAGTCTTGATGTAACACATATGCATCAGAGACACACAGTTAATGCAACCAGAGAAACATTAAAGTTTAATGCTAAAAGTTCAAGAGCCCAACTAAAGCAAACACTGATCTCCATCATGGTGACATCAAACTTTATTCTTTTCAATAAAGCTTCAACTTCTAAACCTCTGTTAATTCTCAATAATAATGTCAGTATGAAAGAAATAAAGTCTGGATTGTAATAAGTGAAGATGCTGAGATCCTGAGAGATCTGTTAGTGTTTAAAGTTCTGTTGGGGTTCAAAGTGTTTCTGTATGGTGTGTTTCGTGCGTCACCATTGTGTTGAAGAGTAGAGTCTGAGCTTCAGTCCAGGATGAGCACATAAACACTGATGAAATGCTGCATTTTTCTTTATTTAACTGACAGTAACTGTGTAGTTGCTGATGTAGTGACGTATATAGTCAAAGCAAATCCAGCATGTAATTAACTGCATGTTTTTCAGTAAATGAATCAGAAAATAAATGTGAAGTAACTGTGTTTTAACTGTGTGTTTCTGTTAAAAAAGATTAATGAAGATTTCTGTAAAAGTATTTTACACTTATTTAAATTAAGATATTTTACATTAATATTATGGTTTTTGTATGGCAGCCGCTGCTGGCAGTCATTTGACTGTTTTTTTATGGGATTTTTTTACAATGAAGGTGTTTGATCGTAATAATTCAGGAAATAGTTGTAAAATAACAGTGTTTTTCTTTAAAAAAATTAAGGAAAATTTCTGTAAAAGTTTTTTGCATTTCATTTAAATTACGATATTTTACTTTATTTTTACGGTTTTTGTTTGGCAGCCGTAGCTGCCAGTCATTGACCGTTTTTTTACGATTTTTTTTTTACAGTGTAGCTAACTTGTGTTAGCAAGTCCAAGGCTTACCCAACTTTTTCTCTAAAAGTCGCACGCAATACAATAACAGTCAGAGGTTGGTTTCTTACTATATTTATTTACAGAGAGAAGAGGAGGAAAGGAAAAAGGAGGAACAGCGGAGGGCAGCAGAGGACAGGAGGCAGAGAGAGAGAGAACGAATGCTCCAGGAAAAGAGAGAGGCAATGGAGAGAGATAGGAGGTTAAATGAAAAGGAACAGAAAATAAAGGAGCAGAGGTCAGTCAAACATTCCCCCATGCACAAAATTCCCAAAGGCCAAAAGTGAACTTTTAAAATCTTTTTTTTAATAGGAGAATACAGGCCAAAATGGATGCAGAGGCCCAAAAACAAGATAAATTAAAATGGGTATGAATAATGTGTTTCTGTGTGTGTTTACGTGCACATGTTCAATGTTAATCTATTTTATATATATATATATATATATATATATATATATATATATATATATATATATATATATATATATATATATATATATATATATTTATTTATATCACAGGAGCACCAGGAAAAGGAGCGTGAAGATGAAGAAATGAGAGCTAGATATTTCCGTTCTGAATCAGAGGAAAAATCTTCGGTGAGTTCTGTCAATCAAACTGTATATGGCCTATGAATTTAATGCTGTGAGGTAATACTGTTTATGGCCAGCAGGAGGCAGCAGCTCTAGTCTCGCAGCGTGTTGCAAAAACCAGAGAGTTTTTCAGACAACTGTCCTCCACAAGTGTCAACACAGCCTCCAGTCCCAGCTCACCATTTCCAGGTAAAGTGTAATACAAAGAGAACCAGCATGTGTTCCCATTAACTTGAATGGCGAGAACGACTTCGCTTCTGCATAACCTGCCCACAAACAAATATATTATGTCTTACATTTGAGAACTTATTTTAACATCCAAAGTAATTTATTTTTGCATTTTTATGCCAGCACAAGCTAGCCTGGGAAAACCCAGACGAACTTCCAGCAAATTTAGATTTGCTCTGCAAGTTACCTAACTCAGTTACGACTGAGAAGGGTCTGGTTTTAACCAAGCTAAGCACAAGCAGCTTTGATGTAATGATCACAAGTTTTCAAATTGTTTTTTGTATTAGACCTAGCTATTATGAAATGACACGGAACAATAAATTTGCTACATTTATTAATCTAATGTTTCTACACTGTAAAAAGTTACATGATCAGTAAGTATATGACAACATTTGTTTTTACATTGCTTTAACTCGTAAAAAAAAGTTAAGCAATTTTCAACTTTTTTTATAAGTTATACAAGTTTCAACACATTTTTTGAAGTCAGTTTAATGTAATTTAAGTCGAAATGACTGATTGCACTTAAAAATATAAGGCAACAACTTTTTTTACAATGTACATACAGTATTTCTACACTTCTGATTAAAAGTTTGCAGTCCATGTTTTTAGGAAATTAATACTTTTATTCATCAATGATGCATTAAATTGGTCAAAAGTGACAGTAAAGATTTTTACATTATTACAAAAGATTAATTAAAGTTCTTTTAAACTTTCTATACAACAAAGAATCCTAAAATATTGTATCAGGGTTTTCACAAAAAGCCGCACAACTGTTTTAAACATTGATAATAGTAAGAAATGTTTCTTGAGCATCAAATCAGCATATTAGTATGATTTCTGAAGGATTTTGTGACACTGAAGACCGGAGTAATGATGCTGAAAATTCAGTTTTGACATCACAGGAATAATTTGCATTTTAAAATATATTAAAATAGAACATTTATTACAGTGTTTACTGCATTTTGATCAAATAAATGCAGACTTGGTGAACATCTTTCAAAACAAAACAATAAAAAATAAGTTTTAAATTTTAGTTCATCATTAATGTATTAACTAACAAACTAAAACTTAATGTAAAGTGTTACCAGTTAGGTAAATAGTGAATTCATAGTAATCAATTGACACATTTGAGTTGTAAACAAAAGGTTTTAAATCAAATGTGGCTGTATAGAGATATTCAGCACGATAAAAATAAAACCAGGGTGTTTGGTAACTGAATGTACGTCTGCCACTTGACGTGTTGACTGATTTGTTGATTATAATGATAGTAATCTAGTTTTGTTTGTAACTGCAATTTTCATATTTTAGTGGCATTTGTTTTGAAATCTCTTTCATTTTTTGCAGTCAGGGGTCTCTATAGACAACTGCATCGCAGTCAGACGGACAGTATCTTCAGTTTCAATGAATCACCTTCTTCTCCACCTGCATCCCCGTACAGATCTCCTTACTTTCAGTCGATTCCCACATCCCAGAACACAACCCTTTTCACTAACTCTGCAGCTTCCTCATTGCAGAATTGTGCAACGGTATCTATCAAAAGCCAGATCCACCTGTCTTCAAGTAAGATAATGGAGTCATGTGCCGTAACTGCCGCTGGCCCCGTGCCAGTCCTCCAAACTCAGCCACCTTCAACTGATGCAAATGAATCTGAAACAGAAACTCCTATTGGTGATTTACTAGATAGTCTGGTCTTTTATCCACCTCCAGCAACTGCTGAGCAGCTCAAAACCGGGGAATCAGAGATGGTGGATGAGTTTCCTCCACCTCCCTCTGGTTTTGAGAATTCACCGGAACTGGTTGTGAACCAGCCTGAGACACTTGTTGACCCCTTAGACACCCCTATGTCATCTCTTCCTCCATCAAGTCTTTTGGTACCTGAGCCCCCCGCCAGACCGCTTCCTGCGCTGCCTGTTGCCCCACGAATGCTGAAAGACCTGGAACCGGGGAGAGATTTTACTGCTCGGGCATTTGTTATACCTACGGTTGAGGAGGAAGATGTGGAGGAAAAGAATGAGGAAAGGGAGATTAAAGATGCGGGGAAAGATGTGCCAGGGAAGGATGGAGAGAGAAGGGGTCAGGAAAAAGGGAAGGGAGGTCAAAAAGAGGAGGAGGAACATGATGGGATGATTGTGGGAAAACATGAAATTGAAAAAGAATCTAATGGTAAAAGGATGGAAAAACGTGGAAAAGACCAAGATGGGAAAATGTTGGAAGAACGTGAGAGTGGAAAAGAACAAGATGGAAATATGTTAGAAGAATGTGAGAGTGGAAAAGAAGAAGATGGGTATATCTTGGAAGAATGTGGGTGTGGAAAAGAAGAAGATGGGAAAATATTGGAAGAACGTGAGAGTGGAAAAGAAGAAGATGGGAAAATGTTAGAAGAACGTGAGAGTGGAAAAGAAGAAGATGGGAAAATGTTAGAAGAATGTGAGAGTGGAAAAGAAGAAGATGGGAAAATGTTAGAAGAACGTAAGAGTGGAAAAGAAGAAGATGGGAAAATGTTAGAAGAACTTGAGAGTGGAAAAGACCAAGATGGAAAAATGTTAGAAGAATGTGAGAGTGGAAAAGAAGAATATGGGAAAATATTGGAAGAACGTGAGAGTGGAAAAGAAGAAGATGGGAAAATGTTAGAAGAACGTGAGAGTGGAAAAGACCAAGATGGGAAAATGTTAGAAGAATGTGAGAGTGGAAAAGAAGAAGATGGGAAAATGTTGGAAGAATGTGAGAGTGGAAAAGAAGAAGATGGGAAAATGTTGGAAGAACGTGAGTGTGGAAAAGAACAAGATGGGGAAATGGTGGAAGGTCATGGGATTGGAAAAAAACAAGATGGGAAAAAGTTGGAAGAATGTGAGAATGGAAAAGAACAAGATGGGAAAATGTTGGAAGAACGTAAGTGTGGAAAAGAACAAGATGGGGAAATTATGGAGGAAGAAGAGAGTGAAAAAATACAACATGCAGAAATTATGTTAGAATGTGTATTAGAAAAAGAGCAAGATAGGGAAATTACAGAAAAACATGAGGAAGATGGGAAAAGTTTGAAAGAATGTGAGAATGAAAAAAATATGGAAGAACATGAGCAAGATGGAAAAATTGTAAATGTATTTGACAATGAAAATGAACAAGATGGGAAAAACATGGAAGCTTTTGAGGCTAAAAAATATGGGAAAATGATGGAAGAATATGGGCAAGAAAATAAGCAACATGGAAAAAAATTAGATGTGAGGAAATGCGAGGAAGAACATGACAGTGAAAATGAACTAGGTCGGGAAATTATAGAAGAACTTGAGGTTGACAAAATACAAGATGGGAGTATTATGGAAGAACATGAAATTGAAAAAGAACAAGATTGGAAAATGATTGATGAATTAGACCGTAGAAAAATACAAAATGCAAAAATACTGTTAGAACATATGAGAGGAAAAGAACAAGATGGGATAAATGTGGAGGCATTTGACAGTAAAATAGAACAAGACAGGAAAAGCATGGAAGTATTTGAGACTGCGCAAACACAATACGTGAAAAGGATGGAAGAATGTGGGAAAGAAAATGAGCAAGATAGGAAAATTGTAGAAAAACATGATGATGAACATGATAGTGAAAAGGAACAAGGTGGGGAAATTGATGGAAAAATAGTGGAAAAACAAGATAGGAAAATTGTTGATGCGTTCAACAGTGAAAAAGAACCATATGGGACAAGCATGGAAGTATTTGAGAATGAAAATAAACAATATGTGAAAATGATGGAAAAATATGGCCAAGAAGATGCGCAAGATGGAAAAATTGTAGAAAAATGTGACAAAGAACATGACAATGAAAAAGAACAAGATGGGAAAATTGTAGTAAAACATGAAGACTGGAAAAGTCCAGAAGAACACGAGAGTGAAAAAAAGCAGGATTGGAAAATGATGGAAGACAAAGTACAAAAAAAAATACAAGATGGAGACTTCATAGAAGAACATGTATTTGAAACTGAAAAAAATCAATATGTGAAAATTATGGAGGACTGTGGACAAGAAAATGAGCAAAATGGAAAAATTGTTAAAAAATGTGAGGAAGAATATGAGAGTGAAAAAGTACAAGATTTGAAAATGATACAATCACATGATGATGAAGAACAAGATGGTAGACGTTTGGAAGAACAGGATTGGGAAATTATGGAAGAGCTTGAGAGTGAAAAAATACAAAATACAAATATGATGTTAGAATGTAAGAGAGAAAAAGAGCAAGATTGTAAAATTGGGGAGAGCCATGAAGACAGAAAAAGTCTGGAAGAACACAAAGAACTGAATTTGAAAATGACAGAAGATTATGGGAACATCATGGAAGAACATGAAAGAGAAAAAGGACAAGGTGGGATGATGGAAAAGCGACAGATCCAAGACAATAAACAAATGTCACATGTGGATGTAAACAGAACAGTGAATGTGACTGTGCTCAGGGAGGAAGAATCATATACAGATATTATAAAGAGGGACGAGGCTACAGAAGAAGTTGTTGAACAGGTGACGAGTGACCATGGAAATGAGAAGGAAGAGATGAACACACCTTTAATCCACACAGAAGAATCCAGTGCTGATATATTTTTCTCCCAGCATTCACCACTCTTCCCAGAATCCCGTGCAACAGAGCCTCCTCAATGCAATGACACATCTATTCCTGAAAGTATTTTAAGCACTCAAGATAAAAATGAGCCACAGATGAGCTCCTCACACCAAATAAACATATCAACTATTCAGGTTGAGTCAGATCTTTCCAACCTGAGCTTTCAAAGAGATTCAGATGACATGAAAGAGAAGACATATGAATCTGTTGACTCTCAAGCTTCCTCCAAAAACAGCCCAGAGGCTTCGTCCGCTGAACGGGGTCCTAACACAGAAACACACGTTACAGTGAAGGATGAACAGACTGATCCAGATGCTAAAATTGTGGAAGGCACCAATGGTTTGGCTGAAGGGATAAATACTGGGAGTGAGAAATCACCTATATCTGAGAATCAAGCCAGGATTGGACAGTCAGACGAGAGGGAGGGACTTGTACCTGTCAGTCATTTCCTCCAAGACCCATGTAATTATAATGGTGGACTGGATAGATAGTTCATTAATCAACATCTTAATATCAACTAACTTACTATTATAGATGCCTTATTTAAAGGGACAATGTGTAGTTTTTTAGGTATTTTATTATCTAAAATCAATATTTTTATTCATAAATATGTCCTCAATGGTGTACAAATACCTCTGCCAATTATCTGACTTATCCTCGTAAACAAAGAATTTATTATCTTTATGTACATGTGACGGGTAGGTCCACGGAGGCTTCCATGTTGTTCCGCCATCTTGAAAACTATAATAGCAAAGAGGGTCAAAAAGTACTAGGCCAACGCATTTCCACAAAGCGTTTTCGTTCAGA
This sequence comes from Gila orcuttii, assembly GCA_026230005.1. Taxonomy (NCBI): domain Eukaryota; kingdom Metazoa; phylum Chordata; class Actinopteri; order Cypriniformes; family Leuciscidae; genus Gila; species Gila orcuttii. Next base: position 24,995,584 of record JAPDVR010000014.1, read on the forward strand.
GCCAGCTGAACTGTAACTGAAAGCAGCAGAAACGGAGGAGCAGAGCAGTGTCACTGCCCCGGCAAGTTTAAAAGGCTGCATTGCACTGTTATTATTCATACTATTCGTTTTAAATATTCGTTTGTTCGTTGAAATAACAAACCTGTTCACCCGAAGGAAAACTCGACGAAGTGCTATTAGAAGACATCCTGTCATAGCTTTTTGGTACATAACAGCTACCGTAGATGCAACACGCATTTGAAAAAGCGAGGCGCTGGAGAGCACAATTCGTTTGAATGCAAAATACAATTTCACCGCTAGATGGGAGAAATTCCTACACAATGTCCCTTTAATGTACATTACTCTTCAAAAGTTAAAATAATGTAAAGTTGTTTAAACACTCAATTTTCTCAGTAACATTTCTTTTTGACAGCCAATATTGATATAAATGTTCATTGTTTTGAAAAAAAATATAAAAAAAAAACTGATAAAACTTAGACTTTTCTTTTGACTTTAGTGCATTAAACTCAAAATATGTTTCCGGGTCAAAGAGTTGTTTTCACAACAGGATGCCAACAGTTTTCTTCCAAATATGACAAATATGAGGATATTTTGTGACAGGTACCATTTTAGATGAGCTTTATAAAAAAAAAGATAACACTTTAAAATAAGTTTCATTATTTAACATTAGTTAATGTATTAACTAACATGAACTAACAATGAGCAATACATCTGTTTCAGTATTTATTAATATTTGTTAACATTAGTTAATAAAAATACAGCTGTTCATTGTTTGTTCATGTTAGTTCACAGTGCATTAACTAATGTTAACAAATACAACCTTTGATTTTAATAATGTATTAGTAAATGTTGAAATTAATATGAACTAAGATTAATAAATGCTGAAGAAGTATTGTTTATTCTTAGTTCATATTAACTAAGGTAGTTAAATAATGTTAACTAATGAACCTTATTGTAAAGTGTTACCAAAATAATAAAACAAATTTTATGTTTAAATAAGAAATGTAAAATACAGTGTCTTGGTTGATTGGAAATATTTATGGCCAATACATTTTCTCAATTCATTTTTAGCCATGTCTCTAGTCACAGTTTAGCAAGTCCTCTCATAATTTTTTTTTTTTTTGGGGGGGGGGGGGGGGGGGGGGGTAACACTTGATGGTCCACTTTATACACTCTTTTAACTATAAGTAACTTTGCAACTACATGTCAACTAACTCTCAGTAGACTGTCTGCTTAATATCTGCTAACACTTTATTTTGATGCTCCCCACAGGCATTCTACTGACTATAAGTAACTTTGCAACTATATTCTACAGCAAAACTTATTCTACTAACCCAATCCCTAACACCTAAACCTAATGTAACAGTCTATTACAGTCTACTAATACTCTAATGAGAGTTAGTTGACATGTAGTTGCAGAGTTACTTCAAGTTAGTAGAATGTCTAAAGTGGACTATCGAAATAAAGTGTAACCTTTTTTTTTTTACTTTGCAGACACTGCAATAGGCCTAAAGCATTGTATTACTCATCAGCTGGATCTGACCAATGATATAAGTGATGTTGAAGAGGGAGAGGAGGCTATATCACTCATTGTCAGGGACACAGAAGTGGAGCAGATCTTAAAATGTGATTCTGATCACGAGATTGAAGACTTAAAACGCAAATTTCTGCAGGATTGCAAAACCATCAAGGAAACACCCAGTAACATGAGGAATGATAAGACAACCGATGATGATAAATGAGGATTATTTGGAGATAATTGGTAGGTGTGAGCTGTTATCTCAGAACAGATCATTCTATCAAAGAATGCTGTTTCTGGTTTTGATTGGCATTAATTAATTCATTATTTAACCTCAAGGAGTGGAAGGCAATTCTGTGTTACTTGCAGATTTGTTGTCATTTCACACCAGGTAGGTTGTTTTTTTCTGAGGGGGTGTTTACACGACACCATTTTCAACTAAAAACTGAAAACTTTTTATGTGTTTTGGGGGCTTGAAAACAGACTTTTGAAAACAGGTTTCAAAGTGCAAGTTTTTGAAAAGAATACTGTTATTGTCTCTGTGCAAACTACAAAAACGCGAATTTGTGTAAACGGTGATGTCATTCCGTTCAGTCTATAGGCGCGTATTCTTTACAAAGTGACATCGCCAACTACTGGCCTGGCATGCATAATACAGGGTTTTTAATAGTTTTCGCAGATACGTGTGAAGGGGGATTGTTTTGACAATGTTGTCGTCTGTACGTGAAAAACGCAAAGGAAAACTTTTCCATTTTTAGTACATTGTTGTCATGTACCAAGTCTCAGATGGTGATATCCTAGAACGCAATAAAACAGCTATACATAATTACCCCAATTTAGGGATTTAGAGAAAATCTCATCATGATAATTATAATAGTAAATCTCTAAAGTGCTTTTGCTGGAAGGAAAGATAACACTATAATTTTCTACCAAAGTCTACTTAGTATACACCTCAACCTTAAATTAATCTCTTATCAAAAGAACAGAAAAAGAAAACGTTCGCAGTAACCGAACTGTTACATCAGTATCACATCATACATTCTCCTGCCAAAAATATTAGATACGGCATGTAAAAACATACCGTTTTTTTACTGTTGTGGTTTAGTGTTATGTATAAAGAACTATAAAAAGTTCCTTTAAGTTCATTGGATTACATTTATTCAGTTATTTATGGCATTCTTATTTTAGTGAGCATTTCATTGGACAAAAGACAAGAAAAATAAATCTCATTGTAAAAAAAAAAAAGTGGCTGCCTTAAATTTTTAAGTACAATAAACTTGGATGTTTAAGTAATTTCAAAATTGCATTAAACTGACTTTAAAAAAATGGTTGAATCTTGTATAATTTGAAGAAAAAAACTTGAAACTTTAACTTATTTTGAGGAGTTAAAGCAATGTAAAAACATATGTTGTTTTAACTGATTGATCATATAATTTTTTACACTGTAGTTGCAGAAAGAGTCATTAAAGGGGAACTTGGCAACTATTTCAACTTAATAAAACCATTTAGAAATCATTTGGATGGTTAAATAACCTGTCCCGGTCAAAATGGTGACTTTCCCCGCTCCCCCCCAACGTTCCCAGGCAGAAAACCAACCTTGCAACATGGGGACTAACGTCCCGGTAAGTTGGAAATAGGAAGTCTCGTGAGAAGCAAGAACGAGCGAGAAACACAAACTGCTTTACGGCAATTCGACATAAGCACACAACACACACCGCCCTCAATGTGTATGATGTATTACCCACCTAGGTAAACATAGCTCCACACGATAAAGTTGGCCGGTTCCAATAATAACAAATGCACATGAGCAGCGGTAGAAAGGTGGAGGAGGGTGCCGCAAGTGAGTTTTTTTTACGACCGTGTTGTGAAATATACGCCCCACAGCTGTAGGGGGAGCTCGTTGAGAAAACATGCGACAACAAAAGTGAAAATCAGCAAAGAAATGGCTAGAGTTGCCATGTTCCCCTTTAATATTTTCAGCATATTTCCGTGTTATTGGTAAATTTGGTAACACTTTACAATAAGTTTTTTTTTTTAATATTAGTTAACTACATTGGTTAACATGAACTAACTGTTCTTCAGAGTTGAACGAAGTCACCAGATCAGCACGCTCCGCCCACTCGTTCACTCTCCCCGGAATTCTGATTCACCGCACCTGTACTTCATCGTCAGCACACACTATAAAGAGGCACTTCTCCTTCACTTCCTTGTCTGATCTCATCCTTACAAGAATGTACAGACTTTACTCGAATACTTACCGATTCCTACCTACTTCGAAGATTCCTCACCTGAATGTCGTCTACGATCATCCGCTTCCCGTCATCAGTCTTCTGTCTCCTGCCATCATCCCGCCAAATCCTCTTCCATCATCTGCAAACAAGATATTAAGATTATCGTTCAGCTAAGTGCATTATCCAGTTCTGATTCTCTTATTCATACTCACCAGTCTCCTCTGCTGTTCTACTCCGTGTCTCTGTTCAATAAAACTCTGTTTGAACTATTTACCTGTCTGCTTCTCTCTGTACCGTGACAGAAGACCAGACCACATGCAGAGCCCCACGGAGACTGCAACGGATCGCCCCAATGGAAAACTTGCCCCAACGGAAAACCCACCTATCGTTCCCGCTGATGTCATTCATGCTGCACGTCATTCATTCCAGCACTCAACACCCACTGCTTCATCCGCTGCCTCTGCTAGTCCCATGGCCCGACCTGCGACATTCACCGGAGAGGCGGAGGATTGCAGCAGATTCCTGTTACAGTGTTCCCTATACTTCGAGATGCAGTCTCACCAGTTCGCCACCGATCGCGCCAGAGTAGCCTTTATCATCTCACTGCTGTCTGGACGCGCGCAACAGTGGGCTCAATCACTGTGGCAATCCAACGCCCGAATCATCACTTCACTGTCGGCTTTCTTCAGCCACTTTAAATTGTTTGGACAAACCGCCCCGGATTTATCAGTTCACGACCAGTCGTTCAACCTGCGCCGAGCCAGTAACTCGGTAAGCGCTTACGCTCTCCAGTTTCGCATTCTAGCTGCCGCTAGCGGCTGGAATGAGACTGCACTTCTCACCGCCTTTCGTCAGGGACTCAACGCTGATATTCGTCAACTGATGGTCCTGTATGACGATGCTATGGGGATTTGAGGATCCACACCATCCAAGGAAAGCCGCTGGGTCGTGGCCGAATCCGACACTTCTCTCCCACACTGACACTCCGCATCGGATGTCTGCATACCGAGGAGATCACGTTCATGGTGCTGGAAGGATCCACCGCTGACCTCATTCTGGGACGCCCGTGGATGTCCCAACATCAACCACGTATTAACTAGAACACTGGAAAAGTACTACAATGGAGTGATGCCTGCTTTTGATCCTGTCTCTCGTCTGTCCAGAAATCTTCAAAATCCAATTCTCTCTCATCCACTACTCCGGAACCACCAGCGCTCTCCATCAACTCTAACACCGTAGAGAGTTCAGAAGTGGATCACAAGGTGGAAATTCCTCCGGAATACCGAGCGTTCCAGGATGTCTTCAGTAAGCGGTTGGCAACTCAACTTCCACCAAATTGGCCATGGGACTGTGCAATCGACCTGCTACCTGGGGCCACTGTACTGAAAGGCAGAGTATATCCACTGTCCATCCCGGAGCAGAAGGCCATCGAGGAGTACATCCAGGAGGCACTTCAACAACAGTTCATCAAACCATCTACATCCCCTGCCGCTTCAAGCTTCTTCTTTGTTGCCAAAAAGGATGGAGGCTTGAGGCCGTGCATCGACTACCATCACCTCAACTCTCAAACAATCAAGTACAGCTATCCACTTCCTCTGGTCACGGCAGCTCTGGAACAGCTACGGGGAGCTCGCATCTTCTCCAAGCTTGACCTGCGGAGCGCATACAACCTCATTCGTATACGCCGAGGAGATGAGTGGAAGACTGCCTACGTCACCCCTTCTTGTCACTACGAATATCGGGTCATGTCATATGGCCTGTCTAACTCGCCTGCTGTCTTCCAGGGCTATATGAATGAGGTGTTCCGGGAATTCCTTAAACGATTTGTCGTGGTCTACATAGACGACAACCTCATCTACTCCCGGAACCTGGCCGAACATCGCCTCCACGTGACGCAGGTCCTTGAGAAGCTCCGTCATCACCATCTCTACCTCAAGCTGAAGAAATGCGAGTTCCATACCCCCTCCGTCCACTTCCTGGTGCATGCCATCGACCAACATGGCATCCAGATGTACCAGAGGAAGGTGGATACCATCCAGAACTGGCCTCAACCCACTACCATCAAAGAACACCAGCGCTTTCTAGGATTTGCAAACTTCTACAGACGATTAATCCATAACTATAGCCTTCTCAGTTCACCTCTGACCTCTAGACACTCAAGGGCCGGCCCAAGTCTCTGTCCTTAACCCCGGCAGCATCAGAAGCTTTCCAACAACTCAACATGGCCTTGCAAACCGCTCCGATCCTGGTCCACCTTAATCCAGATCTCTCGTTCATCGTCGAGGTAGACGCCTCGTCTACCGGAGTCGGAGCGGTCCTCTGTCAGGTGGCCCACCATGACTCAGGATATCTCCCGGTACATCAAGGGATGCTCAGTCTGTGCCGTTACCAATACACCCCGAAAACTCCCTGAAGGAAACCTGGTTCCTCTGCCAATTCCACATTGTCCATGGTCACATCTGGGCATCGACTTTGTGACAGACCTACCATCTTCAAACAACCACACCTGTGTATTTGTCATCATGGATTGCTTCTCAAAGGCCTGTAAGTTGATTCCCCTCAAGGGATTGCCAACTGCCTTCGAAGTGGCTGAAGCAGTGTTCAGGAACGTTTTCCGTCATTTCTGCATCCTCGAAAACATAGTATCGGACCGGGGTCCTCAATTCATCTCTTGAGTCTGGCAAGCATTCTTCAATCTCCTCGGGGTATCCGTAAGCCTCTCCCTTGGTTACCATCCTCAAACTAATGGCCAGACTGAGTGGGAGATCCAGGAAATCGGGAGATACCTGAGGTACTACTGCCACCAGAACCAGGACAGCTGGAGCCAATTACAGAATCTCACCATCTTTCCATGTGTCACTCTGAACCTCACTCTGAACCCATGTTTTCTCCTCCCACAGAATCTGGTGACGATGAAGTACATCCTCCTCCCAACATCTCAGAACAGTAACCTATCTACCGGGTCCGAGCTATCCTAGACTCGCGACGACGGGGTCCCAGGCTGGAGTACCTCATCGACTGGGAGGATTACGGTCCCCGAGGAACGCTCCTCTGTAAATTGTCATGATATCCTCGATCCTACACTCCTCACACAATACCATACAGAACATCCAGATTGACCGGCTCCCAGGGGTCGAGGTAGGCCCTGTCGTCGCCGTCCCATCCAGCCGTCAGGAGCCGCCCGTGGAGGAGGGGGTACTGTCACGGAGTCACCAGATCAGCACGCTCCGCCCACTCGTTCACTCTCCCCGGAATTCTGATTCACCGCACCTGCACTTCATCATCAACACACACTATAAAGAGGCACTTCTCCTTCACTTCCTTGTCTGATCTCGTCCTTACAAGAATGTACACTCTACTTGAATACTTACCAATTCCTACCTACCTCGAAGATTCCTCACCTGAACTTCGTCTCCGATCATCTGCTTCCGGTCATCCGTCTTCTGTCATCTGTCTCCTGCCATCAGCCCGCCAAATCCTCTTCCATAATCTGCAAACAAGATATTAAGATTATCGTTCAGCTAAATTCATCCAGTTCTGATTCTCTTATTCATACTCGCCAGTCTCCTCTGCTGTTCTACTCCCTGCCTCTGTTCAATAAAACTCTGTTTGAACTATTTGCCTGTCTGCTTCTCACTGTACCGTGACACTAACATTGAACAATACTTCTACCGTATTTATTATATTAGCTAATGTTAATCTCAACATTAACTTTACATGTACTGTAAGATCAAAATTTGTATCTGTTAACATAAGTTAATGCACTGTGAACTAACATGAACGAACATTTTTATTAACTAACATTAACAAATAGCCTGGCTAACGTCAGACCGAGTCTCATTGAGACGTGGGTCTGGGAACCACATGTTAATTTTCTCGTATTTGAGGCGTGGTTTACGAATGCCCAGAGCCGTTTATTGGGTGCTACGAATGTCTATCAAATGCGCCTGTACGTAGCTCATAGCCAATCGTTTCAATTATACCAGATGATGTATGTAGAGCGACAGAAATTAGACGAGGAAGAAGACGATGGGTTAGAGATTTATCTAAACTACTTAGAACAATATCTAAGGCTGCATCGAAAGGTAACTTCGCGTCTGCTGCCATGTTGGATCCATAGGTATAAAGAAACTGCTTCAGTGTGTCGCATAGACGTCGTTATCGTCTTGCTGCTCCCTCCCCGTTCTGTGATTGGTTCCCTCGCTGAGGCGAAAATCTGGTCCATGGAATCCAGGCTGCCTTGCAGCGTGAATAAAATTGCGCTGCGCGCAAGGCAGCATGGAAAAACCCAGGCTAATTAACAAAGGTTAATGCTGTAAAAATATATTGCTCATTGTTAGGTTATGTTGTAAACTGTTACCGTAAATTCTAAATGCATATATCTGCTAAAAGTATATTAAGAAGTAGCATTAAAATCTAACACGCATAAAAGCCACAAAACTCTAAAATATGTTTGTAATACCCAACTAAGAACATTTTGCTAATGTTCATATTAAGTTATGAAAAAAATATTTCTGAATTTTAAATGTCCAGTTTTTTTTAAATGTTTTTTGGGTTATCTGAACAGTAAAGAATCATTAAATTTGATCAGTTTGCAAACATTATGGGAATGTTACTTTTTAATGTTTTCTGAACATTCTGAAACAAGTAGCAACATTTAAAAAATGTTAGACGAATGTCCAACTCAAACGTTGTAGAAAACCTTCCATGAATGATTTTTAAATAATGTTTTTGTGTTAACGTTTTGAGAGCATTATTAACCCTCTGATCTTCTTCTTTTGGGGTGACACTCGTGGTCTTTGGGGTCTCCAGAGACCCCAGGCAGCAACATGTAATTTTGTAACAGAATAATAGTTTTTTTTTTTTTTACAAATGTAATTTTACTCTGTTTATTAATGTTTTACTCCACATTTGTGCAGTTTTTGGAGGATTTACGATATATTTTAAATTTACATATTAATGTCAATGAGTTTTCAGCCAGTCGCTTAGTTCCTTATACAATGATGGTTAAAGACAAACCAAAACTGTAGCCATTTTTAAATATTGTAATTTTTCTGTTTGTGTGAGTGTGTGTGTGTGTGTGTGTGTGTGTGAGAGAGAGAGAGAGAGAGAGAGAGAGAGAGAGAGAGAGAGAGAGAGAGAGAGAGAGAGAGAGAGAGAGTAAGTGTATGTTTGAAGAAATGTGAATGTTTTATAATGTACTTAGAAAAGCCCAACCAGGGACAGGAGTTGAAAATTAGCATTAGCTATAAACTATATGATGTGCATCAGCTGCAGGATTTTTATTGTGACTATGTTTGACTGCATTGTCCCTGTTAAATAAATTAATAAACAAACACTTTTTTTATGGAGATTAGCCAATCATAAGTCTTAACGGTAAAGTAGCAGACAGCCTGTTTTATGTTGCAGGTAGAGCCTGAGTTCTAAATCAACATCTTTGTTTTTTTAATAAGGAATTTTACCTATGACACTAATTCTTGTTATGGAGCCAGTCTAAATCACTTGGCATCCAATACAGTGCTTGATAAGAGAGACGGGGCAAGTTGTCACACTCAGTAATTTCTAGACGCATTGAAGAATTGACTACAAAAGAACTTCTGAACATTCTAACCCTAACCCTCCACCATTATTTCCCTAAGAAAAAAAAATACAGTTCAGTAAACAAAAGTTGACCTATAGTGGGGCACATTGTCACATTGGAGCCTGCTGCAGCTTATTGTAGGGTTCAGCTTAATTAAAACTGTAAAACAACTAGAAACATAACATGATCATATAACATTAAAAGGTAACACACTGAAAGATCTTAAATTTGTTTTGGACAACCAAGTTTGTTGTTAATAAATTTGCATCAATTCTATAACATCTTAAAACATGTGACAACATGCCCCAATTAAATTGTGACAACTTCCCTGAGCTGGCGTTTATTAAAAAACAGGATTCTAGCCCCGCCATCCCTTACCTACATATTTAATAGTATATAATGGGCCACTAAAAAATCTCATTGACCCAAACAGGATATCTAGATGTCTTTGTTTTTCTGTGTGCATACTTAAATTGTTTACTAAAATGTCAGTCATATCTATTAAGGTTATTCATGCCATGTTTACCTAGAGTGCAAGCAATCTCAGACTAGAGAAAGGCGTTAGCGTTATTGCATGTGGAGTTGGCCACACCTCTGCTATGTTTGATGAGACCTGGCTTAACGAGATCCATGTTTCCATTCATGCTTTAAAAACAAATCTGACAGTAAGAATGTTCCCCTCTCCAGACAAATGCTGCCATTTTGTAGACAAGAATGTTTATGCAAATAAACAATAAAAAGAAGCCAAGGTAACCCTATGGCTGCTTGACATGTAGATAAGACAGACTGATGTCGCTGTGACACTATAGATTTATTGAGTAACTGAAATATTAGTTGACTTACTGGTATCGGTTAGCAGTGAATGATAAGTTAGTGTTGTAGCAAAGTGAAACTTTTGTTACATCTACAGTGCAAACCACTGTAGATTAAACCATTAATGTTATTATCATTAACCGCAACTAAAAAACATAAAAAACATTTTCGTTTTCTTGACATAAAATGAACTAAAAATTAACAACAACAAAATAAAAAATTAAATATAATAAAAATATACATTTGTATTTATTATTAAACATTTCAGTAGTTTCTAATTTTTCATAGTAAAATAACTCAAACTAAATTCATTAAAACTAAAAACTATAAATGTTAAGAAAAACTGTATAGACATAAAATAAATTGTTGCTATTAACTAGTTGCTTATTTGCATACATATTAGGATATTGGCTGTTTATTAGTACTTATAAAGCACATATTAATGCCGTATTCTGCATGACCATATTCTACATCCCTTAATCCTCCCCAATACCTAAACTTCAACGCTACAAAAACGACCTTATTAACTATTATTAAGCAGTAATTAGGAGTTTATTGAGGCAATAGTCGTGGTTAATAGAGAATATGTTCCCCATACTAAAGTGTTACCGGATGTTAAAAAAATTATAGTAAAATATTTATGTTTCAAAAGATATCAAAGCATCCTGAAAAAAACCCAGCACAATCAATTTCAACTAGCAATAATCGAATAATTGTTTTTTGAGCACCACATTTTTTAAGGATCATGTGAAGACTGCAGTAATGATGCTGAAAATTCAGCTCTGCCAAAACAGATTTTTAAATATATAGTATATATGTATATATATATATATATATATATATATATATATATATATATATATATATATATATGTTGTGCATTTATAAGTTCGCAGGTCAATCATTGCTATTGTGTTCAATCAATAGTGAATTCAAAATAATTGTAATTGATCGCAATTACAAATAATATAAAGAACATGTTCTTAAAAAATATTCAGGAATTAGTTAGTTGTGTATTTTTTGTTTAGTTTCAGTTCTTGCTGAAGACAAGATGATGAAAGATTTATGGCAGTTTGTGCCATCAAAAATTTCCAGAAACTAATGCTCTTCATGCAAATGTGCTCTTCTAACTATAGCCCTAAACCTGAATTGTAACGTTTTTCTAAGACGTCAGTGACAGGAAAGGCATTGGAAATGGTCTTATGTAACATCCAGTCCTTTGTGTTAATACAAAGAAATTTAATTTCTAAAAATTTAAATTGGAATGTAGCAAGTAGAGTAAACATTTTCATCAAAAATATAAGACAGAACAACTGATAATTGATAACAAAAAATATTTCTTGAGCAGCAAATTAACATAGAATGATTTCTGAAGGATCATGTGACACTAAACTGGAGGTATGATGCTGAAAATTCATATTTGGAGGAATAAATGACAATTCAAAACATTAAAACATAAATAAATTTATAGGGTATATTTCACAATATTAGCTTTTTACTGTAATTTTGGTAACACTTTACAATAAGGTTAATTAGTTAACATTAGTTAACTACCTTAGTTAACATGAAATAAGAATGAACAATACTTCTACAGTATTTATTTATCTTAGTTAATATTAATTTCAACATTTACTAATACATTATTAAAATCAAAGGTTGTATTTGTTAACATTAGTTAATGCACTGTGAACTAACATGAACAAACAATGAACAGCTTTATTTTTACTAACTACTGTTAACAAAGATAAACTAATACGGTAACAAATGTATTGATCATTGTTAGTTTGTGTTAGTTAATACATTAACTAATGTTAACTAATGAACCTTATTGTAAAGTGTTACCGTAATTTTTATTAAAACAATGCAGCTTTGGTGAGCATAAGATACTTTGAAAAACATTCAAATATATTACAGAACCCAAACTTTTCAACTGTGGTGTATATTCATAAAAATTAGTCCTGTGGTTAAAAACAGCTCAGGTGAACATTTTATATAAAGACTTACATAAAATACCATGAAACAATTCTGTGCTAAATAAACCATATGAGAGAGAAAAAAAGAGTCCTCTGACATATGGGAAATTTTATAGCTTTTATAGCTTGTTCTGTTGATCCATAATACCATAATGCACATTGACATATATATGTTGTCTTTCCACTTTTACATCTATAGTCTTTTACTTGACATGTCTTGTTTCTTATTCTTTAGCTTGTGTTGTAATGTAATCCATTGTGGAAAAAAATAATAATTATCCATTGCATATTTTTTCATTTGGTTCAACATCCACCTTGTCTTTTTTCATTTTTGCAACTGATCATAGTTCTCTCCATCTCTTTCATGCAGAAGATACCATGGGGACTGTGCATGAATCATAGAAGAGACAGATGACCAATAGATGTTTCTCTCAGCCGATCACTGGAGGCCTTTCAGTGTTTTACTCACAATTATTCTCATATGTTCATAATACTGCGATATACTGTATGCAAGTAGCACATGTTCAGAACTGTGTCCACAAATGCACTTGATATACAATAGGGTTCAAAAGTCTCAGACCAGTTTTAAAGGGATAGTTCACCCAAAAATGTTACTCACCCTAATGCCCTCCCTAATGTAACTTGGCAGTGTTAGCTGATATTAAGCAGACAGTACTAATACTCTAATTAGAGTTCATTGACATAGTTGCAAAGTTACTTATAGTTAGTAAGAATGTCTAAAGTGGACCATCGAAATAAAGCGTTACCTAAAGACATATTTCTCAAATTATGCTAGAGAATGTGATCATCAGCTTTTGTTTATATCAGCTTTAATGCTGCTGTCATAGAGTGCAAAAAACAGGTCAGGAAGTAAAACATTATTTTCTTCACAGGGAGATTTTTAACGGTAACCGATAAACCTTTAAAGACAGCCTAAAGGCCCTTTCACACCGGACGCGTAACGAAAAAACGAAACGGAAAAGCGAATAGTTCGCGTGCGAATAGTTCGCGTCAAAACCATTCACATCAGCCGCGACGCGAATTTGCGACGTTCAGAGCTTCAACATTCCAAAACTTTCGCGCCGACAGCTGAGAAAACACGGACACTTCATCATCATCATCATCATCCAGTGAAGACGAGCATTTGATTTTCTTTAAAAGACAGAAAATAAGGTTTTGTGTGCACCCAATCTTAAAGAACAGAGAGTCTGAAGGGGAGTATGATAATCTTGTAAAGGAGCTAAAACTTTGCCACAAAGAACCGGCCAAAGTAAGGATTATGTATTAAACATTTGAATTGTTTATTAATAAAGTGTTTTCTGTCAGTTTTCGGTATGAGACGCGCTCCAGTTCACTCGCCGGCTCCTCCGTGTCCTAATTATATTGTCTACTATATTTGCTTCTTATTCCTATTAATCCAGGCAATTTGTTGATGAAACATTGATTAAAATTAAGATACAATTTATACAAAACGAAATTCACTTTAAAGAAAGGCTTTCTACAAAACAAAACTTAGTGGTCAAAATTATGTCTGACCCATTCCAAATGTTTTCGATATATTGGGCATCTTATGATCCTTACTCATCTCATGCGGTTCCCTTTTCATATAGATCATCAACATAGATGAAATAAAAAAAAATAGCATTATATTATTTAAACGTAGCTATATATGAAACGTATGTTTTGTTTGAGTTTTTTATAGGCCTATTTAAGCGTCACCCCGCTCTGCTTTATTTACGCACATGCTCTGGTGTGTGGCCTATACATGCATGCAAAAATAATATGAATCACACAACCATGAATGTTGAAAATATTCCAAATCAATTATTTCCCTCCTAGTCAAAAATATTATAAATCATCAACACGCACTTCATCAACTCACCGGAGACACCAACTTTCCCAGCTATTTTATCCCATGCCTCGTTCTTTTGTAACTGGTCCCTATAAGCAAACAACCCAACTTCATGTCATAAATGATAGGGTATGCGTGCGGTGCGATGCGGAATAGGCAATATAAAAATGCTGTCATTATAAAAGGTTTCTAGTTTCAATGTATTGCTTGTTTTTAGTTTACATTTCATGTTGTGACACTTCTCTTCTCTCGCACATAATGCTGCTACGTCAGAGCAGCCAAAGCGTCAACAAGCTTCGCCTTTGTTTCCTTGTATGTGATTGGCTGAAGCCTTTTCTGTCGCCGCAAAAGTAAAAAAAAATCGACATCGAAGCGAAAAAAATAAAACTCATTTTTCATGCAAATGAGTTTGCAGCACATTCGCGTTCGGTGTGGAAGCACTCATTACACAAACAGCTGATCAAAAAATAAAACTATCGCGCGAATTATTCGTGCGTCAAAACCGCATCCAGTGTGAAAGGACCTTTACTGTGAGCTACGAGGTTGTTGATCGATGGTTTGGATTCTGTTGAAGCCGTCAACCCGCATCATTTCATCAAAGTAATCGTTTAACAGGGGAATTCATGGTGAAAAACTACATGATGCGGTACAGAAAATTCTACCAATCAGCTTTTAGCTCTGCTATTCTTCACTCATATTCTTCACTCCCATGAAGCACTGCTAAATTATGACGTAATCGAGTCTGTCTCCCTACGCTCTCAAAATACTTCAATATTTGTGTGTGTCTGTGTGTGTGTGTGTGTGTGTGTGTGTGTGTGTGTATATATATATATATATATATGTGTGTGTGTGTGTGTGTGTCTATATACTGTATATATATATATATATATATAGCCTATATATACAGTATATATATATATATATATACATACTGTATGTGATATATGATATACAGTATGATATTTATATAGCAATAAACTTAAAATATATTGTTTTATATATATAATCAACATTTGTAAATGAGAAGATTTATATTTCTCCACTTTTTATTTCCATTATGCTGTTCGCAATACTTGCAGTTCTTTCCCTCACTGAAGCCGTTAAGTAGGCCTACACTTTGTACCTTTGTATTTATGTCCAATTTTCAAATACTTTTTTACTTCAAATCAAAGTTTGTAATGTTGTGATTCACCTCGTAGCTGGTTGATTTTGTCCATGGCTTATAATGCTTTAACTAAGACTTTTTTTAAAATACCCAATTGGAAAAAATGTATGGAAAAATACTCCTAGGTGAACTCTAATGAAGCAAAAGGACATACAAATACCCTACTAAGTCATCATAAATTGATGTTTTCATAAATTCATGTTTTCTATTCAGCTTTTCACTCAAATTGCTATATTTGGCAGTCATGGCCTAATGGTAACAGAGTTGGACTGGTGACCCAAAGGTTGCTGGTTCGATTCCAGTACCGGCAGGAATATAACTGAGGTGTCCTTGAGCAAGGCACCTAACCCCCAATCGCTCCCCGGGCGCCACTCAAGGCTGCCCGCTGCTCCGGGTGTGTGTCCACGTTTGCAGTGTGTGTGTGTGTTCACTACTCACTGCTCCTAATGTGTGTGCACTTACTTGGATGGGTTAAATGCAGAGGTCAAATTCCAAGTATGGGTTACCATACTTGGCCATCACGTATCACTTTCACTTTCACTATATTGCTAATATAATTTTTAACTGAAAAAAAAAAGTTCACTACATTAGAAAGAACTCAAAATAAAGTGGACTCTGAAGGTACTCACTGTAGGTTATGTGTAGTTTCAGACCATATATTTGTATTTATTATTATTTTTTCCTTTTAATGAACTATCCTGTTACTGAATGTGTCTATGTGAGTATGTTGTGTGAGGCAATTCATGCGATTGATCTGTATGTTTATAACTTTAGATGGATATCTCTTTCCAAAAGAATACATTAAATGAATCTGTTTTCTGAGTCATTGTGTCTGCTGTTCATATGACTGATACCAAAATTGAATCGCACCAATTAACAAACAGATTACAGAGCAATAGTGCAAACTTTACAAAGCTCTCTTAAGGAAGAAACTTTCTCAAGGAAACTTTCACTAGTACTGTAATGTTGATTCAGGTGTAAATGCACCACTGCATTCTAAAATTCATTGGCATTTAGGCTTTGAAAACAGATCTTGTCATAATTCTGTTAATCTGATACTGGTAATTATGAGAACCTTCCGATAACATATTTGAAATGCTTTGGACACCTACGTCATTTACTGAAAACTATCAGACAGTTATTTGCATCTTGTGACTTAGGGTGTGGTGGCATATCCATGTCTCATGAACATTAATCTGATTATGTATAGTTTGTTATGCATTGATCCAGACAAATCATTTACAAATAAAAACTGATATATGATGTTTTATTCAAGTTCTGGAGTCATAGTGACAAAAAAAACCTGCAGTATCAGATTATAAAAAACCCTTCTTGACAACTGGACATGCTTCCTCTGGCATACATCTTAATTTCATGTAAAATACACAATTGGTCATAGCAAAAAGTGCAAAAAGCATTTACAGTATGTAAATATCCCTATGCAAGGATGCACGGCATGTGTTTTTGAGCATGTATGTATGATCAATGTAAGCTGCCCAACGAAAATTGTTGAATGGACCAGGAAAAATGTGGAAAATGTTGTAAACGAGTTTTGGAAAAAGATGCTATCAGGAAGCTATCAGGAAGCAGGTTAAAGATTTACCGCCAATCATTTAATTGTCTCACATCTAGTTTGAAATGAGGAAAATCTGCTCTGCATATTTATTTATTTAGTTTCTTGCTATATCCATTTATGTTCCTTTTAACGTAAATAGTTTTGCTGCATTGCAATCAGCAGGAATCTAAGTTACTTAGTTTCTTGTAATTATGCATAATTTACTGTTATTACTATTAAGTACAAGTAGTAACGTGCAAATAAATAACCTCTAAATAAAGTATTACCAATCAATCTTTTTTTGTAAATACTCCTTACTAATTTGAATTTTTACCTAACGCCGACTTTTAACCAGCTGCTCTCAAGGTGATTTTAGTGAATGTACTGTGGTATTTTGTCTTAGTTTTGAACAATATATCTATTTTGTATCATTTAAAACATAACAAGCTTATATCTGTGACATGTTTTTCTTAAAAAGTGTGCTATATATCTCATTATCTATGAGCTCATTATCTATGTGCTATATATCTCATTATCTCATAATAAATGAGACCTTTATATCTTATTAAGTGTGCATTACGGAGCCAAATACTTCCTGGAGCCACTGTATGTGCTCATAGAGTTTCCAGCAGCCAGTGTTTCAATAGGAAAACAAAACAGGTTTTTCAAGACAAGAAAATTGTGGTATTATTGTAGCGCATGCCCTTAAATATATGGTAGTATAAGTGTGGAAAAGCACAAAGAAAAAGATAGACAACACACATAGTCTATCCTACTGACAAAACACATGGTACACAAACATGTCAACACTGTCGCACTTCAGCTCTTAATAGTCTGACAAGCATCACTACAAATGAATGCTTTTAAACATGATGAATGGACTGATTTTAACACTGTTTTCAGCATGCCCTTTTAGAGCTAGTTGACAACTAAGAGAGTTAAACATGCTGCGATAGTCAAGACATCATTTCATTCCATCTGTCTCTGTTTCTATTTGTATAGTGACACATTTTCCACTCAGGTTACTATTAAGAAGGAAAGAAAGGGGAGAACAGGTTCTATTTGTGGTGGGTTTTTTTTTCATGATTTGCACATGAGAAAAACAATCCCAAGTGCCAACTGAAGATGAAGCCGCAGGACTAGACGGTGGCCAGTGACTAAGTTTAAGTCAAAACTGTATTGACAAAACAAAACTGTATTGTCTAGCCATAACACATTACATAAGAACAATTGTTTCTTTCAGACTACGAGATTAAATGGAGATCAAAAGGAGACGCTTGCTTAAATTGAATGGACTTCTTTCATTTTTCTTCAGAGAAAAAGACATAATTGAAATCTTTTCAATTTTACCATTGAAAATCATTTACTCACCCTAATGTCATTGCAAACACAACAGACCCCATAAAAATAAGATTTGCTGTGATACCAAAGTCTGCTATTGAAAATCAAGAGATTCCAAAATATAAAAAAGCTAATTTCATTAGCGAAATATGAGCTCAGCATGCATTCCAAAATGAATGTTGCCTACACTTAGGCCTACTGTGTATTATTTTTTGTTATAAGTTGCAAAGTTTTGTTATAAGTTGTTACGTTATTGAGAAAGTGTCCAGAGCAATATATGAAAAAGCAGCACCTGAGTAAGACCAGTGTGATGTATAAAACTGATCAATGGTCATATAAAAAGGCATTTTCTATAATAAAGTAAAGGGTAATTTAAGGTTGACTATGTAAATCTGACTAAGAATAAATTTTCATTTCATTGATATAAAACTGCACATTACTGTGGAATGCAATGTCATTAAAACTTGGATAATGTCGGGGTGGGGACATAATTTCATGTGGTGTTAAAAAGAAAAAGTACTTAGTGAGAAAAATAATGACAAAGTTTCCCTGGGAAGAACAAATCTTGATGACGATTATCAGCGATATTTATACTCAAGTTGGCATTTGTCTTCAGAACAGGAAGAACCTGTCCAACTTAACATTCCAAACAGGAAGACGGTTGAAATGACATCTCAGTGCTAAGTCGCCATGATTTCATTCTGGTGTAGAGAAACGGCATGTTGGCATCACAAAGCGCTTGTGTGAAACAAACCGCTCAGTTTGCTAAGGGCCGAAAACTTGACTAAACTTTCTCTGGATTCTACATTCCTCTCTGCTAAGGAGCTATCCAGCAATCCATCATCCCACTGACATACATCTAAAGAGATACAGGTAAGACGAAGTGAAAGATGCTAATTTTGGGTCAAAATTAATGGTCACTTAGCTACAGGGCAAGTTTACTCTCTCTCTCTCTCTCTCTCTCTCTCATTGTTTTGGACCCCATTGACTTTCATTGTAAGGACAAAATTATTTTAAATCTCAGAAAAGATAATATACATTGGTAATACACTAAACAAAATCACACTTGATTGTCTTAAACTGTTTGCATTATAATTAAAGATGAATAGTATGT
The DNA here is from genome assembly GCA_026230005.1 of Gila orcuttii. Classification (NCBI taxonomy): domain Eukaryota; kingdom Metazoa; phylum Chordata; class Actinopteri; order Cypriniformes; family Leuciscidae; genus Gila; species Gila orcuttii. Next base: position 25,014,728 of record JAPDVR010000014.1, read on the forward strand.
AAGAATCAGCTTGGAGTGAATGATTATCAGTCATAGTCAGTGTCAGATCAGTGAGTAGCCAATGAGAGAAACAAATTTAAGTCAAGTAATTGCTTCCACAGCTTTGTTCATGCACACATCATTTAAAGGCCTGACAATGTTTGGAGCTTATGTATCACACTGGAGGGATCAGAAACAAACATAAATTATCACAATTTTACAAAATCCATCACTGGTTTTGAGTTGTTTTTTAAAAAAAAATGGGATTAAAAATTATGAGCAAGAAAGAAGGCTGTATTTTTGTGGTGCAAGTTAACTTTCAACGCTTTCCAAACATGCCTCAAGAAATAAGGACAAAACAAAAAAAATCAAAGAGGAAGGAAATATGAGAACAAGTGTCAACAAAAAGAGATTTAATATTGCTGTCAAGCCGTCTTTTCTTCTCGTGCGCAGATAAGCATCATGTGCGTCAGCCATGTTTAGATTAGATACTGTCTGTAACAGGTCACGGTACACAGAGTGCTTGAGATAGTCAAGTTTTATATATTCTTGATCTGTCACGATTAAGATATTAATCTGTCGACTTCAGATGGGCACACAAATTTTTGGCCAGTGTAAGGTTTGATATAATGATAAAATAAAAACATTGAATTGATTATATCTTACTATTGATTAACTGTTTCAGCTTTGCAGAGTTAACAGTTTAAGGATGGGTTGAAAAAGATTGTAGGTTCTTGCATCATTTACTCTGTGCAAAAATAATTTGGTGAAATTAATTAGACTGACAATTAGGCTATGAATAAGGGATACATCAAGTTTGATTAAGACACATTTTAACAAACAGGCCTATTATAATACCATAATTTAAGGCATTAAAAATAACAAAAAAATATATTTGAATAAAATATAGTCAAATATAAGTAGAATAAAAATATTTTTGTCTCATGTTTGTCTCTAAATATACACCAAAGTTTGGACACGCTGAATTTGTTTCTCATGAAATTAAAAACCTCTCAATCTTAAAGCTTAAATGTTTAAAACTAGCTTTAAAATGTGTCCACTTTAGAATTTCTTTGCAAAACTATGTTTTATTATTATTTTGATTATTATAAATTTGTTTGATTGAATGATTTGGAGTAGAGAGTAAAGAAGAAACAGCGATCAAGTGTCCAGCATACATGTAAACTTGGATTAGAACATAATGACAATGCTCGTGTGATTACATTAATACTATTCTAAATTATGGAACATAATAATAAAGGTGTGTCCAAACTTTTCACTGGTAGTGTATCTGGATAATATTAAACATGGTGATACTGTATTGCCAGGTCAGCATGATGGAACGGGACGGCCCGCAGGAGAGGAGCTCAGAACTGGGAGAGGAGATGACAGAAGAGAGATTCCTCAAAGACCTCTATCTCTTTATGAAACAGAGAGACACACCAATTGAGAGAATACCTCATCTCGGCTTCAAACAGAGTGAGTGAGAGAGACAAGTTTGAACGTATGTCTAAAACAAGCTTATTTCAGAGTATTAAAATCTGCATTTTCTTTCCCTTTTCAGTCGATATGTTCCTAATGTACAAAACAGTAAAGGATCTAGGAGGCTATCAACAGGTAAACCGATATTTACATTGAAGACAACTTCATCTTGGACTTTCATAAGAATTTCACGAGAATTTTTTTATCTGTTTTTTTTTTTTTATTCACGCAAAAACCACAACGGCTATTTAATTATTTTTTGTTTTCTTACAGCATCTTCCTTTATGTGTCTTTTATTTTAAGTAACAGATTGCATTCTTAAAATTGCATTAGAATGAATAACTTCAGATTACTCCCAAGATAAATGTTTTGTTGACTTTCATGTGCCAGCAAGAAATAAACACGTCCTGTGTGTGTGTGTGTGATCTCCAGGTTACTACGCAGCAGTTGTGGAAGAAAGTTTACAACATACTTGGAGGAAACCCACGCAGCACCAGTGCAGCCACCTGCACTCGCAGACACTATGAAAAGTAAGTGCATAACCTTAAGGCCAATTCACACTGTGCCAACAGACGGCAACAGACAATTTGTCAGGTTTGAACATGAAACGCCGTTTGCCACTCACAGAATGCCTGAGAAGTGACGTGCAGTAATCTGGTGACTGTCGCCGTTGGTCTGCGTCTGTTGGTGAAGTGTGAATTGGCCTTTAGACAGCAGCTGCTTACAATTTTTACAGTAAAAAACATATTATTAGTAATACAATTATTCAAAAATACTTTAGTCACAAACCCCTCTTTTTCCAACCAGGCTACTTCTACCTTTTGAGTGTCACCAAAGTGGATACAGGGACGATATTGTCTTCAGGACGCCTCAATTACAAAAGCACTTCCACCCCAGCAGTTTCAATGACTTTGAGCATGAATACCCCAGGACTGGCAATCGGGCAGATTTACGACACCTCCCGGCATTCCCTCAGGTATAACATCTTAAAAACGTAATATATTAAAAAAATTTCTCACAACAGCATTCTAGAAATGGAAAGGTTTTATGAGAGGATTAATCAAATGCTTCTCGTTTATTTTTCCTCTCAAGACCTCTCCGAACATGTTAACGGAGCATCAGAGACCGATTTTTAACATGCCTTTGAATGTTGCTCCATACTTCCCACACGGAAGTACATCTCTACCCAATTATATCGCTCTTCGAGAATCTACACGGCCCCACCTAAGCCTCAATCTTTCTCAAGACCTTCCCCGAAAGCCTGCCTCATACTTGGGCACGTCCTCTATGGAGGTTCAGATCTGCGAACAGCCACTTGATAGGCTACGCCACCTGGCTAAAGAGTACAAGTCATCAACCGGTTTGGAGGAACCCCTTAACCTCAGTCGAAAAGAAAACAATCTTGATACATTGAGTGACACACCATCATCTTTCGGCCCACCTCCTTCTAAAAAGCCCAAGTTCCTCAACGAAGCCTCCCCTCTTTACCCTCCAAGGGGTTTGACGACCGAAGAAGGAGCAGAACAAGGGGAAACAGTGGATGAAACTTCCTCAGGAGAAGGAGAGGCAGGGACTGTCCAAGCAGGATCAAGCCCAGTGATGGCTGATGTCATTGATCTCACGTCCTCTTCCAGTGCCAATCCAGTCCCACGTAGAGCAAGTCCTCCTTCAGTGAATCTATTCAATCGTAGAGTGAACTACTCCGAAGCGTTCTCTATGAAAGCACGGGAACGAGACCAATACACGGACTGGTTGAAGGAAGAGTCTTCTGGTGCACCAACACCTAAGTTAGGAGGGATCTTAAACCAAAGCAGTACTCTTGGACACCCACCCCTGGATAACAACGGCAAAATGGAGATCCAGATTCCTCTAAAGCTTCTACATGAGCTCATTAGGAGAGGACTGGTTTCCAACCAGGCATTTACAGGAAACGGGTCTGTTTCTCAATGCCCAACCAAAGCTGAAGCACAACCCGAGGACAAGTTATACATGCGATCACGCTTAGATACATCCGAGAGTTCCACCGCATGCGAGGACCCAACCAATTTGAGACTGAAGAGCACTTTCAGAAACCTTTCTGATACTATCCCTCAAGATAACGGTATAAAGAAGCACCGACTCCTCTGCAGAAATGGCATCTCAGCAGAATCAAAGCTCCAGATGATGAGCTCTTATTATGTAAACAACTCTTTTAAGCACTCTCTGGACAGGGATATACACAAGCCGCCTCAACCTAAACAGGCACAAGTTTCTATGACATACAACCATGAAAGCATGAACCCCAGACCCCGCAGTTACAGTGAAGACACTCCACTCTCTTTGACCATGAAACCTGGAAGAAAGTCAGAGAAAGTGATGGCAACATCTAACATTGCGACAAAGGATATCTTGACTTCACCAGCTTTGACATCAGACCACCTCAAATACCTTCTGGCAAACCTGCCCTATAGACTGGAAAGGGGGCAGACATTGTAAGAATTTGCAGTTTTTCACCTTGGCCAATGTCATAATCCGGCCAAATCAGACTCTTGAGTTGCATCACTCAAGGATTTCTGAAAAGATTAACTGAAAAGAGAAATGTTGAGGACGGACTTGACGGAGTATTAAACCTTTTGTATAAAATGTATATAAACATGAAAAGGGACAGGAAAAAAAGTTTGTTTTTATGTTTAGTCTGTAACTACCCTTGATTTGTAAGACTGTTCAAATAAGCAACGCTACATTTTAAAACCTTTTTAGCAAGTCATTATGAAGAAGCACCGATACTTTGGCAAGAAAGCATAGAACGATTTTGATAATATTTTTTATATTTTATTTTCTAAAATGTATATATAACCCTGATCATTTGTTTTTGTCATTTTATTTTGCAATTCTTGCCATTTTTTTAATGGCAAAAAGAGTTTAAATAAATGTTTTTTTTAGAATAATTCTAATAGTTTTTTTTATAGTACATCACACACAAAATTTTCTCCCAAATAAATAACAGAGAATAATAACACTATAATATAATGTTACAGTTGAGATGTCCAAATGATTTCCAAGAAGCAAACATAGAATGACTCTAGTCTAAACCCTTTAAATTAGGTGTTGTGATTGTCTCCATTGCTTTTGTACTGAATATGAAACTCTTGAGATACAGTACCTCTGAACGTCTAGGAATTTAGGTATCATGTACACAAGTTGTTTTACTGGTTGCACAGGAACCTACTAGAAAATCATGCACTCAGCTCTAGATACATGCATATCCCCCTTCACACATAACTTCCTTCACACATAAGCAAAATCAAATACACAGCATGCAAACACACAGCCACAAATAAGGGTTGGGTTTCTCTAAACATTCATTTTATTATCATGGCATATTTAACACAATTTGAGACCATAATTGTCATATACATTAAGAAACAACAGGTCAATACAGCCTATAGCTTTCCAGCAATCACTGACAACTTGTTATTAATCTTGATTCTTGATTAATCCAAAATCAAGATTTAGTGTTTGGGTTACGTTCATATTAATTTGAAATGGTGTTGGTAGGTTGATTTGACATTATGGACGTAAAAAACATAATAGAGATCTCCTAATAGAGATGTTTTGAATTTGCTACCTGTCAAACAAAAATTTGATGTGAGATTTGGTTGCTCAATTCCCTATACTTACTAGCCAAAAAAAACAAAAACTTGAATCTGTCAAACTCTTGTCATGCAGGATTTACATAGCTTGTAGCAAGTAAAACTGTTTTCAGCTAGTTCAACAGGATGGTGAGTGATTTTAATCCAGCAAAACATGTAATGGAAGTCCTGATCCTGCAGAGGATCAAGTTAAATGACCAATAAGGGCTGTAGAATCAAACATAGTGCTCAGTAAGAAAGGGTTTACTCAGGTCTGGCTCTTGCAACAAAAATGATGCAGTACATACAGTATGTTTTTCAGACCTTAACAATTGTAAACTGAGAAATAACTACATTAGAAGAAAACATTTAAAAAGCTTTTATAACATAACCCTATTTTAAATGATTATACAGCAACATTCTTATTCTTTCCCCTTAAAATTTGTAGCTGTGCAAGTTTATTGTCTGTTTTAACACTCCACAATAATAATTTCAAATAAAACATCAAAGTTAATTAATTAAATAACTAATTGATTGATATTGATAAATTCATTGATTGATTCTAGTGGGATAAAGTACTGTCGTCTAATATTAGGGTTAATTCTGTGATCATGACAAACAGTTTTAAGCCAAAAGAGGTATCTGGTTATGAAGAACTTATGTGTGCATTTTGAATTTGGACAAATAAACAGGCCTATAACAATTCAACAAAATTCTGCTGTATTGGGGTGTGTTGAGCTGTGCACAAAACAGGTTTTTTTTCTCTTTATTCTTGTTCCATCCTTTCAGTAACTGAAACAAAGAAGCAGAGAGAGAGGAGTGTGAATAAACAAATGAATTATATTGAAACATTTTTGTGGTCTGACACACATCTTGCATTCCAGGAAAATTTAAACCGGAAAAGTCACACAAGAAAGAAATCGTGTACATGCATGTTTTTATATTTATTATGTTTTGGGGCATTTTTGCCTTTATTAGATTTAGGAGACAGGAAGGTATAGGGGAGGAGTGAGGGGCACAGGATCGGGATAGGACCACGAGGCGGGACTCAAACTTGGGTTGCTTGAATGGCTCTCAGGAAAATGTGTCTGAGTGCTGCCCACAGGACTATGACTCCAACGTGTATGTTAGTGTTTGTGAATACATTTAATTCATAATATGTCTTAAAATATAACTCAACATACATTTTTTAAGTGTGCTCTGATAATGACTCATAATTAAACCCCAGATAAAGTCACGGGAGTATGAATTGCAATCGTAATTTAAAGTTTGCTGCTTTAGTATTTGTAGATTATATTTTCACACCTTTCTATGGTATACTGGGAAACAATGATAAGCATTTCACAAGTTTTAAAGGCTTTTATTGGAAAAAGCTTTCAATAAATGCAGAGTCAATATTTACTACTTCATAACCTCTGCAATTCACTCAGGCATGCTGGCATTGTGTATTTATGGGAGTGTTTTCAGCGGAATTGTGAGAGAAAGGGCAGTCAGATTTTTCCCTACACGATCATCGTGGCCAAAATAATTCACAATAACGATATACTTGGGTTAATTTTCTCGCCTAGGGTCCCACAATCTTTCATAGTGAAAACTAATTGAGTAAATTAAATTCTCTGATAGATGTCGACCAATATATTGTTTTTGCCAATTAACCAGCCCTTTGAAAGATTCAGCTCGAAGGCCGGTTAGCGCCCTCTGGAGGGAGACACCATATCGAACCCTTGCAGGGAATGTCTGTGGACAGATAGGCTTGTGTGCATTTGTGAATCAAGGCCGCGGAACAACAGTCTCAAAAGTCACGTGATTCGCTGTGCATGAAATTACAGGTACAGATAAAGCATTTGTGGATTGAGCAAAGCAATTCGAGTAAGGACAATAATGCATGATTTCTGTGTGTGTGTGGATCTCTTGCGTGCATCTGTGTGTGTTTGTGTGTGGGTCTCTTGCGTGCATCTGTGGATTGCTGTGTGTGTGAGGATCTCTTGCATGAATCTGTGGATTGGTGTGTGTGTGTGTGTGTGTGTGTGTGTGTGTGTGTGTGTGTGTGTGTGTGTGAGTGTGGATCTGTCGCCTGAATCTGTGGATTGCTATGTGTGTGTGGATCTTTCACGTGCATCTGTGGATTGATTTGCGTGTGTGGATTTCTCCCGTGCATCTGTGGATTGCGTTGTGTGTGTGGATCTGTCGCGTGCATTTGTGGATTGCTTTGTGTGTGTGTGGATCTCTCCCGTGCATCTGTGGAAGGTTTAGAGACTGTTTTCACTCCATAATTTTAGCCATTTTCTTTTAGTAAACTCACATTTGATCCATTCAAATCTTGGTGTATAAAATAAAGAGTCAAAAAATACAAAGCTGGCGTGCACATCCCAAACACCCAAATTGGGCTCAGGTGCAGGACAACTAAGTGAAATAAACAAAATAAAGAAGTGTGAAGTCCGCACACTGAAAAGTACTGCTCCAAAAGAATTTATTAAAAGCAACGTTTCGACCCTCAGGTCTTCATCAGGCACAAAATACATGTAGAGTGAAGTCAACTTTAAATAGATACAGATAATTGCCTTAATTAGGCACACACAATATCACATGTAGATTGAAGTCAACTTTAAATAGACAAAGATGATAACCTTAATTAGGCACACAAAAGGTCACATGACAAATGCAAGTAACGTGACAAATACAAGTCATGTGACAGTTACAATTCATGTCAAAAAAACAAAAACAAAAAAATTATAATTACTATAAAAATGGCTTAATATCAAAATCCTCATTCAACCCTAAAGGTGACAAAGTACTTAAGGTGTAAATCCAAAAACACTCCCTCTGTAATAATTTATTCTCATAATTTCCTCCTCTTGAGGGTTTTGTTACTTTTTCTATACCAATATACTGCAAAGCGCTGATATTATGGCCTGCTTGTCTGAAATGAACCGCTATGGGGCTGCGCATATCTCCAGTTCTAATGTTACTACGATGTTCACTAATACGAGTGCGTAATTGTCTGAATGTTTTACCCACGTATGCAAGACCACAAGGACAACGAATTAAATAAATCACATGAGTGGAAGCACAGGTAATAGTACCCCATATCGGAATATCACGACCAGTACGTGGATGACTAAACGATTTACATTTGTGTGTAAAAGCACACTGGGCGCAATTACCACACCTGTAATTACCTGGAGGAAGAGTTGGAATACCTTGTTTTGTACGTGAAGGATATTCAGATTTTACAAGCAAGTCACGAAGATTGTTTTGACGTTTAAAGACTAATTTCGGACCGTTTTTAAAGACACCTGATAATTTAGGATCACTTGAAATAATATGCCAATGTTTATTTAAGATTTTACGGAACTCCGCACCCAATACTGAGTACTTCGTCGTGCAAATAGGAGCATTAAGAACTTGCGTTTTGTTATGTTTTATACGCAAACACTGCAATTGAGATGTCTCGTTGAATTTCTTTTTGCCATTTTCGATCCATTCTGTACGGTAACCACGATTCAAGAATCTTTTAGTTAAATCATTGGATTGATGAGTATAAGATTCATCTGTGCTACAAACTCTACGCACTCGCTTAAATTGACTGATAGGTAAACTCTTAATTAAAGGTCTAGGATGGAAACTATCGCCTCTTAAAATAGTGTTGCGATCCGTTGGTTTTCGGTACAGATCGGTATGGAGTTTCCCGTCACATATGTATACTCGAACATCAAGAAAACTAATGCTTACTGGATCGCATTCCATAGTGAAATTAACATGCTCAGTCCTTGAGTTAAGATAATTCAAAAACATCAACGTCTCTGCAGATGTGGCCTTGGTGATCATGAAAATGTCATCAATATACCGCTTGTAAAGCAAAATCTTAGGAAAAAAGGAATTTGACTCATTTAGAATAAACTCATTTTCAAAAATTCCCATATACAAGCAAGCATAATTAGGTGCCATTTTACTACCCATTGCAGTGCCTTTCACTTGTAAATAAAAATCATCCTGAAAACGAAAAAAGTTGTTACTTAAGACAATACTTGCTTAGTCCAATAAACATGTGGTACTAGGTTTTACATTTACAGATCTTCGTGTTAAAAATTGTTCTAAAGCAAATAAACCTTCAGTATGAGGGATGTTGGTATATAAACTCTGAACATCAAAAGTAACAAGAAGCACATCATCAACAGCAAAGTCAACACTATATAATGATTCAATAAAATCCATAGAGTCTCTTACATAAGATGACAACATGGGTACAAATGGTTTGATATAAAAATCCACATAAGAAGAAATGTTCTCAGTGAGACTACCAATACCGCTCACAATAGGACGACCTTTCAAAGGGGTATCTAGTCCTTTGTGGACCTTAGGCAAAGTGTATATAATGGGTGTGATTGGAAAATCCACTTTAAGGAATTCATATTCATTTTTACTGAACTCACCGTTTTCAAAATGTGACAGCAACTTAGAATCAATACACGCTTTTAATTTGTTATTAGGATCAACAGGTAAGGATTCATAAAAAGCGTGATCATTCAACTGTCTGTGAATTTCTTTTTCATAATCTGAAGCTCATTGAAGTACAATCGCTCCACCCTTATCTGCAGGACGCACTATCACCGTATTGTCTTTGCTAAGATCAAGTAACGCATCCCTCTCCATTTTCGACAAGTTATTGTAGACTTTATATTGCCTTTTATTCTTAAGTGCATTTTTTACATCAAATTCCACAAGTCTACAGTAAGTATCTAGAGATGAATTTCTATTCTTAGGTGGAATAAAGGTAGATTTTCTTTTGAAAGGAAGACGAGTAACACTGCCCTGTGTGGTAGCGGGCGAAACTTCATTAGATGGAAACGACTGTTCATTTGTGCCAAAGAACTCATGAAGTCTCAGGGTTCTGAAAAACTTTTGGAAGTCAATCATAGTGTCAAAATCATTAGTTTCAGTAGTTGGAATAAAGGAAAGACCCTTGCTCAGAGCAGTCATACAAGAATTTGAAAGTGACATATCTGAGAAGTTCATTAACGTATCCCCTGGTTGCTCCTTGTCATCCGTGGAGCTAGGGAAAAGCCTTTTTCGCTTCCCCCTTCTACACCTCTTCTTGATCGGTTTATCCTTCAATCCATTCACTGACTGTCGGGCTGAGTACGGCCTAAAAAATTGGAACCATTTCGCCGTCGTCCAACATGATCAGAGTCAGAATCACATGAGGTTGAAGAGGCCCAAGTTCTATTATCACCCAGTCGTTGGCGCCTACGAAATCCCGCAGTAGCAGCCCGATTCCATTGGGACGTATTAGCCTCCGCTTTTCCATCCTTCCAAAAGTAGATCTTTCCATGTTGGTAGTGTTGTAGAGTGAGCTTTTGTAGATTAATAAATTTAATCCATACAAGTTGGAGCTTGGGAAAAGAAGATGGCCAACATGGTAGGAACAGTCACACCTTTTGATAGTCAATCTCAGTCTTGGGAAGAATATTTTGAGATCTTGCAGCATTTCTTCGAGGCAAATGAAATTACAGAAGCAGTCAAGCAAAAAGCTATATTGTTGAGCACTGTAGGAAGTCAAACATACAGTCTACTGAGGAATTTACTGAGCCCAGTTAAACCAGGAACAAAGACATTTGGTGAATTATTGATTGTACTCATACTTATACTCATGATTGTAACTATGGAGAAAAATTGACAGAAATGCTTCGGGATAGACTGGTATGTGGCATAAATGATGACCGTATTCAACGTAGACTGTTGGCAGAAGCGGATCTAACTTTTGAAAAGGCTTTGAAAGTAGCTCAAGCAATGGAAACGGCCAATAAGGATGTAAGGGATTTGCAAGCTAAAAGCTCAGAAACATCCATGTCAATGAGAGTGCATAAAACATCAGTAAAGCAGGACGAAAGTCAAAGCAGAGCATGTTACAGATGTGGAAGTTTGCAACATTTGGCCAATGAGTGCAGATTTGTTTCTGAGAAATGTCACCAATGTGGGAAACAAGGGCACATAATGAAAGTATGCAAATCAAAAAGTTCCAGCAGAGACACAAACTTTCAAGGGGGAGAAAGACGTAAGAGAGTTGTGACCAGAGGAGGACAGAGATCGTATTATGTGGGCAGAGATGAAAAAAGTGCATCTGATGAAGAGGGTATTTTTACAGTTCACAGTTTGAAAGAAACCGAGATTCCAAAGGTTACTCCACTGACTATCACATTGGCGGTTAATGAGTCAATCATACCTTTTGAAGTGGATACCGGTTGTGGTGTGACTGTGATGAATGGGTCAAATTTTTCCAAATTATGGACAAAGCATAAAATTCCAGAATTAAAGACCTGTTCTTTGAAGTTAAGAACCTACACTGGCCAAACCTTAACAGTGTTAGGTTCTGCGCAAGTGGAAGTTAGACACAAAGGAGCCATGAAGGAGTTACCGGTAGTGGTAGTACCTGGAACAGGACCCAATCTCTTGGGTAGAGGATGGATTAAGGAATTGGGCATGGAATGGGAGGCTATACATAAGATTAAAGGGGTGGAAAATGTAACCTTGACTGAAATGCTTAGCCAACATTCAGAGTTGTTTAAAGAGGAATTGGGTGAATTGAGAGGTCCACCGGCAAAGATTTATGTGGACAAGGAAGCGGTCCCCAGATTTTTCAAAGCCAGACCAGTTCCTCATGCAATGAAGACAAAGGTAGAAGCTGAAATAGAATGCCTGTTAAAAGAAAAAATCATAGAACCTGTTAAACACTCTGAATGGGCTGCCCCTGTAGTGCCGGTTTTAAAATCGGATAATACTGTACGACTATGTGGTGACTACAAGCTAACAGTGAATAGAGTTTCAAAGTTGGAACAATATCCCATTCCTCGAATAGACGATTTGTTTGCAACATTGTCAGGTGGACAAAAGTTTACCAACCTGGATATGAGCCACGCTTACCACCAGATTGCATTAGATGCGGAGTCCAAGAAATATGTCACAGTGAATACCCACAAGGGCCTGTTTACTTACCGTGTTTTACCCTTTGGAGTGTCTTCTAGTCCTGCCATCTTCCAGAGGACCATTGAGGGAGTACTGCAAGGTCTTCCGTATGTGGCGGTTTTCCTGGATGACATCCTGGTGACTGGTCGTAATGATGAGGAGCATCTCCAAACGCTCGCCAGGGTATTGGAAAGATTGCAGGAAGCAGGACTGCGGTTGAAACGGAGTAAATGTTCCTTTATGGAAAAAGAGGTAACTTTCTTGGGCCATAAAGTAGATGAGACTGACTGGCCTCCACCCAGTACCAGAAAAGGTGACTGCTATTCAAAACGCTCCCTCACCAAAGAATGTGACAGAGTTGAAGGCCTATTTGGGACTGTTAAACTACTATAATAAGTTCTTACCCAACTTGTCTACTAACAGTTTCTTCTTTGCTACTCTTAAGCCCAAAGCCAAAAAACATTTGATTGCCCCCTACAGGTTAATCTACAAAAGCTCACTCTACAACATCTTGTCTACAACTTGTCTACCATTTTAGCCCCTGTGCACAAATTGCTGCGAAAAGATGAAAAATGGAACTGGGAGGAGGAACAAGAGGCTGCTTTCGCTCAGTCCAAAGAAATGATCAACTCAGTACAAGTTCTGGTCCACTATGACCCCCAGAAGGATGTGATTTTATCATGTGATGCTTCTCCTTATGGCCTAGGTGCAGTTCTTTCGCATAAGATGCCGGATGGTAGTGAGAGACCTATTGGATTTATGTCAAGGACTTTGAATCAAGCGGAGCGGAATTATTCGCAGTTGGACAAGGAAGGGTTGGCCATCATGTTCGGCTTACAACGCTTCCATAAGTATTTGTATGGTCGGAAGTTTACTATAGTTACGGACCATAAACCCTTGTTGTCCTTATTTAATGAATTAAAAGCTGTTCCCCAAATGTCATCTCCTATGATCCAGCGATGGGCTGTGACACTAAGACCCTATGAATACAACATCATCTACAAGCCGGGAAAAGATCATGGAAATGCAGATGCTCTAAGTCGGTTACCAGTGTCAACGGAATCAGGCATTGAACAGGAGGAAAGAGTCCTGATGCTGGAGAATGCAGACATAACCTTGATAACTGCAGAACAAGTGAGAGGGTGGACGCAAAAAGATCCGGTATTATCCAGGGTGAGAGAAATGGTGCAACGTGGTGGGCATGAGTTAATTGGAGCAGAGTTTGACCCTTTTACATCAAGAAAATATGAATTAAGTGTACAGGATGGTTGTGTGCTCTGGGGGGCCAGGGTCATCATTCCCAGTGTGGGTAGATCAGAAGTCCTGAAACAATTGCATCAGTGTCACCCAGGAGTGTCCAGGATGAAAGCTATGGCCCGAAGTTACGTGTGGTGGCCCAAGTTAGATCAAGATGTTGAAAGGTTGGTTAAAACATGTCATCTGTGCCAAGAGCATAGGAACGTTCCGGCTGTAGCCCCACTGCATCCTTGGAATTGGCCAGAAAAACCATGGCAAAGATTGCATGTGGATTATGCTGGACCATTTATGGGTAAAATGTTCTTGGTCTTCATTGATGCACATTCAAAATGGATGGTCGTGTATCCCGTGAGCTCAGCAACATCTGCTGCCACCATTGAATGTTTGCGTAAAAGTTTCAGTAACCAGGGACTACCGGAGCTTATTGTATCAGATAATGCTACTTGTTTTGTTAGTGCTGAAGTTAAAGAGTTCCTGAACAAAAATTCAGCATGTTACTTCTGCACCTTATCATGCTTCGAGTAATGGGTTAGTGGAACGGGCCGTACAAATTATTAAAGGCATGCTAAAAAATGTGTGGAAGGGACGATTGCAACTAAATTGGCCCGAGTGTTATTCAGTTATAGGATTACTCCTCAGACCACCACCGGTCTCTCTCCAGCTGAAATGTTACAAGGATGGAAATTGCGGTGTTCTCTGGACTTTATGCATCCTGACTTGACTAGGAAGATTAAGAAACAACAACAGAAGCAAAAAGCACATCATGACAAAAAGGCCCACGAACGTAGTTTTGGTGTGGGAGATCCAGTTCTAGTTCGCAACTTTAGCTATGGACCGAAATGGATTCCGGGGAACATAGAGACTGTGACTGGACCACTTTCTTATAAAGTGATGCTGGGCGATGGGAGAGTGGTCCGAAGACATGTGGATCAAATTCATGGCCGACAGGAATTGCGGGTGAAACGTCCAGGGGAGGAAATGGATGGTATTTCTCCTGATTATGACTTTTTTGACAACTCTGCTTCTGTGGGTTCTAAAGAGACGGAGACAACAGGGGCTGAGGACATTCCGGAGGACGTCAATCCCTTTGAAGCAGCTGGGGATTCTTCTCAAGCTGCTGAGATAATAACTGAAATAGACAAATCTGTTAGTCCTGTTGTGATTATGAGAAGGTCACAAAGAACCAGGAAATTGCCTGGTCATTTGAAAGATGAAATTAGGTAAAAAAATTTTTTTAAAAAAATGTAACTGTATTGTGGTCACATGAAGTTCATATATGATAATTATATTGTAAACTTAGGGGGAAGGGGATGTTGTAGAGTGAGCTTTTGTAGATTAACCTGTAGGGGGCAATCAAATGTTTTTTTGCTTTGGGCTTAAGAGTAGCAAAGAAGAAACTGTGAGTAGACGTGTTCCACCTGGACTGTTCTAAAGTGTACTGCTTGCTTGATGTTCCTTGAGTAAATTAACTGCCTTGAATGGATTTGTCTCCTCCAAGTTATTACAGTAGTCAGTACTGTCTCTTGCAAACTTTGTACGTTTATTCGCTCGAATCTCTTTAGACAACTCAACACGTTGACGTTCAAGGTCTTTTTTAATTTCTGTGAGCTTACTTTTTGTCACCATTTCACCAAGTTGAATCTCCATTTTCTTAAAATCCAATTTCGTTGACTCAAGTTGTTTGGTAGTCTCTTTAATCACCAATGCCAGGGTAACTGCATGATAGTATTGCTTAATCTCCCGTTGAAGATGATGCTGGAGTTTATCCACAAGTGATTCGACATCTATCGCGCAAGAGGTATTTTTTTCATCAAAAATAGAGTCTTTTAGCAGAATCTCAGAGTAATCTGCTTCACTGAACTCAAATGTCTTAGTTGATAAAAGACAGTCTTCATCTGCCATAATAGAGCCAGCAAGGGACTATCTGCAGAGACGTTGATGTTTTTGAATTATCTTAACTCAAGGACTGAGCATGTGAATTTCACTATGGAATGCGATCCAGTAAGCATTAGTTTTCTTGATGTTCGAATATACATATGTGACGGGAAACTCCATACCGATCTGTACCGAAAACCAACGGATCGCAACACTATTTTAAGAGGCGATAGTTTCCATCCTAGACCTTTAATTAAGAGTTTACCTATCAGTCAATTTAAGCGAGTGCGTAGAGTTTGTAGCACAGATGAATCTTATACTCAATCCAATGATTTAACTAAAAGATTCTTGAATCGTGGTTACCGTACAGAATGGATCGAAAATGCCAAAAAGAAATTCAACGAGACATCTCAATTGCAGTGTTTGCGTATAAAACATAACAAAACGTATAAGTTCTTAATGCTCCTATTTGCACGACGAAGTACTCAGTATTGGGTGCGGAGTTCCGTAAAATCTTAAATAAACATTGGCATATTATTTCAAGTGATCCTAAATTATCAGGTGTCTTTAAAAACGGTCCGAAATTAGTCTTTAAACGTCAAAACAATCTTCGTGACTTGCTTGTAAAATCTGAATATCCTTCACGTACAAAACAAGGTATTCCAACTCTTCCTCCAGGTAATTACAGGTGTGGTAATTGCGCCCAGTGTGCTTTTACACACAAATGTAAATCGTTTAGTCATCCACGTACTGGTCGTGATATTCCGATACGGGGTACTATTACCTGTGCTTCCACTCATGTGATTTATTTAATTCGTTGTCCTTGTTGTCTTGAATACGTGGGTAAAACATTCAGACAATTACGCACTCGTATTAGTGAACATCGTAGTAACATTAGAACTGGAGATATGCGCAGCCCCATAGCGGTTCATTTCAGACAAGCAGGCCATAATATCAGCGCTTTGCAGTATATTGGTATAGAAAAAGTAACAAAACCCTCAAGAGGAGGAAATTATGAGAATAAATTATTACAGAGGGAATGTTTTTGGATTTACACCTTAAGTACTTTGTCACCTTTAGGGTTGAGTGAGGATTTTGATATAAAGCCATTTTTATAGTAATTATTATTTTTTTGTTTTTGTTTTTTTGACATGAATTGTAACTGTCACATGACTTGTATTTGTCACGTTACTTGCATTTGTCATGTGACCTTTTGTGTGTGCCTAATTAAGGTTATCATCTTTGTCTATTTAAAGTTGACTTTAATCTACATGTGATATTGTGTGTGCCTAATTAAGGCAATTATCTGTATCTATTTAAAGTTGACTTCACTCTACATGTATATTGTGCCTGATGAAGACCTGAGGGTCGAAACGTTGCTTTTAATAAATTCTTTTGGAGCAGTACTTTTCAGTGTGCGGACTTCACACTTCTTTATTTTGTATAAAATAAAGACCCTACATTTTTTCTTGTTGAATATCCTTTCACTTGGCAAAACATCACATTACTGAAGTAAAATGGGCTGCATGTTTGATTCATGTGGACTTTAACCATTTACAGGCTACATTACAAACTTATGTAAGTGAGACTTGCATCAATTAAGTCATTATAAATAGATTTCAACAACTGCAAACCTTGTAAAAGTTGAACATTCACAAGAGTTTACTGTAAATTAAGAAAATACTCAAATTTGTAAAATGATTTTTTCTTTCTTTTAATATACTTCTTTTAAAAAACTGTAGCGTGCAATTGACAAAAAATATTTTCGCATAAAAGAGGAAGTTTGGGATGAGTATGTTTTGTTTATGCTTTTGAAAGACTTCTCTAAAAATGTGCACACCAAGGATGCATTTATTTGATCAAAATGCAGTAAAAACTATAACATTGTTAAATAAGATTGCAATTTAAAATAACTGTTTTGTATTTTAATATATCTTAAAGGTATTTTATTCCTGTGATTGCCATGAATTTAATATATTCCTCACATGATCCTTCAGAAATCATTCTAATACGCTGATTTCATGCTCATGAAACATTTCTAATATTAATAATATATCTTTATAATGTAATAATGTATTATTTAATATTATATTTTTGTGAAAACGTGATAAGTCTTTTTTCAGGATTTTTTGATGAATAAAGTTAAAAAAGTAAAATAAAAAATATTTTATACATTATAAATGTCTTTCCTGTCACTTCTGATCAAGTTAATCTTAAAATCTTACTAAACCCCAAACTTTTGAATGGTAGTGTACGCAGTAACACAAAAATAAAAGCACAAACGGACATAAATGTGCATTGTCGCAGCTAAGAAACATTCATAACAATTCCATAATCAGATCAGGAATGCCCAACATGAGAAACAACAAAAACCAGGGTCAGGTTTAATTTATTCATAACTTCCTGATGCTATAGTACATAAAAGTCCCCAGTGACACTGACTACACACAAGTGTGTAGACATGTGAAGCAGCAGCCCACGCACAAGCATAAACACCCACACCTTGCACATAGTAATTAAAACAGTAGAGCAGGTAGTGGCCACAGGAATGTCACCCAGTGCATTTATTCAATACAGATGCAGCTGGGATTTGCATGAGATCTTCTCTGTCTAACCTCAAGAAAAAATGGCTGTCAATCGTTTGATGGGAGTGAACAGACACATGGCAAGTGTGACTGCAACTTATTTAAGACTTTCTTTGTTTTGCGGAACATAAAAGAATATATTTTGAAGAATGTTTGAAAAAAAAAATATAGAGACGTTTCTCAAATTATCTTTGTTTATGTTCCACAAAAGAAAGTCAAACTGGTTTGAAATGGAAAAAAAGAGCTGAACCTTTAATACCCATCATTAATTTCATGGCATTGTTTAATTGTAATTGCAGTGTAAATGCACAGAATTTGAGAAATATTTCTCAAACAAAAATTTTATAAGACCACCTTTTTATAGGGTGTTTATATATATATATATATACATATATACACACACACACACACACACACACACACACACACACACACACACACAAACACACACACAATTCACAGTGTATATGTGCTTTATTAAACCACACATTCTAACAAAGCTCATTTATTATTATGTCATGTACTGTAGTCTAAGACAGATTTCTTTGTTGTCAGCTGTCCCATCAAGTATGAGGATATTAAACCCAATAATCATCACTCACCACTATGTGTATATCGATGAGAGTGAATCAGAGTTTGGCATGTGTGACAGTGACACCACACCCACACTGTTATAGTTGTATAGTTTGATCATGTCTAAACGTGTTATACTGTATTATCTGCTCAATTATGACAAAAAATCATAATCAAGATTATTTTGGTCAATATTGAAATCATGATTTTACATGATTATTGGTGGGCGATACGATCAGTCTTATTTCAAGGTATTATTTGAGTGTATTATTTTACCAGGACGATGTGCTAACAGTGGTATTCAGATAAGTAATAGCCTACAACACAAATTGAATAAATGTAAAATAACACTGCATTTTCTTACTGTATAATTAAATACTGATTAAACCTTATTAAAGCTACTTAATTTATTTAGTCAAGGTGAGTGAAGGATTTTCCTTTGTCTTTTGTTGTTTGATTATCAGCAGGTTTATAGGCTGTTGTCACTTTAAGACTAAATGCACGGATGCAATATACTGTTACACACGTGTTTTCTTTCTTAACTTTCTTTCTAAAGAGACAGGATGATACAAGTAGAATCACTAGAAGAACAGCAGGTGGGAATTGTAGGATTGATTTCCGTAGAACTACTCAAGGGCAAAGAGCCTTTTCTGTAAAGGGCTCCCAACTCTGGAACATGTTGCCAAATGAGTTTAAAGCAGTACGTGAAATAAAGTATTTTACATTGAAGGTAAAGATGTGGTTTAAAATAAACCAGAACTGCACATATATTTAAATTTAATAAATGTTTGTTTTAATTAGTTATTCATACCAGGGTTGGAAGCATCCTTAAAATAGGTACAGGTCATTTAGGTTTGTATTTGTATGTGTATAAATGACATGCTGTTTTAGCTTTTTTCTATGATTAGTAGTTTTGTATTTATTTGTATTTTTTTAGAAAAGCCTTTCTAGGGACCCGAGATGCAAATTAGCTTATGCTATACTCTCGATGTACAATACATATTTTGCAGTTTTTGACTGCAATCATGTATTTTTGTACTGTCCCTATATAAATAAAATAAAATGTGTATGTTTACTTAAGACAAAACCCCAAACAGCACTTTGACTTTTTGTGTGTTGGCTATTAGACCGTTTAGGCATGTATCCTAATACTTTGCATATAAGCGTTCGGGTCCGTCTCGGTGCGCACACAGAAAGCCACCTGGTGACCAGTGTCTCGTTTGCTGCTTAATGTGCATTAAATAACAGTTTAATATCAAACACTTCCTCAGGTTTAGCAACAGTAGACTGCATATTACAACACTCACTTATTTGGATGTTTGAAAAGTTCAGGCTTTTAGGGAGGAACGGAAGCGCACTGATGTGAAGGACAGGTAGGTGCGCAAGACAGAATGCCTAACACAAATAATTGTTTGACGTTGATTATCTTGTTATTGTCACAGTGTCTGGTTTGTTCCCTGGGTTCTTTCCCTGATCGTCACATTTCCTCATGTACTACATTTCCCATCATCCTGTTCTGTCACTCATCACTGATCATTACACACAGCTGTTCCCACTCACATTGTTTGCACTGGTCTATTTATACCCTGTCTGTTTCTGTGTTAGTTGTCGAGTCCTTGCTTAATATCTGTTTGCACTTCAGAGTTCTTGTCTTGTTTTGTTTTGTTTCTTGCTTATGGACTGCTTTATGGATTTTGAACCTTTGACTGGCTAACGATGAGTATGGATTACCCTAAATAATAAATGCATGTGGATCTTACCTTTTTGTGTGCGTTGCGTGACAGAAGGACTCGACCATGTATAGATCCAGCAGTTCGGGAATCCATAACCCTCCTTCTATGAATGGGGGAGGAAGGGGACCACGGAGAGGAGGTTCGCAAACCTGGGAGGAAGCGCCCCGGTTAAACATCTTTCAATGTTTTGCTTTATGGGCCCATCAGACTGAGGAAGCTGCGGCGGCAAGATCTCCAGTGACAACTTCCGTTAGAGATGGTGAGTCGTTCGGGGGACTCGTCTGGCCAAGTTCTCCGGAACTCGGGGAGGTTGCAGGGGAGGAGGTGGTCGACAAATTCCACGACACCGTCCTCCGCCCTGCCATGTTTCTGATCCGGAGCCGCTGGTCTGGTCCAGCACAAGACCCTCGTCGCGGGTTCCGCCCAGCACGAGGCCATCACCACGGGTTCCGTCCAGCCCTGAGCTCTCACCGCTGGCGCCGTCCAACCCAGCACCCTCTCGCTCTCATGGACGGAGGAGGAGGAAGAGACACGTTCCGTCTTCCCAGTCAGAGACTGTTCACGTTCCGTCTGCCCAGCGAGAGACTGTTCACGTGATGTCTGCCCAGCGAGAGACTGTTCACGTCACGTCTGCCCAGCGAGAGACTGTTCACGTGACGTCTGCCCAGCGAGAGACTGTTCACGTGACGTCTGCCCAGCGAGAGACTGTTCACGTCACGTCTGCCCAGCGAGAGACTGTTCACGTCACGTCTGCCTTCATGGACCTGGACTATCTGGAGCGTCTGGCTCGGATCCTGGACATGCCCGTGTCTGCTGTACCAGAGCCTGAGCCAGTGTCTCCTGTCCCAGAGCCGGAGCCAGTGTCTGCTGTTCCAGAGCCGGGGGCAGAGCCAATGCCTGTTCCAGAGCCGGAGGCAGAGCCAATGCCTGTTCCAGAGCCGGAGGCAGAGCCAATGCCTGTTCCAGAGCCGGAGGCAGAGCCAATGCCTGTTCCAGAGCCGGAGGCAGAGCCAATGCCTGTTCCAGAGCCGGAGGCAGAGCCAATGCCTGTTCCAGAGCCGGAGGCAGAGCCTATGCCTGTTCCAGAGCCGGAGGCAGAGCCTATGCCTGTTCCAGAGCCGGAGGCAGAGCCTATGCCTGTTCCAGAGCCGGAGGCAGAGCCAGTGCCTGTTCCAGAGCCAGTGCCTGTTCCAGCGCCAGAGCCAGTGTTTGTTTCTGTGTTTGTGTCTGTTCTTGTGACTGTTACAGTTTTGGTGTCTGTTCCTGAGCCGGTGTCTGTTCCTGAGCTAATGTCTGTTCCTGAGCTAATGTCTGTTGCTGAGCCGGAGCCAGTGTCTGTTGCTGAGCCGGAGCCAGTGTCTGTTGCTGAGCCGGAGCCAGTGTCTGTTGCTGAGCCGGAGCCAGTGTCTGTTGCTGAGCCGGAGCCAGTGTCTGTTGCTGAGCCGGAGCCAGTGTCTGTTGCTGAGCCGGAGCCAGTGTCTGTTGCTGAGCCGGAGCCAGTGTCTGTTGCTGAGCCGGAGCCAGTGTCTGTTGCTGAGCCGGAGCCAGTGTCTGTTGCTGAGCCGGAGCCAGTGTCTGTTGCTGAGCCGGAGCCAGTGTCTGTTGCTGAGCCGGAGCCAGTGCCTGTTGCTGAGCCGGAGCCAGTGCCTGTTGCTGAGCCGGAGCCAGTGCCTGTTGCTGAGCCGGAGCCAGTGCCTGTTGCTGAGCCGGAGCCAGTGCCTGTTGCTGAGCCGGAGCCAGTGCCTGTTGCTGAGCCGGAGCCAGTGCCTGTTGCTGAGCCGGAGCCAGTGCCTGTTGCTGAGCCGGAGCCAGTGCCTGTTGCTGAGCCGGAGCCAGTGCCTGTTGCTGAGCCGGAGCCAGTGCCTGTTGCTGAGCCGGAGCCAGTGCCTGTTGCTGAGCCGGAGCCAGTGCCTGTTGCTGAGCCGGAGCCAGTGCCTGTTGCTGAGCCGGAGCCAGTGCCTGTTGCTGAGCCGGAGCCAGTGCCTGTTGCTGAGCCGGAGCCAGTGTCTGTTGCTGAGCCGGAGCCAGTGTCTGTTGCTGTTCCTGAGCCGGGTTCTGTTCCTGTGCCGTGGTCGCCCGAGTGGTCGTCTTCGCCCTGGTCATCACCGCCATGGCCACCCGAAGGGTCTTCACCACCCTGGCCGCCCGAGGGGTCATCACCGCCCTGGCCGCCCGAGGGGTCTTCACCGCCCTGGCCGCCCGAGGGGTCTTCACCGCCCTGGCCGCCCGAGGGGTCTTCACCGCCCTGGCCGCCCGAGGGGTCTTCACCGCCCTGGCCGCCCGAGGGGTCGTCTGCTTCGCCCTGGCCGCCCGATGGGTCGTCTGCTTCGCCCTGGCCGCCCGATGGGTCGTCTGCTTCACCCTGGCCGCCCGATGGGTCGTCTGTTTCGCCCTGGCCGCCCGATGGACTGTCTGCTTCGCCCTGGCCGCCCGATGGACTGTCTACTTCGCCCTGGCCGCCGGTTAAACCATCACCCCCTGTTTCTGTTCCCTTCCATGGACCTGGCCCCCCATCCCTCCCCCTGATCCTCCACCGTTCCACCTCCCTCCTGGACTCTTGTTTTGTCTTGTTTTCTGTCATGGAGCGTCTGGTAGCCGCTCCGTAGAGGGGAGGTTATGTCACAGTGTTTGGTTTGTTCCCTGGGTTCTTTCCCTGATCGTCAGATTTCCTCATGTACTACATTTCCCATCATCCTGTTCTGTCACTCATCACTGATCATTACACACAGCTGTTCCCACTCACATTGTTTGCACTGGTCTATTTATACCCTGTCTGTTTCTGTGTTAGTTGTCGAGTCCTTGCTTAATATCTGTTTGCACTTCAGAGTTCTTGTCTTGTTTTGTTTCTTGCTTATGGACTGCTTTATGGATTTTGAACCTTTGCCTGGCTAACGATGAGTATGGATTACCCTAAATAATAAATGCATGTGGATCTTACCTTTTTGTGTGCGTTGCGTGACAGTTATCAGTTATGATTAATTGCACAGCCCTAGCAGCTAGAGAAGCCACTCCCGGGCATTAAAATTAACATGAATGCCAAGAAGTTGTTCAGGTGTCACAGGTACACTGTGTTCCATCACAATAAATGCTTCATCTGATTTGAGAGTATTTGGTACATGCCTTAGTGGATGTTGTTCTAAAACACACATGCCTTCAGAGTGCACATGAGGGCATTAAACATGCAATGTATCCGTGTACGTGTGTTTATGTGCATGTGTGACAGTTGTCTAAATCTTTATCACCTGTCATTATAATAGGTAGACAGCAAGCTTTGGATCTCAGAAGAAACCGGTCTGTTCAGAGGCAGCAGATGCTTTCTGGTCGGGGTGGATGACAGCATAACTGCATTTAAAAAAAAGCAGACAAAGAATACTTAAGAAACCACGTAATTAGCGACTTACGGAATATGTCACCAAGGTATTTTTTAAATCACAGTTTTAACACAGTTCTGTTAGCTTGAGAGATATTATGAAAATTGTTCATAAAAATATTAAAATCTACAAATATTTTTATTTTTGTCAAATATTTATTTAATATATATTTATAAATAAAGAAATATATATATATATTTGACATTAAAAAAATTTAAATATATTAATAAACATGACTAAATATTAAAAATTATTAAAAATAATAATCACAACGAACTGAATAAAACTTATATCTAAAAAAAATTAATTAGAAAAGAAAAGTAATGGCATTAAAAAAATAAGTATTACTATGTTTACTATGACAGCCCTAATTATTTCATTTTATCATTTTCTTGTTTTATGGAATATTGCAGTGTTTATTATAAATGATTTATCCAGGCACTTGCCATCACATGCCCTTGTAATCTTTAATCAAAATAATTTCCCCTCACTCTTGCAGTGAAATCTCTTCTCTGATGACGTGTTTACAGCTCAGATCAACCAACAGCAAACCACAACCATCCAACAATCCAATCAATTCCAAATCAAATTTCGCCCTAAATTTTTTCTTGTTCGAGAAGAATTTGATTCAAACATTCTTTAAAATATCTTGTTTTTTTGTTTTGCAGAAGTAAGAAAGTCATATGGATATCATATAGGCACTAACATAGGCAGTTAGTGAACACAATATTGACTTTTTTCTATGTAGTAGTTGTGGATTTAGGCTTTTTTAATCAGTCAACACATCATAATCCACACGCATTTTTTCACTTTGTCTCTCTTGACTCTTTCTGTTCTGGTATGATCTTCACAGAATGACAGTCTAAAGATGCTGCACATAATATGTCATTTACAACGTATTGCATCTCGCTTCAATGGCTATATAAGCCACACAAGCAATAAGAAATGAATAGCCCGACGGCACGTCATAATATGTCTGCTAAATTCAAAAGAAAGGTTGTATATGTATTTTCAGTACGTGTGTTATGCATAACAGAAGATTCAATCAAAATGTGCAGCCGCATCTTGATACCATGACCTAGTTTGTCTCCATTTGTGTAAAAACAAAACAAAACAAAAACACACATCCAGGAATGTAACATGTAGCAGTTTGGATTTACATTTTAGAGTGAATAAAAGTGCTTCAAAATTATTAAATTACATTAATGGCAGAAAGGGAATTAAGTAGTGACAAAAAAAAAGAATTATATGAAGCATAAGGCTTAAGATTAAAATTATACAGTTAGTCAAACAATATCAAACTGTATACAATACATATTTTTGCAATGGACCATTCTGGTGCATTAAGTTATTTTGCAATGGCAATCATTTATTTGAATAATACATGTGCTATTAGCCAGCAGTCTCATAAATATTTTTGATATTTATGAGACTGCTGGCTAATAGCACATGTATTATATTTATATTTGTATGTATTATGTAAAATATGATCCGTTTGATTGTAAATACTAACAATATTAATGCAAAATTGACAATGTGATTTTACCGTTAAATTATTTTTGGTTACTGTTTGGTTAAGGTTTTTTAAGAAATATTTAATCGAACTTTTTTTTGTATCTAGTTGATTGGATCTAGTCAGCAAACTATGTAAAATTATATTACAATGAATTTTTTATTGTTTTTTGCAAATACACTGTATACCAGCATACTTTTTAAATGATGCTGCTAAAAATGGCTTAATCTTAACATACAGCACTCTCTTTAAAACGCTGTCTTCCTGAAACAGACCCAATTGTCAGCAAACCCAAATATACAGTATGTATTCTGAATGTTAAATATGAGATTTTTTATTTGATATTAATTTGAAGTCCACATGTAACAGAAGTTGCGATAGTCTATTATTCCCTATTGTGAAACAGCTTCTTGAACAAGAAAAAACTTAGGGCGGGGCTTGATATTGTCCATCGGGAATTAATTGGATGGTTGTGGTTTGCTATTGGTCGATCTCATGTGAGTGACAGGTTTTCCCTGCCCTCGCACCAGTAAACGCATCATCAGAGAAGAAAAGAGACGTCGCTGCAAGAGGGAAGGGAAGTTATTTTGATAAAAGATTATGAGGGCACATAGTTTTTTTTTTAAGTAACTATGGATAAATCATATTATTAGATCAATTGATTGACCCGCTAAAAACTGTTTAAGTTACTAAATACAAACTGCTACCTCACCCTTAAAACAAAACACTAGTTGTACATTTAACTTTCTTACATTGCGCCTCAGAAAAACACATACAACACCATTTATTTAAAGCTAAAAGAGTAACTTAAAGGGTTAGTTCACCAAAAAATAAAAATTGGCATTAATTACTCACCCTCATGTTGTTCCAAACCTGAAAGACCTTCATCTTCAGGACACAAATGAAGATCTTTTTGATGAAATCCGATAGCTTTCTCACCCCCGATAGACTGCAACGTTATTACCACTTTCAAGGATCAGAAAGGTAGTAAAGACATCTTTAAAATAGTCCATGTGACTGCAGTGGTTCAACCTTAATGTTTTTAAGTGAAGAGAATACATTTTGTGCGCAAAAGCTCTTATGGGTTTGGAACGACATGAAGGTGAGTAATTAATGACAGAATTTTCATTTTTGGGTGAACTATCCCTTTAATATATTTAACACACTGTGAAAAGAAACATAATAAGTTTGTTTGATTTTCACCAATCCTACATAGATCTTTTTTTTCCCCACAGTTCACAGTTACACTGAGCTCTACTAAAGTTTTTGTTTGTTCATATAAAACAGTGTATTCAAGTATTATATAAAAAGACTTATTTTCAAAATGTATAGGATGGACAATGTCTTAGAATAAGAGACAATAAAAAACCTTATTGACTTCTGACATTCCTACATTGCTCTTACCCATTTCATGATCCAGGGAGCCTTGTTTTAATGTCACTGCCACAGTTTTCTTTGCAGATGGTTCCTCAATCTTCATGAGCTCATCACAGCACTGTTTCCACTGACCTACATAGAACAGTACAGGACAGGTTCTTAGTTTATTTAGTTTGAGTCTGATTGCATAATTTTAAAAGCCAGAGGACTTAATGTAAATAAGGGTTCTGGTGTAACTGAAAAAAATAGACAGGCCATAAAACATAATTCTCGCACGCCATGGAATAAATACCTTGCATGAAAGTGCTAAATATGCAGAAGTTAGCAAGGATGCTTTTTGAGAGGTTCTACGTGCTTGTGTCTACATATTTGTGTAAGATATGTAATGAATTTCAAGCCTTCAGGAACACTACATGTTAAAAACCTAGAGTAAGAACAGAATAGAATGTGGAAACAGACCAAACAGACATGCTTTTCACATAACTGATGACACATAAGCCATTAGACAAGGATATAAAACGGTTCAAAAAAAGAATGCAGAAAGTACTCCTTTTGACAAACAATAATAATTTCATGACATCATTGCGAGAGAAACCCAAGCCGACTGTACAGAAACCAGACAGAGTAACCGCTTCAAAGAATGTGTCCTCTTTTCAAAACATGGCAATTGTGAAACATCTCTTCAACAATCAGATATAAATGTATATGCAGAGCATGCAATGTACCCTTTCCAGTTTAATAATCAAAAAATAATCATATTCAATGTTGTGATTCATTGCAGAGGAATCCAAGTCTTTGGAACATGAATGTCACAGGATGTTCCAAAAAAAGATTTTCTACATTCAAAAAGGAGTTATTATGCACCAGGGGTGAAAAATTGCTCTGTGTCAAATACATTTACAAATGTTACATATATAGTGTGTAAAATATTCCAAAATATTAACTCCAAAACTGTTTCTGCTTGTGCAACAGGTAAGGCAATGTGATTTTAGACCCATCTGTACTTTTATAATAAAAAAAAATCAAATCATAATTTTTTTTAATTAATCATACACAATACTTCAGAAGTTATATAATAAGGCTTATGTTTAATTCTTCTTGTCTTCATTTCTGTTGTTTAGTAGAACTGAAGTATGTTAACGAACCCACCCATTCCTATCAACTGCTGTCAAACCAGAACAAAGAAAGTGTTGTTCTCTGTGGCCTGATTCTGTAATAAATCTATGTATTGATTGAGTTTGGAAATACAGGCCAAACTGAGGTGATGCCAGGCTAGACAATACACAAGAAATAGTATAAACGTTTGTAATTTTTTAAATAATGTAAAAAGAATGTAAAAAAAAAAATGCTACAGTAAAAAAAGGTAATTGCTTAACCTTACCATATAGAGTGATTATATATAATATATATATAATTATGTATATATAAAATATATACTATACTATCATATAACCTACAGTGAAAATCTGACAATGTACACACAAAAAAATATCACAATGTTTTAAAAATATATTTTAATTAACTAATTAAAGAGTAATATTTTAATGTACAGTGAAAAACAAAAGGGTGGAATATAGCAGGACAATTAGCTAAATACCCCCTTTAGGACTAAAATACATTTTTGTTTCTGCAAAAAAACAAACAAACAGGTAATTGCGACTTTATCTCACAATTTAGACTTTATTTCTTGCAATTGCGAGTTTATATCTTGCAATTCAGACAATTCTCAGAATTGTGAGTTATAAACTCACAACTGCAAGAAATAAAGTCAGAATTGTGATATGTGAGAACCACAAAACCAGTCTTATGGGTAATTTTTTTAAAATTGAGATTTATACATCATCTGAAAGCTGAATAAAGAAGCTTTCCATTGATGTGTGGTTTGTTAGGATAGGCAATATTTGCCAAAGATACAACTATTTGAAAATCTGGAATCTGAGGGTGCAAAAACATCTAAATGAGAAAATCGTCTTTAAAGTTGTCCATTTCTGTTGGCGATTGTGCTGCACCCACTCACAAAAAAACATTTTTGATATATTTAAGGTAGGAAATTTACAAAAAAATCTTCATGGATCATGATCTTTCCTTAATATCCTAATGATTTTGTGGCATAAAAGAAAAATCGATAATTTTGACCCATACAATATTTTGTTGCCTATTGCCACAAATAAACCCGTGCGACTTATAACTGGTTTTGTGGTCCAGGGTCACATATATAAACTCGCAACTGTGAGAAAATAATCGTGCAAATTTCGCGCAATCGCAAGTTTATATCTCGTAATATATGACCAGAATTGTGAGATATAAAATCGCAATTGCGAGGGGGAATAAAAGTCAGAATGTGTTAAAAAGTTGCAATTACCTTTTTTGTTCCGTGGCGGAAAAAAGCTTCTATAGTAATCACAGCAGGCGGTTTTTTTACTGAAATTTTAACAGGACTATTGTACTGTGTTTTGGACAACAAAATCAGCATCTTATTAAACACTGGTTCTTTATCATGTTACAAAGTGTGTTGAGTAAGCAAAAACTGTTAATCAAGCATAACATTAATGCATTTCGAAAAGTACAGAACTTTGTGTCAGAGATTTCAATGATGCATTTACTGTAAAAACAAACATATATGATGGTTGTTTTGCCATAATATTAAATTTCACTAATGATTAATTCCAACACTTTTTTTAGGGGTGAAACTATTTCCTTGTAAAGCTTAACATGAAAACTTCCTTGTAAAATTGTGTTATTCCAGAAGTGTTCTTCAAAAAACCTGTCTTGCTACATCTAAGGATGAATTATCTCCGTTGAGCACCCACTTAACACATCCACCCACATCTGTGTTCATCTTTTGTTCAAGAATGTAACTTGGTTTGTTTCCAAGATGCCAAAAACTGTTGAGTGAAGGGTCAACAGTGCACTGGCAATAGATTGTATCTTTCCAAATGTGGCATTACTGAAATTATTGTCGATGAAATGGTATGCAGAATCAAAAGGAAAGTTCCAAGGGTGTAAAATTCATTTGATCCCTTCTGATACAACAGCGACAATCTTAAAATATGACTTTTATATAAATAACTCCATTAAATAATCAATTGTGACGGACAATATTTGAAAAAAATAGACACGCTTAATTGCAAAATGGATTGCTATGAAATTATCTAATTGATTGACAACACCTATAATTCATATAAAACTTAATCTGATTTTGTGATATAGAAGTTACACTCCAAATACTTGATCACTCGTTGTTTGTATTGCACTCTTGTATTTCAAGTGGCCTATATGTTCAGGAATGCAAAGCAGAGCTGAACAAGTATACCATTGTTCTTTGTCTTGTCTAGGTTTTGGTATAAGATAGTTCTGGGGAAGATTTCTTATGAATTCAGTTCCTGAATCAAATTCATAAATTGACAGCAAACGAATAATGAATACATTTCATAGCAATCGATTATGCTTGCCCATTCTTTTCAAATATTGTCCATCACAATTATTTAATGGAATCATTCATTCTTTCTTTCTAAAATCGAGCCTTTTCTCTCTTTTTAAGACTTGGAAAGAGTAATTCATGTTTTTATATCATAACGCTTAGGCTATGTTTACATGGAAACTATCTGAAGAGAAAACGCAAAAGTGGCGTTGCGTTATCACGTTTTATTCTGCGTTTAGACGATCGTTATGGGGGGGGGGGGTCTGTGTGCATATGGTGATGCAAAAGTGTGTGAAATGTACAACCCAAGGGGGTAATCCATCAGCCGTAAACTGAAGCCTCGAGGGGGCCGCCATTGTAGCAGAACTTCACTTGCTGTTAGCATTCCATTGACTCCCATTCATTTTGGCGACACTTTGACAGCGAATAACTTTATATCTGAGGCGTCCAAAGACTTCATTTGTCCATTATTTATTTCTAAAGAAACACGACAATGTATAAAAGGCTCCATTACTTTGTACCTTACGTTATGGACCCATAGAAGCCGTTTTTATAAAAATAGGCTAAAGATTGCGTGACGTCATAACCACGCAACTTTCTGTCGCACAATAGAGAAATTATCGTATACGACAACTCACCATGACGTCACAACAATAATAGATGTTCTTCCGGGTGGCAAAAGCCGAAGCGTTCCTATGGCAACACTAGTAAATTGCTTGGAAGGGAGTCCACCGTCGGCAGTAGCCTAATCTACATTTCAACAGTTGATTCTAAAACAGACGTGGTGGAAATTCAGACATAGTTAACATGATCATTGAGGGACTGATTAACTAATTCAGGAGATAGCAATAAATGAAATGCCTACCTTGGTCATAGTAGATTTGGCGCTAGTCTACTAACATATTTTTTTAAATGAGTCTCAGCCTACCATTGAATAGTTCTTTTAGTGACTGTTGCTGTTTGACTTACAATATGTTAGGCTATGGTAGATGGTCTATTTCCCTGTTATCTAACTAAAAAGGATATAATCGTTTTCTGTTGCTCAGATCGGATGGCACAGACGTGAGCTTTTGACAGTGAAATGGATAGTGCGCTGCAGTAGTTCTGTCTCTTCCTTGTATAATACTTTTACTTCAGGCAGTGACTGGCAATGAGTTTGATCTTCAAAAGAGACCTTAAGTTTACTAATATTAGTCTCGAGTTTCCCCAGCTGAAGATAATTATGCTCTGCTATGATTTTGTAGATGGATAGTTTTCTTTTTTTTAAGATTTCCACTCTGGGGGGTGGTTTCACTTTTTTGCGTTTTTAAGCCCCAAAAACGCCGTCGCTGTGTAAACGAAAGGCACATTTGATCAAATATTTTTACGTTTTCACCCGCGAGCGTTCTCGTGTAAACAGGGCCTTAGACTACTGCAACTCACTGAATTGTGAAATGAACGCCACTTCCTTGGCCCATCTGGCAAGACTGTTAATGGGCCACTTATATTACTTCTGTGTTAGCATCATTGCTGTTGCAATGTTTTAATCATAGGTTTTATTGCATCCAAACAGCTGTTGCTGTTTTAATAGTGCTATATAAATAAACTAAACTTGAAAATTGCAAAAATGACTTATAGTCTATTGTGGACCATCAAAAGAAAGTGTTACAACTTTTTAAATTAATGCATGACCGAAACTATTGGGGAAAACAGCAAAGAGAGGGGGGTGGGGGGGAAGCGATAGCAACACATAAACAGCAAAGTAAACACCCCCAAATGAAACTATGAGCTGGAACATTCTGTCAGGTTGATGTCACCTAAAGCAACAATGCAGCCAGCCTATACATCAGGCATTGCTGAAATATTTTGAAAACAATATGTAAAAAAAGAATTTAGGTGATTGTCAAAATTTGACACATACAATACCAGTAATTGAGTGACACCTGATTTTAGTGGCCAGTAGGAAACTAAAATTTACAACGTTCAGAAACATTCCTAGTCAAGTTTAAAACCCTCACACTACTTTGACAAAGGGAAAATATCTTCACCTTCATCTGAGGCTTAACAACAGACAAAGGATTTAAACGGTATATGACAGGACAAGTCACACTCAAGAAACATAGACATTTTGTAACAAGCATTGCATCAAGTTGGCATAACAAACATCCGCTAAAAAAAACTGGAACAAATCCATTCAAACAAAATTAATGATTGAAGGGATAGTTCAGCCAAAAAATAGTTTTATTTTCAGTTATAATACATGAAACAAAACATATATACTGTACATAACATTACAATTGTCATTTTTCTTTTATAAAACCAAACTATATAATGAAAAAAAAAAAAAAAACAACAACAACAATAACAACACGCTATTCAGACTTCACTTATTTAGCTGTGCTAATCATTATTATAAAATCTAAAATATTAGGAATGTCATTGCAATTAAGGAGAAAGGAGAGGAGAAAGTTCTCTTGGAGGGAGCTGATGAGCATGGAAGCATTTCACATCAGCTTCATCTTACGTGCAACGTACGACGTCCTGCCTTCCCCCTCAACCAGTGGTACGGAGAAGACCCAACGTGCCCCCTCTGTCCATCCCCCTCAAACCTCAAACACATTCTGGTTGGATGCAAGACAAGCTTATCACAAGGCCGCTATACTTGGCGGCACAACCATGTCCTGAAGTGCCTCGCAGCCACCTTGGAGTTCAGATGACTAAAGAACAATGCCCTGTCTCCTCCATCATTCCATTCTTCATATGCAAGGGAGTTCATTCGAGAAGGGGTAAAGACAGCCAAAGGCTATACGACAACGGTTATCGGCCAGCTCGGAAAGGCTCGAGACTGGAAATTGGTGGCAGATTTGAACCAAAGGCTTTACTTCCCTTCTGAGATTGCCACAACGAACCTAAGACCAGACCTCGTGCTCTGGTCCACATCACTCCACATTGTGTACATAATAGAGCTTACCGTTCCCTGGGAGGATGCTGTAGAGGAGGCATTTGAGCGCAAGAGACTTAAGTACACCGAATTGGCAGCTGATGCTGAGCAACGCGGATGGAAATCCAAGGTTTTCCCCAGTGGAAGTCGGCTGCAGAGGCTTTGTGGGCAAGTCAACCATCAGGCTGCTTAAGGAACTGGGAGTGCGAGGCCAAACCCTACGCCAAACCATCAAAGCCCTCTCAGGTGCAGCAGAAGAAGCAAGCCGATGGATATGGGTGAAAAGGGGAGACTCCAACTGGGCCCCTAATACCACCTGTGGCATGTAAGCAGAGGGGGGCACACCTGGGACGCCAGGTGCTGCCGATGAGCCCTCTGGAGGTGTCGTGGGCCTATCATTGAAACACCAGAGAAGGGGGGTGCCCACCTGATGACCCCAATGAAGCTTAAAACCCCCATTCTTATCCCACTAAACCATTACCATAGTGAGGAAATCACTCCGATGGATTCATTGTTACCACTCAGACCTAAAACCTGTCACCACTACAGAGAGGAAACCACTCCGATGGATGCATCGTCACCACTCATACCTCAGAGAGGAAACCACTCCGATGGATGCATCGTCACCACTCATATCTCAGGTCTTAAACAGGGGATTGTTTCACCTAGTCCTAAATCATAATAAAAAAAAACTAAAAAAACAACAACAATAACAACACGCAATTCAGATTCACTTATTTAGCTGCTAATCATTATTATAAAATCTAAAATATTAGGAATGTCATTGCAATTAATTTGCCATAAGAGAAGGTAAATGCTCCAGAAAGGATCCCAAAATTTTTCCAAAAGACTTCGGTGATTTCCTAACATTGAAAAGGATTTTCTCAGGGGTGCAATATGAAATGAGTTCATTGATCCATTGTTTTCTTGATGGAGAATGAGTCGACTTCCAGTTCACTAATATACATGTTTTCCCTGCAGTTGAAATACTTTTTATGATGAGGAGCTGAATAAATCAGTATTCCTTAATATCCAAATTCTAGAATCATTACTAATTGGAATACTTTCAACCTTTGACGATATATCAATTATATATTCCCAAAAGTCTTTCAAAACAGGACAATCTTGTTGAACATAACATTTTCAAACGGTGACAGTGTTGGAATTTTATGAAATGTCTGGGGGGTGATCTCTTTATTTAGTTACTTAAAATAAGACTTGGGAAAGTTCAAGGGGAGACACTGAAATTTATACATATATTTAGGTAACATTAACATTAACTCTGTCAATTAATGATAAGGGTAATACTTTCCATTTTAGCATATCATCTTTCACTCTGTCCAGAAGTATGGAGTAATTTTTTTGAACATGTCATCAAGTGTTAAATCAATCTGAATACCTAAATATTTAAACCCATAGTGCACAGTGTTAGTGGTTTAACTATATATTTTAAATCTGGTATATTAACAGGAAATGCTTCACTCTTGTCATAATTCAATTTATAGCCAGATATATCACTGTATTCCTTAAATACACGTAGTAAGGGGGGAATAGAGAATTGTGGATTGGTCAGGTATACTAACAGGTCATCAGCATAAAGGGATAATTTGTGTTCATTAGTACTAATTTTAATTCCCTTTATTACAGTATGGGGCCTTATTGCAATAGTGAGAGGTTCGACAGCCAGGGCAAATAATAAGGGATATATAGGGCAGCCTTGCCTACAACCTCTAGACAATGTAAAGGTGCTTGACATAATACCATTGGTGTATATTTGTGCTTTAGGGGAATTAAAAATAGTTTTTAAATAGCCAATGAACTTAGACCCAAAGCTCATGGTTTCTAGGGTTGCAAAAAGAAAAGTAGGCTCAATTCTGTCAAAAGCCTTTTCGGCATCCATAGACAGAACAAACATGGATAATTTCTGCTTTCGAACAATATCAATTATACGTAATAGCCTTCTAATATTATCGGAGCCTTGTCTATTCTTAACGAATCCTGTCTGATCTGGATGTATTATTTTTGTTATAACAGTTTCCAGTCTTAGGGCAAGCCATTTGGTCAAAACTTTATAGTCAGCATTAAGAAGACTTTGCGGCCTATAAGACCTATATTTTTGCCTATCTTTCCCTGGTTTAGGAAGTAGTCAAGTCAAGTCAAGTCAAATATATTTATATAGCGCTTTTCACAATACAGATTGTATCAAAGCTGCTTCACAGTATCAATCAAAACAACTTAACAATGTTCGTTTATTACTGGAAAAAAGACATCCAAGTTTGGTAGAGCTGATCAATGGTATGATTGGTTAATTAATTTGAATATCCCCAACTGAGCAAGCCAAAGGCAACAGTGGCAAGGAACCGAAAAACTCCATCCAGTGACCTAATGGTGTCCTAACACCCCATCAGATGACCCAATGGAGAAAAAAAAACCTTGGGAGAACCCAGGCTCAGTCGGGGGCCAGTTCTCCTCTGGCGTTTATGAACTAGAGGCCGAATTTACAGTAACTGTAAGATAAAAAATTTATATGAATGCCTGGCTAAATAGATGCGTCTTCAGTCTAGTTTTAAATTGGGAGAGCGAGTCTGAGCTACGAACAATATCAGGAAGGCTATTCCAGAGCTTCGGAGCTAAATGTGAAAATGCTCTGCCTCCTTTGGTGGATCTGGATATCCTAGGAATGACCAGAACCCTCGAATTTAGTGATCTTAAAGAGCGCGATGGATTGTAAGGCGATAGAAGATCCGTTAAATAGACTGGAGCTAAACCATTTAGAGCTTTATAAGTCAAAAGCAATACCTTGTATTTAATACGGAACTTTATAGGTAACCAATGAAGTGATGATAAAATCGGTGTTATCAGGGTCCGAAATTAACACCCGCCAAGCGCCAAATGCGGGTAGATTTTCTGTTTGGCGAGTAAATCTCAAAAGGCTATCCGCCCCACTGGCGGGTGAATGTTCATACCCAAATAGTAATGTAACGAGTTAACGTTAACGAGTCCTCTTATCGATGCTCCTGTTCCAAAGCGAATTTTTTGTCCCGCCATAGTCTTATTTGATCTGCGAGTAATGTAGACGACAGTAGTGCGTGTGACAGGGCGCAACTGAAGCACGAGCAGAGAGAGGTCGCGCGCGCGCGCGCTCCGCTCTTTCTCTTAGTGCTGTCTTGCTCTCTCTCCTTGTCACATAGGCTATTAATCAAAATAAATCGACTCGATGGTAAAAGGTCGGAAGACCATAGTTTCATGTGGAGCATTCGGATATATTTTTCCTGAATTACCGCTGGGTGTGAATTGTGCTAAAATACCTTATCTTCTCTGAAGCGTTCCGCACATTCAGCTGACATAAACCACACTTTAAATAAACGAAAAAACCTATCCAGTGATTAAATGTTTTCTGTGTTGACACAAATCTTGTGGGATGTCCTAGCTGCCGGGATAATCACACAACGCGAACACATCCGATAATGACACGTCCAATTCGCGAACTAATGACTCATTTGAACCGATTCATTATAATTTCATTTTAAAACTGATATTTCCAGTCCTTCAGTTACTGATCGGATCAGTCAGAGTAAATGGAGTAAAAAAAAATAGGCAGAGTAAAACTAAATATTTTTTTGAAATAATAATATATTATTAGTGCATATATTTTATTAAATATACAATTAATACATTTAATTTGTACAGAACTATTTTCATATAGGCACCACCACAAAAATATTATTTTAATGTGTGTAAATTGTGTAATATGTGTGTAAATAAAAGTAAAAATGGAAAATAATAGACCAGAAATATGACAAAAATGTTTTAATATAGCCTATATATAAATTAATGTATATGTGACACAAAAAGGCTGTTTATTATTTTGGCCGGTAAAAAATATGCTTGGCTGGTGGATTTTTTCATCTACCAGTCCCCGTGGCAGGTGAGCCAAAAAGTTAATTTCGGACCCTGGGTGTTATATGATCATATTTTCTTGATCTAGTAAGAACTCTAGCGGCTGCATTTTGGACTAACTGTAGCTTGTTTATTGAAGATGCAGGACAACCAGCTAATAAAGCATTACAGTAATCTAGTCTCGAGTTCATGAATGCATGAACTAACTTTTCTGCATCAGAGACTGACAGCATATTACGTAGCTTAGCAATGTTTCTAAGGTGGAAAAAGGCAGTTTTTGTAACATATGAAATATGCTTTTCAAAAGACAGGTTGCAGTCTAATGTAACACCCAGGTCTTTTACTGTAGCGGATAAAGTAACAGAGCATCCTACTATGTTAAAGTAGTGCTGTGAAAGGTTTAGTGGACGGTTTTTAGAACCGATAAGTATTACCTCTGTCTTGTCTGGATTTAATAAAAGAAAATTACGCGTCATCCAATCTTTTATATCTTTAACACAATCTGTCAATTTGGATAATTTAGCGTATTCATCTGGCCGTGATGAAATATATATTTGAGTGTCATCAGCATAACAATGGAAACTAATTCCATGTTTCCTTAGAATATTACCAAGTGGCAGCATATATATTGAGAATAATAAAGGGCCTAACACAGATCCCTGCAGCACTCCATAGTTTGCCGAAGTTATAATCGATTTTTCTCCATTTAAGTAGACGAAATGGTAGCGGTCAGATAAGTATGACCTGAACCAGCTTAATGCTTGTCCTTGAACACCAGTGTAATTTTGTAGTCGATCTAAGAGTATTGTGTGATCTATAGTATCGAACTCAGCACTAAGATCAAGTAAAACTAGTACTGAGATACAGCCTTGGTCCGAAGCTAAAAGTAAATCATTTGTGATTCTAACAAGCGCAGTTTCAGTGCTATGATGTGGCCTGAATCCAGACTGAAACTTTTCATAGATGTCGTTTTCTTGCAAGAAAGAGCCGAGTTGAGCGGACACAACTTTTTCTAATATTTTTGACATAAATGGAAGATTCGAAATGGGTCTGTAATTTGCTAGGTTATTTGGATCTAATTGTGGTTTCTTAATAAGAGGTTTTATAACTGCCAGCTTGAACGTTCTTGGAACATGACCTAAAGATAAAGATGAGTTAATAATATTGAGAAGAGGCTCTTCCACTATAGGTAACACTTCTTTCAGTAGTTCAGTTGGTATAGGATCTAATAAACATGTTGTTGTTTTAGATGAAGTGATAAGTTTATTTAACTCTTTTTGTTCTATGGTTGTAAAGCATTGTAATTGTTCTTGCGGGGTGATAATTGCGGCCGAATTATAAGGCGCGAGCAAAGATCGAACGTTTACGATTTTGATTCTGATGCTTTCAATTTTCTCGGTGAAGAAGTTCATGAAATCATTACTACTAAACTGTAACGAGGTATTTTGTTCAGACGACGTCTGTTTATTTGTTAGTCTAGCCACGGTATTAAATAAAAACCTTGGATTATTTCGGTTGTTTTCTATTAATTTGCTGAGGTGCTCAGCCCTGGCCGTTTTAAGTGCCTTTTTATAAAGGGACATACTGTCTTTCCACGCGATTCTAAAGACCTCTAAATTCGTTTTTTTCCATTTACGCTCTAAATTACGGGTTTCTCTCTTTAAAACATACGTAGTATTATTGTACCATGGTGCTATACTTTTTTCTCTGACCTTTTTTAATCTAATGGGTGCAACAATATCCAATGTTCTAGAGAGAATGGTGCTCATAGTGCTAGTTAGTTTGTCAAATTCATCTGTTTGTTTGGGTTCAGGCAGCAGCTGAGACAGATCAGATAAGCTATTTGAGAAATGATCTATGGTGGATGGACGAATTGTTCTACCTGGTCGATAACATGGCGCAGCATGACATATTACAGCAGTGCGTAATATGCAAGTTACCAAGTAGTGGTCAGTGACATCATCACTTTGTGGAATGATATCTATATCGGTTGGATCGGTTCCATATGATATAATTAAATCGAGTGTATGATTAAGACTATGAGTTGGTCCGGTGACGTTTTGCTTGACCCCGAAGGAGTTTAATAAATCTGTAAACGCAGCCCCTAACGCATCATTTAAATTATCTACGTGTATGTTAAAATCTCCAACAATTAACGCTTTATCGACGTTGACCAAAAGATCTGATAGAAAGTCAGCAAAGTCTTTTAAGAAATTGGCGTAAGGCCCTGGAGGTCTATATACCGTAGCCAATGCTAGAGATAATAGGGATTTTTTTCTTACATCTAAGAGCGTAACATTTAGCACAAGCACTTCAAACGAATTAAACCTATGACGAGTTTTCTGTGTAACATTAAGGATATCTCTGTAGATTGTTGCAACAACGCCGCCACGACCGATCAGACGGG
Organism: Gila orcuttii; assembly: GCA_026230005.1. Lineage (NCBI taxonomy): Eukaryota > Metazoa > Chordata > Actinopteri > Cypriniformes > Leuciscidae > Gila > Gila orcuttii. The sequence continues at coordinate 25,053,695 of JAPDVR010000014.1, forward strand.
GCTCATGCTTATAACAGTATCCTGGCGGAGTAGACTCATTTAAGACCGAAATAATCATTTGGTTTAAGCCAGGTTTCAGTAAGGCACAGAACATCCAAATTATTATCTGTGACCATTTCATTTACAATAACCGCCTTAGGTGTGAGCGATCTAATGTTTAGAAGACCTAGCTTTAGAAATTGTTTTTGTTCACTAATAGCGAGATTTTTTGTTTTAATAACAATTAGATTTTTTCTAGATCCCGCAGTAGATTTATTATTTGATCTTAGTAAACGAGGAATAGACACAGTTTCTATGCAATGTTCAACACTAGTATTAATATCAATTAAATTGGTGCAGTAGAGACTGTGATTTGGATTTTTGGTTACTAGTCAAATGGTATTTAACATCTTGGAGATGTTATCCGACAGAAGATCTGCTCCGATTCTACTTGGGTGTAAGCCATCAGCGCAGAAGAGCCTTGGTACCTCCCAAAACAGATTCCAATTATTTACAAAAATCAGTCTCTCCTCATTGCACCATGACAATAACCATTCATTTAGCGCGAATAATCTACTGAACTTTTCATGCCCTCGTCGGTACGGAGAAAGCGGTCCAGACACAATAATCGATGTTTCAGGCGATGTGCTGCGTACCGTATCGATAAGGCTCCTGAAGTCTTTCTTCAGAACCTCCGTCTGTCGCAGCCTAATGTCGTTAGCTCCCGCGTGCAGCACAACAGCTCCGACGCGCTCGTCACCGTTCAAGATCTCAGTTACCCGCGCAGTGATATCGAGAACACGAGCACCAGGAAAGCAGTGACTGTGCACCTTACTTTTACCTAACGTAGCGTGGACGTGTCGGACGGTGGAATCGCCGATGATCAAAGCATAGCGTTCCGTTTCGCGAAGAGGGGAGAAGCGGTTCTGAGGGGAGATCTCGAAAACCGGGAGGGGCGAAAAGATTCTTGTCCTGGCACGCGGCTTCCGCGGAACCACCCAGGCTTCGTGGTGGTGTGTTGGAGCCGGAGTGAATGAAATCATGGCTGATCGTGACCTGGACGCTCGGGACCAATGCTGAGAAACGCACGGAGTAGACGAGGTCAGCGTCAGCGGATTACTAACGTTAATCACTGATCCGTGTGCATCAGCGCGTGATGTTTCAAGAGCTAAACGCCGGTCTCTCAGCTCAGCTTGTCTCTCTAGAAGGTCACGGATCTGCTTTTCTACAGCTTCTAATTCAGACTGCACCGCAAGCAATTCAGATCTGTTCTCATCTGCACCAAAAGGTAGACAACATACACCTGACATATTCGCCGTTTTAACAGATGGACAGTAAGTTAGCAATGATGCAACCAGTGATGCTATTAATATTTATACAAATTTATGACTCAAGTCTTGGGTAAAAAACGTCTTTTTAGTGGTATGGGTGCAATGTAGATGCACGATAGACGGGAAAACAAACAAACTCACAGCAGGCAACGAGGCTGACAAAAGCAGTCGATCGCAGGGCGAACAGCAGTGAAGCGGTGTCTCGCTCTACGACCAACAACCAATGTTCAAACCGTATTTGTGCAAACAAACAAACACAAACAAACAAACTCACAACGGGCAACGAGGCTGACAAAAGCAGTCGATCGCAGGGCGAACAGCAGTGAAGCGGTGTTATGGAAGTAAAATAATGTCAAATGTTTTTGAAATAAAAAGCCTGTTGAATTGCACTACTTGGAAAAAAAATAGGCATTGCATTAACCATGCTTGCGTTTTAATGCATTGTATTTTTAGGGCTTGCATTTTCATGGGCTGAAATTCAACATGGTTGAATATTTAAGCTGTGAATATTTCAATTAAAAATATTTCAAACACATTTTCATTATTAAAATTCAATAATCCATATTCACCATTCATATTTCACTTCCAAAATATTCTAACTGTTTAAAAATACAACCTATAATATTCAACAGGCAATTTTCGGTCCATTTTATTTCGCTTTGCAAATTCGCTTCCACAAATTCAGTGGTTCAAATTCGACAGTAAATTCAGCATTGACGTCCAGGAACTGCAGGAAAAGCAGTAGATTGCCGAGCATATAATCTCCATCTGCTGTTAGTCGACCTCACCATCAGGGGGTGCAAAAGCGCGTGGAAGTTGGAGATAATTACGGTTCTTTGTTCATGCACGTTTTAACGTAAAATAAGACGTTTAAAGACAAGACGGAGGCTCACTGACATACTTTAAAATATATTTCAGCATTTTGTTAATCGACGGCCTACTACCCCTGACTGAGTAACGTTAACTTAACCCAATCCGATCGCGGCTCTCCCGGTGTTAGTGTTATTCCACAAGATTTATGGATAAGCTGTCTGATTTATAATTATTATATTATTTTCACATTTCACTTACCCTGCTGTGCACGAACATAGCTGTTCCTCGATTTGTGTGTTTCCCATTTGAATGGTCAGTGTATGAGGCGGCGGCTGATGCGACTATAGGCTTTAGCTTCAATTTTTATGAAATTATTCTCTAATCGGTTGCATATTATGTCGTGGATATATCCTTCGAATGCATACTGCAGTCCCTTTTGTCTTGTTCTCTCAGATATTTCACATGTTCGCCAAAAATTACTAATTATCTCATTGGGAATGTCTGACACCGGTGCATACACACTGTAATAGACGTGCTAGACGCGAAAGCTTGACAGGCGTAGCAACAGTAACTAAGGAGGGCGTGGCTTAGCGAAGGGTCAATTATATATCTCAGTATTATCAGAGTGTGCATTAATCAGGTTAAATTGTACGTTTTTGGAGTAAGGGGAGGCTGCAGACCTGGAGCCGGCAGATATACGCCCCTGGCAGTTTTACGCCCCTGTTATTCCTGATGCGTCCAGTAGGGGGAGGCTGTACAGCGACACGAATTGAGTTATGTTAGTAAATAATCTTTTTTTTTTTATTAATAAATGTCTTTATTTTGTATTGCAAATGAAAGGATACAAGACATTAACAGTGAGATAGAGAGAGAGGAAAATAACAAGGGGGACATCAAAAGAGATTGAATTAGGCTACACAAATCAATACAATTTTACATTTTGTCAATATAAAAAATTAAAGGTTCTTTACAACAGACTCAATGATATTATTTATTTTAGAAACCTTTGAGTTTAAAGGTTTTGACAATTTCTTAAAAGAAGAAAAAAGGGACTTTATATCAGAGGAGAATATTCTTAAATCAGGATCATTGAATGGTTCTGTCTTTATGAAGATGAATCTTGCCCAGAAGACAAAGTAATAATACCGTATAATCAAGATTTTTTTCGTTAGAATTAAAATCTGACAAAAAATGATAGATTCTGTCATTTGTATGTTAAATAATCTGCTAAAGTTATTGTTGTTTAGCAATGATGCAACATTTATTATTTATAAATGATTAGCTTGGTAGGTAGATATCAATTAATTTCTATATCAATGGATGGGTCTATAATTTATTTCGAGAGACAAAAAGTTCTTGACGGTCAGGTTTATGTTCTATGGCTTAAACTTAGCTATACCACGTGTAGGTTTAGCTGCCCCTAGTCTTCTCTACTCACTTTAAAATTCATTTTCTTTTGTTGCCTGTCTTTAGCTTGCATGAGATGGGCTCTTCTGGTAAGACCCTGTTTGCTCCTTGCATTGAAACATACTCCACATGGTTTCTGGGGCAACATTACAGTAGATATTGGAAATATATGAACAAACAAAAGGTGTGAACACACAAAAGACACATTTATAATAGGCATATTGTATACATGTATGTAAATCTCTCTCTAAGTAAAGAGTTGAACTGCACACTCACTCAAATATTTTGATTATTTCCAACATCATTTCTTAAAATAGCTCACTGGTCTGGACTAAAATGTAGGGTATGTGCACTTAATGTGGGTTTTATCATACTCTGTCTTTACCAAATTCTTTTTAACTTGCATCTCATAAAGTTGTGTGTTTACTTTAGCTATAAGAAAATGAAAATCTCTCTCTAAACTTATAAACACCCATCTTTTTTTTACCACTTACAGAGACATACATGGACATGGTTTTAATGTCATTTTCAATTTTCTCTGCACAGTCCATCATCGGTGGCCAAAAGAAATCAAAGTGTCTTGACACTTTTTTCACTATTGTTCCACCAACAAGTGCTTGTGCCGTTGTATTTTGAAGATCAGGAGCAAATTGATGCAATCCACACACACCTGACATCAATTCTGCACACACACACACGATAAAATCACCATGGATGTCCTTTTAAAAAATAGTTAAAGAAGAGGGGCAAACCATAGGGAAGTCATCATAATTCATAAATGGTGTTAATAAAAAACAATTGTGAACAACAATATCGTGTCTTTTTTTTAAATGGCCCTCATAAATGGTCTTCATAAAATGCTGTGTAGGACACTGTTTTGTAGCTGTATGATGACCAACAGAGAATAGTACTACAGCTAATCAAGGATCCATATGATTGCATGATACTGTATGTCTAATGGCCTAAATTTGGTTAATATCTAACTGTAACTATAAATTCACAACAACATATTTCACTCAGCCTTCCATATAAAAACCTACAGTGAAAAGGCCTATAACTGCAGTAGGTCATATATTTGTCATAACATAGTTGATCCAACTGTGTATTTTTATTTTTTCAATTCACAAAAACACATAGTCTTCTGTAGGCTGAGTGAAGAGAGTGAAGCCCAACTGAATAGCTACAGACATTTTAATCCGTGCAGATCTACACTGTAACGTTTATATTTAAATGAACAAAAAACAAAAAAATTATCTATGGACGGGTTATTAATGTGCAAGAGTCGATTTAATGATGTTATTTCGCAGTAAATCCCCCTACTGGACGCATCAGGAACAACAGGGGCGTAAAACTGCCAGGGGCGTATATCTGCCGGCTCCAGGTCTGCAGCCTCCCCATATAGGAGTTTTTGTGAATTAATAATAATGCTACAATTCGACCACTAGACGACAATGATGAGTAATAGACCTGACCAACCCATTCTCTCTTGAGTTTTCTATGCTCCTGATCTGTAAAATGAGTCTCCTGAATAAAACATAGACAGTAAAAGAAATGGACACAGCGACCCCCTTGATTTCAACGGAGAAAACTGAAGCCCAATTAGCGCACTCACTTCCTGATGGCTGAGCGACTGACGACAGTCTGACAGTTGTAAATCTTCAAGTAGCTGTGCCAAGACAAATCTGAATCACCTAATTCCTCAAAGACGCTGTTGAAATATTTTGTCCTGTTGCTTTTATGGACTGTCTATTGATGGGCTTCTCCCTTGACTTTATGCCTCCATGTCTCCCAGATTGTCTCATAGACCGTAAAAGATTGCCTGCGAGCTTCTCCTCCTGTCTATCAGCTGTCTATACTGTAATGTCTTTACCGTACGACAGAGAGTCGCGTGGTTATGATGCAATCGTTAGCCTATTTTTACAAAAACGGCTTTTACAGGAGTCAATGGAATGCTAACAGCAGGTGAAGTTCTGCTACAATGGCGGCCCCCGGGAGGCTTCAGTTTCCGGCTGATGGATTACCGGGTAATCATTACCCCCTTGGAATAAAAGCTATATCAGTGTTAACCCTTTTCAAATATGAAAGCACCTTCTTTCTTTTAACTGGATTATTTAAACCCCTAACATTCCATGATATACAATTTAAAGTACTATCCATTAACATAGGTCCATTAACATAATGTTGTGCTATTAGGCTGATGTGAAAGGTACATCTTGTTAAGAATAGAAAAGAAAAAGAAAAAAAAACTAAAACAAAAGTCGCCCAAGCTAAAAGTTTTAACTTCAAAGAAAAAAAAAAAGAGGCAAATTAGATAGCCTTATTAATACCCTTTGCCAGGGGAGGAGTGGGCCAGTAGTGTTTCGAGGCTACGAGGGCCGGTCTGATAATAGTTTTACATTGCAAGTTCTTAGCAACACCATCCGGCGGCCTGGTGTGCAGCCGCTGCCCGTTTGTCAAACTGTGATGAACTTTTTTAAATGCATTACAGATACTCGTTGGCCCTACTTATTTACGGTTTGTTGTACTTTAAATCTCATGCTCTTGTTCTCCTCCATCAGTTCATCAGCCTTTAAGAATGATGAGGAAAAAATCCAGTTTGGTAGGTTTTTCATCAGTGATGAGAACACTTGTCCTTGTGCATCAGTTCCTCATTCCCAAAAAAGTGTGCATGCAAATAAAGTAAGAATGCAAACACGTGCAATTGCCCGTTTACATTTATGCAAATATAACGACTCGGTTACTAACGTAACCTCGGTTCCCTGAGAGGAGGGAACGAGTATTGCGTAAGTAGCTTACGCTATGGGAAAACTCCTTTTCTTGAGAATATTGAAGTCTTTATGTAAAACGCATTGCAGCTGCACAGCTGACAGCAATGAACGAAGGAGCTCGGTCATTGACTGTGCTGCGGCAACTTGCTCAAACCAATGACGGGGCGACTCTGAATGCGCGACCAATGAGCGCGCTTCGCGCCCGCGCACGTCAGAGCCCGCCAAGATGGGCGTGGCCAAGAGCTATATACTGGGCACCCCGTCATGAGATTTCTTTAGGTTAAAACGACTGAAGCGAACTAACCAAGCACAAGCAAGGCAGCTTACGCAATACTCGTTCCCTCCTCTCAGGGAACCGAGGTTACGTTAGTAACCGAGTCGTTCCCTTTCGAGAGGTCTCTCCTATTGCGTAAGTAGCTTACGCTATGGGAACACCATGCAAAACGCTGTGCGTGGTGAACTTCGCCTTATGATAGCCAGAGGCAGGTGCCTGAGCTGACAAGCAAAGTTATCATCCAACTAGCCGGCAGAGGCGAGCTTTATATGTGGGAAAAAATACAGAGCGGCTAGAAGGCGCTCAGTGTGACACAAGCACATACATAATCTAGATACGAACTCGTAGTTCAACTAGCATCATGCTGATAGTACATTGGAATGCAATGTCGGGACCTGTAGGTTGTAGAACCTGATAAATGTGGACGGTGAGGCCCAGCCTGCCGCCGCACAAATATCCTCGATCGGTATCCCGCTCGACCATGCCCAGGAAGAAGCCACACTCCTGGTGGAGTGTGCTTTGACTCCCCAGGGGCATTGAAGCCCCTTAGCTTCATAAGCCAGCGCTATAGCTTCAACAATCCAGTGAGAGATTCTCTGCTTTGAAACGGCAGAACCTTTCGTACGGCCGCCAAAGCATACAAACAGTTGTTCTGTCTGTCTGAATAGGGCAGAACGCTCCAAATACACTCTGAGAGCCCTAACGGGGCAGAGTAGATTGGCGTCGTGTTCGTCTGCTGGAGACGATAGCACAGTTAGGGAGATAACCTGTGCTCTGAAGGGAGTGGTGAGCACTTTAGGAATATACCCATGTTTCGGTCTAAGGACGACCCTGCAGTCGTTAGGTCCGAATTCTAGGCAGGCAGCGCTTGTCGTAAGCGCGTGCAGGTCGCCCACTCTCTTGACCGAGGCGAGTGCCAGCAAGAGCGCAGTCTTGAGCGAGAGCTGTTTAAGGTGCACGGTTCGGAGTGGTTCGAACGGGGGCCCTTTAAGAGCGTCTAGGACAGTAGCTAGGTCCCAGATCGGCACTGAGGGGGGGCGTGAAGGGTTCATCCTCCTAGCACCCCTTAGGAAACGAATAATTAGGTCGTTTCTTCCCAATGGACGTTCCATTACAGGGTCGTGTGACACTGTATTTAGTGCCCGCCCGCGCCTCAGCGATGGTATTTAGTGCTCCGCTCGTGAGGTTCCTGGGAACCCGTTGAGGGGCCATGCATGAAGGGCCCACAGATCGGGGCGGGGATGAAATATCATCCCGCTGGCCTGACTGAGGAGGTCTGGCCTCAGTGGAATCGGCCGTGGTGTAGATTGCATTTGCATCAAATCTGGAAACCATGTTTGGTTCTTCCAGAGTGGGGCTATCAGCAGCACTGCGTTTTTCTCCTCTCTGACCCGACTGATGACCTGTGGCAGCATCGCGATCGGGGGAAAGGCATATAAGGGGCGGCTCGGCCAGCTCTGGGCGAGCGCGTCCGTGCTTTTTGTGAAGAAAAGAGAGCAGTGCGCGTTCTCCTTGGAGGCGAAGAGGTCGATCTCCGCTTTGCCCCAAGGTTTTCCATAACCACTGAATCGTCAGCGGGTTGAGAGCCCATTCTCCTGGGAGAATCTTGTCTCTGGATAGCATGTCTGCCCCCTGGTTCAGGGCGCCTGGCACATGCGCTGCTCTCAGCGAGCGCAAGTTGTGCTGGGACCATAAAATGAGTCTCCTGGCCATTGAATGCATGGAGCTCGACCTGAGTCCACCCTGGATTTATGTACGACACTACCGTCATGTTGTCCGTTCGGACCAGGACGTGTTCGTTTTTTAGATGTGGGAGCAGGGCTCTGAGAGCCAAGCGACCGCTTTCATTTCCAGACAGTTTATGTGTAGGCGCTTCTCTGGGTTTGACCAAAAGCCGGAGACAGGCCTGCCCTCGTAAAGGGCCCCCCAACCTATTTTGGAGGCATCTGTCATTATCATCTTTCTATGATAGAGTCTGGGTGTTCACACCCAGACTCACGCCTGACTGGTACCAGTCGGCGGCTTTCCAGTGCGTCAGGGCTTTTATACAGCCGTGGTTCGCTCTGATTAAAAAGTGGCCCGAACGCCACGCGTGAGTAGGGACGCTCTTGAGCCAGCGTTGGAGAGGGCCCATATGCAACAATCCTAGCTGGAGTACGGCCGATGCTGAGGCCATGAGACCAAGCATCCTCTGAAACCGCTTGACGGGGCGCGCGCGCCCGCCCTGAATGATGTTGCAAGGCGCCGGATGGTGAGCGCGCGCTCTGATGAGAGACGCGCTGTCATTTGCATCGAGTCTAGAACTATTCTCAGGAAGAAATCCTCTGGCTGGGAGATAGTATGCTTTTTGCAAAATTGATTCTTAGACCCAGGAATTCTAAATGGCTGATAATCCAAGATCTGTGTGTTATTAACTGACTTTCTGATTGAGCTAGAACCGGCCAATCGTCGAGATAATTCAGTATTCGCACTCCCCTTCGCCTTAGGGGGGAAAGTGCTGCATCCATACATTTCGTGAATGTACGGGGAGCCAGGGACAGGGCGAACGGAAGTACTGTGTACTGGTATGACTGTCCCTCGAAAGCGAATCTCAGAAACGGCCTGTGATGAGGCGCTATTGGAATGTGAAAGTAAGCATCTTTCAGATCCACTGAGAGAAACCAATCTCCTGGGCGTACTTGCGCGAGGATATGCTTGGTTGTTAACATTCTGAACGAGCGAATCATTAGTGCTTTGTTCAGGTGTCTGAGATCTAGGATGGGGCGGAGACCGCCATCCTTTTTCGGGACGAGAAAATAGCGGCTGTAAAAACCTGCCTCGCTCAGAGAGGGGGAAACAGTTTCCACAGCGCCCTTTTCTAATAGTTTGTGCACCTCGGTGCGTAGAACGTGTGAACACTCCTTTCTCACTTTCGTCTTGACCACAGTCGTAAAACGTGGTGGTCTGCGAGCGAACTGGAGCGAGTATCCGTGCTTTACTATATTCAATACCCATTTCGGCATATCTGGAATGTTTTCCCATGCCGCTGCGTGTACAGATATGGGCTGAATACAGGCTAGGGGCGGGCCGCTGTGACGTAGGGACCCGGCCAGCGAATCGCCTGAGCTCGTAGCTCTCAGAGGCGCGGGCACGCGCTGAGCAGCTGAGTGAATGGGCGCGTGTGTGATTACAACAGCGCGCGCTGTGTCTGTAAAACTCGCAGCCTGATCTGGGGTTGTGTTTGACACTGTAAGGACAGTGTTTCTAAGTGGGGGTGCATAAACAGTGGTAGGCACACGCGTAGGCACACAGTGGTAGGCACACACTTTTATAACAGCTTTTATAATGTTTCCCGCTTTTACTGGGGATGAATTTATAACTGTGTGAACAGTGCTTGTGTGTAGTGGTGCATACATGACCGTAGGCACGTGATCTACATTCATGGAGAGCGCAGCCTGAGCTGGGAATGAATTTGGCACTGTTTTGACAGTATCTGGGAATGCACACTTTGTGGACATGTGAACTACTAGTGACACAGGCAGAAAAAGACTCTTTTTGTGTTTTCTGTGCGTCGCCGTAAAAACGGCGTTTGTTTGCAGGTGAGTGAGCTCTGTGACTGGCCCATTGACTGCTGTATGGACATATCCAGCCGCCTGTAAGGGGACTGGGTAATGTTTGAGCTTTTGCAGAGAGAGTGGTCCAGCTTTTGCGAGACACGCACTCTCTCTTCTCATTCTTGTGGCTAGGACGGCTTTCGAGGCTCAGGGTTCAGCACAATCTTGGGCCGAGGACCCCGTCGCTCAGAAGGTGGCTTGCGGTTGTGAGAGCGCGAGCGGCGTCGAGCGTCAGCCTGAGGCGCGGGCTGAGAGGCGGTGGGAGCTGTTCTAGCCCGCTGCGGCTGTGGCGGTCTCTGTCTGCTCTGCGATGAGCTGGAGCGCTTGGGCAGGAAAAGACGCATAGCTTGTGAAGCGTTCTGGGCCTCAGTGAAGCGTTCGGCGAAACCCTTAACCGCCGGGTCCAAACAGCCCGCTTGTGGAGATAGGCGCGTCGAGAAATGGCGCCTTATCCGCGTCCTTCATCTCAGTCAGAGTTAACCACAGATGGCGCTCGAGAACAGTCAAATTAGCCATAGCACAGCCAATGACCGAGCTCCTTCGTTCATTGCTGTCAGCTGTGCAGCTGCAATGCGTTTTACATAAAGACTTTAATATTCTCGAGAAAAGGAGTTTTCCCATAGCGTAAGCTACTTACGCAATAGGAGAGACCTCTCGAAAGGGAACTTGTTTATCACCCCTAAAAAAGATAATCAAAACCTCCCTGTTCTACCTTTTTATTCTTTTATCATTTTCTCTGGCCAAACTGTTATACCACCAGGGGTGGTGATGGCACAGTGGATAAGACACATGCCTTTGGTGTAAGAGACCCGGGTTCAAATCCACTGTGAGACACCAATGTGTCCATGAGCAAGACACTTAACCCCTAGTTGCTCCAGAGGCGTGTGACCTCTGACATATATAGCAATTGTAAGTCGCTTTGGATAAAAGCGTCAGCTAAATGAATAAATGTAATCTAACTGTCGCAGTCACTGTACCTATAACAATAAAGGTGTTTTGTGTTCAAAGACACTCTTTGTTCACTTTAGCTCTTTGCTTATTTCGCTAAGGAACTTAAAAAAGTGGTTATGCAAAGAAATCTAGTCTTTCTAGTCTTAACCTTCCCAGAAATAAATGCAGATTTCACAATAGAAAAGTCAGTCCTAACTGGTCTCAAAAATATTTAGTCAGAGCACCGCTTAATCAGACTCTAAAACAAGCCTGGATTCCTTTCAAAGTTCAAGGTCATGAGTAAAAAATCTTGCATGTGCAATAGGCCTACCTTTCAAACTTTCATTTTATGGGTCAATGACGTGATGGGTCATTTTTTTGTTTAAAGGCCTTAATAATAATAAAAAACAAAGATATGACATCCACAGTATGTAAGGTACGACGTGATCTCTTTGACACAAAGACAAAACAGAACAGATGTTTCAAAACCGATCAGATAACGTTACTATGGCTTATTGGCTTTGTATGGCAGGCAGTAACGTTAGCCAACTAGTTTACGGTTAGACTAGGCTAGTTATCGATAACGTTACACTGACACAACTAAAGTTATGCTCTGAATTCGCAGCTAATATCAAATCCATAACTTTTTGATCAAGTTAAAATTTTCAGGTCAACCACAAATAATCCCACTACCTTTTAATATCATCCGATAACTAATTCAATGCCGATTTGTTGCTTTGCCCACTTACCACTTCAAGACATTGCCACCTCAACGTGCGAGACGAGTGAGTTGCTTGAACATACACAGCAAAGATTCTAGACTACGCGCTTTGATATACACAGACACCATATTTGGAAAAAGGGGCGGGCTGATGCTGACCGATTTATTACACATCCAGAAGAATAGATTTGAGTCGTTATAGGCTCTGGTAATTATGGAGCATAATAGGAATAAAGTTGTGACAAAAAAATTATCAGGGAGGAAAAATCTGAGGGGGCACGTGCCCCCTCACTTTGAATGGACATGACGCCACTGGTTTTGAATGTTGACAATACACATTAACATTTTGTAGTGTGGATCATTCATTGCAACATTTATCCTCATTCTCATGTTTAAGAATCTGTTATCTGCTTGACAAATCATTTATGCTACTGCTGCCCACTAACATGCTTTTAAAGCTATTGTTATCCAATTTCTTGGCCTTCAAACACCTAAAAATGCACATGTAGGTCCGAGAAATCCAAATTTTCTCGGAGGAGCATGCCCCCGAACCCCCCTAAGTTACCTAACTACACAGCCCGGTGTTTTCGAAACAAACGCCCCTGCCTGCAGCACTGTATAGCTCAGAAAATAAACACATTGTTGTGTTCTGTACTACTGTCTTTGATTTTGTGTGATAACAATGAATCATTCTTTTGGATATGAAATTTATATTTAATCGACCTATCGGTAAGCTCCGCCCTCCTTAGTTACTGTTGCTATCTCAGACAAACAATGGGGACCTGGGCCCCAGTAGAGCTTAAAGGGGAAATGAAGCAGTCAGTCAAGTTTACATGATTTACAAGATGGATTTTCACTATAATCAAAAATTATATAAGAAACATGACAAATGTTAACATATAAAAGAAACACCGTTATATCTTTTGCGGCAAGGGTGCCGCCATTGTGCAGTATTATAACCGCTGACGTCACGGGGTGGGTTTGCTCTGTTCAGTAAAATACAGTGAAAGATGCATGTAAGCTGGTTGAACCAGTGAACAACTAACGTTAGGTACAGTCATTGTTAGCTAACAGCTGTAAGCATGAACTAGCTAACGCTAACTAGTGTTTAGCTAGTGAACTTTATTAGTACCAGACAAAAAGACGTCGTCTAACGTTAACAACCTGCACATGGAAACATTGTTCGCGATGTCTGCCATCATATTCCTGTCTCTTGTCAACACCATGGTTGCAATACATGGTCAAGATCAGCCTCTTGACAGCAGATGCTATCGTGGCGTAATAATCTGTTTGGTTGTAAAATGTATTACCTGAATGAAATCAAATCGAATGTATCGTCCTGTGGAATCATTCATTCACAGACAGCATACGAAGATGTTCAAGTAATAAAGATCTTCATCGCTGGCAAGCAATATAGATTTGCTTTCACTAGACTGTACTGTAGGTATGTCCACGGCCACTTCATCCAACGCTCTTGATGTTCTTAAATCTTCCTGTTACGACTCCGAGTCGAGTGTGAATTGAAAGCACTTCAGTGATTCAGTGCGTGCAGGAAACCGAACAGATCATTCAAACTGATTCACGAACCGATTTAGACAGATCTCCCAAATCTCGTTATATGCAGGGCCATACAAATTATGGTGTTATGGTGTATTAGGTGTAGCTCATACCTGTCAACACTACCGTTTTCCCCAGGAGTCTCCCGTATTTCACATCCATCTCCCGCCCCCTTCCCGTTTTGTTATTGCTCCCGTGAAACTCCCATAATTTGTATGGCCCAAATCTCGTTATATGCCGGGATGCAAACGGCGCACTTTATTTTAAAAGCCGTCGCCGTCGAGAAGGCATCACTCTAGCGAGCTCACGGACCCTGAAGAAGCCGGCCGTCTTCGCCACCTTCAGCCGCCCTGCAAGCTAGCGCCATCCGACGACTGTATCCTTCTCTGTTTTAAAAGAGCTGAGCGTCTTTTTAAAGATGTCTCGAATTTCCTGCGGCTCTTGCCGCGCTCCTCTCGAGGACGGAGACCGCCATATTGTCTGCGCTCTCTGCCTGGGACTCGAGCACGCAGAACTCGCCCTCGCGGATGGAGGATGCGACTTCTGTGAAAGCCTGCCGTTGTCGTCCCTGCGGGCACGACTCCTGGCGGCACAATCCGCTCCCGCGCCGCCTCTCTCTTCGCCGCGTAAAAAGAAACGCCGCGCCCAGAGGCCGCCGGAGCCCCCTGCGGAACCATGCGGGCCGCCGCTTCCCGCTTCCCGCTCTCCCTCCCCGCCCCAGCCGGACATACAGTTGCCGCCGAGTGGCCGCTCTGTCGCTTCCGATGACGCAGCGGAGGAGAAGGATTCATGTTCACTGCACGCTTCAGACAGTGAAGATTGGTCATCTCTCGGATCCACGAGAGAGTCGGCGGGGATCCGTGCCGGAATAGAGGAGGAACTAATGCGCCTCCTCTCACAGGCCGTTGAACGCCTCGGTCTCGAGTGGTCTCCTCCACCCGAGCAGGCCCCGAACCGGATGGACGGCAGCTTCTTTCATCGGCGCTCGACCCCCGCGTGCAACCGGGCCGCCCCATTTCTGCCTGAACTTCACGCAGAACTGACGAAGTCCTGGAATGCTCCGCTCTCGGCTAGAAACCGCTCCGACATATCCGCCTCGCTGCGCTCAGTGGACGGAGCCGCCGAAAAGGGCTACTCAACCATGCCACCTGTCGAGGACTTGGTCGCCGCACACCTCTGCCCGCCCTCTGCTAGATGGCGCTTTTCCCCCACGCTTCCTTCGAAAGCTTGCAGAGCGGCCTCGAGCTTTCACGCTCGCGCTTATGCCGCCGCTGGTCAAGCCGCCGCAGCGCTACATTCTATGTCTGTCCTCCAAGTACTACAGAGCGATATTCTCCGTGAATGGGCCGAGAGCGGTAGGAACCCCTCCCCCGCTGTCACGGACCTAAGAAGTGCTACGGACCTCGCCCTTCGCGCCACTAAAGCCGCCGCACAAGCTCTGGGGAAATGCATGGCCAGTCTTTGTGTAGCTGAGAGACACTTATGGCTAACGCTCGCCGACATGGGAGATTCTGAGCGCGCCGCGTTTCTTAACGCGCCCCTCTCCCCGACGGGCCTTTTTGGATCTGCTGTCACGGGAATTGTCGATCGCTTTTCCGAAGTCCAGAAAGCTACCCAGGCCATGAATTTGTTTCTGCCCCGCCGCGCTAGCTCTTCCGCAGGCCGCTCTCGTGAGCCTCCTGAGCCCCACCGCAGCGCCCTCCTCAGCAGACTCAAACAGCCCAGCGCAGACAGGGCGGCCGCCCTCGCTCTCGCTCTGACAGCCGCCGCAGACCGCCGCCCCCGAGGGGCCCGCGACCCAAGATCACGCTGAAGCCTGATCATCAGAAGTCTGCCTAGCAAAGTTAAGAAAACGACGGCGCTCTCCCACTGCGGCCGGACCGCCGTCAAAGCTTCGCCCTCTGCCAGTCCCCGTTGTTTCGCCGACTGCTGTAGTGTTTACCGCCACAAACAAGCCGGAGTCCCTACCCGCTTGCGAGCGACAAAAAGCCGTTTTTACGGCTACCCAGAGAAATCTCAAAAAGAGAAAATTTGCCGGTTGTGTAGAAAATGTGCCCACAATCATGTGTTCACCCATACACACAAGCATAACATATCCCGTGTCTCTCTCAGAGCCCCTTCACATGAGACGGGCACAGCCCGCTCTAACATCAGAGAAAATAAACACGCCCATGAATGCATGCACGTGTCCCCTCTCTGCTCGCTCTGTTTCACGGCCCATAGACTCCTCTCTGAATGCAAGTCCCGTTGCAACACACATTCAAAGCGCGCCCACACTCTGTGTTCAGCCCGCTATGTACAGCAATCAGGGCGTGATAACCATTCGGCCACTAGCCGCATGCTCCAAAGCGTGGGAAGCCATTCCAGGCATTTCCCCGTGGGTGCTAAGCATTATAAAGAACGGCTATCTGCTACAGTTTCGCCGCCGCCCGCCTCTTGCACGCGCTCGGCTCGAATCTACTGTCAGCCCGCTGGCCGCCGGCACGCTTCGCTCAGAAATTGCGACGCTGCTACAAAAGGGCGCCATAGAGAGAGTCCCGCCATCTATGACCGAGTCGGGGTTTTACGGCCGTTATTTTCTGGTTCCCAAGAAAGACGGCGGCCTCAGACCGATTTTAGATCTCAGGTCTTTGAACAAAGTGCTCATGAAGAGACCGTTCAAGATGCTCACTACCAGGAAACTCCTCGCGCAAGTGCGCCAGGGGGACTGGTTCATCTCTCTAGACCTGAAAGACGCCTATTTTCAGATCCAGATAAATCCCCGTCACAGGCCATTCTTACGTTTTGCCTTCGAGGGTCATGTATATCAATACGCCGTCCTCCCGTTCGGCTTATCCCTGGCGCCCCGTACATTCACGAAGTGCATGGATACGGCGCTCGCCCCCCTGCGGAGCCAGGGGCTGCGCATATTGAATTATCTGGACGACTGGCTGATTTTGGCCCAATCACAGACGGAGCTTCTGTCGCACCGCGCAGTTCTCCTCGACCATCTGAAAACACTGGGCCTCTCTGTCAACTGGACAAAGAGCTCCCTTCAACCCAGTCAATCGATTTCCTTTCTAGGAATAGATTTGAACTCGGTCTCAATGACGGCTCGCCTGTCCTCACAGCGCGCGCGCAGTGTTCAGCGTCTAGCCGCCTCGTTTCAGATGGGCACCCGCATACCCCTGAAAACCTTTCAGAGGATGCTGGGTTACATGGCCTCAGCCTCCGCTGTGCTTCAGCTGGGCCTTCTGCACATGCGCCCGCTTCAGCTCTGGTTAAACAGCCGTGTACCCCACCACGCGTGGAACACAGGCCGCCAGCTGGTCAAGGTTACGCAGACATGTCTCACGGCGCTGCAGCCATGGACAGTAGCAGAATGGTTTCGGCAGGGCGTCACGATGGGGACCTTTTCCCGCCGAAAAGTCATCTCGACAGATGCATCCAACACAGGTTGGGGTGCAGTCTGCGAGGGCTCACCGGCCTTCGGCCACTGGTCGACTCAGGAAAGCCCCTTACACATAAATTGTCTGGAAATGCTTGCGGTCGAGAACGCGCTCTCGCGCTTCCTCCCGCTCATTCGGGGACACCACGTCCTGATCCGTTCGGACAACATGGCTGTGGTCTCCTATATCAACCGTCAGGGCGGTGTCAGATCCAAGAATCTCTTTCTACTGACACACCGCATTTTAGTTTGGTCTCAGAGCCGCCTGCTTTCGCTCAGAGCGACGCATGTGCCGGGCCATCTGAACGACGGTCCAGACATACTATCCAGGAACCTCATCTCCATAGGAGAATGGTCCCTGAACACACAGACGGTCCAAATACTGTGGCGGCTATTCGGCAGAGCAGAAGTGGACCTCTTCGCGTCAGAAGAGAACGCTCACTGCCCAATATTTTTTACGAGGAGCGAGGACGCGCTAGCCCAGGAATGGCCTCGCCGCCCGCTCTATGCATTCCCTCCGATCGCTCTGTTACATCAGGTAATTCAGAGGATCAGGGACACACGCCACTCGGTGCTCCTCATAGCTCCGCGTTGGGGGAGTCAAAGTTGGGTTCCGGAGCTCACTCAGCTGTCACAGACAGCCCCGTGGCCCATCCCAGTCAGAGCAGATCTCCTCTCTCAAGCTCGCGGCACGATCTGGCACCCCCATCTACAGCGCTGGGCGCTACATGCATGGGTGATCAACGACTATTCGTCGATTTGCCAGAGGGAGTAAGAAACACTATCATACAGGCTAGAGCACCTTCCACGAGAAGGCTCTATGCGTCTAAATGGTCTGTGTTCTCAAAATGGTGCACCGACAAACATCTGGACCCACGGTCATGCGAGGTACCGTCTTTGCTAGTTTTCCTTCAAGAGATGCTGGACAAGGGCAGGTCCCCCTCCACTCTCAAGGTTTACGTGGCAGCCGTCGCGGCGTTCTCTGAACCCCGGCGCGCTCAGTCCCTGGGCAAAGACGAGTTAGTCATCCGCTTCCTCAGGGGAGCTAAAAGGATGAATCCTCCGCGGCCCCGTCGGTTCCTATCTGGGATCTTTCTATAGTCCTCGAAGCTATGAAAGCACCCCCGTTCGAACCGCTCGAGTCTGTGGACCTAAAATACCTCTCGCTCAAAACCGTTTTTCTGATGGCTCTGTCCTCAGTAAAACGCGTGGGGGATCTTCACGCGCTCTCATCCAGCGCCGCGTGTCTTGAGTTTGGACCGAATGATTCAGTCGTCATTCTCAAACCTAGGCATGGCTATGTCCCGAAGGCGATTGGTACCCCGTTCAGGGCTCAGATTATTTCTCTATCGGCTCTGCCTCCATCCGATAGTGAGCGCGACGCTAATCTCCTCTGCCCGGTTCGGGCTCTGAGATTGTACACTACGCGCGCTGCCGCGTTCAGACGCGCTGAGCAGCTTTTCGTGTCGTTTGGGGGGCGCACCAAAGGTCTGGCCGCCTCAAAACAGACACTGTCTAGATGGATAGTGGCCGTATCGCTTCTGCTTACGCATCAAAATGCCTGCCCTGCCCTTTGGGCATCAGGGCGCACTCCACCAGAGGCATGGCCTCATCGTGGGCATGGTCCTGTGGAATTTCCATTCATGACATTTGTGTGGCCGCGGGATGGGCCTCCCCGTCCACTTTTGTCAGATTTTACAATTTGGAAGTTCCCGCCTTGCAGGCAAAACTACTAGCTGTCTAAAAACCAGCTCCCTAAGAAGCTGCATCACTGGGAGTCCCTCACACAACCGGTTCGCCCCTTGTGCTCTCCTAAGATGCTTATGTATACACTATGTGCCCGCTCTGCCGGCCTCTTTGTACATTCACTCCACATTAAATTATTCCCCCGGTATCACCCTGGGATTCATGAGTGTTTTTCATAGCGCGCACGGCGTTGACCAGGTGTTCCCGTAGCGTAAGCTAGCTTACGCAATACGAGAGAACCTCTCGTAAGAGAACGAATCGGTTACCTAACGTAACCTCGGTTCTCTCTAGAAGAGGGAACGAGTATTGCGTTCCCGGCCGTGCTTGCGCTACTAGCGTTTCGCTTCACGCTGAAATAAATCATCATATAAGCCTGGGAGAGACTGTTTTATACACCATAGCCACGCCCACTCTGGCGGGCCATGATGCAATGAGCGCGCGGGCGCTTCCCATTGGTAGCGGGTTCAGCCCCGCTCTCCCATAGGCTTAAGCAGTTCTCTCTGAGCGAACCAATGAGCTGCTAGTTAGCCTGCTCTAGGTCTGCCGCAGAGGAACTGCGTTGTCAATGGATACAAATTATGAAATAATTTTTTGGCTTCAAACTCTCAGCAAAGATGAATCTTTCCCGTAGCGTAAGCTAGCTTACGCAATACTCGTTCCCTCTTCTAGAGAGAACCGAGGTTACGTTAGGTAACCGATTCGTTTCCATGTGCAGTTTGTTAAAGTTAGACGTCGTCATTTTGTCTGGTAGCCTACTTATAAAGTTCACTAGCTAAACACCAAGTTAGCGTTAGCTAGTTCATGCTTACAGCTGTTAGCTAACAATGACTGTACCTAACGTTAGTTGTTCGCTGGTTCGACCAGCTTACATGCATCTTTCACTGTATTTTACTGAACTCAAACCCACCCCGTGACGTCACCGGTTATAATACTGCACAATGGCGGCACCCTTGCCGCAAAAGATATAACGATGTTTCTTTTATATGTTAACATTTGTCATGTTTCTTATATAATTTTTGATTATAGTGGAAATCCGTCTTGTAAATCATGTAAACTTGACTGACTGCTTCATTTCCCCTTTAATGTCTAGCAACGCCCCTGTACAGCGCGCTTGGAATAAACTACGCATTAAACAACATGTTTGCATTAAAATAAAGTGCGCTGTTTGCATCCCTGCATATAACGAGATTTGGGCCATACAAATTACGGGAGTTTCAAGGGAGAAATAACAAAACGGGAAGGGGGCGGGAGATGGATGTGAAATACGGGAGACTCCCGGGGAAAACGGTAGTGTTGACAGGTATGAGCTACATCTTTTACACCATAACACCATAATTTGTATGGCCCTGCATAGCGAGATTTGGGAGATTTGTCTAAATCGGTTCGATGATCTGTTCGGTTTCCTGCATGCACTGAATCACTGAAGCGCTTTCAATTCACACTCGACTCGGAGTCGTAATAGGAAGATTTAAGAACATCAAGAGCGTTGGATGAAGTGGCCGTGGACCTACCTACAGTACAGTCTAGTGAAAGCAAATCTATATTGTTTGCCAGCGATGAAGATCTTTATTAGTTGACCATCTTCGTATGCTGTCTGTGAAGGAATGATTCCACAGGACGATACATTCGATTTCATTTCATTCAGGTAATACATTTTACAACCAGATTATTACGCCACGATAGCACGATCCATCTGCTGTCAAGACGCTGATCTTGACCATGTATTGCAACCATGGTGTTGACAAGAGACAGGAATATGATGGCAGACATCGCGAACAATGTTTCCATGTGCAGTTTGTTAACGTTAGACGTCGTCTTTTTGTCTGGTACTAATAAAGTTAACTAGCTAAACACTAAGTTAGTGTTAGCTAGTTCATGCTTACAGCTGTTAGCTAACAATGACTGTAACTTACCTAACGTTAGTTGTTCGCTGGTTCGACCAGCTTACATGCATCTTTCATTGTATTTTACTGAACTCAGCACAGAGCAAACCAACCCCGTGACGTCACCGGTTATAATACTGCACAATGGCGGCGCCCTTGCCGCGAAAGATATAACGGTGTTTCTTTTATATGTTAACATTTGTCATGTTTCTTATATAATTTTTGATTATAGTGGAAATCCATCTTGTAAATCATTTAAACTTGACTGACTGCTTTATACACTCTTCAATAAGGCTTCAGTTGTTTAACTAGTTTGTACAAAAAAGTACAATAAACCTACTGCATTTATTACTCTTTTAATATGAATCAGCTATTAATAAACTACTAATAAACGGCAAACTACTTCTTCACTGCTGATTCCTGGTGGTTTAGAGGAGAATTACTCCGAGTCGCCCCCTGTCGTTTCACAGAATAGCACAACGGTGAGCGCGTCAAGTATAAACGCCTCGTCCGTTTGGAGAGGTGCGCGCGCAGTCAGCAGAGACTCCCGCTCGTGCGGACACGTCGAGTATAAACAAGCCTTAGCCAATTTATACTTCTGCGTCGAGTGTACGCCGTAGTGTACGGCGTAAGGCCTCATTATGCTTCTGTGTCAACTCCACGGCGTAGCTACGCCGTCACTCCTACGGCGTCGTGGCCGTTTTATGGTTCTGCGTCAGGTTGAGTTGCATCGCGGTGCATCTGACCAATCACAGCTCTTGTGGTCTGCGTCGCCTCGACACGTAGTTACAATTTTTTGGAGGTGCACGTCAAGCTACGGCGGAGGGGTTCGCAGCGATGCAGAGGGGTCTGCGGGGTATGCCGTCGATTCGACGCAGAAGCATAAAAAAGGCTTTAGGCTACGCACGTAGGCGACGCCGTCATGAGCATTTATACTTCTGCGTTTAGGTCTGCGTTGCTCTGCAGCACAGCGCCGAAACGCTAGTTGGCGGCGGAGGGTTTTAATGTTCCACTGTGTTTAGATTCCTCGCGGCTGTTTTGAGTTTAGGTTACTACAAGCAATGGCGACTGAAAGAGAGCGGATCATGTTGGAGTTGGAGCTTATCGAGGTGGAAAAGACAATTAATTCTGTTTTGTTCTGCTACATAGGGATGAACCTGCCCATGGATAAGCAGACCTACAATTACCGTCACTCCAGAGCCAGACGGGTGATTGAGAATGCATTTGGCATTTTGGTTGCAAGGTGGCGAATCCTTGGGCGACCTCTGGAATGTCTGCCAGACAAAAGCAGTTGACATTGTAAAAGCTTGTTCTGTTTTATACAGCTTCCTGGCCTACACAGATGAGGTCACCACACCTGTTAGCAGATACATCCCTGCTAATTTCACAGACACTGACACTACAGGGTCACCTCAGCAAGGGGAGTGGCGCAGAGTGGTGTCAGGGGAAACAAATCTTTTGGAACCACTAGATCCACGTCACCTTTCAAGGGCCCGCTCCACCAGAGCTGCAGTTGGTGTGCGGAATGACCTGATGGCATTCTTTCAATCACCCCACGGAATTGTGCCATGGCAGAACAACATAGTGTGTCGTGGTCAACTTGATCTGTAAATTGTACTGTTGTAAAATATATGCACCTATAAGTGACATTGAACCATGTTAATAAATACCAGTTTTAAAGTCAAGTTGTTGTACAGTGTTGTTCTACTATCGTTTACAGTTACCTGCACAATACAATGTGCAAACAACAGGAATATAATTTTTTTTAGGGCAAACTATATATAAGATTGTGCAACATGTAAAAGTGCAATGGTCTAAAATTATTTATATTATGAATAGATGCAAAAGAGTCAACACACAAATGGGCAAACTATACTTTAATCTTTATTTGCAGTAACCTGCACAATACAATGTGCAAAAAGCAGGAACAGACAATTTCTTTTTTAAATAAAAAGTGCAAACTATATACATTATTAAGGTATTAATTATAACTTATTAAAGGTGCAATGATCAACAATTATTAACAATACAAATAGATGCACAAGAGAAAACACAAAAGATAAAAAACTAACCTGCAAAAATTGGTGCAAACAGACAAAATATAATAAAATGCTAAAGTGCTAACTATATACAAAAATTTACAAATGATATTAACAACACAAAAAGGTGCAAAGAAGCAAAATATGAATAGATGCAATAGTTGCAATAAGTGCAAACTATACTCAAATGTACTTACACAAATTACTAAAATATGCAAACTATTTACAGATAGTGCAGAGAATTAAAAGGTGCAACATTTAAATCAAACATTGCATGTGCCCTGTGCTCCAACGGCACCCTTCGCAGCATATCAGCCACAGTGTTCCCAAACCGGTCACTCTCGGCGTTTCCTTGTCTCAGTCTCTGTTGCAGCTCCACCCGCCATTCCTCCAACTGAGCCTCCAAACGAGCAACCTGCATTTGGATCCAGTCATCTTGTTCCTTCCTCCTCTGTGCCATCCTTGGACTGGGGGTCATAGGTGATGACTGGGGGGTCGTAGGTGATGGCTGTGGGGTGGTAGGTGATGGCTGAGGGGTCGTAGGTTATGGCTGGGGGGTCGTAGGTGATGGCTGGGGGGTCGTAGGTGATGGCTGGAGGGTCGTAGGTGATGGCTGGGGGGACGGAAGAGATGGCTGGGGGGACGGTGGACTTGCCTGGTGATGGGGGCTACAACTTGGTAGTTGCTCATCGTTGTTGACTGGAGGTCTCGCAACAGACGAACCAGTGGAGTGTGAGCTTGAATCGCTCCCATCCTGTGATTATGAAAGAAATAGCAAATAGTTATATATATATATATATATAAGTTGATGCATTCAGTGTTAATTCACAGAGCTATGGATACTGCATATTCCTACATTGCAAACGCTACGTTCCCTTTCAAAAGGTCTCTCCTATTGCGTAAGTAGCTTACGCTATGGGGAAAACTCCTTTTCTCGAGAATATTGAAGTCTTTATGTAAAACGCATTGCAGCTGCACAGCTGACAGCAATGAACGAAGGAACTCTGTCATTGGCTGTGCTGCGGCAACTTGCTTGAACCAATGACGGGGCGACTCTGAATGCGCGACCAATGAGCGCGCTTCGCGCCCGCGCGCGTCAGAGCCCGCCAAGATGGGCGTGGCCAAGCTATATATTGGGCGCCCCGTCATGAGAGTTCTTTAGATTTAATCTCCTTCAGCGAACACCTTCTTCGCTGGATCCTCCGGATTATTGGAAGCCTTCGCCGCCGTGGAAAAGCATACCAGCGGGATTGCTACGAGGACGTCGGCACCTTCAGCCGCCTTCAAGCACCTCCTACTGAGCCATCCGGCGCGCCATATACGCAAGTATTTTACATCTGTCCGCCCCGCGACATTTGTGAAAGAGCAAATTTCCATTAAGGCGTTGTTTCAAATGCCTTCCTGCGCGTCGTGCAGAGACCTTCTCCCGGACGGGGATCGTGACATCATCTGCGCTCGCTGCCTGGGCCGTGACCACGCAGAAGCTGCATTGACCAAGGGCGGATGCCCGGAATGTGATGACCTGGGTCTCTCCGCACTACGGGCTCGCCTCGCCGCTTTCGCCGTGAGCGAGCCCATCGCCACCCCTCTGTTTGAGCCGCGCACTAAGAAAAAGCGCCGCTCACAGAGGCTTCCTGAACCTGAGCTCAGTGACGTCACGCCGAGCCAGTCTCCGCGTGCTTCACCGCCGCTCTTGCCTTCCCCACCGCCGGTTCAGTTCACCCAGCCGGACCCACACCCCTCTGGCAGAGCGGTGGGCCTTGTGACTTTCGGCGCGTCCGAGGACGACGGGGGAATGGACGGCAGCTTGTCCATCGACGCTGCATCGGACGACTGGCCGGGCTCCACTCTCGACCCCGCCCCGTCGACGCTAGCTAGCACGAGCGGGGGCTCCACTATGGATACTGAGATTATCCGTGTCCTCTCTAAGGCCGTGGAAGACCTCGGGCTCGATTGGTCTTCTCCCGAAGAACCAACCCGGAGCCGACTGGATGAGTGGTTTCTGCAGGGGCGCCAGCAGGCCCCTCGGCAAAGGCCTTCTCCCTTCTTCCCGGAAGTTCACGACGAACTCACCAAGTCGTGGAAAGCCCCCCACTCTGCGCGCCTAAAGCCTTCTTTTTCTTCTTCGCTCTCCTCAGTGGACGGCGCGAAGGAAAGAGGCTACGAGGGAACGCCGCCCCTCGAGGAGGCCGTGGCCAATCATCTCTGCCCGCCCTCCACCTCCGGATGGAAAGCCAAAGCTTCCCACCCCTCGAAACCCTGCCGCACTACCTCTGCTCTCGCCGGTCGCGCCTACGCCGCCGCCGGCCAAGCTGCATCAGCGCTTCACTCAATGGCGGTACTTCAAGTGTTCCAAGCCAAGCTTCTCCGCTCTATGGACGAGTCTGGCCCCGAACCCGAAGCCTTCAGGGACTTACGCAGCGCGACTGATATAGCTCTGCGAGCCACGAAGGCCACCGCCCAGTCCATCGGCCGTGCTATGGCTAATTTGACTGTTCTCGAGCGCCATCTGTGGCTGACTCTGACTGAAATGAAGGACGCAGATAAGGCGCCATTTCTCGATGCGCCTATCTCCACCAGCGGGCTGTTTGGACCGGCGGTTAAAGGTTTCGCCGAACGCTTCACTGAGGCCCAGAACGCTTCACAAGCTATGCGTCATTTCCTGCCAAAGCGCTCCAGCTCATCGCAGAGCAGACAGAGACCGCCACAGCCGCAGCGGGCTAGAACAGCCCCCACCGCCTCTCAGCCCGCGCCTCAGGCTGACGCTCGACGCCGCTCGCGCTCTCACAACTGCAAGCCGCCTCCTGAGCGACGGGGTCCTCGGCCCAAGATTGTGCTGAACCCTGAGCCTCGAAAGCCGTCCTAGCCACAGAAATGAGAAGAGAGAGTGCGTGTCTCGCAAAAGCCGGACCACTCTCTCTGCAAAAGCTCAAACATTACCCAGTCCCCTTACAGGCGGCTGGATATGTCCATACAGCAGTCAATGGGCCAGTCACAGAGCTCGCTCACCTGCAAACAAACGCCGTTTTTACGGCGACGCACAGAAAACACAAAAAGAGTCTTTTTCTGCCTGCATCACTAAGGGTTCACATGTCCACAAAGTGTGCATTCCCAGATACTGTCAAAACAGTGCCAAATTCATTCCCAGCTCAGGCTGCGCTTCCCATGAATGTAGATCACGTGCCTACGGTCATGTACGCACCACTACACACAAGCACTGTTCACACAGTTATAAATTCATCCCCAGTAAAAGCGGGAAACATTATAAAAGTGACGCGTGTGCCTACCACTGTTTATGCACCCCCACTTATAAACACTGCCCTTACAGTGTCAAACAAAACCTCAGCTCAGGCTGCGAGTTTTACAAACACAGCGCGCACTGTTGTAATCACACACGCGCCCGTTCACTCAGCTGCTCAGCGCGCGCCCGCGCCTCTGAGAGCTATGAGCTCAGGCGATTCGCTAGCCGGGTCCCTACGTCACAGCGGCCCGCCCCTAGCCTGTATTCAGCCCATATCTGTACACGCAGCGGCATGGGAAAACATTCCAGATATGCCGAAATGGGTATTAAATATAGTAAAGCACGGATACTCGCTCCAGTTCGCTCGCAGGCCACCACGTTTTACGACTGTGGTCGAGACGAAAGTGAGAAAAGAGTGTTCACATGTTCTACGCACCGAGGTGCGCAAACTAAGAGAAAAGGGCGCTGTGGAAACTGTTTCCCCCTCTCTGAGCGGGACAGGTTTTTACAGCCGCTATTTTCTCGTCCCGAAAAAGGATGGCGGTCTCCGCCCCATCCTAGATCTCAGACACCTGAACAAAGCACTAATGATTCGCTCGTTCAGAATGTTAACAACCAAGCATATCCTCGCGCAAGTGCGCCCAGGAGATTGGTTTCTCTCAGTGGATCTGAAAGATGCTTACTTTCACATTCCAATAGCGCCTCATCACAGGCCGTTTCTGAGATTCGCTTTCGAGGGACAGTCATACCAGTACACAGTACTCCCGTTCGGCCTGTCCCTGGCTCCCCGTACATTCACGAAATGTATGGATGCAGCACTTTCCCCCCTAAGACGAAGGGGAGTGCGAATACTGAATTATCTCGACGATTGGCTGGTTCTAGCACAATCAGAGAGTCAGCTAATAACACACAGATCTTGGATTATCAGCCATTTAGAATGCCTGGGTCTAAGAATCAATTTTGCAAAAAGCATACTATCTCCCAGCCAGAGAATTTCTTTCCTGGGAATAGTTCTAGACTCGATGCAAATGACAGCGCGTCTCTCATCGGAGCGCGCGCTCACCATCCGGCGCCTTGCAACATCATTCAGAGCGGGCGCGCGCGCCCCAGTCAAACGTTTTTCAGAGGATGCTCGGTCTCATGGCCTCAGCATCGGCCGTACTCCAGCTAGGATTGTTGCATATGCGCCCTCTCCAACGCTGGCTCAAGAGCCGCGTCCCTACTCACGCGTGGCGTTCGGGCCACTTTTTAATCAGAGCGAACCACGGCTGTATAAAAGCCCTGACGCACTGGAAAGCCGCCGACTGGTACCAGTCAGGCGTGAGTCTGGGTGTGAACACAAGGAGAAAGATGATAACGACAGATGCCTCCAAAATAGGTTGGGGGGGCCTTTACGAGGGCAGGCCTGTCTCCGGCTTTTGGTCAAACCCGGAGAAGCGCCTACACATAAACTGTCTGGAAATGAAAGCGGTCGCTTTGGCTCTCAGAGCCCTGCTCCCACATCTAAAAAACGAACACGTCCTGGTCCGAACGGACAACATGACGGTAGTGTCGTACATAAATCGCCAGGGTGGACTCAGGTCGAGCTCCATGCATTCAATGGCCAGGAGACTCATTTTATGGTCCCAGCACAACTTGCGCTCGCTGAGAGCAGCGCATGTGCCAGGCGCCCTGAACCAGGGGGCAGACATGTTATCCAGAGACAAGATTCTCCCAGGAGAATGGGCTCTCAACCCTCTGACGATTCAGTGGTTATGGAAAACCTTTGGCAAAGCGGAGATCGACCTCTTCGCCTCCAAGGAGAACGCGCACTGCTCTCTTTTCTTCACGAAAAGCACGGACGCGCTCGCCCAGAGCTGGCCGAGCCGCCCCTTATATGCCTTTCCCCCGATCGCGATGCTGCCACAGGTCATCAGTCGGGTCAGAGAGGAGGGAAACGCAGTGCTGCTGATAGCCCCACTCTGGAAGAACCAAACATGGTTTCCAGATCTGATGCAAATGCAATCTGCACCACGGCCGATTCCACTGAGGCCAGACCTCCTCAGTCAGGCCAGCGGGATGATATTTCATCCCCGCCCCGATCTGTGGGCCCTTCATGCATGGCCCCTCAACGGGTTCCCAGGAACCTCGCGAGCGGAGCACTAAAAACCATCGCTGAGGCGCGGGCGCCCTCCACGAGACGCTTATATGCCCAGAAATGGAAAGTGTTCGGTGACTGGTGTAATACCAAGGGCCTGAACCCTGTAACATGCGAGATTACGAGTGTACTCGTTTTCCTACAAGGGCTTCTGGAGGCGGGCCGCACCCCCTCCACGCTCAAAGTATATGTGGCTGCCATCACAGCGTCACACGACCTTGTAATGGAACGTCCATTGGGAAGAAACGACCTAATTATTCATTTCCTAAGGGGCGCCAGGAGGATGAACCCTTCACGCCCCCCCTCAGTGCCGATCTGGGACCTAGCTACGGTCCTAGACGCTCTTAAAGGGCCCCCGTTTGAACCACTCCGAACCGTGCACCTTAAACAGCTCTCGCTCAAGACGGCGCTCTTGCTGGCACTCGCCTCGGTCAAGAGAGTGGGCGACCTGCACGCGCTTTCAACAAGCGCTGCCTGCCTAGAATTCGGACCTAACGACCGCAGGGTCGTCCTTAGACCGAAACATGGGTATATTCCTAAAGTGCTCACCACTCCCTTCAGAGCACAGGTTATCTCCCTAACTGCGCTTTCGTCTCCAGCAGACGAACACGACGCTAATCTACTCTGCCCCGTTAGGGCTCTCAGAGTGTATTTGGAGCGTTCTGCCCTATTCAGACAGACAGAACAACTGTTTGTATGCTTTGGCGGCCGTACGAAAGGTTCCGCCGTTTCAAAGCAGAGAATCTCTCACTGGATAGTCGAAGCTATAGCGCTGGCTTATGAAGCTAAGGGACTTCAATGCCCCTGGGGAGTCAAAGCACACTCCACCAGGAGTGTGGCTTCTTCCTGGGCATGGTCGAGCGGGATACCGATCGAGGATATTTGTGCGGCGGCAGGCTGGGCCTCACCGTCCACATTTATCAGATTCTACAACCTACAGGTCCCGACATTGCATTCCAATGTGCTATCAGCATAATGCTAGTTGAACTGCGAGTTCGTATCTAGATTATGTATGTGCTTGTGTCACACTGAGCGCCTTCTAGCCGCTCTGTATTTTTTCCCACATATAAAGCTCGCCTCTGCCGGCTAGTTGGATGATAACTTTGCTTTTTAGCTCAGGCACCTGCCTCTGGCTATCATAAGGCGAAGTTCAGCACGCACGGCGTTTTGCATGGTGTTCCCATAGCGTAAGCTACTTACGCAATAGGAGAGACCTCTCGAAAGGGAACGACTCGGTTACTAACGTAACCTCGGTTCCCTGAGAGGAGGGAACGAGTATTGCGTAAGCTGCCGTGCTTGTGCTTGGTTAGTTCGCTTCAGTCGTTTTAACCTAAAGAACTCTCATGACGGGGCGCCCAATATATAGCTTGGCCACGCCCATCTTGGCGGGCTCTGACGCGCGCGGGCGCGAAGCGCGCTCATTGGTCGCGCATTCAGAGTCGCCCCGTCATTGGTTCAAGCAAGTTGCCGCAGCACAGCCAATGACCGAGTTCCTTCGTTCATTGCTGTCAGCTGTGCAGCTGCAATGCGTTTTACATAAAGACTTCAATATTCTCGAGAAAAGGAGTTTTCCCCATAGCGTAAGCTACTTACGCAATACTCGTTCCCTCCTCTCAGGGAATCGAGGTTACGTTAGTAACCGAGTCGTTGTTTTGTTTGCATTATCTGTAAGCCAGATATAATAACAATCTATTACATATAATATAAATACAACCCATTACATAATTACAACCTATTACATTTTTTCACAGAGACATTATTTTTGCACAAATCAATACTCCATTAGCATTGCTAGTTAAGTTAGCTAACCTAAACACAACAGAGGTTCGCAAAGGACGTGCATTATTTACCTTATCGTCAAAGTTTGACTCCGTAAGCCGGTGTTTCACATGAGGTGCCAGCCAGGAATAAATAAAACGCCGGGACTTTTTTCCCTCCTGGATCCCCGCTCTTTGTGGTGAGTTTTTTACGGAGGCGAACGTACTTGTCTCGAGTGTTCTTCCATCTCTTCATACAATCCGCTACATCCAACCCGACGTTGGAGGAAATCCCTCTCCACGAATTCGCTGCCATCTGGCAGTCTCTGTATTCGGTAGACGACGAGTCATTCAGATGGCTGTATTTCCTCACCTCTTCAACCAATCGCTCAGTCACTTGGTCCATTTCCATGTTTCTTTTGCTGTACTTAGAATTTAAAAATGGCGGGCGGTGCAGAAGAACACGCCGGAAATGCGTAGGAGGAAACGCGATGCTACCAAGCCGACCAATCAAAGATCTTGCGGTCCGCGTCGTCGCGACGTGTAGTTACATTTTTGTAACATTTTTACACTGACCCTTTTGTCTCAAAATGTATTGTGCCCTTTTCTGATAATTGTAAATAATAATTATTATTATTATAAATATTATAATAAATGAAACACACACACCCTTGCCACTAACAATAATAATACAAACAAATATTATATAAAAAAAAATTGACGGAGAAGTGGTAGGCGGAGTTTCCTTTGCAGCGCCTCATACGCATTTAACGGTTCTGGTACGCACTAAGCAGCAGTTCGCGCGAGTCTCTTCAAACGAGCAGCAGGTAACGTTTAAGCTAATACGGAAAATTACATTTATCCTACCATCACCATGCTACTCTAAATGTTGCTGCAGCATGCGCGTTATTCTTAACTACAATAAAAGTAGCCTATAACTCGATTTCAGACGCATTCTGAGTGACAATTGTATTCGTTTTTATCCAAGGAATAAAAGTGCAAGGGGAAATACATCTAACAGTTAGTTTCAATGAAATCTTAAGTCCATGTCCAACTCTAAATTGTGAGGAACTTATATCTTTGATTTCATAGTAACGCTTTACAATAAGGTTCATTTGTTCATTACTCATGTATGAACTAACATGAACTAACCATGAGCAACACATTTGTTACTGTAGGCTATATCTTAGTTAATACTACAACTGTTAATTGTTTATTCATGTTATGTCACAGTCAGCGCATTAACTAATGATAACAAATACAACTTCTGATTTTAATGTTTTAGTAAATTCTGAAATTAATATTAACTAAGATTAATAAATAAATGGTGAAGTGCAGTTCATTAGCTAATGTTAACTAATGAAACCTTATTGTAAAGTGTTACTGATTCATGATAGTTAACACTGTCTTTCATACATATAATACATACATTAAATTTACAACATCAACAAAACTAAAAATTAATTTTCCATAATTACCTTCTTGATTCTCACTGTTTTGTTTGGTGAAGTAAATAATATTTAGTAATATTATCATAATTTCCCTATTTTAATTTGATGTGTTATGTATTCTAATAATTGTATCAACATATTTTCTTAGAATGCAAAGGAAAGAAAGAACAAAAACAAAAAAAATCAAGAAGTAATCTTTTTATTTTTTTATTTAGTGACCTTTTTGGTCCCTCCGCCCCTGCCCCTGAGGAGGTTTGTGCAGTGTGCACGCCACTGTCTCGAGGAATTATCTTTCACAAGCAAGACTGAACATTTGTTTCTGGTTGTATTTGGTCATCATGATATAATTAGTAATAGTAACTTCCAGAGGAGAAAAGCCGCGAAATTTAAAAATACTACTGTTATTGTGTCACGAAATGTAGTTTTAATAGTTTTTCAGTCCACAATGTAGTTGTTTAAAGCTCAAATCTGTGGTTTATTTATAAAGATAGCGCCTATTTAAAAATTTGATCTGACGGCCTCGAAGTTGTGATATCCAGGCTTTCAGCGCTCATGTAACCCGCCTGGAACAGCCTTACCTCGGCTAGTGCTTCTGACGTTTGGCGCTGGCTCTGATGTCTCTAGTCTAGTGGTTAAACATGAGATATAATTCATCTTGTGTAAATCTAACGGGCGATCTTTGGTCTCACAAAAAGAGACAGGGTTGTGACATTTTATTTTATATAGCCTATGTAGGAATATTTTAAAATATATAAATTATTTTATATATATACATTCTCTTCACTGTAGGCCTATATAAAATAAAATTACACAAATCTTTTTGTTAAATGTCAGTTTAATGATCAATATTATCATTAGTTTCATATTTTTTTCATATTGTCTATATTATTCTGCAATCGATATTGCATTGTATTTGCTGTTCTTATTATTATTGTAATATTATACCACTTGCAATTATCAATCTATTACAGCTATGCTGTTAAATGATTGTACTATTCATAGTCACTATTTAACTTATTATTTTTATTGTCTATATACTGTAATTGATATTTCTTATTCCATTGCTATTATTATAGTATTATACATAAACTATATGCTATTATCAATATTTGTATTATTATTATGCACTTATGATATTATATAATTATACTATTCATTACTATTTTATTTGCCGTATACTGTTTGTTTATTTTATTGACTAAACTATTTACTATTACTTCTCACTTTATCTTATATTTACTATTTGCATTGCACTGTAGTTGTACCATATCATATGTATTACCATAAAGGATCCATCAGTTATCTTTGTTATTGCTAAAATCGGGTCGATCACAGAAAATACTTTTTCCACAATAAGAAAACTTTATTTAATTTAATGTAAAAATTTAATTATATCTTCACAATTCTTATCCAAGAATAAAAAACCAGATAGCCCACATGACAAGCCTGAGCTTTGACAATTCCTTATTAAAAAAAAATGTTTCATAAGTCTAACTATCGAGATTTTAAATAACTAGAGATGGAACTTTTTGTACACCACGTACAAACCACTAAAATCAGTTGATAAATGTAATTTTTTTTTTGTTTTTATCCAGAAAAACCGCAGCTCACCGTTTACTTGCATTTGATTACAGTGCAGTCTTGCCCTCCGCAATACGGCGGACGCGTTGACGTATCGCAGCAACGTTCCAAAGCGGCCAATAGGGCGTCTATGTATTTATTATGTCTATGTGCAAAGGACCCCATGGTCATGAAGCAAAGTAACTCACTCTTAACTATTTGAAAAATTCATGTTTTCACTTGCTTATACGCATGTCCCGAAATATCAGGTCATTCGGTACAACCGCTATAAAACATGGAAAATTTTGTAATATTTTAAAAACTTGTACTAAATATAAAATATTTGATTGTCTTTTGCTAGCTAGCTAGTCAGCTAACTAGATAGCTAGCTAGATATCAGCCTGTAGCATTGTTTGAAAATATTGTCATTCGGTTTTACCAAAAGTGTCACTCGGTAATACCAAAAATTTGGTTATACCGAATGACCTACTGGTTGTACTAAATGACAGCAATATATATATATGTAGGTCATATTTGTACATATCTGTAATAAATAAATAAAAAAAAATTTAATAGGAAATGTGCAGAGTATATTATTACATCATTTTGACCGAATTGTACTTTTGCAGATGCCTTTATCAAATAAGGAAAAAGCTAGCTCGCTACTGGGAAAGGATCAAAGCTGATCCTGTTAAAAAAGAAGAGAATAGTATAATTTGTTTTTATTATTTATATTATTTCATTATTATTATTACTATTATTATAATACTTTATAGTAGTAATTGCATCATAACACTGTTACAATGCATACAATCGGCTCTATTTTGCATTTAGTAACTAAAGAAAACTGAGTGATTAACAGGAACACCTGCCAATATTATATGATTATTAGTAGTATTATTATTAGTAGTAGTAGTGGTATAGTTTTCTTTTTGTTTTTAGTTACCAAAGAAGAAAACTCAGTGGCAAAAAATAACAAGTGTCAATTGATGAACCTAGCCAAGAAAAAGGAGTCTTATATGGATGAGGGCAAAACAGAGGCAGAGAGAGAAGTTGAGCACCATAAACAATATACTGAACCTGAACCCAGAGTCTTTAAATGTGACACCTGACATCCCAGTGCATGAGGTGCCACAGGAACCACATTTGGCATCAGAGCCAGACAAAATCTTCTACTTTAAAGAAGACGTGCATACAACCATTAGTGAGCCAGAACCTCTAAATTCAGGGTCCTCAAGATTATGCTCCAAAGACTGGATGACTTTGATGAATATATAGCATCTAACAATCTAATCTAATCTAAATGTTTAACAATTTAAACATTTGTTCCAACAATTAAATGCTTCAATGTTTTATTTACTTTATCACATTATCAATATGAGTTGTATGTAAATATGTTGGTTCCAATAACAATGAAATCAAGCATAGAGTCAGTTTTGGCAGGTCACGTTAGTCAATCTCGCCTCAGTGACTCTCAGCTGATCCACGTCTACCTATAGGAATACAACTCCTATCACTGTACACATATAAGCTCCTTCAATATTATCAGCAGCTATCGCGTTTCTCAGGAGCTGATTACCCTCCTCCATCCCCAGCTCCTCCTCTCGCCCAGTCAGGATTTGGCATTCTGATTCCCCTTGAATCAGAATAAATTCTCGAATTATGTTGTAAAATATTGAATTAATGATATCTGCATACATTCATGTTGGTTCTGTTCTGTTTACCCTAAGGGGGGTTATTGTTGCTCTCCCTGCTCTTATCCATGCTAGGCTGCCCAGAACAGAACCATACCGCCAATTCAAACTGTATGCTAATTGTCAATTGTATTTGATGATAGTGGTCCTGACAGAAATGTTTTCATGTTTGATGTACTTTTTAACATTAATATTAATTAATGTTATGAATAAAATATATATTATATATTAAAAATAAAATGTACTTTTGTAACTATTTGTGTCTGTGTATTGTCTTAAAGAACAAGTTCGGTATTTTACACTTAAAGCCCTGTTTTAAGATCGTTTCCGATGAAATAGAACGGTTAAGATTGAAATTTGGACAAATGCTGCTGTCCCGAGAATTTTCGGTTTCTGTGGTAGCACCTCGACAATGGTTTCATAGGGGCACTGGAAGAATCATTCATAAAACGCATTTAACTTTAGTTTACAGTTTACAAAGACGTGAAACTCACCGAGTGGTCTGGGGTGTTCACTGATATGCTCACACAAAAATCGCTGCAAAAGATGCTTTCCAACAGGTGTTTTACCATTCGTTGTAAAACTGTGGACCAATGTTCCCTCTAATTTTTTTTCTTGCTGAGCAAAACTTTTTTCTATTGGGCGGACATTTTTCGCCACCTGAGCAAAAATATTCTTTATACCTGACCTGTACAGCATACGTAGAAACAATGGTTTCAACATTCAGTTGTAACTTTTAACTTGAATGTGCCATTTCTATTTTATTTGACCCTTGATGTAACTTATTGGTATTAAATCATATTTTTGAAAAACAAGCAGTTAATTAAGAAGTCACTAAATGAAGCACATTTTAGGTTACCTGATATTTTTTTACAGTGCTGTTAACTGTACGGTCATTACCAAGAAATCCTATAAAAATAATTCACAAAATCTTCGGCAGGACAGTTCAATTCTTTACAATAATAGAATATAGTATGAAAGAAAAGTAAGCTGTTACACTGAGATGGTTTGGGGAAAAAAAACATAAAGTGTTTTTGTACAGTCAATTAATTGTGTACAGGAAGCATTAAATCATCAAAGTTAAATGATTGTTTATTGCTTATGAATTTCCAATATTTTCTTTAGGAGGGGGTTTCAAGCGTTTTAATGGCAATGAGCCCTAAACCATACCCTTGTGAGATTATTTATTTAGGCTTATAATATAATAAAATATAGGCCTCATATAACCTAAACAATACCCTTGTGAGATTCTTTATTTAGGCTTATAATATAATAAAATATAGGCCTAAAATAATATAATATAAAAAAAAACTAATTGAAGTATTTGAAGTGATATAATATATCAGTTAAAATGCTTCAATTTGTTTACATATTATATTATTATAATATGAAAACAAACTGAAGCATTTAAATAGATCTAATAGCTAAATATTTTCAAGAAAAGTGAATATGTGAACTCTTTTATAGTAATCTAACCATGCCTGAAACTCCCCCCCCCCCCACACAAAAACATCTATTTAAACTAATGATTTATTTTGAATTAGCTCGTGGGTGGGTGTGTAATTGTTACCGTTCTGTGTCCATCAACCGTTATTTCCACCACTTTAATCAAACCACTCTTCTTTAAAACATTATGTGATTTTATTTCTAATGTCTTTGCGTTTCTCGTTGCCTCTCGTATTGAGCTATTTGGTCCGCACACAAGACTCACTGCCAATCTAGGGCCCTATAAAATCCATTTTATTTGTTCCCAAATTCCGTTTTATTTTTTCCCAAATTCCGTTTTTTCCGTTTTAATTTTTGCAAAATCCGTTTTTTCCATTTTAATTTTGGGGAATTCAGTTTTTTTCACCCTTTACTGTTATTTTAGTCGTAAAAAGAGTGTGCTTTTAATGTTAATGATTAAAATGTACACATAAAATAGGAATGACCTTAAATTTATTGAGGTAACAGACATTTACTCTTACTTTTCAGCACAAATACTACATGATGCAACATAACACTGCATTCTAAGTACTTCAAGTAACAACAAAATATGGTTAGGAGCTTTAAACTGTCCAATAAAATAAATTATATTAGTTTATATAAGTTTAAATAAAAGTCACATTCTGTCTCTCTCTCGCGCACTGTCGAGCGCGTTCTCGGACACACTCGGACGGTCTCTCTCGCGCTGTGTCGCTTCGCTTTTGTCCAGTCCGGCGCCTCATAGACAGACGCGGTGTGCACGGAGGGGATGGGTGTATGGAAAGCCTTTAGGGCCAAAAACACGCGAATTTTAACGCGTATTTCACGTGTAAAATACCCGTAAAATACACGTGAAATGCGCGTTGATTATGTCACGCGTATTTCACGTGTATTTTACACGTAAAATACGCGTTAAAAATCAGTATGAACGGGTCGGTGTCATTGGCTACTGAAGACTTGGGTCTAACCATTTCTGTGAGCTTAGAGGGGTGTACCTTTCATAGACTAGGCTACCACCAGTTTACATTCTATAGATCAGCTTATTCAGGTTTTTTGTATAACCTATATGAATAATATATTTAAATAGCAGTTTTATGACAATTTAGATAAAATAAAATTAACTTGTTTTTCTCCACTCATGCCTTTTTGTAAATAAACACATTAGTGGACATTATAGCTTTAACATCAAAGCATTAACGGGTGTGGGGAAATCAGTTACAGTGGAGGTAACCAATGCAGGTTTATGATCACTGCAGGTTTAAGATACAGACCACTGTAATCAATATCTGTCTTTGGAAAACAACGTGAGCTTTTGTTGTGCTTACATTTACAGCTATAGCAAGCAGGGGGCGCTTATTCAAACCTTTTTGTTCTCAAATTGGGCACTCAGACAAACTGTAACTAGGTATACAGGTGATATTATCAATTTAAATGAATTTAATGACTTAAAGTATTTACATATGTTATTTAAGGCTTTCAGGATTAGAATGAGAGCATGTGCTCAGGTCAGGACAGGTATAAGAACTTGATTTGGCTTTCCTGACAGCAGAAGTATTTTACAGGTCACCTTGGTAATTGGTATTAAAGCAATTTATCTGTAAAAATTATTAGACACTTTGGTAAAACACCATATAACATTTAAGTAAACATATAAACATAAAAATCAGTGACGTAACTTTGTTTTAAAAAGTGGGTGGAACAGGTGGGGTGGGGGTTGCTAATAAAATGCTAAATCAGATTTATGTAGGCTACAATAACATTACAACGTCCAGCAATCGATTTAAATAGTAGGCTACATGGGGTTTAATTTGTCGTTTAATGAGATGAAGTATAATGTATAATGTATGTTGTCAGTGCCGTGTTGTCTCTAAT
This sequence comes from Gila orcuttii, assembly GCA_026230005.1. NCBI lineage: Eukaryota > Metazoa > Chordata > Actinopteri > Cypriniformes > Leuciscidae > Gila > Gila orcuttii. Next base: position 25,091,339 of record JAPDVR010000014.1, read on the forward strand.
ATTTAATGTTAGAATATTTACTCTGCATTTTCTGTGTCTATAGAAAACCACACACTAATACACCCACAACTAAGTACAACCATTCAATCCTTGTTAGTAACTGAGTTGTTGTGGTGACAAATAAACAGGTTACTCTCAAATTTCCAACATATGTTCACCAAGTCTCTTACCGGACACCATGTGGCATATTTCATACCTAACCAGCAGTTTACTGAAATGAGACTGTGCTATAAAGCCAACTCGTTTTTTTTTTCAGTTCCCCACTTACTTTACCTTCCTCAAGTACTGACAGAACACATCCAAGCTTGTGATCATAAATTCATACAAATCATCTGCATGATAAAAGGTACAGTGGGTCAGTTTGTTAACATATGCATTACTATTTAAAATCAGAATTGATTTCACTGAAAATGTATTACATTTAGAAAAAATGAAATGAAGCTGAACTCTGCAGGGCAGAGGGCGTTGACCTTTGAGGACCGTGTTTGCCCATTGCATTCGGAGCATTCCAAGTGAACCCTGCTGATGTAAAAAAAAAAAAAAAAAAGTGTAAAGGGTTAAATTAGCAATTTAAAAGGGTAGTCATTGCAGTGTCACCTGTCAATCTATCTTTGTTATCATGGGCGTCAGTTTGGTTTGAAATGTGCTGGGGACAGAGACGCATTCGGAAGTGCATTTTCAGAAGTGCTGGGTACAATGACGTATTAATTTTTTTTCTCCCTTTCGCGCAGGTTATGTTTTCAAAGACGATGTCCTGTAGCTCAGGCACGGCCCCACTTTTCAACAGGCCCACCCAAAACTTTCACACAAAAAAAACCTTTTACTATATTCTAATTTTGTCAATAATTATAAAAAAAAATTGCCAAAAGCTCATAATTTGTGCTCAAGCGCACGACCGCACGCATAAAGCTTGCCACAAAGAACCGGTAAAAGTAATGATTATAAATGCATCTAAATACGCTGTGAATGTGAATGTGCATTATACGCCGAGTTTCGGTTAATTTATGAGACGAACTCCAATTCACTCGCCGGCGCCTCCATGTCGTGATTCTGCTATATTTACTTCTTATTTATTAAATAAATCCAGACAATTGGTTCATGAAACATTGATTAAAATTAAGATATAATTAATACAAAACGAAAATAAATGTAAACAAAGGCAGCTGTTCTGTTTGAGGTCTCTGTGAAAGTTTTAAAGAAGTCTTTTAGTGCCGCTTTCTGAACGCTCACGTCCGTAAATGAGAACTGATACGTTGTTTTTTCCCTCATAAATGCGAACAGAAAAATCAATAAAAAATGTATTATAGTGTTTTTTTTGCTGGGTCAGACAATGATTGCCAAATTTCTCTCTCATATTGCTCCTCATAACCACTGAAAACGGTCGAAAAAATCGAATCAAAAGTCAAATTAATATGGACGGAAGTTAAAAGTGGTGGGTCTGGGTACAAAATGACTCATGACGAAATCTGGTGGTACGAAATCACCGCATCCCCGAAATCGACGCCTATGTCTGTTAGCTTTATTTTATTAAAGCCTTCTATGATAAGGTTGATAAATGTCCATGTAATACCACTGTGAATGTGCTCCTGCTGTGTGAGGTCCACCTTGATATATGGCTGCATACATGACCGCACACAGTACACTGAAAATAAATAAATAAACTGGGTCCCACTTTATATTAAGTGTGTCCTTAACTATTATGCTCTAACATTTAAATAATTAGATACAACAATACAATGCACTTATTGTGTACCTAAAGGCTACATGTTTTTACATTGTACTTGTATTTTAAAAGTTCAAGTTTTATCAACTTCGTCTGCTGTCTAAAGTCAAATTTTTCCTTAATCATCAAACTCTAGAGATGGCAGTTCATGCTTTTATCACCTCACGTTTAGACAACTGCAATTCACTTTACTGCAGGATTTCAAAGTCTCAAATTGCTCATCTTTATTTACAAAAAGGCATGAGTGGAGAAAAACAAGTTAATTTTATTTTTATCTAAATTGTCATAAAACTGCTATTTAAATATATTATTCATATAGGTTATACAAAAAACCTGAATAAGCTGATCTATAGAATGTAAACTGGCGGTAGCCTTGTCTATGAAAGGTACACACCCCTCTAAGCTCACAGAAATGGTTAGACCCAAGTCTTCAGCAGCCAATGACACCGACCCATTCATACTGATTTTTAAAGCGTATTTCACGCGTATTTTACGTGAAAAATACACGTGAAATACGCGTAAAATACGCGTGACATAATCAACGTGTATTTCACGCGTATTTCACGTGTAAAATACGCGTAAAATACGCGTGAAATACGCGTGACATAATCAACGCGTATTTCACGTGTATTTTACGCGTATTTTACACGTGAAATACGCGTTAAAATTCGCGTGTTTTTGGCCCTAAAGGCTTTCCATATGGGTGTGTGTGTGTGTGAGTGAGAGATAGAAAGAGAGACGCGTGAGTGACAGAGAGACGGAGGGAGAGCAGGGAAAGGAAATGCAACTGAACGCGAAACGCAATATGTGGCGGCCGATGTAGATTCTTCGCCACGAATTATGTGTGGGAAACGCTTCATAAAAGTCACGTGCGAACTGCTCGGCTCGGTACTGAGGGCTTAGCGTCGAGTTTCTTAACTTTTTCGCCGATGAAAGGAGAGCCGTGGAGAGTCGCTTCGCCATGCTTTCATTGTTTTGATGCCGTCATTGAAGCTGAAATGACGGGAGGGGTTGTGTAGCCCAGATTTGCTTTCTCCGGTCTACATTTCCCCCAGACATACGTTCTTCTCCCACACAAAAACAGAATTTCATTCAAAATATGTAAAATTCCGCGAAATTCCGAGTTAAAACTAGATTCCGTGTTAATTGGCCAATTCCGCGATTCCGTCCGCGATTCTGTGATCGCGGAAATTATAGGGCCCTACCAATCACACCTGCTCACTCACATCATTCTCTTTCTATGAAACCTGTAAACTGCATTCACCAGTTTTCACTCTATAGCGGTTGACCAGAGCACTGAAATTATTTCTCACTTAAACTACAATCAAATTGATTTCCCCACACATTTCGCGACAGTCCTCTGCGTGGCATTTTATTCTTTTCTGCGCGGCATCAGAAGTGCGCAGCTTAGAGGGAACATTGCTGTGGACCCATTTTTCCAAACGCCTCACAACCGGACATTCTTCCGTTGAGAGCTTGAATAATAGACACTCCAGCCCAGTTGGTGGCGATAATGCACCTTTGCCAATGTTTGGATAGCATAGCCTACGATACCGCGACTGCATAACTACAGAAAGAATACAAACAACCCCATTTCCGTCTCCGGCGGCGGAGTAATACCGTTACCTCACAGAACATCCAATACAAGTCAATGGAGTTGGACAAAAACTACGATAAAACCTGTTGGAAAGCATCTTTTGCAGCGATTTTTGTGTGAGCATATCAGTGAACACCCCAGACCACTCGGTGAGTTTCACGTCTTTGTAAACTAAAGTTTAATGCGTTTTATGAATGATTCTTCCAGTGCCCCTATGAAACCATTGTCGAGGTGGGGGGGTGCTAACACAGAAACCGAAAATTCTCAGGACAGCGGCATGTGTCCAAATTTCAATCTTAACCGTTCTATTTCATCGGAAACGATCTTAAAACAGGGCTTTAAGTGTAAAATACCGAACTTGTCCTTTAAATATTCATAATGTCAAGGGCAGCAGACATAATCATTCGGTATAACCAGCCTTGGTCATTCGGTAAAACCGATATATAGTAAATATTTAAATAGAATAATATTGTTTTTAATAACTAAAGGAACTACAATAATACAAATATGAAGCAGATTAGGCTTTTTTTTTCTACATTTCCCTTTTTCTCATTCCCCTGTGCAATGTTTTACTTGAATATGTAGGAGGGTTTAGAGTAGTCCAAGAAAATGATTACATTTATGAGATCTGTGGTAATGTTATTTTATATTTCTTCTGTGATACACTCTATATACTATCTCAACATCAATGTCAAATCAGCAGGTTTTTTCATGAATAATTATCTGCAAATTAATAATTTTAGAAATATTCATGGTTAAACTGAATGACTTTTTTGGTGACAAATTTTGTTGATCATCTTGTAAAAAAATGACATAAGCAGTGTTAATTGATTGCTCAAACCACATAATCTCATTGTTAACACTTAGTAAAACTTAAAAATGGTTTCAAAATGAATCTTTTAAAAAACTCTTTTAAAAACCTTATCCGTCAAGTAAGACTTCCTCTCATTTGTGTTTCTCTGTTAAAATACTGTGGCCCCTCCAGCAAAATAAATCAATTTCTAAATTAATCGCTAAACTTAAAAAATAAAAATAAAATTGCCTTACTACAAAGGCAAATTTTCTAATCGAGCCTTGCAAATTGAACTTTTGATTGAACTTCCCATGAATATAGATTTAGCATTATGCAATTACATAAGACTATATATAAAGAGTATACACTAAAAGTACAAATGGGCATATGTCTTTCACTCATTTTAGTATGAAATAGAAATTGTATCCATAGCAACATAAGGCTGCAGTTCATAAACTGGTCTCATTTTGGGAACGGAAGAGAACAGGCCTGTGATCCCACCTCTGTTTTAGAGTTAGACCTGTAAGGACTGGACCTCCATCTTTAAAGGGGTCAGCGGATGCCCATTTTCCACAAGTTGGTATGATTCTTTAGGGTCTTCATGTAAAGTGTGTAACATACTTTGGTTAAAATTCCTCAATGTTTGTGTAAAACGACACCCTTTTTACCTATTACACCATATAAAAGTGAATTTTGCATCTGATGACCCCTTTAAGAGTGAGATTATCTGTTCCTGCAGCAAACACGGTGTATCAAAGACAGTGTTGTTTGCATAACGTGACAAAAAGGAATTTTGTTCCTTTGCCCCTACAATAAGGAAATATGCATAGTGATGAGAGACAGCTATGATTTTCTTTTCAGGATTTCCTTATGCAAATTTTCCTTAGCAAATGTTGTTGAAGTTTTTAATCATTACGAATTAGAGCTGTCAATTAATCCTACAAAAATAACATGAAATTATATATATATAGATATAGATAGATAGATATCTACCGATTTTTTTTTTGTTTGGTCATTTTGCAGAACTGAAGGCGTTATCTTTGCTTTAATATCTTGCTTGCTTTAATACCATTGTAGGAAGCTCTGGTACTTACTCATGTCATAGAAATGCTGCCAGAAGGCTTCCATCCAGCTATGTGTGTCTTCAGGTGTGCGTGTGAGAACTGTGTAAGTGGTCTTTTTGCCATGGTTGGTTATGGTGATACTTTGAGTATGTAGAGTCGGATCTCTCTCTGTGGCACGCACCCGAGTTTCCTAAAGCAAGAATGCACACACTTGGTTTCAAGACCAGGTGTAAACAACACATTCTGCATTTCATAAGTAGTAGCATGTAGGGGCCATGTAGTAAACAACTTTTAAAACCATGTATGCTGTAATACTGGATTGAAAACACGTGCAGCACGTTTCACAGCCTTTTCCTGGAATAACTCGCATAACAACATAACAACTGCTTTGATCTAAATCTCATCTGTTGACTAAAAGATGAAACTACAACCGACGCATTGATAATCCTCACCTTATTAATGGGAATAGTAAACACTGGTGTCTTTAAAGAGTCGGTATCATCTTGCTGCTGGTAACACTTCAAATCAGATCCATTCAGGACCCCATAGACGTCTCTCCAGTCCTCAGGATTGGTCTCTGACTAGAATACAAAATTACATGAAAGCTGAATGAATAGGGAATTGAAAAATAATGCTCATTTATTTTAAATTACAATAATAAATTATTTTTTACATACCCGAATTCTGAGTTTTCCACACATGACATCTTGAGTCATACAGAGAGGCTGAGCCACAAGCTGACAGCATACATTACCATAGAGAGGCAACCAGAATGAAGAGTCCTCTGAAATACAGATGAAAACAAATAACAAAACGAGAACAGATCAAAAACTACAGATGGATGGATGGATGGTTAGAGATCTATTTAGATTTTTATTAACTTTTTTTACAGATCCTAGATATATGATTTTGGACCTCGTAAAATGTAAAACACATATTTTATGGGTTCTGTGAACATTAAAATCAAGGGTTTTCTTACCTGTGTCTGATATAGTCAGGTCATGGGTTCGGAAAGAGTTCTGTACGTGGCACAGGGTCAGAGATGTATGGGCCAGTAGGTGATATTTAGGGCCCCTGAGGACAAGAGGTGGTATTGAGGGTCTCTGTGAGCACAATTATTAAGGACTTAAAAGAACAAAATATTCCGTTCTGATAAAACTACATTTAGAACATTAAGAACTGGCAATAATACATTTTTTGAGTTGATGTACATAAAACAATCAGAAAAAAATTAATTTGAAAATAATCCAACAACACTGTTGTATTTTTAATTTAGTGAAACCTTATAGGAGGCATTTCAAGAAAACATGTCCAGGTCATATATTCAAAGAAAAAAGTAAAATAATTTTAACTTAAAATTTATATATTTTGCATATATAAAAATGTATTATATTTTTGTACATTAAGATAAAAAAAAATATATATATGTCAATTAAACACAGCTGTCCACCCAAATTCTTAATAGCCTGAGATATTTTAATTTAGAGTTTGTTTGTAATTTTCATTAGGGTCAATGATGATTCTGTAATGTAATAAAACAACAACAACAAAAAAGACCCCTTTTATTTTAAAATAAAATAAATACAAATATAATGATGTATAATTACAATTAAAATAATGAAATAATAAGAATGAAAAGAGATCAATTATTTTAAGTGGTGCTTTATTCTCATGAAAATAATGTCACAACATATAATTTTTAATGATTAAAAATATTGCGGGTAAAAAATCTTCCAGAGATGTTTTGAAATCTGAAAAATGACCCAGACATATTCTTGGCAGGCTTTATGAGATTCACCCTAAAAAATATTTAACTGGTTTCAACATCTCTCACCATCCTTCTCTTTCTTTTTCTCTGCTTTGTTTTTTTTTTGGCCCTCGTGTCAGACAGACTAAATGTTAAAACAATAAAAAGTCAAGGTGTGCCTGTCTGTACTGACAGTCACTGCAGATACATCTGTTAATGTCTGTAAACTGGTTTTGGCAGATGCACCCCCACGTGTGAAACCGTTTCAACATTTTACATTTTTCCAGTGTCATGTATCTGTGTGTACACAGATACGGTATATGAGATATTTCTGTAGGTGATATATATACATATATACTGCCACCTCACCGTACAGACAGAGTGGGCAGCAGAACCGGTGATGCTCCTCCGGGTGAACTCCCTCCTCCCGAAACATTTCTACTGCCATGGGAACTACATGAAGCTGCTGTCTCCAAAGTTGCCATGAACTTCTTACTGGAGGCACTTCCCAGCCGGCTCAGTCTCCGAGTGGAGAAGCCCACGCTGAACTCCTCCTCCACACAGCAGCTGTAGAGCTCCACCCGCAGGTCAAAGCCTGGAGGTGCGTCAGTGCTATCAACACAAAATATGAGGACTCAGAGAGGATATTTGACTTGAAAGATCTTTATTATTTATTTAAAAAAAAAATATATATATATATATATATATATATATATACATATAATTATTTATTTAACTATTGATTTTTTTTTGTCAGAAACAATTTAAAGGCTACACTAATCAAGCATTATCACTAATAAATATGACATGATGAGATATTGACAATTTAAAGGACATTTTTGAATAAAGTGATAAAAAAAAAATTTGATAAAAAAAAAACAAGTGATCCATTCATTTTGGATAAATAATAGGAAGTTAAAGGAAACGCATCTCACAATATCACTGGTTCATTGAAACAGATGTCTGTGAGCGTCCTGTCCACTATTACGAGATCTGTACCGTAAATCTCTGTGCCCACCTGCAGCAGACAGAACACGGCACACTGGTGCAGCTCTGAACAGAGAAAAGAAGGACAGGAAGACAAAAAATATGTGAAAAAAATTACCACAAAAATGACTTTGTGGGCATATATATTTGTCAAACTCACCTCCTTTGTTTTTGAAATACTCTGAGTCTTTCCACATGAGAGGAATACGAATATCTGAGGATAAGCAAAGCAAAAAAATCTAAGTAAATAAATATAGGCTACATATGGTGAGATGTTCCGTTTTTCTCTGTGTAACCTCACCTGAAATGGCTACTTTTCCAGTACAAGGTAATCGCTCAGACCCTCCATCAGATGACCTGAAACCATTCAATCAATGGATCAAAGGCTCTGTTCCAGACATAGGCAACATTTTAACTGCACTTATAGCAAAACAATTACAACAGGTAGGCATCATAATGTTATACTTTTTCTTTTATTCTGTTCTTTTATTATTAACATTTATTATTTAATTATTCATAATTTATTTTAGCCAAAATCGGAGACAGCATAGCATCTATCTATCTATCTATCTATCTATCTATCTATCTATCTATCTATCTATCTATCTATCTATCTATCTATCTATCTATCTATCTATCTATCTATCTATCTATCTATCTATCTATCTATCTGTCTGTCTCTCTGTCCAACTTCACTCCAACTCACTATACATCAATACCACAGCCCAAAGACTCAGTGAAATACCTTCGTCCTGCTCTTTGCATAGCCTGGGCTTCCTTCATGCGCTGCAGCTGGGTCATGAGGGCCAGTATGCGGCTGTTGGATGTGAGGAGAGTCTTGGAAGCCTCCAGAGCCTGTTCTCTCTGAGAACATGCAGCTAAAAGCTTACAGGTCCCTTCTCTGATCCTCACCTCCCTCTCGATCTGCCTCTGAACCTCACAGTCCTGCAGATTGATGGAGAAAGAGACAAGAGTAGTCATAACCTTAGACAGTTAACCCAAACCATTAAATGACCGTCTGATGCATATTAAAGCAAACAAACAAAAAAAAAGTGTTTTTTTATAGTTATATTTTAATGTGTATTTTAGTTTAAAGGGAAAGTTCACCCAAAAATGAAAATTCTGTCAGTATTTACTCACCCTCATGTTGTTCCAACCCCGTAAGACCTTCGTTCATCTTCGGAACACGAATTAACATATTTTTGATGAAATCTGAGAGCTAACCCGTTCGCCAACCCGTTTGACTAAGGCTGTCGAGCCCCACTGCGGATGTTAAAGCGGTCAGTGGCAACGGTTCCGTATGGCATACTACCGCAAAACACAATATCTGTCCAAACACCAATCCTCATTCACGCAAAATACACAGGAACGTAATAACTGTAATTACTATGCAAACTATACAAATAAACCAACAGACTCTTCAAATTTTCAAGACTTTTTCGAAACCGTAGCATGGCGGCCTGTACACAGCCAGCCAGACTCTTTCCGTCTCAACCATCGCCAGTTGCTGCTCCTCTCTGCTGCTTCAGATAAGTTCTTTACTGTGCGACGCAACTCTTGGCCACTGAATCCGACGTCTCTGAGGAACTGGGTTGTGGAGTGTGCCACAAATCCTCGACAACCCACTTCCACTGGATAAACCCGGACTCTCCATCCTCGCTGTTCTGCTTCAGTGGCCAGCTGAGCATACCGCAGTTTCTTCCTCTCATATGCCTCATCTACAGCATCCTCCCATGGCACTGTTAACTCTATCAGTTGAACAATGCGTGCTGATCCAGACCACAAAACAATATCTGGTCGGAGGTTAGTGGTGGCAATCTCAGGTGGAAAAATAAGTCGTTGATCAAGATCAGCCAGCATTTTCCAGTCCCTATAGCAGCTTCCAGTTGTCCTGAGCGAGAATTGGTTTTAATACCTTTTCTTGGTGGTTGCTCGCCTGGGCGGAGGAATATTGTCTTCTGTGTGTAATGTTTTGCTAGAACAGGTGGCAACTTATTGGTCATGTTACGCTTGTCTTCCAATGCTAAAGCCAAACATCGGAGTACTTGGTCATGGCGCCAAGTAAACCGACCTTGGCTAAGAGCCACCTTACATCCTGTCAAAATGTGCCTTAATGTGGCAGGTGATGAACACAAAGGACAAGAGGGATCCTCTCCTACCCAGAGGTTTAGGTTCTGTGGTGATGGGAGAACATCATATGTTGACCTGATAAGGAAACTGATCCTACTCTCTTCCATTGACCAAAGGTCTTGCCAGCCCATCTTGCGTTGTTCCACACTCTCCCTGCTTGGCCTGGGAAATGGCCTTTATACACCTCATCCTCTCCTCCTGCTTTCGCACCTCGTTGACTACGAGCTTCCTCCTTTGAGCTGGGGCTGCCTTGTGCCATTTAGGAGGAGCTAAACTGAGCCCAAAACCCCCTCTTCCATGCTGTACCTGCCCCACGATATCACCAATTTGCAGGGCAGCCTTTGCCTCTTCCACAGATTTCTTTGCTGACCACTTTCTACCAGTTTTTAACACAGGTGCTGCCTCCCTTACACATTTGTCACGTGACTCTACTAAGGTAATTTCCAGTCTGACCTTGGCGCACTTAAACTCCTCGGTTAAAGCAGAGACTGGCAGCTGCAATGTTCCTTTACTATAAAGTCCCACTCTGCTGAGGCAGCGTGGAACTCCCAACCATTTCCTGATATATGAACTTATTAACGCTTCCAGCTTATCCACTGTTGTCAAAGAAACCTCGTACACAGTTAGTGGCCACAGTAACCTCGGCAGTAGACCAAACTGAAAGCACCAGAGTTTTAGTTTCCCTGGTAGAGCGCAGCTGTTTATGCTCTTCAACCCTTCCACTGCTTGTCGTCTAACTTCTCCCACTCGAATTGTGTCCTTTAGATCCCCATCGTACCATCTCCAAAGACTCTTCACTGGCTTCTCAGAAACTGTTGGTATTGCCTCACCATTAATGAAGAATGTTTTATCTACCACCTTGCCTTTAATTATCGAGATGCTCCTTGATTTAGAGGGCTTAAATTGCATTCGTGCCCATTCAATGTTATCGGTTAACTTACCCAATAACCGATTAGTGCAGGCCCTCTGTTATAGTCATGGTTGTCATGTCATCCATGTATGCTTTGATTGGTGGTAGTCGCATCCCAGAAGCCAAGTGCTCTCCTCCTACTACCCATTTTGATGCCCTTATGATTACTTCCATTGCCATGGTAAAAGCCAGTGGAGAAATTGTGCATCCTGCCATTATTCCAACCTCTAAGCATGGCCATGTAGTGCTGAATTCTGGAGTTGAGAAACTAAATTGCAAATCTCCAAAATAGCCTTACACTAAATTTGTTATCGACATCGGTACCCTGAAAAAATCAAATGCTGCCCAAAGAAGCTCATGTGGCACTGAACCATATGCATTAGCCAAATCCAGGAATGTCACATGGAGCTCCTTCCTCTCCTTTTTAGCTGATTGAATTCGTTGCCAGATAACATTGATGCCCTGGAGATGATGAAGCCCTTGCCTTTCTCATAGCCTGCTCAATCTCTTTCCACTTAGGTGCACAGACCTCCATTTGGTATTCTGGTGGATTAATAGGTGGGATGTCAGACGGAATTGACATAGGCTCATGCCTTTTTGCATCTGTATGCGTTTCCTCCAAATATCTCTCTAGCTCAACCCTAGATGCTTTTAAAGTGCCATTCTTCTCACTGGTGAATAACTTCTTTACAAATTTGAATGGGTCTTTGTAGAAATTAGCCCTCGCAAGCTCCTTCTTTTTGTAGCGTTTCCGTAGGCGCTCAGCTCTGCGTAATGTTGCAAGCTTGTCTTTTATGGCCCTTTGTAAGAGATTGAGTCCCTCCTTCTGACCTTGTTCTGCTCTTTTCCATTGCTTCCTCAGCTGCCTCCTTTCTCTAACTAACCCTTCAATTTTCTGCTGCCGTCTAGACATTCCAGGAGTAGTTTGTACTTTTTCCTTCCTTTTTTCCACACCAAACCTCTCACTTCCATGTGCGTAAATGATGTCCCCAAATTTATCCAGCTTCTTTTCAACTGTACCAGTTAATCTTTCCAATGCAAAGCATAGATCTGTGTTTACCGTGTCCCAAGCAGTTTTCTCACAAGCTCTAGGCCATCTAACTCCAGGCCGATGCCCGTTGAGGTTCTTTTGCTGGCTAATCTGACCGGGTTCACAAGTACCAATGTGTTCATCACTAACTGTGCAAACCCTCCTCTCCTCTATGACAGGGGTGCTGATATCCTGCGAACTGTGGTTTGCCTGCTGTCGCTTGATGTCATTCGACTGGCTTGACTGACTTCGTAAGAAGTACTGATCAATGCGAGGCCCTTGTCCCTTCTCTCTCAAGCATTTCATTTTCCCTTGATGAATCTTCAAACCCCTGACCGTTGTCGCCTTGCTCCAGCCACAGACACAAGCTTGGAGTTCAATGACTTTGCTAACTGCAGAACCTGAACTAGTCTTTTGTGAATTACTCTCCATACTCATATCCGTTTCATGTTTCCAAAGTCGTTAACCATGTTGTCCAACATTGAGTCATCTTCCGCCCCCGCTCTCGCAGACTCTAGGGGTACTATCCTCTTTAATTTCTCAGAAGCCTTGGGCGGGTGTCTCCAGCATACTGTAAACGCAGAGCTGGATACTGCCGACAAGGGTAGCTAACCCTTACCAGCCCCATTGGAGTCTCTTTCCTCCTGTCAGCTGTCTCTCCAGGCTGTCGCAAGGTCTTTCCCTTGTTGCCAGCAGCACTATTCACTGCAGTCACTGGACGTATCCAGATCTTCATGATTTCCATTACACGAGAGTAGATGTTAAAACTTCATGCTGATTTGTACTCGGCTTTGTAGAGAAGGAAATTAATAGTTGAAATAAAGTCGTTATTTTTGTTTGTTTTTGCGCACAAAAAGTATTCTCGTCGCTTGATAAACTTAAGATTGAGACACTGTAGTCACTTGGACTATTTTAACGATATCTTTAATAACTTTTCGGGGCTGGCAAGTTTCAATCCCTGAACAAGCCTATGGAGGAGTGATCCAGCTCTCAGATTTCATCAAAAATATCTTAATTCGTGTTCCAAAGATGAACGAAGGTCTTACGGGGTTGGAACAACATGAGGGTGAGTAAATACTGACAGAATTTTCATTTTTTCTAACCATTTCAACTAACCCTTTAATTTTTAGTAATTACGTTATCTGCTTTTGTCATTTTATTCATTTAGGTTTAATTGTTTTTTATTTCAGTTTTAGTTTTTATTTATTTCCAGTTATTCATTTTTCGTTTAGATTAAGTTTTTTGCCTAATGTTTATATTTTATTTCAGGTCAAGTTTTCAGAAAAGTTTTGAATGGTTTTAGTTTTAGTTAACGATGTATAGGCCTATACACACACACACACACACACACACACACACACACACACACACACACACACACACACACACACACACATATATAGGCCTACACATCATTAACTACACATATATAGGCCTATACATTGTCAACTATATATATATATATATATATATATGATTTAGTATATAACTAAATATACTAAATATATATAACAATAAAAAGTGTATAATACAAAAATAAACACATATTTAATAATACAAAATAAATCAAATGCAGCAAGGAAAGGATTATGCTATATGGTCTAATACCAACTTTTCTTTTTGAACTCTTTATCTCCGTAAAATCATCCTCTAAGCTACACACATACCGACAGCGTTTTCAGTGGGTTTAAGCTTGGATAAGCCATGATCTAAGGCTAAGCCCTGAACCCCAAAAGCATGTCTTTTATCTCATGTAATTAAGTTCAGTTAAGGTGAAGCAATCTGTATGGATATTTAGCTTTACCTCCAGAAATTGCATTTCAGGGTTATTTATTTTTAAGTATTTAAGCCATTTGTATAGATTAGCATGAGACGTGTTGTTAAATGGGGTTCATTTTGTCACATGCCCAGCTTACTCTAATTAACTCGCTTGTGGAATTGACCAAAAATGAAACTGGTTAGTTGCATTTGAATAAACTATCATAAATATATATAATATTTAATTACTTTATTAGTGTATATTTAACATCTTAAAAGCAGTGCTGTTATATTATAATTAAATATAGTTTTCATTAATTGAAATAAAGCAGCTTGAAATAAAATAAAATATAAACATCAGATTAAAAACTTAAGCTTTAAAACTAAAAAAAGCTAAATTAAATAGAAATATCCAAAAATGACAAAAGCATTTATCAAAATTTACTAAAGCCAAAATTAAAACTGAAAATATAAAAATAAAAGCGAATTCAAAATACAAATACTAATAGTACATAAAAAAATAATAAAATAACACGGCACTGAGATTCTTCCTAATGTGCCAGAAAAACCACAGCCTCATAACACACACTTCGAGAGCTCTGAAAACATTCAGCCAGCAAAAAATACAAAGAGGTAAACGGCGCTAAAACAAAACCCTCTGTTTGTTTTCTATTTCTGTACTCATTCTAAGTTTATGGTGTGCATATAATGAGCCAGTAAAATACCTCTTTAATCTGTTCACATCCTCTCAAATGTGACGTAAAGAGCCACAGTTATGTAAGAGTTGAAAGCGAGTGATATAAGTGTGTGTTTTATAATCACCACAAATAACTGCATATGTATAAGAAATCTGAGGGTTTATCAATCCGGAACAAATTATTTATGCATAAAAATCAAACGAATTAAAGGAATTTACCAATGTAATTATCAATTTACCCAGTTCTTAATTGTGCATTTAAAGGAATCGTTCATATATAGATGAAAATTGTCATCATTTGATGCATTGATGCATTTCTACTGCATGCTATATGGCTTCAAGTTCAAAAGACTTAAATATCTTGCATAATTTACTAAATGACTTTTAATTAGGAGCTTCACAGCACACTTCTCGTTCACTTTTATTATACTGAAAAGAGGGCTCAAAATATTCTTTAGAAATTCTCTTTTTGTGTCCCACAGAATAAAGAAAGCCATACAGGTTTAGAGTGACATGAGGGCGAGTAAATGAATAGCAAACTATGCCTAAGTGTTCAATTACACAAAAGCACTTACTGAAGATTAATCTCGGCACACTTCGAAAGAATAGGGCGCATGTATTCGCTCTTAAACTATTTCTCCCTGACTAAATCTTGCTGCTGCTTACTCAATGCCTGGCCGCTCTGCTGACAACCAAGTAGTGACATGAAATTCCCTCAGGGTCACGTCTATGTCTGAGAATGATTCCAAACATACTTTAGTTTGTTTGTTTCGAAATACATCATTACAGCAAATTGGCTGGTGTTATAGCTCCAAAATCCTGTTTAGAAAAACTGAAGTAGGCTAATAGAACTGTCAGTGCCATTGTCTAGTCATAAAGCATGTTAGATGTAAAGTCGGGAAATGAAAGCCAGAGGAATGTTTTATTGCTCAGAGCGCTCAGTTATTGGATCATTTTTCTTTTTGCCAACAGTTAGTTTAACAGATACAAATGAGACAATTGTTGCTATAAAATGAGTGTGGATAGCACTGCTCAGTTAATTTGATCTCTGAGAAATGTTGTGTATTGAAATGTTGTTACTTTTCTGAAACTAGAGACATAAGTGAGATTACTGCTGAGGAGGAAACAAAACATGAAAGAGATTCTTGAATACACAAGGCTATAAAATAAAAACACAGATTTTATAACAACAAAACAAAAATCTAAAATCAACAGTATGCTTTATAAATGGAAGTATGCTGTCTAAGATTAATGCATAACTATTCAATATGTCAGTGAATACATTATTTAAAGGGAAAGGGATAGATCACCCAAAAATAAAAATTTTGTCATCATTTACTCACCCTCAAGTTGTTCCAAACCTGTATGAATTTCTTTCTTCTGCTGAACACAAAAGAATATATTTTGAAAAATGGTTGACGGACCCTATTGACTTTAAGGCCTAGTACTATTTTCTCCATACTATGTAAGTAAAAATTTTCAAAATAGCTTATTTTGTGTTCAGCAGTTCAAAGAAATTCATACAGGTTTGGAACAACTTTAGAGTGAGTAAATGATGATATAATTTTCATTTTTGGGTGAACTATCCCTTTAACAATACGACGTAGTGCAGTCTGATCCATGTTTTATTACCTACATAAGGAGGGGACTTCATGTTATAAATAATTACACAATAGACTTCGACTTCCATAGTGAATCCAAACTCCTACAAAATCCTGCACACTATAATCAGATCTACAAAATCATGCACACTAAAATCAGATCACACCAAATAGACCAATGGAATCCAATTGAAACTTTCCCCCTCGTAGCCATATAATAATCCTACTGTATACAATTGTCTAATTTCTTCACTTAGACTACTAAAGACTACTTAGTTTACAGATTTATTAAACTCCTTCGGGGTCAAGCAAAACGTCACCGGACCAACTCATCGTCTTAATCATACACTCGATTTAATTATATCATATGGAACCGATCCAACCGATATAGATATCATTCCACAAAGTGATGATGTCACTGACCACTACTTGGTAACTTGCATATTACGCACTGCTGTAATATGTCATGCTGCGTCACGTTATCGACCAGGTAGAACAATTCGTCCATCCACCATAGATCATTTCTCAAATAGCTTATCTGATCTGTCTCAGCTGCTGCCTGAACCCAAACAAACAGATGAATTAGACGAACTAACTAGCACTATGAGCACCATTCTCTCTAGAACATTGGATATTGTTGCACCCATTAGATTAAAAAGGTCAGAGAAAAAAGTATAGCACCATGGTACAATAATACTACATATGTTTTAAAGAGAGAAACCCGTAATTTAGAGCGTAAATGGAAAAAAACGAATTTAGAGGTCTTTAGAATCGCGTGGAAAGACAGTATGTCACTTTATAAAAAGGCACTTAAAACGGCCAGGGCTGAGCACCTCAGCAAATTAATAGAAAACAACCGAAATAATCCAAGGTTTTTATTTAATACCGTGGCTAGACTAACAAATAAACAGACGTCGTCTGAACAAAATACCTCGTTACAGTTTAGTAGTAATGATTTCATGAACTTCTTCACCGAGAAAATTGAAAGCATCAGAATCAAAATCGTAAACGTTCGATCTTTGCTCGCGCCTTATAATTCGGCCACAATTATCACCCCGCAAGAACAATTACAATGCTTTACAACCATAGAACAAAAAGAGTTAAATATACTTATCACTTCATCTAAAACAACAACATGTTTATTAGATCCTATACCAACTGAACTACTGAAAGAAGTGTTACCTATAGTGGAAGAGCCTCTTCTCAATATTATTAACTCATCTTTATCTTTAGGTCATGTTCCAAGAACGTTCAAGCTGGCAGTTATAAAACCTCTTATTAAGAAACCACAATTAGATCCAAATAACCTAGCAAATTACAGACCCATTTCGAATCTTCCATTTATGTCAAAAATATTAGAAAAAGTTGTGTCCGCTCAACTCGGCTCTTTCTTGCAAGAAAACGACATCTATGAAAAGTTTCAGTCTGGATTCAGGCCACATCATAGCACTGAAACTGCGCTTGTTAGAATCACAAATGATTTACTTTTAGCTTCGGACCAAGGCTGTATCTCAGTACTAGTTTTACTTGATCTTAGTGCTGAGTTCGATACTATAGATCACACAATACTCTTAGATCGACTACAAAATTACACTGGTGTTCAAGGACAAGCATTAAGCTGGTTCAGGTCATACTTATCTGACCGCTACCATTTCGTCTACTTAAATGGAGAAAAATCGATTATAACTTCGGCAAACTATGGAGTGCCGCAGGGATCTGTGTTAGGCCCTTTATTATTCTCAATATATATGCTGCCACTTGGTAATATTCTAAGGAAACATGGAATTAGTTTCCATTGTTATGCTGATGGCACTCAAATATATATTTCATCACGGCCAGATGAATACGCTAAATTATCCAAATTGACAGATTGTGTTAAAGATATAAAAGATTGGATGACGCGTAATTTTCTTTTATTAAATCCAGACAAGACAGAGGTAATACTTATCGGTTCTAAAAACCGTCCACAAAACCTTTCACAGCACTACTTTAACATAGTAGGATGCCCTGTTACTTTATCCGCTACAGTAAAAGACCTGGGTGTTACATTAGACTGCAACCTGTCTTTTGAAAAGCATATTTCATATGTTACAAAAACTGCCTTTTTCCACCTTAGAAACATTGCTAAGCTACGTAATATGCTATCAGTCTCTGATGCAGAAAAGTTAGTTCATGCATTCATGACCTCGAGACTAGATTACTGTAATGCTTTATTAGCTGGTTGTCCTGCATCTTCAATAAACAAGCTACAGTTAGTCCAAAATGCAGCCGCTAGAGTTCTTACTAGATCAAGAAAATATGATCATATAACACCGATTTTATCATCACTTCATTGGTTACCTATAAAGTTCCGTATTAAATACAAGGTATTGCTTTTGACTTATAAAGCTCTAAATGGTTTAGCTCCAGTCTATTTAACGGATCTTCTATCGCCTTACAATCCATTGCGCTCTTTAAGATCACTAAATTCGAGGCTTCTGGTCATTCCTAGGATATCCAGATCCACCAAAGGAGGCAGAGCATTTTCACATTTAGCTCCGAAGCTCTGGAATAGCCTTCCTGATATTGTTCGTAGCTCAGACTCGCTCTCCCAATTTAAAACTAGACTGAAGACGCATCTATTTAGCCAGGCATTCATATACATTTTTTATCTTACAGTTACTGTAAATTCGGCCTCTAGTTCATAAACGCCAGAGGAGAACTGGCCCCGACTGAGCCTGGGTTCTCCCAAGGTTTTTTTTTCTCCATTGGGTCATCTGATGGGGTGTTAGGACACCATTAGGTCACTGGATGGAGTTTTTCGGTTCCTTGCCACTGTTGCCTTTGGCTTGCTCAGTTGGGGATATTCAAATTAATTAACCAATCATACCATTGATCAGCTCTACCAAACTTGGATGTCTTTTTTCCAGTAATAAACAAACATTGTTAAGTTGTTTTGATTGATACTGTGAAGCAGCTTTGATACAATCTGTATTGTGAAAAGCGCTATATAAATATATTTGACTTGACTAAAGCACGAGAAACTTCTGAGGAAATTTTGATAGGCTTATACACATACAATAACTAACTCCACAAAGTCTCCTGTGATATGAATGAGCAACATCTGAGCAATAAAATGCAACTTTTTCGGTAGTGCTGTGATAAGTTTGTGCTGGTTCTGCACATGCGCAGGTGTCCTGCTGCGATCGCTCACGCTCACCTGTGCGGAATCCTCGAGCAAACTCAGGCGGAATCGGCCTCTCTTCACCTCCATCTCCATCGCGGATCCGCGGGCCACAGTGGCTCTGGAAGTTTGGTTTCTGCCGAACATTATTGCTCTATGTTGAAAATCCAACTCAAGGAAGCATCCGAAGCGACCGAGTGTTTACTAAGTGAAGCTGCTAAATTAAAAATAACGATAAATCCCGTCCCAAATGGATAAATATATACCTTAAAGACGTCATTACTATATTTGTTAAAAAATCCTGCTGGACATGTTGAAACAACTATGAATAACGGGGTGTTTTTCCTCAGTTCGTGGTATGGGTGGCGCCTAGAGTTGTGAATACACTGAAAAAGCGCCACCAAAGCCCGTATTAGACATTCTCTGTCGCCACCATTGGCGTTGTTTAGTGAATTTAACTTTGGGAGGCTATTATTAAAAGTTACCAAATGGCACCGACTTTTTATCCCGCCAGGGGGCGATTGATGGCTCAAAAACGAATCCTCCATTAAAATTTCATGACATATTCTGAATAATTTGAAACATCTACACGCTAAAACGATCATCAGCCCAGTACCTGCGCGACTCGTCGTCGTAGACATAAACAGAGAGAAGTATCTCCGGCTACAATGTTCCTCTGCAAGATGCAACTTTAATTTAATTGCTATGGAACTACATAATACACATTATAAAACACATTATTGTATTTAAAAATGTACATATTTAGACAGATGAGATCATATGTACTTGAATTTCAACCTTTATAACATACAACATTTTTATTAACATATTTACAAATACATACAAGTAAAACATTTGCTTGAGAACATTTGAACACAAATATGAAAAGCGAATATGAACAGCATAAAACTGAACAAAGGCTAGGCTTTGTGACTAAAAGCTGAAGATGAAAAAATGCTACAAAATATGTTGAAAAATGCTAAAATCCAACACACACAAAACAGGATGTAGTTGGAAAAAAAGGACACTGCTTATTTAAAATGGAGGTTTGTTTCAAAACTGCTCTTTAAATAAATATAAATTATAAAGAAAGAAAAGTAACTTCCAAAAAAAAAAAAAAAGGGGGGGGGGGGGTCTTTTCTAAAGACAAAGGAAAAAAGAGAAGTATAACCAAATGATGTTAAGGAATTGGCTGAGAGAAATTTATGTGTTGCCAATTCATAACTGGAAATAATATGCAGAAGGTTAAGACCAACGATCAAATAATACACAGTTAGGCTCAAATAAGACATGAGTCATATTTCAACTTTACATCACGAAGAGTGCAACTGTATCAAAAACATACTTGCTTTACCATAATGTGAATTAGTAATTATTTATCCTTAAAAAAAATAGAATAAAATAAAATACATTGTTAATATTTAGAAAGTTATTGAGGTACGTTTTCACTGCATATCTTCAGTTGTGGTCTTCTTGGTAAAAGTGTCCTGGTAAAAACTTCACATTCACATCTATACACCCTAATGATGTCAATCTATATTTTGCACTGCTTGTCTTGGTTGTTCCTGGCTCGTTATTCCAACCTCAATCCAGGTCTTCTAGCTCATCAACTTCAGTAAAGATGTCACTGAAGAAGTACTTGGATACACTAGTGGGTTCTTCTTCTGAGTTCTGCTGAGCAGAGAAAGATGGAACCAATTCTATTAATACAAATATACAATGTGGCCATAGAAGTACTGGAATATCAGACTGTATGATACCTCAATGACAGATGCAGTGGTGGAAGCAGAGGTTGGTGACGGTCCCTTTACATCAGGGTTTTTTGCCATGGTAACAGGGCCGGCTGCTATCCGTTTTCTCTCGGGTCGTGCGGTGTTGACTGCTGGTTTTTGGGAGCCTGGTTTGGCCCCTCGATGAGCTGCTGGGGGTCCTTGTGTACTCTTAGAAGAAATGAAAGACAGAAACCCCTTGGGTCTTCTGCCAGGTCTAAAGAAGAACAAAAATAAAACAAATGGATTGTAATGTCATATTTGTTAGGGATAAAATCAAAGCCAATATCAATGTGTGTGTTTTTTTTAAAAAAAGGAGCTATTATGCTTTTTTACAGTTTTAACTTTCGTTAGTGTGTAATGTTGCTGTTTGGGCATGAAAAGGTCTGCAAAGTTACGAAGCACAAATTCACTCCAAAGGGAGTTATTCTCTATTATGAAAAGCGCTGTGACATTTCCAAAAGTGCTCAAAGCGGTTGAACAGGAACTAAACAGTGTTACAGCCAGACTAGGAAGAGAGGTGCTGCTATAATGTAAAATATGTGAAAAATAGTGTTTTTTGATCATTTAAGCATGAAAACATTCTAGTAGACCCCAAAAACAAAATCAAGACTTTGTAAAAGAGCCACCCACCGTGTAAGTGACCCACTCGTGGCAATAGGTGTGATCTGACTGCCATTTTGTGAGTCTGGTCCACTAGCTAACTCAACTGTCTCTTTGCCTGGGAGGTCCACCTTTCCCATGATGCCTTGGGAGGGACCCTTCTGGAAAGATTCTTGAGGATCATTTTCTTGCTGAGGTGAACGAGAATTATCGCTGGTCGCAGTAAGGTCTGTGTTTGCTTCTCTGTCTGAGATGGTGGCTGATGTGGAGTTGTCCGTTGTTGAAACAGCAGCGGGCACAGTTTGCTCTGGCACTGATCTTGCCTCTCGTGTTAAAATGGGTAATGAGGTAGTCTCTTTTAAAGAGAGCACTGCTGTGTCCTCTTTAGCATCAACACCACGAGCATTTCTCCTTGAAATGGGGATGGGTTTCACCTGCAGCTTTGCTAAACACAGAAGAGTTCATTGATAAAACCCATATTTTATGAGTTGTAATCTTTGACATACATTGTATATAATTAGAGGATTTTTAAAAAATGTCATATTTAATAATTTGTTAACAAGTAGATAATGTGGAGGGTCAAGTGTGAACAAATCCTTCATGTGAGTTTTTTTTTAACAATACCTGATCCTGTAGTGATAATAGTAACTTTTTTATGTTAAGTAATTTATTGAGAGATATATATTTTTTTTTTACTCATTATTATTATTTATTTTTCATTTAATTATTATACACTACCATTTAAAAGTTTTAAAATATATTAATACTTTTATTCAGCAACAATGCATTACATTAAAGAGATTTATAATGCTACAATAATATTTCTGTTTCTAATAAATGCTTTTCTTTTGAATTTCTATTCATCAAAGAATACTGAAAAAAGTGCATCATGATTTCCACAAAAAAGAAATTTGAAATATTAAGCAGCACATTTTTTCCCACATTGAGCACCAAATCAGCATATTAGAATGATTTCTGAAGGATCATGTGACACTGAAGCCTGGAGTAATGATGGTGAAAATTCAGCTTGGCCATCACAGGAATAAATTACATTTTAAAATATATTATGCTAAAAAAAAAAAAAAGAGTTATTTTAAATTATCATATTTCACAAATATTATTGTTTTTACTGTATCAAATAAATGCAGCCTCAGTGAGACTTCTTTTAAAAACATAAAAAAAAATTGGCAGTGTCATTTCAGCTCCCTTACCTCTCCTGGTTCTCTCAGGTAGTTTTCTCTTCTTCTCCAGATGTTCCTTCTCATCTTTAGTCGCCTCTGCCACAGGGCTTCCCAATAATTCCACTACTAAGCCATAAAGAAAATGTGCAATGCATGAACAGATATTACAACATGCTGACAGATGACAATCTGTGCCATATGTTTATTTTTTAATTACAAAGATTTGCTGAAAATGTTCTCACCGTGATGTTCTGCCTGACTCTCACCTTCGGTACTCTAGGAAAGGAAATGACCTCACTATTAGTCAATTATTAGACTATTTCTCAAGCATCAATAGTGCTGTCAAGATGTATGCATTTACCCCCTGAGATGTTGAGGCTGGTGACTTGCGTTTCAATCCTCCTTTCGTCGATTTGTCCACATCCCCCTCTCCACTTTTGTTTTCCTCATCCTCTGACACAGGAACTAAAGCATCTGTGATCAGAAGGTGAGATACCTCCCTGCTCTCATTAGCACTGAAATTAAACAGAATGTGGAAAAAAGCAATAAATACAAGAGAAAGGATATGGTACCATTTGCAAAAATGAAATCTGGTTTAGACACTAACATTTGAGAACACAGAGAGCCAGTCTCACAAAAAAAACTTAAATATGCACTGCATTCATTTGGTTAACAAATTGTCAGCTAGGTGAAACCAGGACATCTCACAATATATTTGTTTATGAAGTGAAGCATTGTCTCAGTGTTTTACAGCATCAGATAACAGTTTAAAGTTTACTATACCTTTGACCATGAGAATGCAACTCAGACACTGCTGTCAGTGGGAGGGGCTCAGTCCTAAAGCCCACCCCCTCATCTAAAGTGGGTGGGATTTCAGTGAGAGAAAGTATAAACAAAGGTTCCTCAGGAGTGGGTTCAGCAGATATCTCTTCGGATTCACATCCAAAACGCTTCACAGTGCTGTCTTCAAAAACTTTTACTGGACTGGTCTTTTTGTTCTCATCCAACATGACCACAGTTTTCTTCCTGGACTCTTCAGAAACAATTAGTGGTTTGACTGTCTAAATTAAAGAGACATAACACATGATATTTATTATTCCGATGTCCTTATTGTAATTATTCTACTTGTCATACGAGGACTAAAAATTCGTTTTAACTGATATTTTACCTGTGCTGATTCAGTGCTCGATGCAACCTCTTGTGCTGCACTTTGGGAAACATCAGATTCTGTGGTAACTACAGCACCCTCTTCAGGACTTTTAGTGAAAGTGCTTGTGGAAGAATCAGCAGCAGGCAGTTTCTCATTTAAAACTGAGGAAATAAATGCAAACATAAAAATTCATATTTGCTTTTGTTTTGAAATAGCTTGTTTTTTTTTAGCAGTTGTTCTGTCTAGGTGAATCTCATGAAACCTCTCAAGAACATAAATGTGATATTTCACATTTCACATTATATTAATAAATAAAAATAAGTTAATTAATAAATTAACTTCTTAAATGTTGCATAATAAAACTGAGCATGTTTTTTTTAGGGCATTTTCAGTCTATTTGTTTCATCGATACTGCATACTATTATCAAAATAAACTATAATAAGAAAATAAAATATCTGCTGTAACTACAAAAATGATTTAGTATAGAACAATTAAAACTAATTATACAGCCATGGTAGTATGTTATACTGCATTTAATCTCTGCCTGTTTTTTTTTTTTCATTTTTTTATATATATATTACAGTTACAACAATTAGATTGTTTAACTATGCAAAATATAATATTTACATATATTTTTTTTTTTAGATTGACCTGTTTAGAGCCATTACACATTTTAGATAATAGTGGCTGGGTTTGAATTATCATACCTGTTTTGTGTTGTGTCTGTGTGTGTCTGGATGTCTGAGTCAGGTTCGGTTTAGGTTTGGGTCCGCGAGACCTCCTGACAGGTTTAGCAGGCTCATCTGATGTGCTCTGAGACTCACTCACACTGAAACACACAACATACAGACAATATTTGAGACAACTCATGTTTTAGACACATGAATATCAGTCTCACATTATGGGATCAGAACCGTTGCCATTGGAAGCATTCACTTTTAGCTATTCAAGGAACCATTTTAATGTTCAAATGATTTTATTGTATCATTTACAAAAATAATTAAAAAATAAATTTAAATGTTAAATCACAAAAAATAGATCACTGACTAACAGCATCAGTGTAAATAAATGAATAAAATAAATAAATGGGCCATATACTACAGGTTTAATACCTATTAGTCAGTTGTGGTTCTCTCGCCTCTTCTTGTTCTTTTATTTTTTCCTCTGTGATTATATCATCATTCTTTCTCTTCAGAGATGAGACAGATCCATTATCTTCTTTAGTCACTCTTTCAGGAACAACATTGAGACTGTCTTCTCTTATTTCAGATGATTTTTCTAGCTGTAGTACCTCAGGGTAAGTAGAAGAGACTGACAGGTGATCCACAGGGACTGATTCTTCTTGCATGGGTTGTGTTGCATTTTTATCCTTTTCCGTGACAGATGGACCCTTAGAGCTCTCCACAGAATCTGTAACAAGTTCTGGATAGATTTGCTGTTGTGGAGCTCGTCTGGTTCTCAGACCTTGACCAATATTGGGTTTGGGTTTGGAGAAACGGCCTATTTTAGGCGGTGGAACACTATTGGAACAAGCCAAATCCTGTGTCTCATGTTGAATGGGACCAAGATGAGCATCAGTTGTCAGTGATTTGATTGGCTCCTCTTTTGTTTCTTCAGCAGAAAGTTCTGGAATATGAGTTTCACAGCTCGAAAATTCAACATCATCTTTCAACTCTGACTCGCAACTATCAAAAGGACCGGACATGATGGCTGTTTCTGTGATAACTTCTTCACGGACCAACTCTTCATGTACAATGCTTGACTGTCCAAGAATATCATTTTCACCTGAAAAAGATTTCATTCAATCAGTCTTCTAATGAAGATTTCGAATTTGAGTGCCCATTTGGATTCAGGCAAATAAGAGGGTTGCATTATGAAGCTATTCTTACCTGTACAGGGTATTTCGGATGTCTGGGTCATCTGAGCGGAGTTCCCGATGGTCAGAAGAGTCTGGGCAGCTTCATTGTTGATCTCCTTACATACTAAAAGAAAGATAAATTATGAACCACCAGAATATTAAAGCTTTTGGGTAAAAGACTTGCAGTGAGTGTAGGGGCTGGTGATATAAGCAAAACTTTTATCATACAATATTCTTAAAATCATAGTATATGTATCATTTAAATCATTATTTCATTAATCATACATTAAAAGATGTATTTTTTTGTTTTTACTATTATTATTATTTTAACAATTATGTAAATTGTAATAAAACAAATGTATCATAAATAAATTAATGAATAAATGCACCATAAACTAAAAAAAAATATCCAAAAAGAAAACTAGATTACTATCAGCTTCTTTTTAGCACAATTGTAAAACAGTTCGAAACAACTGTCAATTTAAGTGAAACAAATGTATCATGAAAAAGTATCCAAACAGAAAACTAGGCTTGAGTCAGTGCATTTGATTTCTTCAAAATTTGATGTTAGAATTGTTTGAATTTTAATTTGATCAATTGTGTAAAGTGAAATTCTAAACAAATATTTGTTTAAACATAAATAAATTAATTAATTTATTCTTTTTTTTTATCTAAACAGAAAACGCTTGTATCTGTGGATTTTTTGCCCAAATAATTTGATGTTGGAATATAACATGTCATTGCATATTCGAGACCTTTTTGACTACATATGATTACTAGACATAAAAGCATGGTTAATATAGATAATAACAACTCCTGTGGTAGTTCATTCAGTTAGATTATTTGTTTCTCCATGTTTGCTGGTGGTAGGAAAGCTTGAGAGTGTTTCACCTTACCTTCCATGTGGTCTGGGTCAAGAAACTCAATGACATCCTTAAAAACAAATCAGACACAAATTAGTACCAACTCTAAAAACTACAAAAACACTCCAATTTCATAGTAAAGAAACTAGACTCAGCTTACAAATGAATTGTGTGTTTATAATGGACACCACAACAGTAAACAGATGTGACAAGGGACATTAATGAAGCTGGGGAGACTTACAGCAAGCAGGTCCAACTGGTGTTCATAAGTAACAGGACCAGCGGGCAACGCCGCCTGCTCATATGACATCTCGGGGCACAAAGCATTCTGGGATGTGCCCAGGATATCAGGCACATTCACAGAAATGTCAAGCTGGGAGCCAATGGGGATGAGTGACAGAAAAAAAGGGAAGGACAATGAAAGGTAGGAAGGTTGCGAGTTTTTGATATGACATGCAGAAATGAATATGAACAAAATTGTAAAACAAAACTGAACATCACTTTGGTCAGAAACACATTCTAAGCAAGTATAAATTTTCCCCACAAAATTGTATTCAGATTTTTTTTTCATTGTTACAAACTGTTAATGGAATAAAATAATTATTTTAGTTAGGTTAAAACATTTATAACGTTACAGAAAAGTTTTATTTCAAATAAATGTGATTCTTTTGAAATTTCTATTCATCAAAAGAATCCTGAAAGAAAATGTATCAGTGTTCATATTTTTTTTGTAATATAAAATTCTGTAAATGTTACTTTTTCCAAGAATACTGTGGCACCTTGGAGGCCGCCAGACACCCCTGGCGTAAAATATGTTTCTGGCCTTATTCTTTGAATACTAACCATAACATAATTTATGCAAAAAAGAAAAACATCAGACTCAAGCAGGGGAGTTTATGTACAGAGCAAGCCACACTGATATGTGATGAAGGGGGTTCCACTAAGGTTCTTAATGGTTTGATAATACATAAACACACCTCTTCCATGGTTTCTACCACCTCTGAATTAACAGGCAGTAGAGGGCGTAGACTCATTGGCACAAATGCCTGGTTATCCTCTTCAGGGTACGAAGGAAAGTCCACCTGGCTCAGGACATAATCTTCTACGTCCTCGTCCTCTTCATCATCATCTTCAGCTCCAGAGGCCAGTAACGTCACCAGTCTAGATTTCCCCCTCCTGTGCATGCCCTGTTTCAATGTGGGGCCTGGTTTTAATTTAGCCCTCCGGCCGGGTGCCTTGGGGCCCTGGTTACAATTTTTGGAAGACACAGGAGGGTCAGAGAGCTCTTCCTCATCTTCCTCTGCCGCTGCCTGCATCACATGCTGAGAGAGCTTAGGGATCCTTCCTGACCTAAATAAAAGAGAAATAATAATTAGCATGACTAGCAAAACTAAAAACAAGACCACAGAACAATGCACACGACCACACAAAAAAAATGTATCATCAAAAATAAAATACATTGACTCACATCCATCTAGAGCTGCACGATTCTGGAAAAATTGAGAATCACGATTTTTTGTTTAAAATAGAGATCACGATTCTCCCAAGATTCTGAATAGACAACTAAACAAAATGGCATGTAATTTACTATAGGTTCAGACAAATGTTAATTTCTGCAGAGTCTATTTAAAAGCATTTCATTAATTCAAATTTTTTTCTTAAATCAGGTTTGAATGAATGATTTAATGGCTCACTCAGGGACAGACTGACAATCTGTGCGTTCAGAAAAAAAGTCCAGAACGGCCGTCCAACCGAGGGCCGTCGGCACAAAAAAAGTCTAATAAAGCAATATGAACAGCCAACAGCAGGGGAACTAATACGATCACTTATATGCTATCCGTAAAAAAAAAAAAACTGAGGAAGAAGAGTCGGCCTACTAGCCAGTTTGTGATCTGTGCAGTCGCAGATTTGTAATGGAAGCAGGTAAGGTTACTGAGTATTCACAGCCTGGTCAAGATGAGGGACAGACTGAGTTAATTTCACATCAGCAAGAGGTCCTGGTAAGTGCCAGTAGCAGGACACATAATAATAGGCTGCCTTTATTCTTATCATAGCGAATTGCATAGTCGGCTATCAACATGGGTGTGCATCATGATTATGAAAATTATCGTGCTATTTAGTGCTGTCAAACTTAACGTGTTTAATAATTTCTGTTAAAAATTTTGGTTAGTCAGACTTATTGTCAGTTGATTCTGTTTCATAAAGCAAACTTAAAATAGTTCAAACTCAGTTACTATGGCAACTTATGCTGGGAAACTAACCTGGTCCAGGGCAGGCTAACTGTCAGACTAAGCCTGAGTTTTTACACCATTCCTCTAACACTGACTGATAGGAACACAATGATATTACCACTAACTCTCTCGCATACCATTATTTTATTACTTTATTAACCACTATCCGTCCAAAAAGAAATATACAGTATACAGGAAATGTAATTAAACAAGGCTACAATGATAAATGAGCCAATATAGACCAACACCAAGTTCAATTACTGTACATAAAATGTTTATGTTAAAGTTGTTATATACAGTATATCCTACAGGTTTTCTTTTCTTACTGGCTGAATGTTTTGTGCCCAAGATTTAATTAGATTGTTTTAAAGATGTATGAATATATTTCTCTCTGGTTTTGTTTGGCAGCTATAGTACATTTTATGGTTATTAGGAGAACATTAGAAAATTACAATCCAAAAAAAAAATTTTTTTTATAGCAGAAGTTAAAATCACAAAATTAAAAATAAATAATTACAAAAGCACAGTATACATTTTAACTGGTAAGATGAATCTGAGCTTAGTAATTGGCCTACAGTATATTAGCCTACATTTGATTTACCCCATTACAATAGTCCCTTTACAGTTATTGCAGATGTAAAGGCATTGTACATTTTTTGCTTTTATTTGAAGGCTGAGGCTTCACTAATAAACAACCCCAATTATCATCATTGGTTTTGAGATGTTACTAGCTGTGAATACCTTGTCTGATAGGCTACTGTATTGTGGCATAGTATCAGGACATCCTGGCTAATGTCTGTCGTGCAAGGCTAGGGGCGAATGGCCGGATGATGGGCATATTTGAGAGAAAGTCTAGGGCTTTAGCCCCAGTCCGTCCCTGGGCTCGCTCATAAAGACTTCACTTGTTTCATTGCTGGATGAATCATAGTTTTTGAACAATCTCTTTAATGAATGATTCAATGACAAATACATTTTTGACAGTCACTTGTCGTCACCTACTGGTGTAGCGATGTAGTCTATACAATCTTCTTTATTTGAAGCATCGAGCACCTCCCGAGCTCTCAATTTGTGTGGTGTGTGTGGTTGAATGGGCCGATTGGTCTCAAGTTGACCAATCAAGAGAAGAGGAAAATCAGGATTACGTGGGTGTTTGAATCGAGTTCGCAATCTTTTAAAGATTAATTGTGCAGCTCTACATCCATCATAATAATTTATCTAAAGATTCTAAATCTATTCACAATTTTATCTGCATTGCAGTGTTGGTATTGTTAATTAAAATTAAGCTATTAAAATCATTTTCGTTAATTAAAATAATGCTGCAGTAAAATAACATAGATATTAGATTAAATATGAACAATTAAACTGAAGAAATCTTGCCTAGGCAACTAACTGTAATAAAATATGTTTAAGCTGAAGTACTAAAATTACTAAAACTATACAAATTATTTTAAAGCTAAATAGAAATGCAAAAAAGTTAAATGACAAACATGTCACACACTGTACAATTACAAAAACA
This sequence comes from Gila orcuttii, assembly GCA_026230005.1. Classification (NCBI taxonomy): domain Eukaryota; kingdom Metazoa; phylum Chordata; class Actinopteri; order Cypriniformes; family Leuciscidae; genus Gila; species Gila orcuttii. The sequence continues at coordinate 25,121,711 of JAPDVR010000014.1, forward strand.
AAAATTCAAATAAAAACTCAAAATATAAAAATATAAGCTAATTCAAAATAGAAATAAATACTATAATAGTATATAAATAATACCAAAAGAATTGCATTGAGAACCCTAACCGGGGTATGATTGAAATATTCTAAATATTGTCACGCTTACCTGGTTGGTTTATTAAATATCTGTTCATGTACAGAACTAAGGTCAGGTTCTTCCTCTAAATCTTCCAATTCAAGGAAAACTTTTGACTGCTTTTTCTTCTCTTGTATCAAGTCTGAAGGCACCTAAAAAGAGTGAATTATACAATTATGTCAGATAAAATAGACTATCACAAAAAAAACTACCTTTGTACAGTAATACACGTGTAAGATTTGTCGAATATCGCATTAAACAGCTGAAAACGTTACCTTGGTAGACCTGTCCACTTTACCCTCCCCCGCGACTAAGGTCCTGCCCTCCCGGGTATTGCTTTTGGGCTCAGGGCGCCTGTTCCCCCATCTTCGGCTGAAGTTCGGGATCGGTCTCTGGGATCGACCCTTGAGCTGACTCTTGTTTATATTCTCTGAAGAATCAGATTCCCTTAACCTGCTAGAAAGAGAAGCATTTTCAACCCCCAAATGGTCTCATAACATAAATTACACTAGTAATGCAGAAATTACATCATCGTTCAAAAATTTGGGGTCAGTAAGATTTTTTTTTTAAAGAAATGAATACTTCATTATGAAAGGATCGATTAATCTGATCCACAGTGACAGTAAAAACATTTATAAGGATACAGAAAAGTTTTATTTCAAATAAATGTTTCTTTTGAAATTTCTATTCATCAAACGAATCCTGAAAGAAAATTTATCAGTTTCCACAATTGTTCACATTTTCATCATTGATAATAATAAGAAATGTGTTGAGCACAAAATCAGCATATTAGAATGACCCTAAACACTTGAATGGTAGTGTACACATCACCTTTAATTGGACAAAAAATGACTAAAAGCATCTTTAAATGTAATAATGTTAGGATTGAATCTTATATTTTGGTTAATTCTTACCTGTCATCTTGTGACTGACCATCAGAAGTGGCATTTTCACAGTCCTCAGGTTCATCTATTGCTGCTACAAACCATCAATGAAATATATCAAATGTTTACCAAAAAAATCAATAGTCAATAATATAAAGAATTATATAAATAATAATGTGAAAAAAAATCTAAAAAAGACTGCCAGTAAGATATTCTTCAGAAATTTGAAGAATCTGCCCCTAGTTTCACAGGCAAGGGTTAAGCTTAGTTCCAGACTAAAATGCATGTTTGCGCTGTTTTAACTGACCTGCATTGACAAATCTTAAAATATGTCAGTGCCATTGTTTTGTCTCAAGATGCACACCAGTAATGTGTTTTTCTAAGGCACATTTATAAAAGCTACTTAAAAGTCCCAAATAATCAAAGGTCTAATCCTGGCTTAATCTAAGCCCTGTCTGTGAAACCAGGCCCTGGTCTATTACAGAATATATTTTCCATTGTTGCTTAAAGCATACCCTCTCCATTTGTCCTCTTGATTCTCCTCTGTGGAGTATTTGCCCCTCTTCCCCTGTGCTTCTTTGAAGTGGTATCACTTCCTCCATCATTTGAGAGGTCCTCATTCTCCTTTTCTCCTGCAACCACATCACTGTCCGAATCCTCCGAAGTGTCCATTTCCTTTCTTTTAGTCGCTGCATTTAAGTGTGCATAAGTGTGCATAAGAATTTGCCCAAAAACTGTAAATTTTAAACAGAGATTGAAAGTTAAAATAAACTGACCTCTCACTTTCCTTTGGACTCTACTCTGTGCTTTAACCAACTTGATGAGCTCTTTGTTTTTCTTTTTCTTATTTTCCTCGTCTTTTAGGACCTGCTCCATTAATTTTTTGAAGAAATCTAGATCCAGACGTCGCTTCTCCTCTGAAAATGTACTTCAGTTTACTTTATTTTCAACCAACTGTCTTAATACTTAATTCCATAAGGAATCTGTTAGTTTACAGTGGTAGGTTACTACTAAAGGTCACTTACTGAAAGCTTTATCTATTCTCCATGAGTTATTTCTCTCCTCTTTCTTGAACTTGTTCTGGGGGAATAAAAGAACACCAAAGAAGATTGGGATTGAGGCTCTTGAAGATGAGCTTGTATTATTATGGCACATATTCAAGATGTCCTTAATTAATACTTCTATTCAGCAAAGACACATTAAATTGATCAAAAGACACAGTAACAACATTTATAATGTTGCAAAAGATTTCTATTTAAATAAATGCTGTTCTTTTAAGCTTTCTATTCAAACATATAAAAAAAACATATCACAGTTTCTACATAAATATTAACATAAATATTAACAACAGCACAACTGTTTTCAACACTGATAATAAGAAAATGTTTCTTGAGCAGCACATCAGCATATTAGAATGATTTCTGAAGGATCACTAAAGACTGCAGTAATAATGCTGAAAATTCTGATTTGCCATCACAGGAATTAATGACATTTTAAAATTTAGTAAAATAGAAAAGATATATTAATAATAATAATAATAAAATTTCACAATATTAATGTTTTTTCAGTATTTTTGATTAAATAAATGTAGCCTTGATGAGCATAAGAGACTTCTTTCAAAAATATTAAACTTTTGAACCGCAAACTTTTGGACAATAGTATGAAATCAACGACTATATCAAGCATACAAGTGTTTAGTGTATACACGCGTATATAAGATATTGTGACCACCTTAATCTCCAATCGACCTCTGTGTGGAAACAGCTGACCAATCATGGAGAAGTCCGTCCCCACCATGCTGATGGCCAAGAAAAACAAATCAGTCTCTGGAATAGACATAAAAATATATATAAATGAAACATATATGACACACTTTAAATTATGAGTTGCACTGTGTTTGACTTCTGACCTCCACTTGACCAGGGTTTGGTGTAGGTGCCCTTCCTAAAGCTGGAGTAAGTGGTGGTAGAACCACGTTCAAATATGGGATCTCTGTCTTCTGCAGGATTGGGTCCTTTTGCCCTTGACACCTGGACTGTTAAACTACACATACCCACACAACAGAATAAAAAGCATTTTAACATTGGAAACACTGCACACTTCCCCTTTACTAATTCCTGGACTACACTTCTCCATGAACAGCAGCTCAGGATAAAAAGGAACATCACTGACCTCTCCTCGTCTATAATCAGAGAGCCATCCTCCGCCACCTTCACCCTGGGAACTACTAGAGGTTCTTCCTCCTCCGGCTGAGTTTCTTCCACTCTCTCCTCGTCTTCCTCATGACCAGCATCTTCTGCCGCCGTCTCCTGAAATGATGGAGCAGCTGGAGTCTTAGAAGAACTAAAGAGAAACAAGAAGTTCAGATGAGGGTTTAAACTTAATACCATATTTTTAATACAGTGCCCCTATTATGCCTTTTCCGGATTTGACTATTCATGTAACGGTATTTAGCTGTTTGTGAATGCAATAGGTCTGCAAAGTTTTAAAGATCAAAGTGCACAATGATTGGAGTTATTGTCTCCCAAAAGAAAGAACCGATTCTGAACTGCCTGAAACAAGTCGTCACTAATTCCAATCTTACTTCTTGCATGAACCCCGGTAAAGGACGTTTCGTTCAATGCACGCGCTGTAAGCGGAAGACCAACCACAACAGACTGGGCCGCCTGACCAATCAGAGCAGAGTAGGATCTCGGAAAGGAAAGGTTTAGAGAGACCAAATCCTTTAATCGAAGCGTTTCAGACAGAAAAGAGGTGATGCTGCAATGTATATTATGAGAAAATCAAAGTGTTTTTTTACTTGGATGCATGTAAACCTTTTGTAGGGGGCCTTCAAAACAAAATTAGGAGCCTTTAAAATAGCATAATAGCACTCTATACTACAAAGCTTTTAAGGGCAAAAAAATAATAATACAAAATTATGTTGATTCACATCCAATCTAAATCATAAGAATTTTTTAAATGTCTGCAATACACCACCCGCATTGTATATACATCTGGGTGGCATATGTGCACTATTTGAAGACTGACAGGGTGATTAGGCTTACGTTGGTGTAGGAGAGTCATCTAATTCTGTCTCTGATGCTTTTTGCTCTTCATCAGTGAAAGACCTGTACAGAAAACAAAGGCATTGAAAACTAGAAAACACTCTGTCAATAATCATTTTGTCTTAATCCCTGCACACCCCATTACATGCATCATAAATCCAAAAATCAACACTTGTGTTCACATGGACTTCCTAAACACACAAAGGAATTAAGAACAGCACGTACTTCATCGGGTTGGAAACAGGCAGGTAATAGATCAGCTCTCTCATGGTCATTTTGGTGTGATCTTTAGGTGCCTTGCGTTCTTTGAATCCCAACTTTGGTTTCTTCTTGCCTTCCTAGATTCAAGTGTCAATGGAGAGGTCAGAGTAGCATTTTAAAAGCAAAAGAAATAATTCCCTTAGGAATTCCACATTAAGTGACAGTCCCAAAATATGCCAGGATTTTAGTACTGATTCAATTATGATTCAGTGGAAATCCTATTTAGCCTGGGACAAAACTTAATGTATATACGTATTAAGTTTTCAACACTGATACTAATAAGAAATGTTTCTTGAGCAGCAAATCAGTATATTAGAATGATTTCCGAAGATCATGTGACACTGAATGAAGTAATGATGCTTAAAATTCAGCTTTGCCATTACAGGAATAAATTACATTTTAAAATATATTAAAATAGAAAGCAGTTGTAATAATTTGTAATAATATTTCACAATATTACTGTTTTTACTGTATTTTTGCTTAAATAAATGCTGCCTTGGAGAGCAAAAAAATACTCCGGACTTTCACAACAAACATTAACAAATATCTACCAAACTTTAGTACTTAAGAAAATCAGTTAAGGGAAACCATGCCATGACTATTTTTGACTGGATTTTTATTGTTTATTCTATACCAATATATTAGCTTTTGCATACCACACCTAAATACTGATTTTTTTGTTGTGTGCCAAGAAAAAAGGTGGTTCTGTGTGTGATCTGGGCAAAAAAAAAAGAAGCTTTTGATCTTTATAATATATATATATATATATATATATATATATTACAAACAGTGTTTGGAATAACGCCGTTATTTTTTCAGTAACGGGCTAATCTAACTAATTACTTTTCCCGTCGTTACAACGCCGTTAACGTTACTGGACGTGGGCGGATTCGAAACCGTAACCTCTGACACGCTTGGCAAAAGATTTACCACTAGACCATTTAAGAACTCACACAATATTTGCGGATCGATGGATTTATTAACGGGTTGAGCAAACCGGTTGCACAGTTTGACAAGTTTGTACCCAGCACTTCTCAAAATGCACTTCCGAATGCGTCTCTGTCCCCAACACATTTCAAACCAAGCTGACGCCTGTGGTAACGCACCGCATTTAACGTCACGTATAGTTCTCTTACGAGAGTATCTCTCGTACTGCGTAATATCTTACGCTACGGGGAAAACCTCTTTTCCACAAGATATTGAAGCCAAAAATTATCCTTAATTTTGATTTAATGTAAAACGCTGTGCAGCAGCATGCAGACATAGGCAAGACGGCTCGCTCGCCTATTGGCTGCCCTGCGGCAACAGCAGCAGCCTATCGAGAGAGGCCCTGCGGGACGTGATACCCAATGGGTATCATTTCGTCACGTCCCGCCAGAATAGGCGTGGCCTTGGCCTATAAATACACTCGACAGGCTGATACAAACTGATTTTCATCTCTTCAGCGAAGCACTACTGCATCGCTGGATCCGGAGTGAGAAGCCGCGCCGTCTGAGTGCAAGCCTACAGCGGGACGTGCCTTCGAGTCTGAAGCCGCTGGCCTTCACCTCGCCGCCTTCAGCCGCCGTACCTGCTACGCTTTCCGGCGTTGATATCCTTTTTCACTGCTAGTGTGTGTTCGCTGCTGCGACTCACACTCTCTCTATTAATTCTAAAAGAGCTAGCGTCTTTTTAAAGATGCAAAAATCCTGCGGCTCGTGCCGAGCCACACTCAGCGACGGGGACCGCCATGTCATCTGCGTTTCCTGCCAGGGTGAGGATCATGCGGCTCTCGCTCTCGTCGACGGCGGGTGCCCTCACTGTGAGCTGCTGCCTATGGTGACTCTGAGGACTCGCCTGGCATCCTTCTTAGAGCCTGCACTTCAGCCTGCTGTTACGCCGCGCCGTAAAAAGCGCCGTAAAAAGCGCGCTCCCGAGCCTTCTCCTGCCCGCCAAAGCTCGCCGGTTCGCCCGCCAGCTTCGCCGGCATCGCTCGAGACGCTCACAGACGGACAGCGGCCGCCGTCTGCCACCGCTTCCGCCATTGAGATCGACGAAATAGCAGAGGCCTGTTCTATCCTGGCGTCGGACAGTGAGGATTGGGCGAGCTCTGTGGACCTCCCCCCGCTGTTCGCGAGCCTTCTGGAAGAAGGGCTGGCATTGAGTCAGAGTTGATGCGTCTGCTTTCTCAAGCCGTCGAAAACCTCGGCCTCGACTGGGAGGCGCCCACGCAGCCCCCGCACAACCGACTGGATGGATGCTTCCTCAAGATGGACCACGCCCCATCACAGTCCTGACCCGCGCCTTTTCTTCCTGAGCTTCACGAAGAAGTTGCAAGGTCCTGGAACGCCCCCTTCTCGGCCAGGATGTGTACCTCTGTCTCTGCTGCATTCTCCACTGTGGACGGTGCCAAAGATAGAGGGTACCTTTCTCTTCCTCCTGTGGAAGCAGCGGTAGCAACACATCTCTGCCCGCCCTCTGCTGGACGGCGAGCACAGACGGTGTTGCCATCTAAAGCCTGCCGAGTGATGTCACCCATGCACGGTCGCGCTTACACTGCCGCCGGGCAAGCTGTGTCGGCGCTACACTCAATGGCCATCCCGCAGATCTTCCAGGCCGACCTTCTCCGAAAAATGGACGAGGAAGGCACGGGATCGATCAGCGTTGCGGATTTAAGGAGCGCTACAGACCTGGCTCTACAAAGATTCTAAATCAAAGATTTCGCGGACAGATTCCAGGAGGTTCAAAAGACATCGCAGTCTATGAAGCACTACCTCCCGAAGCGCTCTAGCTCCGCAGCAGGTCGCTCGAAACAGCCATCTGCCCGGAGCTCACAGCCACAGCCCGCACCACCTGCCGCCGCTTCTCAGCGCCACCAGGCCCGAGAACAGAGACCCCGCTCTCGCTCTGCTGGACGCCGCCCCCCTCAGCGCGGGCCCCGGCCGAGGATCGAGATCAAGCCCGAGGTCTCAAAGCCTTCCTAGCCATCCTAGGAAAGCGACGGTGTTCAAATCTCGCTGCGGCCGGATTTTCACCGAAACATTTCGCTCGTCCAGTTCCATGCAATGTGACTGTTCCAGTGTATTTAGCAGTCAACAAGCCGGTTCATTTGCCCGCTTGCCTGCACACAAAAGCCGTTTTCACGGCTACCCAGATAAATTCAATAAAGAGTGTATTTTCTGGTGTCCCGGCCAAAGCCGATGGTGTTATGAGTGTTGTAAGAATGCCCACGTCTCAGTGCCCATTCCCACACACAGACACAGCCCGCCACAGTTCAGGGCTAGCACAAATAAAATTGACTCATGTCGATTGTGCAAACGTAGTGAATGTGCTCACGACACAGTGCCCACAAACACTACACAATGCGTGTCCCACGGTTTCTGTAAAAACGAAACCAACACACATTCAGTCAGCGCAAGCCGACGGTGTTTTCAGTGCAGTAAAGGCCTCATTATGGTTCTGCGTCAACTCCACGGCGTAGCTATCCCCGTCACTCCTACGGCGTCGTGGCCGTTTTATGGTTCTGCGTCAGGTTGAGTTGCATCGCGGTGCATAGTTACAATTTTTCCAATTTTTTGAAACCACGGTAAACAAAGAAGTATCTCTTCTACTTCGAGCCGAAATAGCGAAACTGCTGAGCAAAGGGGCCATAGAAGCTTTATCTCAGGCTCAGAGCGAAGGGGGGCTATACAGCAGATATTTTCTGGTACCCAAAAAAGACGGGGGTCTCAGACCCATTCTAGATCTGCGGCAACTGAACAAAGCGCTTTTGAAGCGCCAGTTCAAAATGCTGACAACCAGGAAAATCCTCGCGCAAGTTCGCCAGGGAGACTGGTTCATGTCAATAGATCTGAAAGACGCCTATTTCCAAATACAGATTGCGTCACGTCACAGGCGATTCTTGAGATTCGCCTTCGAGGGCCAGGCATATCAATACACAGTCCTACCGTTCGGCCTGTCCCTAGCACCCCGTACATTTACGAAGTGCATGGACGCGGCTCTCGCACCCCTGAGACTTCAGGGCATGCGAGTTTTGAACTACTTGGACGATTGGCTGATTCTAGCTCGATCACACTCAGAGCTCATAGAACACAGGACCACATTACTCGAGCATCTCGAGAGACTGGGTCTTACAGTCAATTGGGCGAAGAGTTCGCTGTTTCCCAGCCAGAAAATTTATTTTCTGAGAACAGTGCTGGACTCGCTGTCTATGACAGCACGTCTGTCGCCGGAGCGCGGACTGGACATTCAGGGCGCCGCGAAATCCTCCCGCCGCGGCTCTATAGTCCCGCTCAAAAGGTTTCAGAAAATGCTGGGTCTCATGGCCTCAGCATCTTCGGTACTTCAGCTGGGCCTGCTTCGCATGCGCCCACTGCAGTTATGGCTGAAAGCGCGAGTTCCACCCCGGGCGTGGACCCCTGGTCTGTTTCGCCTCAGGGTCGACATGAAATGCGTTTCGGCTCTGGAACCGTGGAAAATAGCCGACTGGTATCAGTCAGGCGTGATTCTGGGGACTCCCTCGAGTGTGACGGTGTTGTCTACGGATGCCTCCACCTCGGGATGGGGATCCCTCGAGGGCAGACCGTTCTTTGGCCAGTGGTCGGAACGGGAAAAGCCATGAAAGGTGCCCCATTCGAGCCGATCCATTTGTCAGACATGAAACACCTGTCTTTCAAAACGGTATTTCTTGTGGCTCTTGCTTCAGTGAAGCGCGTAGGGGACTTACAAGCGCTTTCAGTAAGCGCGTCATGTATGGAGTTTGGGCCTAATGACTCAAAAGTCATACTCAAACCAAGGCACGGGTACGTGCCCAAATCCCTCAACACACCGTTCAGGGCCCAGGTTATTTCCCTGTGCGCCCTCCCAGTGAATAATGAGGAGGAGGAAGCTAATCTCTTCTAAGAGCCTGCAGTGTCCTTTGGGTGTCAGAGCGCACTCCACGAGAGGCGTGGCCTCGTCGTGGGCGTGGTCTAGCGGGATTCCCTTGCAAGATATCTGTATGGCGGCAGGCTGGGCCTCGCCGTCTACATTTATAAGGTTTTATAACCTAGAGGTTCCCACCTTACAAGCCAAGCTGCTGTCGGTCTAGAATTCAGTCCTATCTGCCCCGCTGCGCCGGCACAGAATGCTGAGTTTTGCTTGGGCATCGCTCACTGATCAATAGAACAGTTCCATGGGTGTTGAATAACCCGTACTTATACCCAGTTCAGGCTGAACACGTTCACCCTGTCTGCGTGAAACACTGTTAACATAACTAGCTCCTGTGGGATGCTATTTCATGGGGAATGATGCTTGTAGCCTCTCTTCTCCGACTCTCTGTGAGTCTACGGTGATTATGCACTATATGAGCCCCGGGCTACTGCCCTTGGGACTTTGGTGTCGGATCCCAGTACGCACGGCGTGTTGCATTGTGTTCCCCATAGCGTAAGATATTACGCAGTACGAGAGATACTCTCGTAAGAGGCCGTACTCGGTTACTTACGTAACCTCGGTTCTCTCTAGAGAGGGAACGAGTACTGCGTATCTTGCCGTGCATACAACAGCGCTGGTTCGCTTCAGCGATGAAAACCAGTTTGTATCAGCCTGTCGAGTGTATTTATAGGCCAAGGCCACGCCTATTCTGGCGGGACGTGACGAAATGGGCGCGAAGCGCCCCCATTGGGTATCACGTCCCGCAGGGCCTCTCTCGATAGGCTGTTGCTGTTGCCGCAGGGCAGCCAATAGGCGCGCGAGCCGTCTTGCCTATGTCTGCATGCTGCTGCACAGCGTTTTACATTAAATCAAAATTAAGGATAATTTTTGGCTTCAATATCTCGTGGAAAAGAGGTTTTCCCTGTAGCGTAAGATATTACGCAGTACTCGTTCCCTCTCTAGAGAGAACCGAGGTTACGTTAGTAACCGAGTACGTTTTTTTCTCTCATCAAAACTCAATATGTTCATCAGTGGTTACAGTCTATATATCAACAGGGACATGTTTGTGTGCATTTTATTTTGTGATTTCACCTGAATGAATAGAGTCTCCACAACGGTGATAGATTGAAGCGCGCGTCCGAGTAAAGACCGCGAGCCACAAGAGAACACTGTATCCATGAAACTGATTACCGCGGCAACGAGCGCTCAGCTTGAGTTAAAAAACAACACATTTTAGCGCTAGATCTCTTATTTAATAGCGAATTAAATGGCAACGCATGGCGTTGTTAGAGTTTGATTTATTTAATTTGCTACATTTACTGCAAACACACTTTATATTATTTAACTCTTTACTTTTGAAGAAACTACTTGAAGTAGGCTACAGAATGTATTCCAGACCAGTTGTCTGACATTGGGAGTTTGATTTATTTAAGCAAGAATAAGACTACAGAGCTAAACACACTTTTTTTTGTTGTTTAAAAGTTTACTTTTGTTGTGAACAAAACACTTGGAAGTAGCCTACTACAGGTTGTTTACTTGACCAGTTGTCTCAGGTTGAGAGTTTGATTTAATTTGCTAGAGTTAAATGCACTCTGTATATGGTGTAACTGTTTACTTATCTTACAAAGATAATACTTGAAGTGCAGGATAAACCTCTTGCTGTCTGTCGACGTGCAATAAATATCGAAAGTTATGTACAAACACCTGTCTGTTCTACTCATTTCAACTGACTTGTGA